>BTHU01000023.1:2159362-2759362 GCA_036184795.1 Tokudaia tokunoshimensis | reverse complement strand
CAATTCATGTTCCCCTAATGAAGTAACTAGCTAGCTTGTATGTGTATGCTATAAGTTCTGCTCATTTGAGAGTTGTCTGTGAGGAACTGCCTACTGCTTTTGAGTGTCTGCTGCTGTCTTGTCTTGCTGCTTTCATTCTTGAAATAGCTGAAGAAATAGAAATGAATATAACTATTGGTCAGTATGACTATTGTGCTCTGCAACAAAATGCCATCAAAATATATAAAAAAAGAAGATTCTGAAAGCAAGATGAGTATCTGTTGACCAGCTTCAACAGTGATGTGTCAAATACAAGTCCAAGCTACTATCAATTATGTAGTTGATACAAAATGAGATAAGATGTGCCTAGATTCGATGATGAAACACAAAAGAATAGTGTCAGTTGGTCAGTCTCAGGGACAAGACGAGCAAAGGATCTCCATCAGCATTTCCCTCTCTGTCATAAAATGTTTTGATCACCCATAGAACAATCCTCTTTATATCTTCAAAACAAGTGCCCCTGCACCAAGGAGGTCCTTTCCAGGACTAAGTAGTATTCCAGTCAAAACCCCCTTAGGAAAGACCCTGGACATCAGTTGTCTTAAATCCACCTAATTTCTTTTTTTATTAATCATTTTACTTATTTACATTTTAAATGATATTCCCCTTCCCAGTTATCCCTCCACAAAACCCCATCCCATTTCCCCTCTCCCCCATCTCCTTTACCTCTATGAGGGTGCTCCTCTACCCACTCATCCACTCTTAGCTCACTGCTGAGGCATCAAGCCTCCATAGGACCAAGGGCCTCCGTTCCATTAATATCAGATAAGGTCATCTTCTGCTGTGTGTGTATCTGAAGCCATGGCTCTCTCCATGTATACTCTTTGGTTGGTGGTTTAGTCCCTGGGAGCTCTGGGTGGTCCAGTTAACTGATATTGTTCTTCCTATAGGATTGCAATACCCTTCAGGTCCTTCAGCCCCTCCCCTAGCTCTTCCATTGGGGTTCCCAGGCTCAGTCTGATGGTTGGCTGTGAGTATCTGCATCTGTATTGGACAAGTGCTGGTAGAACCTCTCAGGGAACAGCCCTACCAGGTTCCTATCAGCAAGTGCTTCTTGGCATCAGCAACAGTGTGAGATTTGGTGTCTGCAGATGTGATGGATCCCTAGGTGGGGCAGTCTGTGGATGGCCTTTCTTTCAGTCTCTGTTCCAATTTTTGGCCCTGTCTTTTTTTTAACAGGAACATTTCTAGGTTAAAAATTTTGAGATATGTGGATGACTCCATCCCTCAACTGGGGGCTGTCCCTATCTACTTGGGATAGTTTCTACAGGTTCTGTCTCCCCTTTGTTGGGTGTTTCAGTTAAAGTCATCTTAGTTGGGTCCTGGGAGACTCCTGCTTCACTGGAGTCTGGAACTTCCTAAGGGCTAACTCCAGCTCCCAATTCTCCACTGCTACATGTTTCTATTCAGTTTCCTGACCCTCTATATTTCTCTCCTGTCCCTTCCAGTACCTGATCCTGCCCTCTTTCTTTCCTGCCCCTCCTTTCTTCTTCCCAGGACCCTCCTTCCCTGTACTTCCTCTAATCATTTTGTTTCCTGTTCTATGTAGGATTGAAGCATCTAGACTTTGGTCTTCCTACTTCTTAAGCTCCATATGGTTTGTGGTTGTATCATGGGTATTCTGAGCTTTTGGGCCAATACCCATTTATCAGTGAGTACATACCTTGTGTGTTCTTTGTGTCTGGTTTACCTCACTCAGGATGATATTTTCTAGTTCCATTCATTTGCCTTTGAATTTCATGAAGTCATTGTTTTTAATAGCTGGGTTGTACTCCATTGTATAAATCTACCACATTTTCTGTATCCATTCTTCTGTTGAGGGACATCTGGATTGTTTCCAGCTTCTGACTACTATAAATGAGGCTGCTATGAATGTAGTGGAGCATGTGACCTTGTTATATGTTGGAGCATCTTTTGGATATATGACCTGTAATGGTATAGCTGGATCTTCAGGTGGAACTATTTCCAATCTTCTGAGGAATACCAGATTGATTTCAACTATCTATTCAATATAGTACTCAAAGTTCTAGCTAGCAATTAGACAACAAAAGGAGATTAAAAGGATACAAATTGGAAAGGAAGAACTCAAAATACCACTACTTGCAGATGATATGATAGTGTATATTAGTGAATCTAAAAATTCAAGCAAAGAACGCCTACAACTGATAAACAACTTCAGCAAAGTGGCTAGACAAAAAATTAACTCAAACAATTTAGTAGCCTTCCTCTACTCAAAGGATAAATGGGCTGAGAAGGAAATTAGGGAAACTACACCCTTCATAATAGTCACAAATAATACAAAATATTTTGGTATGACTCTAACCAAGCAAGTGAAAGTTGTGTATGACAAGAACTTCAAATCCCTAAAGAAAGAAATCAAAGAAGACTTTAGAAGATGGAAAGATCTCCCATGCTCCTGAATTGGCAGGATTAACATACTAAAAATGGCCATCTTACCAAAAGCAATCTACAGATTCAATGCAATGCCCATCAAAATTCCAACTCAATTCTTCAATTTGAGATAGAGCAATTCTCAAATTCATTGGGGATAACAAAAAACCCAGGACAGCGGAAATCATTCTCAAAAATAAAAGAACTTCTGGGGGAATCATCATCCCTGACCTCAAGCTGCATTACAAAGCAATAGTGATAAAAACTGTATGCTATTGGTACAGAGACAGGCAGGAAGATCAATGGAATAGAATTGAAGACACAGTAATTAACTCACACACCAATGGTCACTTAATCTTTGACAAAGGAGCTAAAATCATTCAGTGGAAAAAGGCAGCATTTTCAACAAATGGTGCTGGGTCAACTGACAGTCAACATGTAGAAAAATGAGAATTGATCCAGACTTATCTCCCAATACAAAGCTCAAGTCCAAGTGGATCAAAGACCTCCACTTAAAACCAGATAAACTAAAACTAATAGAAGAGAAAGTGGGAAAGAGCCTTGAACACATGGGCACAGGGCAAAATTTCCTGAAGAGGAGTGAACACTAATGGCTCATGCTCTAAGATCAAAAATTGAGAAATGGGACTTCATAAAATTGAAAGTCTTCTGTAAGGCAAAGGACACTCTCAAAAGGACAAAATGGCAGCCCACAGATTGGGAAAAGATCTTTACTAACCATACATCTGATAGAAGACTAATGTCCAAAATATATAAAGCTCTTAAGAAGCCCCATAGGAGGAACAACAATATGAAACAACCAGTATCCCCAGAGCTCCCAGGGACTAAACCACCAACCAAAGAGTACACATGGAGGGACCCATGGCTCCAGCTGCATATGTAGCAGGGGATGGCCATTTCAGAAATCAATGAGAGGAGAGGCCATTGGTCCTGTGAAGGCTTGATGCCCCAGAATAGGGGAATGCCAGGACAGGGAAGTGGGAGTTGGTGGGTTGGTGAGCAGGGGGAGGGGAGATGGGATAGGGTATTTATGAAGGGGAAACCAGGAAAGGGGATAACATTTGAAATATAAATAAAGAAAATATCTAATAATTTTTTTTAAAAAAAAGAAGTGTTCCACATCCTTAGTCATCAGGAAAATACAAATAAAAATGACCCTGAGATGGCTAAGAACAATAACTCAGGTGACAGCAGATGCTGGCAAGGATGTGGAGAAAGAGGAACACTCCTCCATTGCTGGTGGGACTGCAAGCTGGTAAAAACTACTTTGGAAATCTTCCTACTTTCATGGTCCTGGGAACCACAGGAAGTGGTCATGTGGTTTGAGACAGCTGTTTGGTATAAGCCTAAGGCTTTATCATTTGCAGCTTCAATTTCCCCTCCACCCACTACAGTTTGCTATTCTACTATGCCTGTGCTATTCAAGACTAGTTCATCTACACAATTTCTGGGGAATCTTTTGCAGAGTAATATTTTTCCACCTTCTGCCATGTCCCCTCGATCCTCTCTTATGTTCTCCTCTGTTCTGACTATGCCTCCTTAATTAAATCCTGGAAAGGGCCCTCCAAAGAACATCACCTTCACTGCTTTAGACCCACTTGGAGATAAAGAAGTCTGGAGGTAAAAAAGTCAAGAAAGTGAAAGAAATATTTAAGGACTTCTTGCTGTGAAAGCCACTTGCTGTACCTTCAAGAAAGTGATAATCGTTCCACATTAGGACTTTTTAGTGCCTTTTCCAGTTATTTCAACAGCAAAGTTGGCAGGCACTCCTCAGATGTATTTGGACCATGTTAATTTTGAAGCCAGTCAACTGCTGAACAAGATCAATGAACCACCAAAGCCAGCTCCCTCCCAGTCAAGGTACCCTGTCAATTACCAAGTCTGCTAAAAACACATCAGAGAATCCTTTTTCTAAAGAAGCTTCAGTTCATCACATCCCTCTGTGGTTCCTACTTATTATGCATCTTCTGATGTAAACAGGAGGGGATTTTGGACAATTTTTTTGCCTAGCTTCTGAAGTTGCAATGCTGACTCTCCAAAGGAACAAAAGGCTGGCCTTAATAGTTGAGTATAAAGCTAATGACCAGGCACATGCTGAGCTCTGTCCATGTTCCAGACTTGACATATGTGTCAGCTTTTTTTGCCATTGCCTCTTGTACTTGTATAACGACTTTTACTCCTTTCACTTTCTTTCTAAACTAAAGCTAAACTGAATCTTTAGCTTTATAGGAATTAAGCTCCTAAACTATCCAGCTAAAGTATAAAACAAGTAAAGGATTCCCTACAAAATTCTTGCTTCTTGTATCCCTAGAACCTTCCAAAATACTCTCTTCTTTATCCTACAGTTGGGAGGTAGACACATTAATCCCCATATAATACTGCTTCGAGTAAATGTCAAAGACTTTACAAACCAAAGTCATTTGGGGTTCTTGGTGTTCAGCACAAAATACAAAGATTGTATTAACAATATGAAAAGGCACTATCTTTAAAGATACCTTGCTTCAGATTATCAATTAAAATGAGTTTAAAATGAAATAGAAACAAGGTTAACTTCTCCTTAGAAGCTTTAGAGTCTAACACACCTGAAGACCTTTTGAAGATGATGATAGTATTTTTACTAATTGGATCGTTTACCATTCCTCAACTAAGAGGTACTTACAGTTAGGTAGAAGAGAATCATTTTGCCATTTGTTTATCCTAGTAACCCTATAGCCTGAATTTTTCTTGATGGTCCTAATTTCATTTCATGTTGTTTTTCTCAATAAAGATAATTATTACGTGAATAACTAAAATAAATCAGAAAAGGCCCAAGTAAGTGTTACGCTGCTCCTCAAGAGTTTAGAAAATATGGAGTAAAAGAAATCCAAGAGAAGCAAATCAGAAGAAACACTCAAAACAAGGGCAATAAAATGAATACCTAAAAATATCAGGTCAACAAAGAACTGGTGCTTTGAAAAGATGAAAGAAGACTGAGAAGCCCTTTGCCAAATTCTCCAAAAGAAAGAAAAGGGAGAATTAATAAAATTAAAGATGCACAGAGAGATATCACAACAGACATCAAATAAACCTTTCTAGATATTCTTCTCGATAGATAAACATGAGCTATCAAAGTTAAAACAAGATCTAAAAGAAAGTATGACTTTAGAGAAATATATGACCTACAAAATTAAACTGAGATTAGGTAAACAATTTAAAATGACCTATTAACAAGCCAGGAGATTGAAAGAGTAATAAAGAAAAATCTCTCCAGACTAAAAGCCACTCAGTTCCAGATGGATTCACAGTAGAGTTTACCAGAGCTTTGAAGCAGAACTAGAACCACTGCTTATTCCATAAAATAGAAATAGACACAGTACTTCAAACTCCTCCTTCAAAGCCAGTATTACCAAACCTGCTAAAGAGAAAGGAAAGGAAGGAACAGAAGGAAAGAAGGAAAGGAAAGGAAAGGAAAGGAAAGGAAAGGAAAGGAAAGGAAAGGAAAGGAAAGGAAAGGAAAGGAAAGGAAAGGAAAGGAAAGGAAAGGAAAGGAAAGGAAAGGAAAGAACAGGAAAGAACAGGAAAGAACAGGAGAGGAGAAAATAGGAGAGGAGAGGAGAGGAGAGGAGAGGAGAGGAGAGGAGAGGAGAGGAGAGGAGAGGAGAGGAGAGGAGAGGAGAAAAGTAATGCTTGAATGTTCTGTGTAAGGCTCATGGACAGTGCAGAAGAATATAGGAACCAGATGATAGAGAGAAGGAGTGTGAATTACTGCTGTCTGAACAGGACACAGCCATGGTAAATGTGATCTCATAGGAGCTGCATCTTCCTGAACAAAATTGGGTCTGTCAATAGCTAATAGTCATGGAGTGGCTTTTAGGGCCCTACTTCTCTTTGCTGAATTATTGCCTACTAATGGATTCTAGGAGAGGGTAGTCATTCATTTTCTTTAGTTGTGCATTCACAGATATGCTCACCAGACTCTGCAAAGTGTTCTAAACCTATGGCCACACAGGTTAAACTCTAGTTAAACTCAGTAAGTCACAAAACAAAGAAGACATGAGTGTGAAGAAGGGAATTACAAGAGAAAGGAGTAGTTACAGGGGTGTGAAGGAAATTGGAAAAGATGGGAACAGGTAGAGTAACCAGAATACATTAGAATCATGTATGAAATCATCAAATGATAAATTTAATACAAATCATAATAAAAATTAGACTGAAAAATCTAATGATAGACTAAGAACATTTTTACTACATTGACTCTGAGAAGAGAAACCAGAAGTAGGATGGAGATTTACTCTATATTTCATAAACTTGTTATGCAGTGGCTTTTATAACATTATAGTGCAGTAATTTAACATCAAAACTAGTTGAATATAAACAAGTGAACCTAAACTTCTTTAATTTTGTTAATATTATTACCAGGTCACATGTAGAATTTGCTAGGGAGCTCAATTTTATAATTGATACTCTGTATTTTAGAGTTGGAAACTTTTGAGATCATTATAATTCAGCATTTTAAGTCTGCGCATTAACCTAGCAGTAAAGGCAAAAATTCATCCAGCAGAGCTAAATAATAAAGCAACTGTTTGATTTCACATTAATAAGTTTTGATCTACAACTGATGGTATACACCCCTTCCTGTCATAAGTACCAGACTCATTCTTTTCAGGAATGAGGTAGGTGGGCAGAATTGTAGGAATGAACCTAAAGATACCAGGAAGTATCTCTTCTATCTTTTCCCCAAGTCCTAACATTGTAGATGAATGTTTTTGAATGAAGACATTGACATTTACTGAAATGTTTATGTCCCTTTGAGAAGTGAGCAACAAAACTTAATTCCAAAATTTGGATGTGTTGAGTCTTCCTGGAGAACTGGTAAGAAAACAGATGAGTATTGGTAAATATCTTCAGAACAGGTGTTGATTACTCTTCTGCTTCTATAATCATATTGAATTGTAATGAGCTTTGGAGGGTGGCTTTTGGTGATAATATGAGCCTTTGTACACCAGGAAAACACACATGCTTACATTCTAAACTCTCAATGGCTTGTCTTCTTACGGCCTTGCAGAAGGATCATAACTTACCAATTTCTTCTATACTGCTTGGAGAATCTGAAGGCCAAGGCTTCTCTTGAACATAGTGTATAAATTTTGAGTGTCACTGTCTATACAAAGGTAGTTCCAGATACAGGAGTGGGAGCATAGGAAAGTCCATCATTGATAGAGTTTTCTCATTTCCCATCAGAGCAACCTTTGAACTTGCCGAGGTTTTGAGAAATGAAAATTTCACCCAAAATGAAAACTCAAAGGGAAATTTTGGGGAAAGAAAGTCTTTAAAGATAGTTAACTCCCTTTCCCAAAGACAGCCTTTATTCGCAGTCACACAGGGCTTACTCTTGTCAATCTCCCTCCCCCAAACCAAAAAGATGGTATTCCAATAAGACAATTCTCACTTTATCATTTCTCTGTTTAAAATCTACAATGGTGGACAGAGAAGACAGCTCAGGTAGTCATATGCCTACCCCATGAACATGAAGACCTGAGTTCAGATCCCCAGCACTCATGTAAAAGCTAAGCACACACACACACACACACACACACACTCACATGCAGGTCTGTAACCCACTGTTGAAGAGGAGACAGGTGTATAGCCTGAGTCCTCTGGCCAACTGGTGAATACTAGGTTCAATGTGAGATCATGTCTCAAAAATTAGGACTGAAAGCAACAATAGAAAATATCAGATGTTTATCTTTGGCCTCCATATGCATTCATACAGAAGTACATGTGCACGAACACACACACACACACACACACACGGCGGGGGGGGAGACAGACAGACAGACAGACAGACAGACAGACAGACAGACAGACAGAAACTGCAACAGCAGCCACTGATGGCCTTTAATAATTGTCATAGTCTCTAGGGAGGCACAAAGATTGCCTGCTCAGTTTTCTAGTTTCAGTTCCTGCTTCATCCCACATAGACTTACTGCCATTACATTTCTTGCACTTTCCTGGGTAATTTTTGCAACATGTTTTTGCAGTTAACATTCTTTTAAACACTGACTCACCTAGCATTTATTCTATCCCTCCTATGTGTGAGACACTGTACTGAATGATGGACCTACTTTGATCTTTCGTGTAGCTTATAATCCAGTGAGAAAGATAAACACTGAACAGTGCAAAGGATAGCTAAACTAGGAAAGAGAGAGAGAGAGAGAGAGAGAGAGAGAGAGAGAGAGAGAGAGAGAGAGAGAGACAGAGAGAGAGACAGAGAGAGACAGAGAGACAGAGAGAGACAGAGAGACAGAGAGAGACAGAGACAGGGACAGAGAGGCAGAGACAGAGAGACAGAGCCTCCTCATTAAAATTTTGTGTGTGCATATGCATATTAGAGGTCAGAGAACAATCTCAAGTGTCATTTTTGAAATGCCTTCCACACTTTTAGGGCCTTTCACTGGCCTGTACTGGTGAAGTAGACCAAGATGGCTGTCCCATGAGCTTCCACAGCATTGGGATTACAGGTGTGTATTGTGACGCCATACTTTTTATTTAAACATGAGTTCTGGATATCTAACTCATGTGCCCATGGTTATGCAAGGCAAATGTGTTATTGATTGAGTGATCTTCCTAGTCCTCATCATTAACCATTACTTTTTATTCCAAACTATAGAATATGACACCCAACTCATGGCAGCCTGCCTTAACTATTCATGGCACACAAACTGATACACATTTTCATAATACTATATAATAACTAATGTTTTTCTTAGCTATCTTCTCCATGAAACCCTAAAATATGTGAAGCAAGTGACTGATGTGTAACTATCATAATACTTTCATCATATTTGAAATATAGTAGAAACTTATTGAATGAATGAAGCAAAATCACTTAATTTTATTTCAACATCCAAACCATTATGAATAGAACATCCAATTTTAATGAGTTATAAAAGTTCTCTTTGTGACCATGATTTGTATTGACTATCCTTGGCTATAGCTTGGGTGTGTTCTTATAAAGAACATAGGCAGTAATCACTTTTCATGATTTCCAGGAAAGGAGCATTCTAAGTAAGCCTTTCATAAGAATTGGGAGTTTGGCATATGGGCAGTAAGATTAGGGAGAAATGGTTTGAGAATTGGAAGGAAAGAAGAGAAGAAATGAATGAGAGAAGAAATGTATAAAATAAGCCACTCTTACTGGGGAAATCTGAGGCATGAGCTGAGTAAGCTTGATAGACCCTTTAGAGCAAGATTGCATCAGATGGCTATTTTCATTTTAAGTGTCTGGAACTCTGAAACATTTTCTTGGGGGAAACCCCACCAACATGTTCTGGATGAGAATTTCCTTTAGGCCTCCAGAAATTAGTTCCTTGAAGTTACTATTACTCATTTCCTGGAAAAGTCATTGCTGGTCTATCCTGAACTTCAGTGCCTGAAGGAATGAAGACTCATTCAATTCCCAATTCAAGAAAACATCACTTAGGAAAGTCTCACAAACTAAACTTTCCCATCGTCTGATTTATTATAAACTCTACAGACATGATACTGGTACTTTCTTTGGCATACTCTGGGTGAATCAACATAAAACCAAAAGCAACTTTACTTCCAAGTTGAAATTTAAATATATAAAGGATTTTTTTTCTAGTTTCTAAAAGCTGTTCTCAGACCTGGAATCTCAACTCATGATACACACTTTCTGGCCTCATGGAAAGTCATACCTGTAACCTGAGGCTTGGCACCATCTCCACTTCCAGTGGCCCTGTGATTACTTATGTTTCATTATTTGCCTCAACAACTTCAGTCTTGTTTTCACTGTTGACATTGGTAACAGTTGCTTACCTTCAGGGAACATATATTTATATTACTTTTACCTGTGTGTGATGAGTTGGCAAGCAGCAAAACCACTTTTGAGAATACTCTGTCCATGATTTCTTACTCTCTCATGCCAGATTCTGATAATGCCTTTTGAGGCTGAAAGTGATTCTGGCCTGTGAATTTAAGCTCTACACCTTAGCAAGCAAAAACAAGTTGGGTTCCAATCAGAAATCCCTACTCTACAAGAATCTGACAATCCACTTTCATGTTAACAGAAACTTGAATTTTTGGTGCCATGTTGCAGGCATACTTGTAGGGGTTACAAGAAATGAGGATTTTGGTCTGAAATTATCAGTAGATTTAGAAAAGTAAGTTCGTAGTTGACCTCAGTTCAGCCAGAGGATGGCACATACATTACGACTATAATAAAGTCCATGCGTCATGAATGACTCTCATTCATTAACTGCCCCAAAGACAGCCTTAAATGTAACTGCTTAATGTCATCCTCCACATATCAGATACGTTACAGAAACCATAGGAATATATATATAGATTCCTAAATTGCTTTAAAAATGAAAAAAAAATGGAGAGAGATATAACAGAGATACAGATTAACTGAAAGCATTTTTTGAGGTTGTGAGATAGAATATCCCTCTGTAGCTGCGGCTAGGCTGGAACTTGCTACATAGATCAGGCTGGCCTTGTACTCACAGAGTTCTTCCTGCTTCTTACTCCTGAGTGCTTGACCTAAGGTGTGCATCACCACACCCAACATTAAACCATTTAAATATAGCTATAAATGTATTGCTTGCAGCATTTACTGAAGTAGTAAACCAAAAACCTAATACACATGTTACTTATTAATACAATGATACACTGATGTTGGGAACCTACAGTAGGTAGTCACTATCATGTTTGTTTTGTAAATGTCCTCCCAAAAGTTTGGGGATGGTTATAGCCTTACAAAAGTAAGTTTTCATCAACATAAATGGTTGACTGATCATTGAATAAAATCTAAGGATTTTGTTCCATTCTCTCATTTCTGGAAAAGATTGTTGTCATTTATTTTCCTGTCTTGGGCAGTTCTGCAACAATGAAGCTGTAGTCACAACTTAACTATGTGACTCATGTGACTTATTAAAATAGGGCTTCACTTAGCAAAATGTGTTCCCATAAATGGACGTTTAAATATCAAACTGTAGTGAGAATGCAGGAGAACCTAAAACAGAAAATCACGATGGAAATGGCAAGTTTTAGTGAACAGAATATCAGTCATCCCTAACTTTGTCTGGCAAGACTCAATGTCATAATGGCTTGGGAGCTTTAAAAAATCACTGATAAAATCCTAAATTAAAGAACAGTTAGAGACTGTGACAGTTTGTGAGTAGGAGAAATATGTAAGCATTAAATATTAGACTAGGAAGAATAGTATGTTTGTCCATCTAGTCAAGTTTGTTAGTTCTAAATTTACAATTAATCCGCAACTGCCAGAGTTGAATATTCATAAGGACTGAAATGGAGAGTTTGATCATTTCTATTCTCTAAAGCCTATAAGAATAACAACTCCTTCATCTCAGGGCCAAAGAATGAAGGGGTTGAGAATTTTCCTTTATGTTTCAAGGGTTTGTATAACCCTTGAAACATGCAGAAGAATGCAAATTGATCCATTCTTATCTCCTTGCACTAAGCTCAATTCCAAGTGGATCAAGGACCTCCACATAAAACTAGACACACTGAAACTAATAGAAAGGAAGCTAGGGAAGAACCTTGAACATATGGGCACAGGGGAGAATTTCCTGAACAGAACTCCAATAGCTTATGCTCTAAGAACAAGAATTGACAAATGGGACCTCATAAAATTACAAAGTTTCTGTAAGGCAAAGGACACTGTCAAAAGGACAAAGTGGCAACCAACAAACTGGGAAATGATCTTTACCAACCCTACATCCGACAGAGGGCTAATATCCAATATATACAAAGAACTCAAGAAGTTAGACTCCAGAGAGCCAAATAACCCTATTAAATATAGGGTACAGAGCTGAACAAAGAGTTCTCACCTGAAGAATATCGAATGGCTGAGAAGCACCTAAAGAAATGTTCAACATCCCTAGTCATTAGGGAAATGCAAATCAAAACAACCCTGAGATTCCACCTCACACCAGTCAGAATGGCTAAGATCAAAAACACAGGAGACAGCAGTTGTTGGCAAGGATGTGGGGAAAGAGGAACACTCCTCCACTGCTGGTGGAATTGCAAGCTGATACAACCACTCTGGAAAGCAGTCTAGTGGTTCCTCAGAAAACTGAGCATGACACTCCCGGAGGATCCTGTTATACCACTCCTGGGCATATACTCAGAGGCTTCCCCGGCATGCAATAAGGACACATACTCCACTATGTTCATAGCAGCCTTATTTATAATAGCCAGAAGCTGGGAAGAACCCAGATGTCCCTCAACGGAGGAATGGATTCAGAAGATGTGGTATATTTACACAATGGAATACTACTCTGCAATTAAAAACAATGGATTCACGAAATTCTTAGGCAAATGGTCAGAACTGGAAAATATCATCCTTAGTGAGGTAACCCAATCACAGAAGAACACACATGCTATGCAGTCACTGATAAGAGAATATTAACCCAGAGTCTCGGAATACCCAAGACACAATTCACATATCAATAGATTTCTAAGAAGATGGAAGGAGAGACCCCTGGTCCTGGAAAGACTGGATGTAGGCGAATACCAGGACAGAGAAGCGAGAGGGGGTTGAATGGGGAACAGAGGGAGGGAAGGGGGCTTATGGAACTTTCGGGGAGGGAGGAAATGGGAAAGGGGAAATCATTTGGAAAGTAAATAAAAAAATTTAGAAAATAATAAAAAAAGAAGAAAATAGTCTATTTATTTATCAACTTTACATCCTGATCGCAGCACCTATCTCACATTCTTATTCCTTCCAGCCCCTCCCCCATTCTTCTCTGAGAAATGGGAGTTTTCCCATATCATCTTACCATAGCACATCAAGTCACAGCAGGAATAGGCACATCCTTTCCCACTGAGGCCAGAGAAGGCAGCCTAGTAAGGGGAACTGTATCCACAGACAGGCAACAGCATCAAGGACAGCCCCTGCTCCAGTTGTTGGGATCCATTTGAAGACCAAGCAACACATCTGCTACATATGTGCAGGACTCCTGGGTCCAGCCCATGTATGCTCTTTGGTTGATGTTTCAGTATCTGGGTGCCCACAAGGGTCCAGGTTAGTTGACTCTATTGGTTTTCTCGTGGAGTTCCTATACTCGAAGTATCCCTTAATCCTTCCTTTATCAGGTTTAGGAGTTCTCTGGTGGAATTTTTGGGGTCACATAAGTATACTATCATATCATCTGCAAATAGTGAAGAGACTGATAAAAAGGCCATCCAGAGATTCCACCTGAGGATCCATCCCATATACAGTCACCAAACCCAGACACTATTGTGGATGCCAACAAGTGCTTGCTGACAGGAGCCTGATTTAGCTGTCTCCTGAGAGGCTCTGCCAGTGCCTGACAAATACAGAGGTGGATGCTCACAGCCAACCATTGGACTGAGAACATGGTCCCCAATGGAAGAGCTAGAGAAAGGACTGAAGGAGCTGAAGGATTTTGCAGTCCCATAGGAGGAACAGCAATATGAACCAACCAGTATCCCCAGAGCTCCCAGGGAAAGAGTACACATGGAGGAACTGATGGCTCCAGTCACATATGTAGCAGAGGATGGCCTTGTTGGACATCAAAGGGAGGAGAGGCTCTTGGTCCTGTGAAGACTCGATGCCCCAGTATATGGGAGTGCCAGGACAGGGAAGGATGAGTGGATGGGTGGGTGAGCAGGGTTAGGGAGTATGGGATAGGGGGTTTTCAGAAGGGGAAACTGGGAAAGAGGATAACATTTGAAATGTAAGTATAGAAAATCCCAGTAAAATATTTTCGGAAAAAAAAAAGATAAGGATACATGTATATCACAATATAAAAACATGAAGGACAGATGATACATTTACATCTTAACCATCTATAGCAAATAATGATGCAGCACAGAGTCATACATCAAGTACACATGGGAATTCGTTAAGTAATTTGCAACATTGCTTAGAGATTTGTCATTGTTCTCTCCAGCCATTTTTCACTGATTGCACATTTCATTGAAATGGAAAAAAAGATATAAGGACAGTTTTTCAGGTTATTGCAATCAGCAGAAATGACACATATACAAGCATAACAAGCCCTAGGATGAAGGTCTATCCACATCTTTTTTCCAAGAAGATCATAAGCATAATATCAAAAGGGAAATTCTAGGGCAATCTTAGCTAAAACAGTAACAGATTCCACAGTGTGACATATAATAAATATGGTGCAGTATGACTAAGCTTGGTTTATGCCAGCAATTCACAGTCATTTTAAACAGAACATCTTTAAAAGTCCATACTAATATACAAACTGTTTTATAATCATCTAAGTATACTGGGGAACTTACTCAGTAAAATCCAAAAACCATTCCTAATTTAAAAAGTATTAAAGTAGGAACATGAAAGAATGTAGTTAATCTGATGAAGACCATTTTTAAGAAGTCAGACAAAAACTTCCTATTGAAGTGATGGAAGCATAGTAACAAAAGCAGAAGAAAGATAGAAATCATATTACTAGTCTTTTATTTAGAATTGCCTTCATCAGCAAAACAAGAAAAAATTAAAGCTATAGGGATTCAAAAAGAAGAAAACCTTTGTTGCTTTGAGATGATATTGTAATTCCCATAGAAACTATAGCTTCCTAGAATTTATGAATCTTTTTTTTCAGGTTTTAACTTATAAGGTTACAATTTAAAATAAATACTATAGAAGTCCTTTCTCAAGATGAAACAAAGACTTGAATGTGAAACATAAAATTTCAGAAGGAAATTGGAGAAAATATGCATGACACTGAGTTTGAAAATAAGTTTTTTGATATGATATCAAAAGCATGATCTACAAAAGAAACTAAAAAGCAAGTAATTGAAATATTTCAATAGTAAAACCATTATCTATGTGAAGAATACATGGATATAATTAAAAGGAAAACAACAGACAGGGAAACTATTTTTAAATCACATATATCATAAATAACTTGAAAGATGCAAAGAACTTATACAATTTGACCATAAGAAAGCAGCCCACCCAGGTTTTTTCTAATGTATAAAGAATTGGAGCAGACATTTCACCAAATGAAAATGTGTAGGTGGCAAAAAAGCATGGGAAAAGATGTTCAAAGTCATTAGTCATTACAAAAATTCAAATTACACGCAATCCCAGCCAGGCACTCAAGAACAGGAGGTGTGGTAAAGAACTGGGGGTAGAGAGTTAAGGGTAATAGAACCGATCTGAGTGGCACACTCATGGTCACTATGTGACTGTGTTTGTGAAAACACACAGAATTCTGCACCACTAGGAAAGCCTTTTATTGCACATGAAGTTTAAAAGCCAAGAAAAATATTTGGGGAATACAGTATATGATTCAAAATACCACAAATGAAAGTGTGCTACAAATATATGATATAACCCCATTAACAAATGGAAAAGAGCCAAATTAAGTAGCCTTGGGAAAAAGTCCTCTGACTCAAAACCATATAGCCAAAGGAAAAATAGAAACTAAACCAAACCAAACCAAAAGAAAAACACCTATTGTACTGTGCTTGAGAATCTTGTTTCTCCTAAAGGTGAAGGCAGGCAATGGTGAGCCTCATTTGCATATATGCTGGAGTTGCACATATAAACAACTATGTCTAGCACAATGAAAACTATTTGGCACTGTCCCAATCAGACAGGAGAGAATGACATTAACTCTTTCTTCAGAGATACCAAAGTATGGACTTTGTATGTTAAAGAGTAGGGAAGAACAACAGGAAGAAAGGAAGGAAGGAAAGAAGGGAGGTAGGGAGGGAAGGAAGGAGAGAGGGAGGGAGGGAGGGAGGGAGGAAGGGAGGAAGGAAGGAAGGAAGGAAGGAAGGAAGGAAGGAAGGAAGGAAGGAAGACCAAAGCAGAAAGATTACAAGTTTAAGACCAGCTTAGACAATTTAGCATTGCCTTGGGTGAAACAAAAAGTAAAATAGACTTGGAGATAAGCATGTTTTATAATCACTACAAATATACAGAAAACACAAAAGAGTAGTTTATAATATATTTACAATCATTTTGTTTCACACACATATATACATATATACATATCACATATATATGTTCTTCTCTCACACAATACATCCCAACCACAGTTTCCCCTACTTTCACTCCTCCCAGGTCCCTGCTACCTTTCCTATTCTCTGGATCCATTCCCACTCCATCTCCCATCAGAAAAGAGCAGTCCTCCAAGAGACAACAACCAAACACAACAAATCAAAATACAATAAGGCAAGGCAAGCTCTCTCAAACTAAAGCTGGACAAGTCAACCAAAAAAAGAAAAAGAGTCTCTAGAACAGAAAAAAAGAGTCAGAGACATACCTGCTGTCAAAGTTATTGAATATGGGTAAAGTTGAATGTATACATATACCCATTTTCCTATTTTTTGCAATAAAAATGTATGAATTAGAATGTGCTTTATATTAAGACAGCAAGTGTATCTGCATAAAGGTATAAATATCAGCTTTATGTTAGAAATTTTTAAATGAAACTTATACATGTAAAGGATTCTTGTGCTTTGTCCCTACACATACTGTAATTACTACCTTTACTGGAGTGACTTATAAAAGTATCATGACAAGGAATCAGATAAGAAAAACCACCAAGCTAACAGTCATAACATATATGCAGAGGACCTGTTGTAGAACTGTGCAGGCTACATGTTTGCTCCTTCAGTCTCCGTGAGACCATACAGGACCTACTTAGTTGTTTCAGTGGACCATGTTTTCCTTATGACCTTCATCTTCTCTAACTCCTAGAATCCTTCCACTCCCTGGTCTGTGAGACCCCTCAACGTCTAGTTTAGATACTCTGCATAATGGCTGGCTGTGGGTCTCTGTATCTTCTCCCATCAGCTCCCAGGGGAAGCCAATCTAATGACTACTGGACTACCAATATTTGTCATTCTGTGTCTGGGTTACCTCACTCACTTTTTTCTAGCTCCTGTCATTTGCCTGCAAATGTCATGATATCATTGTTTTTAATAACTGAGTAACACTCCATTGTGTAAATGTACCACATATTCTTTATTCATTCTTTGGTTGAGGGATATCTAGGTTCCTTCCAGTTTCTGGCTATTATGAATAGAGCAGCAATGAACATGGTTAATAAGGAATTATCCTTGTGGTAGGATGGAACATCCTTTGGGTATATGTCCAGGTATAGTATAGCTGGGTTTTGAGGCAGATTGATTCACATCTTTCTGAGGAACAGCCTTATTGATTTCCATAATGACTGTAAAAGTTTGCACTCCCAAAAGCAATGTAGGAGTGTTCCCCCGACTCCACAACCTTACTAGCATTAGCTACCACTTGGGTTATTGATCGTAATGATGTAAGATGGAGTCTCAAAGTAGTTTTGATTTGAATTTCTGTAATAACTAAGGAAGTTGGACATTTCTTTTTTTGTAAGTCACTTGAGATTCCTCCATGGGGAATTCTGTTTATATTTGTACCCCATTTTTAAGTTTCATTGTTTTGTTTGTTGATGTCTAGTTTTTTGAGTTCTGTATATGTTTTGGATATTAGCCCTCCATGGAGTGTGGAGTTGGTAACAATCTTTTCTCATTCCTTAGGCTGTCATCTTGTCCAATTGACAGTATCCTTTGTCTTACAAGAGTCTTCCAGTTTCATGAGGTTCCATTTACTAATTGTTGATCTTAGTGCCTGTACTATAGGTACTCTATTCAGAAAGTCTTTTACTGAGCCAGTGAGTTCCAAAACTATGGATATAGACATATTCATCTATAAGTATGGTTTCTTCTACATGCAGACATACATTTGACCAGAACCATTTGTTGAAGATCCTGTCTTTTCTCCAGTGTGTATTTCTGGATTCATTTTCAAACTTTAGGTTTCTATAGATACATGAATTCAAGTCTGGGTCTTCCACTTGATTCCATTGTTCAATGTGTCTATTTTTAATGCAAATATCAACAATGTAGCTTGTTCAGGACTGTTTGACATGTCCTGGGGTTGTTTTGTTTTTCCATATGAAGTTCAGTATTATCCTTTCAAGATCTGTGAAGAATTGAGTTGGAATTTTGATGGGTACTGAATTGAATCTGTAATTGTCTTTCGTAGGATAGCTATTTTTATCATGTTTATCCTACTAATCTATGAGCATGGGAGACATTTCCATTTTCTTATATCTTTTTCAGTTTCTTTCTTCAAAGACTTGAAATATTTATAAGTCTTTCACTTGCTTGGTTAGAGTTATGCCAAGATATTTTATATTATTTGAGGCTACTGTGAAGAGTATTATCTTCCTGCATTTCTTCCTCAATAAATTTGTTTGTACATAGGAGTGATACTGATATTGTTGAGCTCACCTTGTATCCACACACTTCACTGAGGTGTTTATCAGATGCAGGAATTCCCTAATAGATTTTTTTGGATCATTTATGTATTATCATCTGTAAATAATGATACTTTGACTTCTTTCTAATTTGTATTCCCTTGATCTCCTTTAGTTGTTTTATTGCTCTAGATAGAACTTAAAGTACTATGCTGAATATATATGGAGAGAGTAGAGAGACTTTTCTTATTCCTGATTTTAGTGGAATTGCTTTGAGTTTCCCTCTGTTTAATTTGATTGGCTATGGGGTTACTTTAAACTGACTTTATTATGTTTAGGTAAGTCTCTTATATCCATAGTATGCCAACGATTTTTTCTTTTTCGTGAAGAGATGTTGAATTTTCAGTTTTTAGGTTATTTATTTTATTATTTGAGATTACAATACAGTTACACCATTTCTCCCTTCCCTTTGCTCCCTCTAAAGTCTCCCCATACCCCTCCTTGCTCTCTTTTAAATTTATGAACTCTTTATTTATTGTTGCATACATATGCATACATGTATATATAGACATATATTCACATATATAAATTCATAATTACATAAGCACAACTTTTCAATCTGTATAACATTACTTGTATTTCTGGGGTATTTGGTATT
Source organism: Tokudaia tokunoshimensis (assembly GCA_036184795.1). Taxonomy (NCBI): domain Eukaryota; kingdom Metazoa; phylum Chordata; class Mammalia; order Rodentia; family Muridae; genus Tokudaia; species Tokudaia tokunoshimensis. The sequence continues at coordinate 2,739,988 of BTHU01000023.1, read as the reverse complement.
GGATAACAGATAGTTGTGCTCTTCTCTGGTATCTTAGTTAGGGTTTTACTGCTGTGAACAGACACCATGACCAAGGCAACTCTTAAATGGACAATATTTAATTGGAACTGACTTACAGGTTTAGAAGTTCAGTTCATTATCACAAGGCAGGAGTATGGCAGCCTCTAGGCAGGCATGGTTCAGGAGGAGCTGAGGATTCTATATCTTCATCTGAAGGCTACTAGCAGAATACTGACTTCCAGGCAGCTAGGATGAAGGTCTTAAATCCCACCCCTACAGTGACACACCTACTTCAACAGGGCCACACCTTCTTATAATGCAACTCTCTGGGCTGAGCATATACAAACCATAACACCTGGGAAAGACTATTTCTTTATCTCAGTATTTCTTAGTTGCCCATAGTTCTTTGTATAGGGTTGAGGCCTCAAAGATGTTACACTTCTACATTGGAATAACTTTTATTATCATTCTTGTTCAGTTCCTATTTGGGCAGCCATGTTGCTGAGATTTTATGGATGCAGCTTCTGACATTCCTAAGAGACACAGTCTTACACAAAACTGGTTATCTGGCTCTTTCCATGCCCTCTTCTATAACAATTCCTGAGTCTTAGGTGTGAAAGTTGCACTGAAGATTTATTTGTGAGGACTGGGCTCCATAACTGCATTTTTATCTGTTGTGGATTTCTGTAATGGTCTAATCTGTGTCAAATACAATTTTCTTTGATAAGGGGTGAGAACTATGCTTATCTCTGGGTATAAGGATAAATATTTACAATGTAGTTAAGGATTATGCTGTTTTAGTTAAGTGGCATTCTAGGTTCTCCTCCAAGATACAGGATTTTACTAGCCCTGGTAGCTGGCTAGGTTTCAAGTACTAGGAATAATTTCCCACTTTTTGTTTGGTTTTTGAGACTTTTGTTGCTTTCATTTTTGTAAGCTTACATAGTATCTTCTGGTAGCATGACAGCTACTCCTCAGGGAGGAGGCTTTCAGGGTTAATTTCAGTTCAGGAGTCCCTGGGTCCTCTGACTGACATTCATGGTGATTTCAGCAATAGGAAGTTGTTTTCCAGCTTTAGGGAGGCAACTAAGTGCACTAGCAATAACCTTTAGACGTCTCTTGGACAAACTTTAACTAGCAATTAAAAAGAGGCCTTCTCATGTCTAGTGTTAGAGGTTTTGTTATATTGTCTTTAGCTTTTGGTGGAAGCATTGCCAGGGCTTTTAAGCTTTATGTATACATTTATACACTGACTTGTTTGTGTTTTAGGGCTTTTAAGTTAGATAGTTAATAGTATGATTCCTTATGAGTTTTTCAGGCATCCTTGGTATATATTTATCTTTCTCCCCCCTTCAATATTTATCTCCCTTCCCCTCCCTCATTAGAGCTATATTTTTCTACTTCTCTCATCATAACACTTATAAGATCAATTGTAAAATAGACTTCTCTTATAAATGTAGATTAAAAATAAAATTTGAAACACACAGTGATAGAAAATAAAATAGTGATAGCTGGGCTTCTGATCCATACCTATAATCTCAGTTCTTGGAAGGATGAGGCAGGACATTATGAATTGGAGGACAGCATGAGGTACATCTTAGTGGTAAAATGGTGTTCTCCATGGAATCCATGAACAACTAAAATTGATCCAGATATTCTACTCCCTAAAGGTGGTAGTTATATGTGGAATCCAAGTTGAAGTTGGGATGGACAAAATGTCTGGTATCAAGAGAAAAGATGATGGCTTAATGATATTAAGCTATCCCCATCTTAATCGATATCCATCTGGGCCTGCTTAATACTTTACAATAATAAGCCTTGGAGTTCCTGAGATAAAAAAAGAAAAAAAAATCCAAAGATTAAAAAAATATTTTGAGGTACCTAAGAATTATAAGAATGAGCTTCAATGCTGCTTGCATCAGCACAAACAAGAGCTTGCTAAATTATAAAACTTGCTAAATATAAATATATATATATAAAGTATTATACTTAAAGCTAATTTTCTTACATAAAATTAGCCTTTACACTTAGAGTTGACAACCACAAGTGCTTTTTCCAGCAAACCACACAGGACTTGCTATGTTTTAAAAAAAAGTAGTACTCGTTGTCTGCTTCATATGCTTTGAATATGCTCTGTATTTCAGTTTCTGAGAGTCAAGGATCTAAGGTCATAAAACTCTGATTTGTGGAATGATTAAAAGGGAACCTAGAAAATGATTACAGTGATATATAATTCCTAAGGAAGTAGCTTATACAAACTAAAGACTGGGCTTTGGTCTGCAAGAAAGAATTATCTAAAGCATATTACATAGCTGTCAACTTTCTTCCATCACTGACTCCGACTCATTTTAATTTGCTCCCATTTACCCCTTCCTCAGGACTCTCTCTCAAGCTGCCACTGGACCTTGGCAAAATCTGACTTAGCTGTTCTAGGGTCATAAGTCTGGGAATGAGGCTTTAACTATTGGCTGGGTGATATGATTATTTTCTGTATCACATCTGCTGGAGCTGGAATGTATAAAGTGACTTTATCACTTACCTGACTGATGCCAATGACTGAAGAGCTGAATGACTGTATTTATTTAGGTATCATTGCTTCCATATGGAAGTTGTACCCATGGGTATATGCACTTAATTGATAAAAAGTACTGAGATATTCTTTTTAAAGTATTTTGATTAAGGGATCCCTTTTAAATGTCAGTTATATTAACACCAGTTCATGGTATCACACATATTATATATTTAAAATGTAAAGAAAGTATGCTGCTGTTGAGGATATAAAACATATTATTACCTGCAGAATCTCATTTAATGAGTACCCTCAAATTGTAAAAATTACATACTATAGCTATTTTCACAATCAGATTAACCATCCCTATTGCAACTGTATATATATATATATATATACATATATATATATATATAAGTATATGTAGAGAGAGAGAGAGAGAGAGAGAGAGAGAGAGAGAGAGAGAGAGAGAGGTGAGCAAATTTTCCTAAAAGAGAAATGCTGCATGTCCATAACTTTTAATTCTTTGCTAACACATCAGTGAAACATGTCAATTATAATTTTTGTATGTGTAAATAATTCAGTTCTTTATTTTAAATATCTACACAATGCTAAGCACTAATAAAATGTTTTTTTTATTTTATTTTTTTAATTTACATTACAAATCACTTCCCCTTTCCCGTTTCCTCCCTCCCCGAAAGTCCCATAAGCCCCCTTCGCTCCCCCTTTTCTCCATTCAACCCCATCTCATTACTCTGTCCTGGCGTTCCCCTACATCCAGTCTTTCCAGGACCAGGGGTCTCTCCTTCCATCTTTTTAGAAATCTATTGATATGCGGATTGTGTCTAGGGTATTCTGAGATTCTGGGTCAATATCCCCTTATCAGTGACTGCATACCATGTGTATTCTTTTGTGATTGGGTTACCTCACTAAGGATGATATTTTCAAGTTCTGACCATTTGCCTAGGAATTTCGTGAATTCATTGTTTTTAATTGCAGAGTAGTATTCCATTGTGTAGATATACCACATCTTCTGAATCCATTCCTCCGTTGAGGGACATCTGGGTTCTTTCCAGCTTCTGGCTATTATAAATAAGGCTGCTATGAATATAGTGGAGCATGTGTCCTTATTGCATGCAGGTAAAGTCTCTGGGTATATGCCCAGGAGTGGTATAGCCGGATCCTCCGCGAGTGTCATGCCCAGTTTTCTGAGGAACCGCCAGACTGCTTTCCAGAGTGGTTGTACCAGCCTGCAATTCCACCAGCAGTGGAGGAGTGTTCCTCTTTCTCCACATCCTCGCCAACAACTGCTGTCTCCTGTGTTTTTGATCTTAGCCATCCTGACTGGTGTGAGATGGAATCTCAGGGTTGTTTTGATTTGCATTTCCCTAATGACTAAGGATGATGAACATCTCTTTAGGTGCTTCTCAGCCATTAGATATTCTTCAGGTGAGAACTCTTTGTGTAGCTCTGTACCCCATTTTTTAATAGGGTTACTTGCCTCTCTGGAGTTTAACTTCTTGAGTTCTTTGTATATCTTGGATATTAGCCCTCTGTCGGATGTAAGGTTGGTAAAGATCATTTCCAAGTTAGTTGGTTGCCGCTTAGTCTTTTTGACAGTGTCTTTTGCCTTGCAAAATCTTTGTAATTTAATGAGGTCCCATTTGTCTATTCTTGATCTTAGAGCATAAGCTATTGGAGTTCTGTTCAGGAAATTCTCCCCTGGGCCCATATGTTCACGGTTCTTCCCTAGTTTCCCTTCTATTAGTTTCAGTGTGTCTGGTTTTATGTGGAGATCTTTGATCCACTTAGAATTGAGCTTAGTGCAAGGAGATAAGGATGGGTCAATTTGCATTCTTCTGCATGTTGACCTCCAGCTGAGCCAGCACCATTTGTTGAAAAGGCTATCTTTTTTCCACTGGATGGTTTTAGCTCCTTTGTCAAAGATCAAGTGACCATAGGAGTGTGGATTCATTTCTGGGTCTTCAATTCTGTTCCATTGATCTACATGTCTGTTACTGTACCAATACCATGCAGTTTTTAACACTATTGCTCTTTAGTACAGCTTGAGGTCCGGGATACTGATTCCCCCAGAGGTTCTTTTACTCTTGAGAATAGTTTTAGCTATTCTGGGTTTTCTGTTATTCCAGATGAATTTTTGAATTGCTCTTTCTAACTCTATGAAGAATTGAGTTGGGATTTTGATGGGGATTGCATTGAATCTGTGTATTACTTTTGGTAAGATGCTCATTTTTACTATATTAATCCTGCCAATCCATGAGCATGGCAGATTTTTCCATCTTCTGTGGTCTTCTTCCATTTCTTTCTTCAGAGACTTGAAGTTCTTGTCATACAGATCTTTCACTTGTTTGGTTAGAGTCACGCCAAGATACTTAATATGGTTTGTAGCTATCATGAAGGGTATTATTTCTCTTACTTCTTTCTCAGCCTGCTTATCCTTTGAGTATAGGAAGGCTTCTGACTTGCTTGAGTTGATTTTATATCCGGCCACTTTGCTAAAGTCGTTTATCAGCTGTAGGAGTTCTCTGGTGGAGTTCTTTGGGTCGCTTATGTATACTATCATATCGTCTGCAAATAGTGATAGTTTGACTTCTTCCTTTCCAATTTGTATCCCTTTGACCTCTTTCTGTTGTCTAATTGCTCTAGCTAGAACTTCAAGTACTATATTGAAAAGATATGGAGAGAGAGGGCAGCCTTGTCTAGTCCCGGATTTTAGTGGGATTGCTTCAAGTTTCTCTCCATTTAGATTGATGCTGGCTGCCAGTTTGCTATAAATTGCTTTTACTATGTTTAGATATGGGCCTTGAATTCCTGATCTTTCCAAGACCTTTAGCATGAAAGGATGCTGAATTTTGTCAAATGCTTTCTCAGCATCTTATGAGATGACCATGTGGTTTTTTTCTTTGAGATTGTTTATGTAGTGGATTACATTGATGGATTTCCTTATATTGAACCATCCCTGCATCCCTGGGATGAAGCCTACTTGATCGTGGTGAATGATCGTTTTGATGTGTTCTTGGATTCGGTTGGCAAGAATTTTATTGAGTATTTTTGCATCGATATACATAAGAGAGATTGGCCTGAGATTCTCTTTCTTTGTCGGATCTTTGTGTGCTTTTGGTATTAGTGTAATTGTGACTTCATAGAACGAGTTGGGTAGTGTTCCTTCTGTTTCTATTTTGTGGAACAGTTTGAAGAGTATTGGTGTTAGGTCTTCTTTGAAGGTCTGATAGAATTCTGCACTAAAACCATCTGGACCTGTGCTTTTTTTGGTTGGAAGACTTCCAATGACAACTTCTATTTCTTCAGGGGTTATAGGATGGTTTAGATGTTCTATTTGATCCTGATTTAATTTTGGTACTTGGTATCTGTCAAGGAAATTGTCCATTTCCTCAAGATTTTCTAGTTGTGTTGAATACAGGATTTTGTAGTAGGATCTGATGATTTTTTGAATTTCCTCAGTTTCTGTTGTTATCTCTCCCTTTTCGTTTCTGATTTTATTAATTTGGATACTATCTCTGTGCTCTCTGGTTAGTCTGGCTAAGGGCTTATCTATCTTGTTGATTTTCTCAAAGAACCAACTCCTCGTTTTGTTGATTCTTTGTATGGTTTTATTTGTTTCTACTTGATTGATTTCAGCCCTGAGTTTGATGATTTCCTGCCTTCTACTCCTCTTTGGTGTATTTGCTTCTTTTTGTTCCAGGGCTTTCAGGTGTGCCATTAAGCTGTTAGTGTATGCTGTCTCCCGTTTCTTTTTGGCGGCACTCAGGGCTATGAATTTTCCTCTTAGCACTGCTTTCATTGTGTCCCATAAATTAGGGTATGTTGTGCCTTCATTTTCATTAACTTTCAAAAAGTCTTTGATTTCTTTCTTTATTTCCACCTTGACCAAGTTATCATTGAGTAGAGCATTGTTCAGCCTCCATGTGTACATGGGTTTTCTTTTGTTTTTGTTGCCATTGAAGACCACCCTTATTCCATAGTGATCTGATAGGAGGCATGGGATTATTTCTATCTTCTTGTATCTGTTGAGGTCTGATTTGTGACCAATTATATGGTCAATTTTGGAGAAGGTACCATGAGGAGCTGAGAAGAAGGTGTATTCTTTAGCTCTAGGATGAAATGTTCTATATATATCAGTTAGTTCCGTTTGGTCCAAGGCTTCAATTAGATTCACTGTGTCCCTGTTTAGTTTCTGCTTTCCTGAACGATCCATTTCAGAGAGCGGGGTGTTGAAGTCACCCACTATTATTGTGTGCGGTGCGATGTGTGCTTTGAGTTTTAGTAAAGTTTCTTTTACGAATGAGGGTGCCCTTGCATTTGGAGCATAGATATTCAGAATTGAGAGTTCTTGATGGTGGATTTTTCCCTTGATCAGTATGTAGTGTCCTTCTGTGTCTTTTTTGATGACTTTAGGTTGAAAATCAATTTTATCCGATATTAGGATGGCTCCTCCACCTCGTTTCTTGGGGCCATTTGCTTGTAAAATTGTTTTCCAGCCTTTTACTCTGAGGTAGTGTTTGTCTTTGACACTGAGGTGCGTTTCCTGCATGCAGCAAATTGCTGGGTCCTGTTTACATATCCAGTCTGCTAGTCTATGTCTTTTAATTGGGGAATTGAGAGACCATTGATATTAAGAGAGATTAAGGCATAGTGATTATTGCCATCTGCCATTCTTGACGCTATCTTTGTGTTTGAGTGGTTATCTACTTTTGGGTTTGATTCAAGAAGGTTATTATCTCATTTTTTCCAGGGTGTTGTTTCTCTCCCTGTATTGGAGGTTTCCACCTACTATCCATTGCAGGGCTGGATTTGTGGAAAGATATTGTGAAAATTTGGTTTTATCATGGAATATCTTGGTCTCTCCATCTATGGTGATTGAGAGTTTTGCTGGGTATAGTAGTCTAGGCTGGCATTTGTGCTCTCTTAGTGTCTGCATGAGATCTGCCCAGGATCTTCTGGCTTTCATAGTCTCTGGTGAGAAGTCTGATGTGATTCGGATAGGTCTTCCTTTGTATGTTACTTGGCCCTTTTCTCTTACTGCTTTTAGTATTCTTTCTTTGTTTAGAACATTCAGTGTTTTGATTATTATGTGACGGGAGGTATTTCTGTTCTTGTCCAGTCTGTTTGGAGTTCTGTAGGCTTCTTGTACGTTCATCGGCATCTCTCTCTTTAAGTTAGGGAAGTTTTCCTCCATAATTTTGTTGAAGATGTTTACTGGCCCTTTAAGTTGCAAATCTTCACTCTCATCTATACCTATAATCCTTAGGTTTGGTCTTCTCATTGTGTCCTGGATTTCCTGGATGTTTTGGATTACACGTTTTTTGCATTTTGCATTTTCTTTGACTGTTGAGTCGATGCTTTCTATGAAATCTTCAGCACCTGAGATTCTTTCTTCCATCTCTTGTATTCTATTGTTGATGTTTGCATCTATGACTCCTGATTTCTTCCCAAGGTTTTCTATCTCCAAAGTTGTCTCCCTTTGTGATTTCTTAGTTGTTTCTACTTCCTTTTTTAGTTCCTGGATGGATTTGCTGAGATCCTTCACTTGTTTGTTTGTATTTTCCTGTGTTTCTTTAAGGTATTTTTGCATTACCTCTTTCAGGATTTCTTCCTGATGACCCACGTTGTCCTGCATTTCTCTGAGCGATTTTTGTCTTTCCTCCTCATGGGATTCCATCTGTTGATCCATCGTCTCCGGGATTTCTTTAAGCAGTTCTCGTGTTTCCTTTGTAAGGGCATCTAACCGTTGATTCATTTCTTTAAGCAATTTTTGTGTTGCCTCCTTATGGGCAACCATCTGTTGACCCATATTCTTCTGCATTTCTTTATTCAAATTTTGTGATTCCTTTGTGAGTGCATCTACCCGTTGATTCATCTCGTTAAGCGATTTTTGTGTTGTCTCCTTGTGCGCCTCCATCTTTTGATCCATGTTCTCCTGCATTTCTCTAAGCGATTTTTGTGTTTCCTTTGTAAGGGCTTCTAACCGTTGATTCATGGTCTCCTGTAACTCTTTATGAGATTTATTTGTGTCCTTCTTGTGATCCTCTAAATAGGATCATGAGAAGTGATTTTAAATCCAGATCTTGTCTTTCGGGTGTGGTGGGGTATCCAGGACTTGCTGCTGTTGGAGAGTTGGGTTCGGATGGTCCCACATTACTTTGATTTCTGTTAGTAACATTCCTACGTTTGCCTTTTGCCATCTGGATACCTCTGGTGTTAGTTGGTCCTGCTGCCACTGGCTGTTGGTTGGACCTCCTGTGAGCCTGCAAAGCTATTTCTGCCCCCCTGGATTACCAGGATTCCCCTGGCACCGATTTCTGGGGCCTGCCTGCTCCTGAGTGACTTTGGAGCCCTAATGTGCCTTGCCCCAAGTGATCTTATATTGGGGAGGCCTTGCACATCTAAAGGCTCAGCCTAGTGGATTCCTGGAGCAGAGGTCGCCAAAGGGAGGCTGGTAGGCTCCTGCCCTGTGCAGGGGTGTGTGATCTCTCCTGGGGGGGGAGGGGGCGTCCCTCTGCCAGGGAGAAGACTCACAGCAGAGCTGGCACGCTGGTTACTGCAGATCAGCCCCGCACTTGGGAGCCGCATACACACAAGCCGCCCGAGACCCAAGAGATATTATGCCTGTCTGTCTCAGAACCTGGCTCTCCCAACCTCCCAGTCACTGGAGCAAAGATGGCGGAGGGCACTCTCCGTGGTGCTGCTCACCCTGCAGACGCGATGACCTGCCGATCTGGCACCCAGACGACCACAGTGCTGACCCGTTCTGGGGCACAGATGGAAGCCCCAACAGGCCGTGTCCCAAGTGATGTTATATTGGGGATAGGGAGCTTGGGGTACCTGTCTCTTCAGCGCAGTCTGCGGGAACAGAGGTTGCGGAAGGAAAGCTGGTAGGCTCCCGCCCAGTGCCGGGTCCCTCTGCCAGGCAGAAGTCCCACAGCAGAGCTGGCGTGCTGGTCACTGCAGATCAGCCCTGCACCTGGGAGCAGCACACACACAAGCCGCCCGAGACCCAAGCGACATTATGCCTGTCTGTCTCAGAACCTGGCTGTCCCAACTTCCCAGTCACTGGAGCAAAGATGGCGGAGCTAATAAAATGTTTTAAATGTCAAATTTAGTATACTGAAGAGAATGCTCCTTAGAGCAAAGAAAACTTTCTTACCTGTATATATTTATATATATTAAATGTCTTTTTAAAACTCAGATAATTTGAGACAATCTTGAGTATTTTCTATGCCTCAAGCCTTATTGTGTGTACCTACATGTACATATATTTATGGAGTGTGAAGGGTACTGTGTTATGTAAGTACACATCAGAAACATAAATACAATTTGAAAAATATAAGTTTGGGATCCTTGAAGAATTATACCATACAACGTATACCTATATAACAATATAATAAATTGAATAAAATCATCTGTCAAATGCCTCCCCTAGTCAAAATCCATTAGCCAAAGGAAGGAAATGGAAGGCTTGGGAAACCGAAGCAGTTTTTATGGAGGGAGAAATGGGGTTGACTTTCCTCTCAGTAGGTGTCACATCACTACTGAAATGTCAAAGAAGAGAAAGGAACATCTGGTCAACAAAGCACAATTAAAGATAAGTGCAGTAGAGCCCATTTTTCCTCCAAATGGAAGCCCTTGAATACATGGGCAATTTTCTAGGCCCTTTTACCTGTCTCCACATAATTTTGCTTGTTTGCCCCTCAGGGCTCATTAAGAGTCAGTGAGTGGGCAGCTGTGCTTGTTCAGGCTTCAGCTCCCAGTCACCCAGAGCCAGCTTGAGTATCTGCTCTTTCATTAAACAAAGCTTCTCCAAACTACTTTTCAAAATGTGTTTCCATAAATATTCTATAAAGAACTCCTCCAGGTAAAAAGCTTTACAAAATATGGGCTTTTAATTTTGTTAATTATCCTGGGAGGGGAACCACACGTGCTAATGTTCATTCATTCATTATCCTCGGAGGGGGACTTCGTGTGCTAATGTTCCTGGTTCCTTTTCTTCATCCATTCATCGATTCATCATTTATTTCTCTCTGATTTCTTGTGACACTAGTCTTACCCTCACCTGCTTAGCTAAAAACTACTCTGTTGTCAGAAATGTGACAAATCTGGATCCCTGATGGAAGTAATTGCTTCTTTGCTTAAAGACATTGTTGAAAAAACCCTCAGCCCAAGCTTCATGCCTTCTTTGAAACAGCATTAAACCTCTCCCGGGTAAGCAATAGCAGTTAGGTAAACTTCCTAAGGAAACTTTTTATGCGCATGCTCAGTAGACTGCAGAGATTTCTGTTCATGCATATCCAGCCCTATTTGCAGTAAAGTAAAGAGATTCTGGGAGGTCACCCATAAATCTTGACTACTTAAATAGTTCATCCTGCACTGGGGCTCTAGACAGCATCATTTGGAATTAAGTCTACCTCCTCCACTTCCTGCCCTTTTCAGGATCATCCAGCAGCATTTCTGAGTTTCCCATAAAGTTCCCTATAGGAAAGAGAACTAGCAACAAGACAAGACCTATCTGAGTTTCTGAAATACTGGTATTTGTCTTATAAATTTATATTATAGTTTTATACATGTATATACACATGTATATAATATATATTAGTTTATAGAAATGTAATATATAATATCTTTGATCATATGTTATATTAATTTATTTATATAAAATATATTTGTATATAATATTATAGATTGTTTTAATATATAAATAGAAACATTATTTATTATTAATAAATGTTTATTGATATTTAATTATATAGTAAATATATTATTCATCTCTGGAGCCTGCAAACATGACCCTTTTTGCTAGGGAAGGGCATTTGCAGTTGTAATTTAGTAAAGACTCTTAAAATGGAAAGAAAATCTTGCATTATCTATGTGAGTTCTAAATGCAATCACTAGGGTCTATAGGTACAAGGAAGATTTGAAACACATATAGGAGAAGAAAATATAGAGATAGAATCAAAAGAAATTTGAAGATACTGGCCTTGCGTTTTGAAGTAGTGTGCTGGAGGAAGGCTGGCAATCATGAGAGCTAGAAAAAGCAAGGAATGGACTCTTCCCTGGAGTATCCTGGGGGATCATAGTCTTGCCAACTATTTGATTCTGGCTCAGTAATAGTGACTTCAGGGGTCTGAACTCTAATATAGATATTTTGCTACCCAGTTTGAAACAATTGTTCTGAAGCCACTGAAAACTAGTTCACCTACTCAGTGCAAAACCTTAAGAATATATTTGATTGGAAAGTAGACAAAGGCCAAAAGAAACCCTAGAGTATTGTGTTCTATCCAAGGATAAGTATCCCTGGAAGACCTATCACAATGGCCAGTTCCTATTTCTAAATCTCTACTTCATCCTCTTTAGCACATCAGTGTTTGTTAGAGAGGTACATTCTTTCATAACTATAAATTCTCATTAAAGAAGTACTTGAAACAGATACTAATGATCCAACCACTAACATCTGGCTTGGAACTCTGATGATCTTGTGCATTGGCTCTTGCCCATCTGTGTTCCAACCACAATGTCATCTTCTATTTGTAGTGACTGAAGATATTAAGGATGGTGGCAGATACACATCAGCCTGTGTACATTCTCAAAGTTGGTATCCAAAGTGGTCACCTCAACCCTCTCCATAGGTTTTGTGCCAAAGGTCATTTCTGATCATATTTTCTTACCTTTAATATACAGATTTACTGTCATTGTATTCTCCTTCTTTTCCCCAGGCCTTGCTAGGGCCTCATGCTTGCTAGGTCAGTGCTCTCATACTGAACTACATTTTCTTGGAATTCTTAAGCAATGCAGAATAAGTGGTGTATATTTTGTGCATGAACAGTGCCACTCTTCCCAAAACAACCTACAAAATCCATGCTTATCCTTCTCTCTGCCATCAGTAAATAGAAAGAAGGGGTGTCACACTGCTGTAAGAATGGAGGAATAATGCTGGAAGAATTCCAAATAAATGTTGCTAACACTTTGTTTCTTCTCATTTATGGTGTGCTTGCATTTTTTCACATATCTTGAGACCTATATTTGTAGCCAGGAGAAAAGAACAAATTATAACAACAACGTCTAAGGGAGCAATTGGAAGCCACAGGTACTCACAGGTCCCACTACATGATGACATAAATAGTGATAAAATTAAACACATAATGTTGGGAATCTACAATAGCCAGAAGCTATGTATACTCCAATCCAAATAGGGTTCAAAGAGCCACACACATGTATTTATTGATTTGGGAAAGTGGAACGTTGGTCAGAAAAGGCACACATAATAAGAGACATGCATGAAGAGTGCAAAGAGTGGCCTCTAGATAAGAACAACCAGCAGTGAAACACTATGAAAAGTTCACATGCACCAATTAAACATGAAACAATTACACACATTTCTTCTTTCTAAGCATTAATCTACAGTCTCTTCAATAAATTAGTGTTCCATAGAAAGAGTTACAACTTCAAATGTTTCATTTTGTCTATTTAATGATGGATTAATTGCACTGCAGTGCAATGGAACACACATATGTACACACACACACACACACACACACACACACACACACTACAAATCCAAGGCTTCCCCACACCCCAGAGGCGAGTGTTATGAATCACATTTAAAAGATTAGAAAACTATGATTCCTCCCGGAGGATCCTGCTATACCACTCCTGGGCATATACCCAGAGGCTTCCCCTGCATGCAATAAGGACACATGCTCCACTATGTTCATAGCAGCCTTATTTATAACAGCCAGAAGCTGGAAAGAACCCAGATGTCCCTCAACGGAGGAATGGATTCAGAACATGTGGTATATGTACACAATGGAATACTACTCTGCAATTAAAAACAATGAATTCACAAAATTCCTAGGCAAATGGTCAGAACTTGAAAATATCATCCTTAGTGAGGTAACCCAATCACAAAAGAACACACATGGTATGCAGTCACTGATAAGGGGATATTAACCCAGAATCTCGGAATACCCTAGACACAATTCGCATATCAATAGATTTCCAAGAAGATGGAAGGAGAGACCCCTGGTCCTGGAAAGACTGGATGTAGGGGAATGCCAGGACAGAGAAGCAAGAGGGGGTTGAATGGGGAAAAGAGGGAGGGAAGGGGGCTTATGGGATTTTCTGGGAGGGAGGAAACGCGAAAGGGGAAATGATTGGGAATGTAAATAAAATAGGTAGAAAAAAAAAACTATGATTCAAGCAAAAATAAAATTGCCTAAGATTGTATAGCTAGTAAGACATGAAGACATATTTGAGACTTAGGCCTGAGAAAAACAGTTTGTTTGTACAAGTTATCAGTCTAGACTTGGCCCAAGCTGGTGATCCTCTTGCTTTACCTTCCTGAGTGTTGGACTTATAACCATAAGTCACCATGAATAAACCTCTATGCTTAGCTCCCAAATGCACCTATAAGAGATATTCATGTTGAAGCATACTGCTCATAATGATGGTCCAACACAGGTCTTCTGGATCTGTCAGAGACATTTGTTGAAAGTCTTCTGAGTTGTTCTCTACTGAAACCATGATTATATGGCCAATACAAGACCAATACCTAACAATACTCTCTTACATGCTCTCTCTCTCTCTCTCTCTCTCTCTCTCTCTCTCTCTCTCTCTCTCTCTCTCTCTCTCTCTCTGAATTTGCCTGTGCACACAAGGAGAGTAGATATTCTGCTACTATAGGATGGGAAGTTCTACATACATATATCAAGCACACTTGGTCCAAAGTGAAGTTCAAGTTTAGTGCTTCCTTAACAGTTCCTATTTAATTTACCTATCCATTGATGAAATCAAGTATCCAAATCCCCTACTACTGCCATATTGTTCTCTATCTCTTCACTACCTTAGCAGGATCCATTGTAAAAATTGCTCTAGAAGGGATTTAAGAATTCAAAACGAAAGTATAATTATATCCTCTGGTTCTTACATATTAAGAAACATCAGTGCATTTAAAATGGGATCCACTGCAGACAAAATTTACCAGCTCTGCAACAAGTTAAAATAGATTTGTGCTAAGATATATCTACCTTTTCTTCTGAAAAAATAAAGCCAATTAGGTATGACATATTCCCTGTCCTGAACTTTTGTTTGTGTTTCTATGGCTGTTATACATATGTTTAACAGTTTATTGCTGAGGTAGAGAAGGTAGTAAGGACCACAAATCATAATCATTTTGCATACAATTGCTCTTACTACATTTCTACTTATCTTTGGTCATTTACTAGAAAACACACTAAATTTCAAGTGACACTAACATCAGGAGTGGCAAGATGGGTAACTCCTCCCCAGAGTATCGACTAAATAAATTCTCAATAAATGGTAGCTACAGTAGTATCCAGACTTATGACCACTGTTTCATCCAATAGAGAGCTCCATGGTCACATCCTATCATCCAATTGCTCAAATCATCTTAGGTTTTGAGAGTCCAGGTCTCTTGATAATATGGCCTTTGGACTGTTTTATTTTGTAAGCTCAAAGACTGAATACTCTCTGGTATTGTTTATGTAGTAAGTACTCTTCTTTTAGAGCTCATGCACTTGAAATATTCTTTTCTGGCTTTTTACCTCATTTGGTAGCCTGTGGTGATGGTACAGAAGGGCTTCAAGAAAGTCTACTATCTTTGGAAGACTTCTTTAGATATGGTTGCTGCCTTAGTCTTCCAATGATTAGCTGTATTTGTAGTCACCATGAGCCTATCCTGATACTTGCCTACAAGTGCTTTTGAATTTATAATTTTGTTTTGAAGGCTGCAATTTGAATGCTTCAATGAAGTCCATGAAAATTCTGTTGACTACATCCAAAGGAGAGATGGGTGACATTCTTCATCTGATGAATGTAGTGAGTATTTCTAGGGCCCATCAAAGGACAGAAAGAGGAGGAGGAGGAGGAGGAGGAGGAGGAGGAGGAGGAGGAGGAGGAAGAGGAGGAGAGTCTGTCTGTCCTCTTTAGATGGCAGCAATTTGTTGGACTATTTCATCTCTGGTGGTCTCATTTTAAAGGTCAAACACTATTGATGTTTTCAGTTGCTCATTCCTGATAACAAACCAACCCCACAAAGCATGGCATATTCCGTGCACTGAGCATGAAATACTCTTTCCACATGATTCCCAAATCAGACTCTCTTTGGTTTATCTAATTCCTTCCAGGAGTTACACTGGCCATACTCATCTGATTGTCAGTCCCTTTCCTGGTGCATTGCACCTCAGTTCCATTCATTTCATTTTCCTTAGTGTTTTCTATCTTCACCACTCTCCTACCTCATTTTGTGTCTCCAGTTCCTGCAAGCAGAGAAACCAGAAAGCACACTAGCATAGCCTGATGACACAGAGTATTAGTGGTGGCTAATAATGAGTCTTTGGGTTACCTTCTCTGAACGCTTGCTTTACCACTTAGGGTTGAGTGTAGTTTGTGCTTTAATATAGAATGCTGCCACCTTGATACCTGACTTCCTTTGACTTCTGAGCTATATCCCCCAGCCAAATTTTTCTATACCATATTCTCACCCTGTTTACTCCTAGTTTGGGAAATATTTTTTTCTCCAACTAGTGCCTTTGAATACACTTTTCGTGCTCTGTTGCTTCCGACTGTATAAAGCCAGCCTAATCCATGCTGATGCAACATGGAGGGGTTTTGGTTTTTTGTTTTTTTGTTTTTGTTTTGTTTTGTTTTTTGCCAAATGTCTATGTGAGTTGATTTCTGACATTTTGCAACCACCCACTCAACTTCAAATCTTAAAAACTTTCAATTGTGCCTTTGTTTCCTTCTACCAGCCAAACAAAACCAACATAGTCATTTTTTTGTTTTGCTAAAATATAACCTGTTGAGAACAAAAAAAAAAAAAAATGGAGCGTACTCCTCTCCAATGAAGTCCCATGTAATTAGACAGAAGGATGGTGTCTACTAAATAACAGATATATGTGTATTGTTAAAAGGCAAATAGTCATTTGGATGCAAGTATGTGTCTCTTATACATATATATGAGGTAAGTCATTTCCAGCTGAGGGTGGCAATCTATGCTCTTATGTAAATTTTAACAGAGAATCAAGATCTGCTCAACTTTTTCCACTCTGTAATTCCTGGCACATATCATACAAACTCATGTTGAAAAGATTTCATGTGGTACATGGAAAATAAAGTGGTCTTGTGATATGAGTTGCTGGATCATTGGGATCAAATACTTAGCCAAATCAAGCACACGTGGGAATGAGCAAAACAAAGGGAATAAATAGCACTTAAGGTCTTCAGTCCAAGAAGACTAAGAGAAATGTCCAGGAAAACTTTGGGACCCTAGCTGCTCTATCATTAACCACAAGCAAAGAAAAAGATACAAGTAAAACAGAATGAACTGGATGCGAAGAAAAAAACAAATTATAAAACATTCTATCCTATCTGGTTAATATGAATTTTTTAAATTATCTTTAATCTGTTTTTACAGTCCCATCATTATCCCCCTACTGGCCTACCCTCCAACAATTCCTCATCCCATTACCCCTCCCCTGTCTCCAAGAGGATGTCCCCACCCCCCCATCCCACCCTGCCAGCTCTCCCCACTCCTTGGGGCCTCAAGTATCTCAAGGGTTATATTCCTCTTCTCTCACTGAATATATGTGTCGGGGGCCTCATTTTAGCTAGTGTATGCTGCCTGGTTAGAAAGAGGCCTTCTTCACCCACAAGTACTATCTATGTTGTGTAGTTGTGAATTCTGACTCTAAGATATTTTATCATTGTGGTCCTTGACAAATTATTTAATCTTCTTGGTCTATGTTTCTTTGACTGGAGAAAATGTATAAAAACAAGTATCTCATTGAGAGAGATTAGCATAGTACCTGCTGTAAAGTAAAAGTTCCATTGATTTTAGCTATGGTTAAAATCATGACTATTACAATAAAAAAATATTGGGTTTTTAAAACTTGGATTTTCTTTGGTCTAAAACATTAGAAGTTTCAGTCAATGGCTTCTTTGTCTCATGTACTTGAGCAGAACACCATGGGGGAAGAAGTAGATGGGGGGAAAAAAGAGCTGTTCACTTCCTCCTGACTAGAAAATATTGTGACAGGATCAAGTGTAATAGATCCCCACAACCTTTCCTTAAATATCTACTTTATCAGTAAGGGATAGCTTCCAAATGTTTTCACAATCTCTTCCAAATAGTGTCAGTAGCTCAGGGGCAAAATATTCAAAACATAAGCCTGTGAAAGACATTTCATATTTGAAATATAGTATTCTTCCTCCCTGGACCTCAAAGGATCATAGTTATGTCATCATGCAAAATGTACTTAGCACAACTTCTGGTATCCAAAGCCTTGACATTTCCAACATTATTTTAAAGCCCAAGTTCAAACTCTTTATTGAGATTCAAGGCAATCTTATCTGAGCCACCATAAATATCAAAAAGGAAAATTGTAAATTTCTGATTCACCAGGGCACAAAGTAATATTCCCATTGAAAACTGGAGGGATAAAGGCATAGGGAGGAAGGATGGAAACAAAGTAATATGAAATCTATTGGAGGGAAATCCTATAGCTCCATGTCTGTCATTTGTGAGATGTGATATTCTGATATGAGCTCCAAGAAGATTAAGGAGCTCCCCCCTATCTATGGGCCTTGCCATTTGTACCCCACATAGCCTCTTGTTTCGGCGGGTTCCAATCATTGCCTGCAGATTGCATCAGCAGATGCTCCAAGTTTCTGCCATCTCCTACATTCTAGGATCTCCACTGTAGCTTTATATTTTGTTTGCACAGTTCCATTGTCTGCCTTCACAGGCCTTCCTTAAAATTCTGTTTAACTGCAATAACCCTATAACTCTTTCAAAAAGAAGTACCACATGAACAATGTTGTGATCTCCCACCAGTTTCAATAATAATCAGGGCTCCTTGTAGCACAACTACAACAACTGCTTCTGATTATCTGTAGGATTGCTGCTGAACCCAGGAAAACATCTCCTTAGAACATCTACCTAAACATCATCTATACAAACATGACATGTTAGCAATTCTATTTTCTCAAGGGAATATCTGTCCAGTGAGCTTATAATTTTATACCCTAGAGTGTCTCATAGGTGGACTCTGGCCAATTCCTGGAATGCCCACAAGTTGGGAAGGTGTTTAGCTTCATTTTAATGATGCAAATAACTTTACCAGACAGTCTTTCCTTGCCCATATCTTTTAACTCTACCCATTTCTCGAGAGATGGCATGTTTCTCAAATCTGACTGCTTGGATTTTTGCTCCTGATTCTCACTATAGAATCTGGCTAAAATCAGACAAGATGTGGGCATGTCATAGAAGGGGTATTATGCTCTCTTAAAACTTCCTCTACTAAATTAATTGGTGTGACATCTTTAAACTCAGGTTACCTCAAAGTGTCAGGTCATGAACAAAATATAGACAAATTATTTTCCAGATGAAATATGAATTATTTCTTGTCCCGTTCTTAATTAGAGTATTTTTCCCATTTAAAACCTCATGAGTATAGCCGTCTGGATTATATTTATTCCACTAGTCTGATCTTCTGAGCTCCAGCAAAATTTCCAACTAATCTCTGCTTAGTGTGTCCTAAAGCTTCCATCATAGAGACCACAATCTCTTCCAAATTCCTCTTATTGAAAGTTAGTTCCAATGGTCTAATCACATGGTTGTGTTTAGCTAAAGAAAATATCCCACTTCTCTGGTACCAATTTTTGTCAGTTATTTTTTATTATCACTGTGATAAAATACACTGGTCTATGCTTTCAAAGGGATTAGTCAATGGTTGTTTTGTCCCATGAACTTGAACATAGCATCATGGTAGCTGGAGTATGTTATAGAGAATGATCATGATCAATCAGGAAACAGAATGAAATGTTGGTTTAGACATACATGGCTTTCTGGTTAGAGATTCATATTAGTCAAAGATCAGTATTATCAATTTCTCTGAGTGCAAACAATGAGAAGACTATGTGAGAAGGAATGGTGCTTACTAAAGTGGGTAAAATTGTACGAATTTTACAGACCTTTTGCTATTTTTAATCCTTTTTGCAAATCCAAGTGAAAAAATATGGTTTTCCCAAGCCCTTGTCACCTTAATTGTGATTAAGCCAAATGTCTGGCTATAAATTAGTCATTAATACTACCTTATCCAATATCAGAGAGTTCCAATCCAAAAACTAAATCGTTGTTTATTTGATGGAATTATTTTTGTCAAAAGTTTCTCATCATTGAGATATCTAAGTTGAGATACTCTCTGATTTCTTTCTTTAGGGAAAATGGGGGAATCAAAATATTAACTTCAGCTTCTTGACAGTTTCTACCTCCATGAATAATGCCTATTTTGAGAGGAAAAAGATATTCATTGTCTTCACAAGTCTCGGGATCAAATATCTACAGTAGCTCAGAAACAAATGTAATAAATTGAATGATTTATATTTTGTGACATTATGAAGCTTGAGCCTCTTTGGCAGGAGGCTCCATTTCATTGTCATCTGTTAATCTGAAGACAGTTCTACAGGGCATATATGCATATGTCTGTCTGACCCACCCCTCCACACACCCTCCATGTCCTATTACCACTACCCCAGACTAAACTGGTCACCCTTGACTGAACTTCAACCATTATCTAGGCTTCTGGCAGGACCTGTCCTGCATACTTCGCAATGTAGTAGTTGCTCCCATTCCACATTTAAACTCCACACTAGCAGATCATCTTCATATTACAGGTATACTGGCTAGTTTTATGTCAACTTGACACAAGCTAGGGTCATCACAGAAGAAGGGGACTCAGTTAAGGAAATGTTTCCATGAAATTCAGCTGTAAGGCATTTCCTCAATAGTGATCAATGGGGGAAGGTCCAACTAGTTGTAAGTGCTACCATCCCTGGGCTCATGATCCTTGGTTTTATAAGAAAGCAGGCTAAGCAAGCCAGAGGAAGCAAGCCAATAAGCAGCAACTCTCTATGGACTCAGCTCCTGTCTCCAGGATCCTGCTCTGCTTGAATTCCTGTCTGATTTCCTTAGGTGATGAACAGCAATGTGGAAGTATAAGCTGAATAAATCCTTTCCTCCCCAACTTTCATTTTGCTCATGGTGTTTCATTGCAGCAATAAGAACCCTAAGACAAAAAGCTTGGTTCAAGATGTACAACCTTTACACAAGATCAGTCCATTTTATCTACTTGATTTCATTACATTTAAACCATTTTTAACCTCTAGGATGAGTCTGACTCATAGATCCCTTGCTTTGCCCAAACCTACTTTG
Organism: Tokudaia tokunoshimensis; assembly: GCA_036184795.1. NCBI lineage: Eukaryota > Metazoa > Chordata > Mammalia > Rodentia > Muridae > Tokudaia > Tokudaia tokunoshimensis. The sequence continues at coordinate 2,719,214 of BTHU01000023.1, read as the reverse complement.
AACATATTAAACACAGAACTAACAAAAGAACTAATACATGCCCAGATTGTATCATAAAAGTAACAATATGAAAAGTCAAGCCAGTATACCCCATTTCAAACTTGCCAGTATGGCAGAAATGAGAATTACCTTGATAAACCTCGATATACAGAATGTAAACAAAAAAAAATCACAAACTGCCTCAAAGAATTTAAGGAGTTTAAAGAAAACACAACAAAATAGCTCAATGAAATAAAAGATCTTAAGGATTACAAATGCATAAGTGATACCCAAGAAAAGACAATCCAGAACATGAAAAAGTAATTCAGTAGATAGAAGAGGATTCAAGCTGAAAAGAAGATGGAGTTGAACTACCCAAGATCCCAACTAAAAATTCAAAGGAAAGCCTTATAAACAGAATAGATCAAGCAGAAGATAGAATATCACAAATCAAAAATAATCTAGACAAAATAAGCAAAGAATACAAAAAAAATAAAAACAAAGAAAAATAAGAAAGGAATATGAAGGATGTGGGATACCATGAAAAGAACAAATCTTTGAATTACAAGTATAGATGAGGGAGAGAAATAGCAAGTCAATGGCCTATACCAGAACATTAACAAGAACATAGAAGCAATTTTCCCCAAACTAAGGAAAGATATACCCATACAGATAGAAGAAGCACACAGAATGCCAAATAGACAAGACCAGAAAGGAAAATTCCCATTGTATATAATAGATAAAACACTATGTCTGCAGAACAACAGCAACAATAAGGTATATTGGAACTGCAGAAGCAAAAAAAAAAAAAAAAAACAACAGCAACAACAAAAACCCTAGTCATATACAAAGTAAAACCCATCAAAATAACAGCTGATCTCTCAATGGAAATCTTAAAATTCAGAAGAGCTGAAACAATACATTTTAGATCCTAAAAGACCATAATGGCCAATCTAGACTAATATACCTAGCAAAACTATGTGTCATAGTTGAAGGAGAAAGAAAAACTTTCCATGATATAAATAATCTAAAAAAAATTATATTTAATGAAACAAACCTTAAAAAATTACAGGAAATGGCCAGGGCATTGGTGGTGTGTGCCTTTAATCCCAGCACTTCGTAGGAAGAGGCAGGCAGATCTCTGAGTTCAAGGTCAGCCTGGTCTATAGAGTGAGTTCCATATATAGAGAAAATCTGTCTCAAACACACACACACACACACACACACACACACACACAGTGTGTGAAGAGATGGATGAGCATGGCCAAGAGACTTTGGAAAAAATATAAACCATAATTATTAAAATATAAATTACCACCGAGAACTCAAATAACAGCACCAAAAATTAACAATATGATTACCATTTCAAAAACAACTTTTTATATCAACAACCTAAAATTCTCCAAACAAAAGATAATCTGAATGAGTTGATGAGGAAACAAAATCTATATATCTGTTGTCTATTAAAAAAACATATCTGGGAGCTAAGGCTGTCCCACAGGTCTTGGTACAAAAATCCCACCTGGAGAGAGCTGGTCTCCCCAGTAGTGCTGACACACTTAAGATCACAGGCTCACAGGCCCACAGGAGGGACAAACTTCAGTCAGAGACAGCAAGAACAACTAATACCAGAGATAACAAGTTGGCAAGAGGTAATCTCAAGAACCTAAGCAAGAAAAACCAAGGATACTTGGCATCATCAGAACCCAGTTATCCCAACACAGCAAGTGCTGGATACTCCATCACAATGGAAAAACAAGATTCTGATTTAAAATCACACATCATGATGATGATAGAGGACTTTAAGGACATAAATAACTCTCTTAAAGAATTACAGGAGAATACAGGTAAACAGGTAGAAGCCCTTAAAGAGTAAACACAAAAATTCCTTAAAGTATTATAGGAAAACACAAACAAACAGGTGAAGGAAATGAATAAAACTATTCAGGACCTAAAAATTGAAAAAGAAACAACAAAGAAATCACAAGGTGAGACAAACCTGGAGCTAGAAAACCTAGAAAATAGATAAGGAGTCATAGATGCAAGCATCACCAACAGAATACAAGAGATAGAAGAGAGAATCTCAGGTGCAGAAGACACCATAGAAAACATTGACACAACACTCAAAGAAAATGCACAAAGCTTATAATCTAAAACATATAAGAAATCCAGGACACAATGAAAACATCAAACCTAAGGATAATAGGCATAGAAGAGAGCCAAGATTCCCAACTCAAAAAAGCCAGTAAACATCTTTGACAAAACTATAGAAGAAAATTTCCCTAACCTAAAGAAAGAGATGACCATAAACATACAAGAAGCCTACAGAACACCAAATAGTTTGGACCAGAAAAGAGATTCCTCCTGTCACATAATAATCAAAACACCAAATGCACAAAACAATGAAAGAATATTAAAAGCAGTAAGGGAAAAAGGTCAAGTAACATATGAAGCCAGACATATCAGAATCATATCAGACTTCCCACCAGAGACTATAAAAGCCAGAAGATCCTGGGCAGATCTCATACAGACCCTAAGAGAATAAAAATGCCAGCCCACACTATTATACCAAACAAAACTCTCAATTACCATAGATGGTGAAACCAAGATATTCTATGATACAACAAAATTGCACAATGTCTTTCCACAAATCCAACCCTACAAAGGAAAATAGACAGAAAGATCCAATATAAGGAGGGAAACTACACCGTAGAAAAAGAAAAAAAGTAATCTTCTTTCAAGAAACCCAAAAAAGATAGCCACACAAACATAATTCTGCCTCTAACAACAAAAATCAGGAAACAACAATCACTATTCCTTAATATCTCTTAACATCAGTGGACACAATTCCACAAGAAAAAGACATAGACTAACAGACTGGATATGTAAACAGGACCCAGCGTTTTGCTGCATACAAGAAACCCACCTCAGTGACAAAGACAGACACTACCTAAGAGCAAAAAGCTGGAAAATAATTTTTCCAGCAAATGGTCCCAAGAAACAAAGTGGAGTAGCTATTCTAATATCGGATAAAATCGACTTTCAACCAAAAGTCATCAAAAAAAAAAATAGAGAAAGACATTTCAAACTCATCAATGGAAAAATCTACCAAGAAGAACTCCCAATTGCTCAAAATACAAGCGTACCCGCCTTCATAAAAGAAACTTTGCTAAAGCTCAAAGCACACATTGCACCTCACACAATAATAGTGGGAGACTTGAACACCCAACTCTCATCAATAAACAGATCATAGAAACAGAAACTAAACAGAAACAAAGCAAAATTAACAGAAGGTATTAGCGAAATGGATTTAACAGATATATTTAGGACATTTAATCCTAAAACAAAAGAATATATCTTCTTCTCAGCACCTCACAGTACCTTCTCCAAAATTGACCATATAATCAGTCACAAAACAAGCCTCAACAATTACAAGAAGATTAAAATAATCCCATGCATCTTATCAGATCACCAAGGACTAAGGCTCCTCTTCAATAACAACAAGAACAGAAAACCCACATACATATGGAAGACAAACAACACTCTCTGAAGAAAGAAATCGAAGAAGATCCCAGAAGATGGAAAGATCTCCCATGCTCATGAATTGGCAAGATTAAGATAGTAAAAATGGTTATCTTTCCAGAATCAATCTACAGATTCAAAGTAATCCCCATAAAAATTCCAACTCAATTCTATATAGAGTTAGAAAGAGCAGTTCTCAAATTAATTTAGAAAAACCAAAAACCAAAGATAGTGAAAACTATTCTCAACAATAAAAGAACTTCTAGGGGAATCACTATCCCTGACTTTAAGCTGCAGTAAGAACAATAGTAATGAAAACTGCATTATATTGATACAACAATAGGAAAGTAGATCAGGGGAATAGAATTAAAGACCCAGAATTAAACCCACACACCTATGGTCACTTTATCTTTGAAAAAGGAGCTAAAAACCATCCAGTGGAAAAAAAGACAGAATTTTCAACAAATGGTGCTGGATCAACTGGGGGTCAGCAAGTAAAAGATCACACATCTGGTTTTATATGCAGGTCCTTGATCCACTTGGACTTGGAAAACTTATAGAGGAGAAAGTAGGGAAGAGCCTTGAACACATGGGCACAGGGGAAATTTTCCTGAACAGAACTCCAGTGGCCTGTTGGTTAATCTATGAATGGGACCTCATAAAATTACAAACCTTCTGTAAAGTAAGACAAAGGACACTGTCAATAGGACAAAAAGGCAACCAACAGATTGAAAAAGATCTTTACCAATCCTACATCTGATAAAGGGCTAAAATCCAATATATAAAAAAACTTAAGAAGTTAAACTCCAGAGTATCAAATAAACCTATAAAAAATGGGGTACAGAGCTAAACAAAAAGTTCTCAATTGAGAAATATGGAATGGCAGAGAAGCACCTAAAGAAATGTTCGACATCCTTAGTCATCAAGGAAATGCAGATCAAAACAACCCTGGGATTCCACCTCACACCAGTCAGAATGGCTAAGATCAAAACCTCAGGTGACAGGAGATACTGATAAGGATGTGGAGAAAGAGGAACACTCCTCCATTGCTGGTGCAATTGCAAGCTGGCACAACCACTCTGGAAATCAGTCTGGGGGTTCCTCAGAAAATTGGACATAGTACTACCTGAGGACCCAGATATTCCACTCCTGGGCATATACCTAAATGATACTCCAACATATAAAAAGGACACATGCTCCACTATGTCTATAGCAGTCTTTTTTTGAAAATCGTATTCTTTTATTGAGAAAGGAAATAAAAACACTTTATGATAAAATTGAAGACTTATATGGAAAATATTTCTGATAAAATAGGAGAGATATATAGAAAAACGTTAAAATTGACAATTTTCATTGAAAATTAAAGTAAAATGGTAGACATAAAAAACATTGCTAAATTAATTGGAAAAGGAAGTAGAAGCATTTTATGATAGAATTGAAGATTTATATGGAAAGTATTTCTGATAGAATTGTAGAAAATGTAGAAAAAGTTGTTAAAATTGGAGATTATCATGGAAAATTTTATATAGATAAAACGGTAGGCATAAAAGTATTCCTAAGTTGATTGAAAGTGGAATTATAAATATTTTCTGATAAATTTGAAGATTTACATGGAAAATATTTCTGATGAAATTGAAGAAATATATAGAAAAACATGTTAAAGTTGAAGATTATCATGGAAAATTATACAGATAAAATGGCAGGCATAAAAATAATTCTAAGTTGATTGAAAGTGGAATTATAAATATTTTCAGGTAAAATTAAAGATTTACATGAAAAATATTTCTAATAAAATTGAAGAAATGTATAGAAAAACATGTTAAAATTGATTAATTCATGGAAAATTACACAGATAAAATGGTAGACATAAAAAACCTTTCTAAATTCATTGAAGGTGGAATTTAAAAATATTTGACATAAAATCAGAGATTTACATGGAAAACATTCTGATAAAATAAAAGAAATATATAGAAAAACATATTAAAATTAAAGATTATCATGATAAATAATGCAGATAAAATGGTAGACATAAAAACATTCTAAATTAATTGAAAGAGGAATTACAAACATTTTCTGATAAAATTGAAGACTTACATGAAAAATATTTCTGTTAGTCTATGTCTTTTTACTGGGGAATTGAGTCCATTCATGTTAAGAGATATTAAGGAATAGTGATTGCTGCTTCCTGTTATTTTTGATGTTATTTTTATGTTTGTGTGGTTATCTTCTTTTGGGTTTGTTGGAAGATTACTTTCTTGCTTTTTCTAGGGTGTAGGTTCCCTCCTTGTGTTGGCGTTTTTCCCTCTATTATCCTTTGTAGGGCTGGATTTGTAGGAAGATATGGAAATTTGGTTTTATCATGGTATATCTTGTTTTCTTCATCTATGATGATTGAGAGTTTAGCTGGGTATAGTAGTCTGGGCTGGCATTTGTGTTCTCTTAGGGTCTGTATGAGATCTGCCCAAAATCTTCTAGCTTTCATAGTCTCAGGTGAGAAGTCTGGTGTAATTCTGATAGGTCTGCCTTTATAAGTTACTTGCCCCTTTTCTCTTACTGCTTGTAATATTCTTTGTTTAGAGCTTTTGGTGTTTTGATTATTATGTGCTGGGAGGACTTTCTGGTCTGGTCCAGTCTGTTTGGAGTTCTGTAGGCTTCTTGTATACTCATGGGCATCTCTTTCTTTAGGTTAGGGAAGTTTTTTTTCAATAATTTTGTTGTAGATATTTACTGGCCCTTTAAGTTGTAAATCTTCACTCTGTTCTATACTTATAATCCTTAGGTTTGGTCTTCTCATTGTGTCCTCAATTTCCTGAACGTTTTGGGTTACAAGATTTTTGCATTTTGCATTTTCTTTGACTGTTGAGTCAATGTTTTCTATGGTATCTTCAGCACCTGAGATTCTTTCTTCCATCTCTTGTATACTGTTGTTGATGCTTGCATCTATGACTCCTGATTTCTTTCCAAGGTTTCTATCTCCAGAGTTGTCTCCCTTTGTGATTTCTTCATTGTTTCTACTTCCACTTTTAGATCCTGGATGGATTTGTTCAGTTCCTTCACTTGATTGTGTTTTCCTGTAATTCTTTAAGGGATTTTTGTGTTTCCTCTTTAAGGGCTTCTGCCTGTTTACCCATGTTCTCTTGTATTTCTTTGAGGAATTTTTGTGTTTCCTCTTTAAGGACTTTTACCTGTTGACCCATGTTCTCCTGTATTTCTTTAAGGGAGTTATTTAAATCCTTGAAGCCTTCTATCAGCATCATGAGATACAATTTTAAAATTCAACTCTTGCTTTTCCAGTGTGTTGGGGTATCTAGGACTTGCTGTGGTTCTCTTATATAACTGCCTGAACTTGAACTGAACAAAGACAACAACATAACAGACATGTTAAAGTGGATAGCGAATGTGAGCCCAGGAGGATTCAACCCTACACAAAGAACTACAGGCAACAAAGAAATGCTGAATGTGGGAGAAATAGTTTCTAGAAGAACACTCCAATTGGTTATCGAATATCAAAAGGCCAACCCTGAAAATATGCACACAAGTAATATTATACTAACCAAACAGGTTATATTTTATGTCTTTGGGGATATGTATGCATATATATCCCCATACATATCCATATATATATATATATATATATATATATATATATATATATACACACATATGTAGCAGCAATCAATTAATAAAGTGGCAATGAATTTGAAACAGAGCAAGGAGGTTTATATGGGAGGGCTTGGATGGAGGAACTGAATGAGGAAATGATATAATCTCAATAAATATATAAATAATTAAATATATGAATAAATAAAAATACAAAGAAAGAATAATCTGGATGTAGATCCTCCAATTTTTTCCAGGAGAATATAGAAATCCATGTTTTTGTGGTAAACCATCTAATATTTTATTGTTTTGTTTTGTTTTAAGACATAGTTTTATTTGTTATAGAGACTAAGCTAGCCTGGAACTCACTATGTAGTCCACACTGAATTTGAAAGCTTTAGCTTCCTGCCTCCTGAGTGCTAGGATGATAGGCATACATCACCACTCCTAACTTGAGTCATCTCATTTTTCAATTAAAAACTTAACTGTTGGTAAATATTCAAACACCATATGGGGTTAAAAAGAGTTTTCTGTTTGCCAGGCACTTCCCAAGAACTGAAAGATTGGGATCTTTTTGTACACAGTACACTTTCACATACAGAGGGAGTTTTTTTTTTTTAACATCAACTCTGACCAATACCTTCAGCCATCACTCTATGGGCAATCCAGCAGAATCTTTCCCATTTCTAAGACCTCTCTTTCAAGATGCAAAGTCTCCCTTAAGGAGAATATTGAGCACTTATCGTATTGACTATTTAGGTTATCATGCTAGTTCACTGTATCCACTTTCAGAAATGAAGGCAAGACAAAATTGTAGGAGTGACTGAGAATAAGAAGTCCACTTGACTGAGTATGCAAAATAGTTTGCTCCACTACTCACTAGCTGTTATAACTTCAATTTCCTGGCATTCACTTTTATTTATTTGTGAAAGATGACTGGTAATTATTACCTCATGGAACTGAGGCAAAAGCCAAGTGGAATAAAACATACCAAATGTCTAGCCCAGAGCAAGGTATCTAAATAGAAGTTTTATCTAAGACAGAAAAGGGAATGATATTCTGGTGCGTAAAGGCAGTTCTGAGGTAGAAATTGACCACAGAGGACCACTTAGAGTCAGATAAAAGGGTGGAAAGGCAAGAGGGGACTGTGAACAATCAGAGCGTATCATTCTCTTACCAGAAGCCCAGCCAGTAAGGAGAGGGTAAGGACTAAGGAAGAAACAGGAACCACAATAATAATGCACAAATGCTGCCTCTTATACTGACTGACATTCTAAGCTTATACAAGGCAAATTCGTCCTTCTAATATTTTGGGCCCCTATGAACTTGTCTTTTTGGTCACTGTTTCTTTGACTTATTTGTTCAAATCAATGTCGCATTCCCATTTCTCTTCTACAACAAGTGAATTGTGAAACAAATATTTTGTGTCATAGAAATATAAAGCAACAAAGTAGTTGATGCGTCCTGCATAGAACTCAGGACCCTTTTCTGAGAAAGTTCTGACAAATTAAGATCAACTGGGGAAAGGGTGGAAAATAGGATAATTTGGCACATGTATGGCAGCCACAAGAGTCAATAGTCAGAAAAGGGATGAGAGGTAGACACAAAACTCCATGAAAAAGACAAAAAGAAAAATGACACGTGCTGTTACATACAATTACCTTCAGTGTTTGTATATAAAATTTTGTATACAATCACCTTTCAGAAGTTTGACATGAAAACATCCTCATAGCTATAATAACATGGATGCCACCTAAAGAAAAGAAATATCATGTGCCATGTACCCAAAACAGATTTCCACTCTCTGGCTTCGGCCCCATGACATCATTTAGCTACTCTAAAACAAGCAGCCTGTAAATAGGTGTCTGTTTTGGTAGTTCACAAAGGAGGATATCTGGTTTTATCCAGGAGATAGATCACAAAGAGACATGGTTCAAAGTTACATAGTGAAATTCTCAATACTCTCACACATGCATATGAGGGTGCAGGCATACACATTAATGTCTATGGTTAAAATGCTCTAAATTTCCAGTACTATATCTGACAAATCAAAGATGTGGCCATATCCCCATATTCCATGTGTTTTCTTTGCTTGGCTTCTTGTCTGAGGCAAAAGATCAGACATGACATTAACCAGAGATCCAGATGTGGCTTTTCAGAAAAACACATTCCTTAGTTTGGCTTCTGCATGTCTTAGTTGCCAAGATCCATTCTTCTTTACTCAGCCCAGCCACACCGCATCAACTCCCCCAACTTTTTGCTTTCTCTTAAATGGCTACCACAGAGCCAGTCAAAAGACTTTCCTACTAGATCATTTTAAAAAAGGAAAAGCCTTGAGACAGCATGCTCATCTCTATAGCTACCTTTCAAGTGCACTTCTCTCCACACCTAAGTTGCTTTGGAAGGAAAGCTGTCTAGAGAACATTTGCAAATGCAGTTGCAATACTTCCTGAAGTTTGGTTCTTTGGCAGGGTAAAACAGGTGTTGTGTGCAGTGTGATTATCGATAATTTCAGATGGAAAAACTGACCACGCCACAAGTGAACTACCTTAAGTTTATTTACATTTGTCAATTTTAGGATATGGCCAATGTGGGCTAGCTCTTTAAGAAGCCCAAGTCAATTAAAGGCAAGGATCAGGAATCTGCATTTTCCAAGAAGCTGCTCATGTGTTTCTAATGCAGTTTCTTTTCTTTTTTTTTTTTTAATCTTACTCTAAGAAACATTTATTTGTATTGTACCAGAAATCCAGGAATTTTGCAGTCTAGAACTTCTTTAGAGTGTTGAAATTTGAAAACTCTAATGAGCATAGTTAATGTTAATTATAGCTATTAAGTACTTATCATATTATAAGTAAAAGTGAAAGATTTAAGAGAGTAACTTGCAACTTCATTTTTAAAATAGCAAGGTAAAAACTACAAGTTAGATAAACTAAAGTATTTTAGTAAAAAGTAATTTTTCCAAAACAAAAACTTAATGAGAAGATTAACATTGTTTTGCATTTTCAAATCTTTTAATAGTCTGGTTTAAAAGAATAGAACTAGAATCTCATACTTTTTTTATGAGATTCTCATAGACCACTTTTGTAGTCTAGTCATTATAATTTTTGTGGAAGAATAAGCAATTCATCTTTTACAAATATATAGTTTGAAAATAAAGGCATCTATTCTAATAATCTGTTAGGAAATAAATTATGAATAACCCCTTTAGAAACCACATCAAAAAGTGAAAATGATAGATCCATAGAAGCTGACATGGAGACTAAGGCATTGCTCAATAAGTACATCATTTACCATACAAGCTTGAATGAAGACTGGAGTTCAAACGAGAGAGCCTATGTACAGACCAGGTGAACACAGCAGTCTGCCTATGTTCCCAGTACAGGGGAGACAAATCTTGGGAATGCTTGGACCATGCTTCAATAAATAGACAGAGCAATTGAGGAAGCCACCCAACATTAAAACTGAAACTCCACACAAGTGCAGACATGGATACATGAATACATGCACCACACACATATTGAGATGCAAAATATAGTTGGTTTTTCAATAGAAACTAAGACCACATCAATGAGCTTTTTATTCTCTTTTGCACTAAAGTTCAGTGATATGTCTTGTACCTGGATTGTTTTTTTTAACTCATTTATAATTCTATGAAACTGTGAATTGGTCAACTGGAAAATATCAGTTCACCATGTTAGATAGATCTTCCTAATGCTGTCTTTTATTTTAAAAAAGAAACTTTTATATCATATTCCTTAATATCAACACCAATCTCTTCAGAAAATATCTTTAAGTATTTGGAAACTGGAAAGCTGTTGGTAGCATATATAAACTTTCCAAAATTCTAATTTTTTTCTTGAAAGTTGGTATTTTATCTTTGGCAACAACACTGTTAGTTGTTTTCCTTGAAATAACATGCTCATTTCATTGTTTTACACAAAAAATCTGCCAAATACACTAGTCAAATAATCATGATTTGCTTGTCAGACATTTGTCCAAGCAAAAATGATTATCCGTGAAAAAAGGCAGGTAGGGCACCTCACAACTAAAGTGTAAAGAACTTTGGTTAGAGACAACGATTGTATTTTGGCATGAAAAGCTTTATTCATACTTCCTAATATTCAAGTTCATCCAAGCTCATGTTTGAGGATCTTAAAGCAATAGACACCTCTTGTCTCTGGTTAGATAAAAGACTGATTTCTACTGGGAACTGGAACTTTAGCACATGAATTTAGAGAAAAGAGATACAATGCAACCCAGGGTAAAGACGATCTATGCTTATCTATGTATGAATAAATTATGAAAATCCAACTCAACAGAAACTCCCTGAATTCTAAGCAGTTCATCTTATGTTAGAAAATAAACTATCAATATTCTGAGAAATATTCTCAACAATAACAAGAAAACACCCATCTTTCATACTGTGCATGTGTTAAGATATAATGTTGTTCATATATATATATATATATATATGTATGTATATGTATATATATATTCAGTATATACATATATATACTGAAAAAATGAGCCTAGGTTTTATACACTGTTTTCTATCAAATTTATGTTTTATTATAGGTACTGTGTATGTATGCATGTGGGGGGTATGCATGTGTGTGTGCCTATCTGCACTCAGGCAGAGGCCATAAAAGACAGAAGGATTACTGAGGCTTGCTAGCTAACTAATGTGGCTGAAATAGTAAGTTCCACATTCAATGAGAGACCTTGCCTAAGGGGAATACAATGTTTCAATTCACCTGTCCTACTTTCTTTTAAGGTTCTCGGGAGATATAAACAAACATGTTTGCATATGATACTAAGAAGCCTTGATCACCAACAGAGGCTTTGGTTCCAAACTCATGTGTGAAGCTCTACTAACTTGGGCTGGATTCAGTACTGGCTCATTTACCCAAGCAAAGTGGGCTCCAATGACTAGAAAGAAAGCATCCTAAAGACTCATCACGCCTCTCTAGTTCAACTTTCCACTTTCCTATGACAACAGCTACAAAGATGTATAGCAGCATTATCGACAATAGCTAAAAGGTAGAGGTAATCCAAATATTCATCAAGACATGAATAAATAAACTTTAGTGTATCCATATGATGCAACATTATGCAACTTTAAAAAAGTAATGAAAAGGACAGTGAGGGATGAATATGAACAAAGGAAAATTATCTATATGCACATGTATACATGGAAATGCCATAATGAAATTCATTATTTTGTACAACAAACAATTACTTCAAAAGGTATAAACTTTTAATACATCATATAACATGGATGAATTTTGAAGACACTAACTCATGAACAAGCCAGATACAAAAGAGCACATGTTTATGGCACCATTTACTTGAGGTATCTATGAATCAGTATTTATTTATACATGGACATATTTTATAGAAAGGATCATTTACTTAGATGCAAATATTTTTGGTAAAGTTCAAGCAAGCACATTAGCTTGAGAAATTAGTTTATTAAATAATTTGAAAGTTTTATTTGGGTCAATAAAACTATAAATAAGATCACAGCTGAGTCTAGTTTTTGTTCTTGCTAACTGGTTTCTTTTAAGTGTTCTCAATCAATTTCAAAACAGACTGTTTTCACTTCCCACACTGATTTTCTCCTTTTAATCACTTTAGTCAGTTATCTTACACATTTCACTGCTCTTTCTGTAGCTTTCTATGTAGCTCAGTCTTACCTCCCTCCTTTCAAGCTTCATCTTTTGAGAGACCCTTATCTCTCAGATGTTGGGTTCCTATGTCAGGTTGATTATGGGGAAAAAGCAAATCTTTTACCTAGTCTGTCTTTTCTTTCTAACGACACTACCAATGGTTCTGAGAGATTCAAGATGACTCAAGCTCTTCCACCCTGAAAGTACAGTGCACTCCAAAATGGAAAACCTGATTCAGATTCAGCTTAATCAATGACTGCTAAGCTATGAAGCACAGGTTTTTTTCAGAGCACTGGCCACAGAGTCCTCAGCTCTTAGATTAGGAATCTGGAACAATATGTACAGGTTATATAACCATAAGTTCTAAAACATTTATTACTTTAAATGACAGCAGGTCTTTTAAAATATCAAGGCTTACTCCTTATTACTGACTTAATACCACAATAAAGCATTAGTTTGAAAAGCTAGATGGCTCACACCTTTAATCCCAGCACTCGCAAAGCAGAGACAGGCAGATCTCTGTGAGTTTAAGGCCAGCCTGATCTATATATTGAGTTCTAGACCAGTTGGAGGTACATAGTAAGACCCCACCTCACAAAAGGAAGGAAGAAAGGAAGGAAGGATAAGAGGGAGGGAGGGAGGGAGGGAGGATAAGAGGGAGGGAGGATAAGAGGGAGGGAGGGAGGATAAGAGGGAGGGAGGGAGGATAAGAGGGAGGGAGGAAGGGAGGGAGGATAAGAGGGAGGGAGGGAGAGAGGGAGGGAGAAGGGAGGGGAAGGGAGGGAGGGAGGGGAGGGGGGAAGGAGGGAGAGAAAAGGTTACTCTTAAGAAATAAACGATGGTGAGCTTCATTAGCCCTATATTCTTTTAGGTGGATAGAATTTCAAAGCTCACAGAAGTTCTGATAAGCTGAAACAAGAAGAAGGCTTAGGCACTGGTTATCAAGGAGAAAAAATGTTTGATGAGAAAAAAAACACAACATAAATCAAAGCTGGTATAGCCAGGCTTCACTGTGCTAATGCTCTATGATTTCAGTCTTAGCCTTGTCCATTTCTCATACTCAAAGCAAATTGCATCATCCTTCAACAAAAGAGCACAGAATATATCTACATGTCCTGTTTTGTGCTACATCACTATTTCTGCACAATGATTATGTTTCTTCTCTGAACCATCTTTAAAAAACAAAAACCAATAACTGTGCCCACATTTACATGGCCTCCCATTTGATTCTGTTACCTCCAAGAAGCCAGGGACATGACTGTTTTAAAGATTTACCTTATCATGACTGCAGAGAGGGATAGACAAATAAAGCAGTTGATCTGTAAGTCTGAAGATGAGAGTTCTGATCCCCAATGAGAAACCTTGCTTCAATATATAAGGTAGACAATTAGTTATCCAGGAAGAAACTGACATCAACATCTGGCCTCCACATTCACATTCACATGCACACACACACACACACACACACACACACACAAGCAAATATAAATCTCTTCTTCCCCCTCCTTCTCTAAACTTACTTCACAAGGAAGAAGAATTTAACTCTATACACTTTTATTTGGAAACGAATTATTTCCAGAGCACAAAGAATAAAATAAATGCAAAAAAGTGGGGGCAGGGGACTTTCTAGGAGAGAAGCTTCACAAACACTGCCTTAGTAATCAAAGTGAACATCAGCAGCAATAGATCACTTAGTAGTTTGAGCTCTTGATACAATGTGAGAAGAATGGCGCCTGGCCTCTATATTTTTTCCTTCCAAAATCACATACCCAGGTGTAACCAAGGAAACCCAATTTGAGAGACATTCCACAACTGTCATGATCATCAAAACCAAACAAAATCTGAGAAACAGTCACAAATAAGATAAAACTAAGGGCCAGGAATAGTGGTACACACCTTTAAACCCAGCACTTGGAAAGTGGAGGCCAGCAGATCTCTATGAGTTTGAGGCTAGCCTGATCTACATAGAGAGTTCTTAGACAGCCAAAACTGCATAGTAAGACCCTGGCTTGAGGGAAAAAAAGAAGCTAAAGAATTATAGTTAATGTTATATGGAAATCTGAATGGGCCCATGGAATAGACAAAGAAATCTAAGTAAATTTGAATAAACTAAGGTTACTTAGTAGTATATCAGTCTTGGGTCCATGTTTCTAACAAATGCACAATAGTAATCCAATTCACCAACAGTAGGAGAAACTGGATTAGGAATATATTATGTTTTCATCTTTAGATTTGTAGATCTAAAAGTTATTCTAAAGTACCTTTTTGTAAACATTCAAATAACTAATTACAGACATTTGTTTTAAGGAAATCAAGTAGAATAAAGGAGGTTGGATATTGGGGAGTAGATGGTGATCAGGGAAGGACTCTCTAATGAGCCAATATTTGACCAGGTGGAGTGTGGACACAGGTGGAGAATCATGGAAAAAGAAAATCATGAAGCTGCAAGATTAAAGGATAAAGTGGAAGCTGTTGGGGAGTTACCTACAGAACACAGGTCACATGAAACAGGAAAAAGGTATGCTCAAGTAGAAGGAGGAACTGGTAAGAAGAGCAGGAGATAGCTTCCAGTTGTACTCAGCTTACAGCCAAGGAAGAGAAGAATAGTCTAGAAGGAGGAAAGCCCCTAAAACATATATAGCAATATGCAAAGCATGATGGCTTTTCCTCCCACTTAGCACCTAATAGTACTAAATCCTTCCTGAGACTCTACTGTCCTGGTCTTCCTTCTAGCAATCACCACACTGGAGCCCAAGCTGGAATAGCCCAAGTTCATAATTTGCTGGGGCAATCTAGCCACTTAGAACTGGGCCTCCAAATTAAGTATCTTCTTGTTTTCTATTTCCTGGTCTACTCACCATACTTTCTGAGGTGCTACCAGGATATCTCAGAAGTAAAAATAGTGTGGTCTACTAAGTACTTAGAAGTTGCATGAGACAAAAGGTCACCTACATAGTCCCGACATATCCTGGCTCCATTTCAGTCTGTCCCTGAGAGAAAAATTTAAAAGGTCTTTTGAATCCTGATAGTGATAATGTCTTTCCATATCTGTATAAGGGCAGAAGAACAGGTTTGTAATAAAACCAAGACTAGGGAGCTTGTCATCTTTTTCTGTCCCAAATGTATATGGAGGCCACAGTGTGTGTGTGTGTGTGTGTGTGTGTGTGTGTGAGAGAGAGAGAGAGAGAGAGAGAGAGAGAGAGAGTCTGTCTGTCTCTGCATATATGCCCCCACCCTAAATTCCTCCAAGCGAAGTGTACATTCATCTTTCTCCTTTCTCCCTATGAACATATATGTTTCTAAGGTCTTTCTAGTTTAACTGCCCCAGATAGAATTTCCAAGATCAACAGCAGCAAGTGGTTAACTGTGAGGCAAATCAAGCACAAGAAACAGCCATGCTAACAAACCTTCAAGACACAATAGAGATTAGAAGCAGTAGTCCCTGAAATGATAATATGAAAGCTTTTCTTTACTTTCAGATTCTAATTTGAAATCACCCTTTAATGATTTTGTCCCAACTATCACAATAATAGTTCCCAACCAGTTCAGGAAACATATCCCGTCTTGGTATCTTGCCATTATTTCCTTTATGTGTCTTATACCTTTATTGGTTAATTTTCTCATTGCAATGACATAATGCCTGACAGAAGCTAAATAAGGAGAAAGGATTTATGTTGGCTCAGTTTCAGGGAATTCAGATATGATGGTTAATACTGATTATCAAATTGATAGGATCTACACTCACCTGGGAGACAAGCCTTTGTGCATGCCTATGAGGAATTATATAGACTAGGCTAGCCTTTGGCAATGCCTGTGATGGATTAACTTGATTACACTAACAGAAGAGGGATGACCCCATCATAGAAGTGGACCAGCACTATTCCCTGGGCCTGGCTTGGACTACCTACAAAGGAGAGAGAGAGAGAGAGAGAGAGAGAGAGAGAGAGAGAGAGAGAGAGAGAGAGAGAGAGAGAGAGAGAGAGAGATAGAGAGAGAGAGAGGCAGACAGACAGACAGAGAGAGAGAGAGAGCAAGAGAGCGAGAGAGACAGAGACAGAGAGACAGAGACAGAGAGAGACAGAGAGATAAAGACCAAGAAAGTTGACCACAAGCATTCCTTATTCTCTGCTTCCTAGATGTGTATACAATGCAAAGAGCTACCTCAAGCTACTGCTACCATTTCTTCCCCACTATGATGGATTGTACCCTCATACTAACTGCAAGCTAAAATAAGCCTTTTCTCTCTTAAGTTGCTTCTGTCACAGTATTTTATCACAAACCCAAAGAAAATGACAAAAAAC
Source organism: Tokudaia tokunoshimensis (assembly GCA_036184795.1). NCBI lineage: Eukaryota > Metazoa > Chordata > Mammalia > Rodentia > Muridae > Tokudaia > Tokudaia tokunoshimensis. The sequence goes on along the minus strand of BTHU01000023.1, from coordinate 2,702,143 downwards.
ACAGTCTCTCATTGTTGAGAATGTATTTCTCATACCTTGGCAGGTCAGTAAGCAGACAACTTAGCCAGGAGCAACTATGACACCTTCAAGACTTGCCCACAGTAGACAGCTTCTGCTAGCCAGGCCATATAGCCTAAGGATTCTGCAAACTCCCCAAATAGTATCAGCAGCTTGGCACCAACTGTTCAAACACAGGAGCCCATCAGGGACATTTCATATGCAAGCCATAACAGTACCCAAAACCAGTGTCCTGCATCCACTGATCCTCAAGTCAATATTTCTCTTCATCCTCAAAATCTTGGTCATAGCTATAATTCCCTGAAATAGTATGTAAAGCATTTGGTAGTGCTTTGAAGTTTCACTGAGACTTTGCATAAGAAAACCAAATCTTGCTACCATGAGTAATTTAAGAATATGGAAGGATTTTTCTCAAGTACATATGGCCACAAACAAAACACTGATGTTTATTAAGAAACTTAGCTGCCCATAATACTTTAAGTTTTTGGACACTATAATTTAACTTCATCCTGTTCATTTATGAATAGATTTTCTAGCAGTGTCTTTCCTCTTTCTCTTAACCACATTATTTTCTCTTTTCAAAAACATATATATTAATTATAATTTTCAGTCTTTGGCTGCCTCAAAAGTGGATTAGAATACTTCAACTGTTAAGTTACTTACTGTTCTTTTAGGGAAATAATTGGGATGTCTACATCTGCAACCATCTTAGAAATAGACACAATGAAGGCAGGCATTAAATTAAATTCCATTGTGATTCTAAGTTAAATTGTCCAAGAACTCACTTCCTGGACAGCTCTGATTCAGTCCTCCGAAATGTCACACACTGTGACTCATGCTTCCTTCTGGAAATGACAAAAGTTCCTCACCATCCTGATCTAAGCTGCCTGCTTTTGGCTTTCCATGCTCTCAGGAAGGGATGGGGTTGTGTGTTACATTTTTTCCGTGGTGAGCAAGGAAACCCATCTTTTGTTTTCTCAATGTGAGAAACACACATGCATGAACACACACACACACACACACACACACACCAAAGAATGACACACTAAAAATTAATACCAGACAAACTATTCCTACCCTCTGAACCTCTAGAAAATAAGTAAATGATGTTTGAGACATGTAAAAACAAGAGGAAACTGACATTTTAACCATTTATGCTCCTCCAGAGACTTTTATATTCAATTTCTTGAGTAAAAAATGTGTAGTAGCTGGGCGGTGATGGCGCACGCCTTTAATCCCAGCACTTGGGAGGCAGAGGCAGGAGGATTTCTGAGTTCGAGGCCAGCCTGGTCTACAGAGTGAGTTCCAGGACAGCCAGGGCTACACAGAGAAACCCTGTCTCTAAAAAACCAAAACAAACAAACAAACAAACAAAAAAAAAAAACCCAAAAATGGGTAGTAACTTTATCAAGCTAATTTTCTTTGTTGTTCTTGTTGTTCAGGGTGGTCTTAAAGGGCCAGGATTTTGCAGATAACAGAGAGATTCAGCACTAAGCAGTATGAATCCATTTCTCAAGTGACCGTATTCCCTGATCCCTGAAGGGATGGTCACAGTAAGAACTGTGTTGACAAAGACCTGAAAGGCAAAAGCCGGAGATCATCAAGGGTTTAAGGCCAATCTCAGCTACACACTGAGTTTTAGGCTATATATATATAATAAAACTCTGTGAGACAGAAAGGGAGGGAGGGAGGGAGAGAGAGAGAGAGAGAGAGAGAGAGAGAGAGAGAGAGAGAGAGAGAGAGAGAGAGCTCCAAGTGCAATTGTCAAAACAATTTTGCTCTACTGAAATCTGTTTTTTAGGCTGTCCCACAGCAGTCTCATATTCAAAAGTGTGCCAATCTCTATATAATCATACCTAAGTAAGCCAGAACTTGTCTTAAAATAGTATTTGCTGAGGTGAAGGAAAAAGTTTAAAGTAAAATTTTATACCCATGTGGAGAATAAACATTTATTCTCAGGATAAGAATTTTGTTACTATCACTGAGGCTATGGAGCACCCACAAAAAGGGACCTACCATGCCTGCCTCCTGAAAGACCCAACAAGCAGATGGGTCAGATGCAGGTATTTGTACCCAACCAATGGACAGAAGCTGCTGACCCCTGTGGTTGAATTAGGGAAAAGCTGGAAGAAGCTGAGAAAGAGGGCGACCCTGTAGGAGGACCAGCAGTCTCAATTAACCTGGACCTGCTAGATCTCTCAAACACTGGACTACCAACTAGGCATCATATACCAGCTGATATGAGGCCGCCAACACATATACAGCAGAGGGCTGCTGGATCTGGGTTCAATCATAGAAGATGCACCTAACCCTCGAGAGACTAGAGGCCCCAGGGAGTTTAGAGGTCTGGTGGGGTGGGTGGTAGGTGGTGGGGACATCCACGTGGAGACAAGGGGCAGGGAGGAGGAATGGGATGCAGAACAGTCAGAGGGTAGACTGGGAGGGGAATAAAATCTGGAGTATAAAACAAACAAACAAATAAAAGATTAAATATAATAAAAAATGAATTTTGATACTAACCTGCTATATATTTTCCTCTTTCTCAATTCTGAGTCTGCAGTTATCAATACCACTCCAAAACTGACTTCCTTCCCCTTTATAGTGTTGGACCATGGATGAAAGATGGAAGCCAGGACTGGCCCTTTCATTCATCCCACCTTTCGAAGATGCTATAGATTTGGGGGTGGGCCAATTCAGAACCCTGGATCTGAGCCTGGATGGTAGCTAAGTTGGCTAGCCCACTAGCTCTCCCTTATTTGTACCACCAGGTTAAGCTCTCCAGAATTGCTCTGGCTTGACCACCCAATGCTGCTATGGGCAGGAGTCAGGGTTGACTCTCCTGCTTATCCACACCCATGCCTCTAGAACCCGCACCCATGCCTCTAGAACCAACTCCATTGTGCTGCCCAGTCAAGGTACAAGACCTGCTCTCCAAAATGCTACAGCCTGTGAGAGGCTGGGCCAACTTTCCTGATCTCATGTTCTCATACACTCAGGGCTGGCTTACCCAATGCCTTTGCCATCGGGGTCAGCACCCTGTTGCTTAGACAAGGTTCAGGGTTGTTGCAGAAAATATTAAAAAGGTAGACCCTGCACATTCCCTCACTTGTGCCTCTGCCCCAGTGGCCTGGCCAGTCATGCACTGGAGGACAATGGCAGATCTGTTTTATCTCATGGAGATTTTGACTCTGAACTCCACAATCTCTCCACCCGACTCGCTAGGTTCCCACTGGCACTGGTGAGTCGATACCACACCATCCCCATGCTTCAGATCTCCCACAGCCTTTGTGGAGTACCTCAGGCAAACCCACGCTTGGCCACCGTACCATTCTCTCTTGAACCCAGACGAGCCAACGTGTGAAGGAAAATGCAACACAAACTTAATTCAGAAACAATGGTAACTGAATCTCTGGGCACAACAACTAAAACACAATCTTGTAAACCTTATTAAAATCTGATCCCTCTGGTGGTGGATTCACAAGGATCTACCATGATACTAGGAAACTCTAGCAGCTATATCTTACTCCTCTGCTGTCCTGCTTCCAAAGAGAACTCACTCTTTCCTGCTTCCTCCTCTCTCCTTCTGTCTAACCCGGAAGTCCTGCCTACTCACCCAGTGATTGGCTCCTTTATTCACTAGGGGATTGGTTCACAAGAACAGCACCAGGCCCATCCACAACACAGGGCCATCACCCAAGTGCTACCGCCAGTTAGGCAGAGAAGGTTGGCTCTCCAGCTCCTATGACCACAGGGCCAGTTCTCTCAAATGCTGCAGGTAGCAGCAAAAGGTTCGGGTGGGGTATGAAGGGTGTCAATCCTGCACCCCACCACTAGTGACAGGGTCAGCTTTCCTGTTCTTTTTCCTTACTCTTGGGGCTGGCTCAGGCACTCTCTCTCAACCAGGTCTAGGACTACTGTGCTGTCCAGATAAGGTTCAGGTCCCGCTCTTCCTAGTGTTGCAGCCAGTGAGGAATAGGGCCAGCTCCCCTGCTCTCATGACCCCCATGTTAACTCTGCTGACTGTGGCAGATGGTGAAGGGTAAGAGTTGGGGAGGCATCACTCCTGCTCCCACACCACCTCCCAGCTGATGCTCCTCCATGGTATTGCCCTTAAGACTGGATCATCTACACCCCTGCCTCCAGGGCCAGCTCCACTGTGCTACCAGGGCAAAGAACAGGGCCCACTTTCCCAAGTGCTGCCACAGGTGAGAAACAGAGCTAGCTCTCTAGAGCACCACATTCAGTGAGGTATGGGGTCAGTTATGCACAGCCTCTGGACATTAACATGGTACCTGGTGCCTGTGTGAACCAGGGACATCTCCATGTTCTCTAGTGGTAACATGAGCCACAGACATCAGCACTGACTGCTGCCACTGCTTAATCAAGGACTCAGACATCACTATCGGTGGCAGTTCAGGCTGGGACCTCACCATGGCCCCAAGTAGCATGGCTGGCCACTCACAACAGGTTACTCCTTTTCACCTTGAGTGTCCAGTTCCATCTTTCTTCATAATGTTCAAGCTGCTCAACTTCTCATTATTTCCCATCTGACCATTACATACTCACACATTGTGGCATTTCATGCTACAGGCAGGCCACATAGCTGGCAGGTAACTGGGTGACATTCTCCGTCCATGCTGAGCATGGCAGAAAGTGTGTATCTATAGCCCACCCATGTTGAGCACTAGAGGTCTGGTCTGTGGGTGGTATGGCAGTTCACAGGTCTCTGACTGTATTCTTCATTCTTTACTGTGCTGTCTGGATTAGATTTAATTTGATTTTTATGAGTCCTGGACAGCTATAGGACAGCTTTGGCCACAAAGCCAGACAACAAACTAGGATAAACATATGACTGCCATCTTCTCTGCCCCTGAATGATACAGAAACACCACAACAAGGCATCTCTGTCCATTGCCAAAAGGGGTGGTGTTAAATATTTTAGTTTTTTTTTTATTTTTATTTTATATGCGTTGGTGTTTTGCCTGTACATTTGTGTGGGGTAGGGGGTAGGAGGCCCTGGAACTGGAGTTACAGACAATTGTCAGCTGCTATATAAATGCTGGGACTCAAACCTGGGTCCTCTGAAAGAACAACCAGTGCTCTTAATATCTGAGATATTGTTCCAGCCCTTCTGTTGTGTTTTTAAAAGTATGTGTTAGTGTATGTGTCAGGGTGTGTACAGATGGGTGTGATTTTCCTCAGAGGCCTGCAGAGGGTGTTATATCCACTGGAGCTGGATTTACTGATAGCTGTGAACCACCTGGAGCAATGGGAACTGAAATTGGAAGAGCAGAAAGTGTTTATCCACTAAGCCACTTCTCCAGCCTCCAGTTGTATTTTTGATTAGGGAAGCAAAGGAACCCACAGTAGCTTCCTATTAGGCAACAATGGCCTTTAATGTTTCACTAGTAATCACTCGTTTTTTAGGTTTCCTAATATTCTGAGACTTTGCTCTAGATAAACATAATTTAAGTACTTATAAGGAAAAAAGAACCCACAACATGACTTTGAAGAAAAGAGGTGAAGAGGAGAAAGAGTCAGGGAGTATAAAGAGACATCAGAGAGAGAATAAACAATTAATGAGGAGAAGGGAAATGAATTTCAATATAGATATTTTTATACAAAATTAAAATCTCAAATGAGTACATTATATTAATATCTGTATTCTGATAATCATTTATAGCTTTTGTCCAACTTCTATCATGTACCAGGGATGTAGGTGCTGGAGATACAACAACTGACTAAACACAACTAAAGGTACTTTAAGCTAAAGATCAAAGAAAGAGGAGAGAAAGGAGGGAGAAATTTAATATCATAATAAGGGCTAAACTATGAAGGGAATAGAAGGAAAGCCAAGAAAATTGTGACAGGAAAAAGTAAAAATACGTCCTCTTGCTAATTAGGAAAGTTAAAGAATTTTCTAGAAGGTAATTGAACTTAGAACTGAATAATGAAATACAGGTGACTGTAGCTACTTGGGAAAAGTGTTCTACTTCAAAGTCAGAATGAAGGCAAATGTGGCTAGTGCACAGCAGAGGTAAGGTTAGAGAAGTGGGCAGAGGCCAGTTACTACGGGTCAACTGATCTCACCATCCATCCTCATTCTCATTATCCATCTGAAGGATTTGATCCCAGAACCTGTTCTAGTTCTCAAAATTCACGCAACATTAAGGGAAGAGGTGACCTTAGATATCCTATGGAGGACACATTAAATGAAACATGTCCAGTATAGTTATCCTACTTAAAGACTAGAAAGAACTAGAAGCTATGTGTGACAGCATGCACCTGTAATATCAGTGCTTAGGAGGTATGGGTAAGAGGACTGTAATTTCAAGTCTATTCTTGCTCACATACAAACATTGTTGCAGCCTGAGCTATGTAGCGAGGCCCTCTCAAAAGGAGGAGGAGGAAGAAGAAGAGGAGGAAAAGGAGGGGGAGGTGGAGGAGGAAGTAATGGTGGTGGTAGTGGCAGTAGTGGTGGTCTGTGTAAAAGTAAGAAACTGAATCTAGGAGTTCAGTCTCTATGTGGCTGTTCATTTTACTACCTGTAGATAGAATGGCATTTCCCTTTCTTCATCCACCCCCTGATTACCACAAAACTGCACTCAATGTGATGCTTACTCACTCTTTCATTTTTTTTTCTAGGACACAAATCCTGAAGGAAAGGAAGAAGCATGTTGAGCAGAACCTGGGAAGCCCGCCTGGCTCACCCTGGAGGTTTGTTGGAGATATTTATTTAATTCTTTGGGTTTCTGTTTTCTCATCTTCCAAACCAAGAATAGCCATATACTGGAGTATTGGCACAATAGGCAAAGATAACTCAAGAGCATCCAGAAGATGATACTTTAAAGGAAATCAGTGTTAACTGTCTGAAATGCTGTCATTCTCAGATCCAGTAGAAATTTATAGTGTGGTTGCTGTCCTCCAGACCATATCCACAACCTAATTGCCAAAAACCAATGAATATGTTCTCTTACATGACAAAGGATGCTCTGCACTTGTAATTTCATTGGAAACTGGAGATGGGGAAACCAGTTTTGACTCTCCAGGTGGGTCCAATGTAATCATAAGGATTTTTAGAAGAGGAAGCAAGGGAGTTATGCATCAAAACAGTGGCACAAGAGGGACTCAGCTCACTGTTGCTGGCTTTGAAGTTGGAAGAAAGGATCGCAAGCCAAGAAATTCAAGCAAACTCAAATGCTGGAAAGGGGAAAGGGATGGGTTCTTCCCTGAAAGCCTCCAAAAGGAAGCATCCCTGGTGACACCTTGATTTTACCCTAATTAGGATAATTTTGGTCCCCTAGTTTCTCAAGGTATAAGACCATAAATCTGTATTGTTTGGTACCACTGAGTTTACAGCAACTTGTGGCAACAATAAGAAACTCAGACTGTCTACCCAACTGCCAAAACTACATGCTGGTGTGGATTCTATCATAATATCACATAATAAGAATTCTGAGGAAAGTTCAGAGTCTGTGCCTCAGTATGTTGTTTTTAAAATCACATATTCATTTCCTTTTCCTTTTTTATACTAGAAATTGAATCTGGGGCTATGAGTAGGCTAAGCAGGCATTCTGATAAGCCATGTGCGCAGCTCTTACGTACTAATTTCTACATCGTTTATTCAGATATCAAAAAAGCATGTTCTCCAATAGCCTCACTCCTGTTATATGTTTTGCTTTTGCCACATCTGACTACTAGTTGCCATTTTCTAACTCACAAGCCATGGTTTTCAGAAAAAAACAACATGAGAAAATCAAAATCCAGATTCACCTAAATGCAAAAGTACTGAATTTTTACTAGAGAACTGTGTTGGACCTTGGCCACATTTATTTGTTCTGTAATGAATGTATTGCAAGGTGTCTAGTTTTCCTTTTGTTCTGAGACTGGAGTTCAGTGAAACTATAGGATTTTCTTTGGTTTCCAGAGCCATTGCTTTCACTGGCTAATTTCAGGGTATGTAAGGGCTGCAGGGTTGAATGAATTCTTATCTACCAGGTACGACTGACAGGGATCATCATCATAGGGAATCACTTATTGCAGCAGTTCTCAACCTTTGGGGATCTAATGACCCTTTTATAGGAGTTGCCTAAGACCACTGGAAAACACATTTACATTAAGATTCATAGCAATAGCAAAACTAGAGTTATGAAGTAGCAATGTTTATCATTGGGGGTCACCACAACATGAGTTAAAGAGCCCTAACATTGGGAAGGTTGAGAAGCACTGACTTAATGGGACTTGTGTCAAGAATAAACATTTCAAAAGATGAATATAGTAGGGGACAGTCTTGGCTAAATTACAGGGGATCTTCTCTGAGTGCCTGAAAGTTATCACATGGCCCTAAGAATGAAGACAGGGTAGCCTCTCCTAGCATTGCCTGGAGAACTAATCTACACCTGTGAGGGAGAGGCTGCACACTCCAACTTCTAGACTTGTGTTCCATTTCCCATTACCTTGAACTATATCATCATTGAGAGGATCTCTGAAGCCTTCAATGCTACAGAAACTAGACACGTAGGTGACATATAGCTATTCTTCTCCAAGACAGGTAATTAAGTGAAGACTATTTAGCTACATCAAATGAAGGTTCTAGATAGAATATATGCTGAGATTTCTTTCTGATCTAACACTGAATATTCTCTATCTTTTTGAGTTTATAAGAATAACAATCACAGGAATTTTAAGGTAAGAAACTTTGTTTCAAGTTAAATAATTGACTAAATTACCATCATATCTCAAAAAAAGTCTTTTAAAAAGAACAACCTCAAAAGATTGATATAATTTTCCCTTTTGTTATAATAAAACCTCGAATTACAAAATCATGTAAACTTCTCTTTACTTTGAAACAAATCTGAATCAGGAAAGAGAAACTAAAATGCTGAGGCAAATGTGTTGCTATTTTAGGATGGCAAAAGATTCTGCAAGCCTGTAATTTCTGTATATTACAAATATTTCAATAGCTCCTTCTGAAAAGTTCAACACAAAGAAACTGCATTTAACCTTTAATCAAAGGACTCTGTATTTGCTTTTTGTCTCCCTGATTTTCCACAATTGGAATGCAGCAAGCATACTTTTATCCTTAGTGAATTAATATCTTGAAATTGGGGCTATTTTATGCTGTATATCAATGAAGATACCATAAGAGGTTTTAGGAAGTTAAGAAAAAGTTTTTGAGACCTAGATGCTCAATAGTATCTGCTCAATAATATAGAAGTTCCTGCTAAACTCAGGAGCTTTTTGAAAGTCTGCTTTTCAAAGTGGTCAGTGTGCACTAAGCCTGAAATTAAAAGGTTACTGACATGTGGCAAGATTCTTCGATTTTCAATTAAGCATAATTCCCCTGTGGAAAACCTGTGGGTGGGCAAAGTTATCAGTGCTGATTCTTTAAATGAAGTTTTCTGAAGGGTATTTGGGAGGGCAAATCCTTTTAAAATGCAAAATAATCTGGTCAATGATACAATTATATGAAGCCTTCATCATGTACTACATATGTTAAATCACTTGCTTCTACTGAAACATTAGGGTGGTGTTCTGGATTTTCTGTTTCTCTTAAAGATATGCCCTCCCCCCAATCCATTCTCACCAGTGACAGTGGGAAGGACTTTAGAAACTATCTTCAATAGGTAGAAGAGAAACCTTGCTATCTTAACAGACTTCTTGGGATAGCTTCCTTGCAGGCTTGCAATTGTGGGAACCTGGCTGGATGGTGGGGAAATCTGGCCACTGCTTCCTGGGCAGTTCCAAAGCTACCACATAAGCTAATAGTTCTAACTTAGAATGGATTCTTGGTCATGCATGTCGTTGGTGACATGTATCTCAGATAGAAAGCTCCTTAGGAAATTCCAGGAGGCTTAGCAAGATTGAAGAGATCAAATCCCTCAGGTACTTGACAAAGCCAAGGGAACATCAGATCATCCAGAAGTGTTTCATCCTCTGCCCATGTTGAAGCCTTAGCCAAATTGCAAAGTAGGTGAGCTTAGTTTTCATTATCTTCTTGTTCTCTCTTTGCTTATCAAGATGGATAAAATATAGAAACAATGAAAATCAATAAGCAGAATGACATATTTATACAAGAGATATGAAAACAGAATGTGTTGGGATAAGGAAGAAATGAGACTAGTGGACTGGGCTGTGGACAATATGGGGAAGAGTATCAACAAAAACCAAAGGTGCATGAAAATCCCTTGGGGTCTGGGAAGTCAGGCATGATAGTGCACTGGTCTACCAGCAAATTCCAGGACTGTCAGGGAGCACAGAAAAACTGAGAGAGAGAGAGAGAGAGAGAGAGGAAAAAGAAATACAAACTAAAAGAAAAGAAAATACCACCATTACTTTGTATGTTCATTCAAATAAAACTAATAAAAATAGGCAAATCAAAAGATTTTTTAAATGAAGTACTCACATATAGTGAAAAATGGTCTTTAAAATTAATAAAATTCTAATAGATGATATGACATGAATGTACCTAATAAAGGATATTACATTTAGAAAAATAAAGCAGACACAAAAAGGCAAATACTATATGATTATTCTCTTTGGTTATAGTCATATCAGAATAGTTAAAGTTATAGAGACAGAAAGTTGAATAGAGAGTACCAGAGAAATTGGAATTAATGTTTAGGAGATACAGAGCTTCTGTTTGGGATGGTGAAAAATTTTTGGAGATAAATGATGGTGATAGTCACAAAACAATGTGAATGTATTTTAAAACCAGTGAATTGTACCCTTAAACATGATTAAATTAGTAAATTTTACTTATGTGTATTTCCCCAGAAATAAAAGAAATGGCTTAACAAAACTGGTTTGAGCTATATGCAGCAGCACATACCTACACTCAGACTGAGGGATCATGAGTTTGAAACCACCCTCTGCCACATACAAAGACCCCCTTCCTCACATCTCATAAAATAGTATAATTAAAGAAATGTTTGCCTTTTTGTTCTCATCTTCTCATCTTTTAAAACTTTTTGTTTATTTATTTTATGTGTATATATGTGTGTGTGCTTATGTGCCACATGTGTGCATGTGCCTATAGAAGCCAGAAAAGGACATCAGATCTCCTGAAGCTGGAGTAACAGATGGTTTTAAACCATCAACATGGGTACTAGGAACTAAACTCTAGCCCACTGGGGGTACAGGAGGCCCTCTTAACCACTAAACCCATCTCTTCATCTCTTCTCATCTTAAAATGATGCAAAGATTCACTGGAACAATAGGGTCATGACTGTTATGGAGATAACCAAGTGGATTACTGATTGGATTTGAGGCATGTTCCACAAGAGGGTATTCATGCCTGGTAATGTAAACCTAGTGAAAAATCTGTGTTTGAAGTGGTCTTGGGTGAAAGGAAGAAAATTAGTAATGTTGCTTAGCTAAATTTACATAGCGCCAAACTGCCTTCTAAATATTTATAGTTATATCCATAGAACATGCTGCTCTCAACTCTAATCAACAGTTTCTCTTTGCAATGAAGGTCATGAATGAAGAGATATGTGGGTCCTAAGAACAAATGACACTTATGTGATTGGCCTTAAAGGAATATTTATACCACTCCCACTAAGACTCAGGGGGCATCATGAAAAAGAGTACAGAAAGAATGTAAAAGACTGAAGATAGAGGAAAGAGATGTGAAATGGTATCTCCTAGGCATGACACATCCAGCATAAGATTACATGATCATGAATTCACAGTAGCTGTAGCTGCCCAAAATGGGTCTGCACAAGATTTGGCTATTAACAGTAAATCATGGATCAAGAATGGAATTACAGGGTCTCTATTTCTCCCTGCAGAACTATTGGATACTGATGGATTCTGGAGAAGGGGCAGCTAACTACATTCTTCAGTTGTGTACCCACAGAGAAGTCCACCAGATTCCAATGAACTCTAAACCCACAATCACACAGATGATTCTGATTAAAATCAATGGGTCACAAAACATAGCAAAAAGGCACAAATATAGAAAAGAAACTTGTAGCAAAGAGAGGTAAGAAGTATGGAAAAGTTATAAGGGGAGATGGAGGTGACAGTGATCAGAATTCACTGAGTGGGCATGTGTGTGTGTGTAACTGTAAAATAATGAATTTAGTACAAGTATTTTTAAAAGAAAACAATATCATTCAGACAGAACTTTCTTTGTATTCTTTGTTGAATCATGATTCCCCCCACCCCAATTATAAGTTTGGATTAGCACTCAGCACTTTGTTCTTTGAATTTTCAGTGTCATGAACTCTAAGTTCTGTTAATGTGAAACTCTGTTCCACATCAAGTACACTGATACAGACTCATCTTTTCCATCAGAATTCTCTTCCTAACTCATATGTCTAAGTTTGTCTTAGCCCAGTTCCACTATCAAGAATCTCTCTTACGGGAGGGAAGGGGGCTTATGGGACTTTCAGGGAGGGAGGAAACGGGAAAGGAGAAATGATTTGGAATGTAAATAAAAAAACTTAGAAAAAAAAAAAAGAATCTCTCTTACAAGAACAGTGAGCCCATATACCCGTGGAGAGTCATTTCTTCTACAATTCTATTTACCTTCAAATGGAAACATTTCTTCAACAATTCTATTAATCTTCAACTGGAAACATTCAAAGCGTGAAGTGTTATGGTATATGGTTATAATCTCAACATTTAGAAGGCAGAGACAGAAAGCGTCCAAAAACCAAAAGATTAAAAAATGATAAAACCATACTGTAAAGTCACCCACACACCAGAGTTAAGAGTCTGCCATACTATATACAAAGTACTTGCTGTTACTTTTTGTCATGTAAGTTAGATATGTTGAATGATTTGCCTCATATCCTATTTCAAAATCAGCTAAAGAAATAACCTAATGTACCTAATTATATTTAATAGTGGAAAAAATCACGGTCCACTAGGCACTTGAATAAAGTATTTGTGGTAAATAGCAAATTTTTTGCATTTCCACTTAGGACAGTCACAGTAGCATGGAACAGTACGCAACAGTAGTAGTAATTTAAATGTGAAATTATTTTGCTTATAGCATGTCTGCCTCATGTGGAGATAAGAAGACAACACAAACTTTGCTAAAAGTGTGTGAATATGCATGGTGACCAATCAGTGACTGAATCTGAAACATATGATATATCTGGTCAGTTATCATGAGCTATCATTTATATGGCAAGTCATTATATCATGAGTTATCATTTATATGGCAAGTCAGTGGTCGACATTCATACGTCAAGAAACTGTACAATTATTAAATGATAGTGACTAGAATTTGAACTATGTTGTTGGGTGGCCTGGAGTAAATAAAATTATGGTCCTAAAAATTCATGAGTATCAGAACAGTACAAAGTAAAAATTGTTTAAGATACACATTTATTTACATGTTATCTTTTCTTCTTTAGAATGTAAGCTACAGGAGATGAACACTATCTCTTTCATTTATAACTATATTCTCACTTCTCAGAACAAAGCCAACTGCATAGCATGGGTTCAACAAATACTTATAGACAACAAAATGAAAGGAAAGGAGGAAAATCAAAAAAAGGAAAAATATGGGAAAATAAGATGAAAGGCTCAGGCTAGATCAACTATCATGTAGAACTAGCACCCATAGAAATGAAACCACTTACTTGACTTTCCAAGTCTTCTCATTTAGAGTCTGTTTTAAGTGCTTTTGTTTAACTGTGGCCAGCATATTTGACAGGAACAACATATGAGAGAGGGTGTTTAGTTTGGCTCACTGTTTCAGAGAGATTTCAGTTCACCATCATGAGAAAAGCATGCAATGCAAGCAGCTCCACCCATTGTGATGAATGGATGGTATGATGGCAAATGTTCACATGAATGATAGCTGATAAGGAAACACTGGGTGCATGACCAGAACCAGGATTGGGGGTGGGTAACATTAGGGCTTTCCCAGACAGCGTAGTATCAGACCACACAACCCGGATGTTCATGGTCTAAGTCAAACAATTTGCATGTTCTTTCCTAAATGACTTTGTGTGAAGCTGCAGTCAGACTTCATAGGATGCTGGGGTTTTTGTCTGAGTAGATCATTCCTGAAGTTGCATTTCTAATTTACTTAGGGGGCTGCTATGTCCCAAAGCAGATGATGCAGTCTGGTCAACTCAGGAGAAAGGAGTAACTTTAGATGAAAATCTTTTGCTTCTGTGACCAAGAACTTAGTCAACTACCTAGTTTAGAATATACAATTTATAAGAATTTATAAGAATGTGGAGGAAATGACACTTATTCTGTCTACAGAGACGGGATTTTGGTGCATTTTTCACTCATAAAGACTAAAAGGAAGATGGTAGTAATTCAACCTTGTGGTTAGGGTTACAAATGAGAAAGTAAGGTTTAATTATCAGCGTATTAGTCAGAGTTTCAGAGCATTCCAGACTCCTGTGTCAATTAAAGCACATTGAACTTCAATCAAATATCAAAAAGTCAAATAATGGTCTATTTCGAGAGTTCCCTTGCTCCCCTTTTTCTGCCCCCTCTCTTCTTCTCTTCCTTCCTCCTTCCCTCTGTCTCCCTCATCCTCTATCTCTCTCCTTCCCTCTTTCTTTCCTACCTTCCCTCCCTATCCCTCTCATGGTCTCTTCTCCCTCCTTCTTTTTCTTGTTTTTTTTTTGTTTCCTTCCCTCCATCTTACTTCTCTTTCCTCCTTTTATTCCTTTTGTCCCTCCTTTTGTGAGAAAACTCCCCTGATCCCTCACTCCCTTGCATCAGCATACTTAGGACCTCATATAGAACAATCCAGTCCTGAAAATGAATGAAGTTGACTCTCACATGAAGGAATTGCAAAGGGTCAACCGAGCTTAATCCTCTTTTCATCAGACACTATTGCAGACAATTTGATTAGAAGAATTAGTTGGCTAGAATTATTCTTGACTTTGGTTTGGTACATTTCCAATATGCGTACTTTTCCTGGTTGCCATAGCATAAATACTTGAGAGTCAATAACTAAAAGATTTTGAAAAATGTATTGACTGAAATATTTTTGTCACAGACACTCCATTTCAGCTGGCATCTCTCGCTGTTTAAAAGGGCTCTTGTTTTCAACAGCACTTTCTTCTTTCATCCTACTGGGTTTCAAATTTGTACAGAGCCCTGTTTGGAGACACAAGATGACACCAACACAGCTCCTACCCTTACCACTGTAAACCAAATGAGCACATAAGCCAAATGAGTGAAACAAATGCTGAGCTAAACTGTAAATGAAAGCATTTACAAGAGAAGGCCTAGGCATTCCCTGTTTGACTTTTAAACAGAATGTGCTGAAGTAGGGTACAGAAACGAACACCTTGGGGGTTATGGTCAAGGAAAGATAAGTAGTAAAGAGGAGTTCAGAACAGAGGTGCATCTGGAAGGAGTCAGAAGACAGTTGAAATGGAAAATATTTTAGGTGAACTGTATTTGACTAAACAGGTCCATGTTGTGTTGTACACAATTGCAAGTGTTGCCAATCACATAATAATCCCTGTATAAAACACAATCTATATGGCTATTGCTAGCAGCCTTGGAGCAAAAGTTGAAGAAATAGACAGGTCAAAACCTCTTGTGCAGATAAGAAGTATCCATATGTAAGTCCTCAGAAGGCAGGAACTGGGCCTTCTCTTTGGCTCCCTAGAGACTTAAAGTGTCTGGCACATGTTCAGTACATGATAGATGCTACACTTCTCAAATTAATGAGCTATAACTCTGTCTTGTCCAACTCCACCAGCTGGTTATTTAAATAAGAATGTGGTCATACTATGGGAATAACAGCCCTGAATAACATTTGCCTCAGCTGCCAAAAGTATCTCCTTCCCCAGTTATTTCCAAGGCCTCATGGGATGTTTAATTTGTGCTCAAATATTATCCCTTCTTATTCTTTTTTTTCCTGGTCTTTATCCAGAAAACAGAAGTACAACAATAATGTCTACTCTGCCAAATTGCCACTGCTTCTATGAGTGTGATATACCTTCTCAGTGCTTATCTTCAGTGTCCCAAAAACTGCTATAGTGGAAGCCATGGTTACATTATAGTCCTTCTGATCCCTGGTATCTAAGCCTTATTGATTTTATATAAAAATACCTTCAGGATTATACCAGCATTATGGCTACAGGCTTGAAGCACTGTTGTGTGTCCTAAGTCTGATACAGTCATCCTTCAAACACTCTTTTTCCTTTCTGTCTGGCCCAACAATGAGCAAAAGTTAGGCACCATGCAGTCATTTTGACACAACATCCCACCTTCCTTCTTCTGTAAAAGAATATACATAGATGACTATAGGGTATGTATGAACATGAACTAGTTTTGTTTCACTGAACCAAAGGGTATGGAGGAATGTGGGTTGATTCCAAGGGAGGATGAATTCAACAGAGAATGGATGAGAACACAGTTCAAATCCACAAACACTTGTGGGGAAACATTTCGATGTTATTTGAGAAGGAGCCACCATTTTATTTGCAAACATAGGAAGAAACACTATTACAACTGATATCATGTACTGAACGTGCCCCAACAGTTTATATGTTAGAGATGTGGTTACTGAAGTGATAACATTTGGTTGGTAAGGCCTTTGACAGGTGATTAGATAGAAGCAGAGCCCTCATGAATGAGATTAGTGCCCTCGTGAAAAAAAAATACACACAAAATTCAGGATCTCTATCTCTGTGTGTGTATGTGTGTGTGTGTGTGTGTGTGTGTGTGTGTGTGTGTGTCTGTCTGTCTGTCTGTCTGTCCGTCCGTCTGTCTCTTGGTCTCTTTTTCTCTCTCTGTCTCTGTCTCCCTTCCTCCCTCCATGCCTCCATCTTAATCTCCTTCCTTCCCTCAGTCCCATCTCACCTACAGGAGGATACAGTAAGAAGCAAAGTAAAAAAGGGTCCCTCACTAGAACCTGGTCATACAAGCCCATTTGATTTTGGACTTTCACACACACACACACAAAAAAAATATTTTCTGTTTAAGCTACTTAGTCTACATCATTTTCTTTTAGTAAAGTCAACTGATCAAAGATACAGAAGAGGTGTAGGCAAAATAAAAGAGTGGAATTCTACAAGCCTAAGTTTGAGTTTTAGTGATCCTACAAGTCTTATCAAGGACTCCTAGTTTTCTTATTTGTAAAATAGGCATAATACTCACCACTCAGGATCTCTGTAAGGATAGAGATCAAATATATCTGGTAAAATACAATACATATACAATAAAATGGCCATAACAACTAATATACTATAAGGCATTCTTAACCTGGGTGATATTTCATCAGAGTTCTCCAAAGAAAGCCTTATAATAAGTAAATAAAACTCCAAAGAGCATAGTTTTCAGGGGTGTGAATATAACTCTATTAGGAGAATGCTTGACTAGCATCCATAAAGACCTGTGTGCAATTCCCCAGCCTAGCATTGAATGGGTATGATGGCACAGATCAATAATCAGAGTACTCAGAAAGTGGAGGCAGGATACTGATCAGGATCAGAAGTTCAAGATCATCAACCGCTATAAGTTGAGTTCAAGATCAGGTTGGGATATATGAGACCTTGCCTCAAAAAAGAAAGAGAGAGAGAGAGAAGGTAGCTTTAAACAGGAAATAGTGGTAAATACATGTAATACCAACAGGCCAAGGCACATAAATTTTATGTTTGAGATGAGCCTTGGCTGTATATTAAGTCAAGGCTAATTGAGGCTACAAAGATAGACTAAAACTTTAAAGAGAAAAGGTAGCTTTATTTGGTGCTCCTCATATCTTTCTCTATCTAACAGCCCCCAAAACTACTAAGAAGGCACTCTGTTCAATTAGCACAATGCTAGTGGCAGCACCTATATTTTGTTTAAGTCTCAAAGAGAGGGAAAGTAGTCATAGCTTGTGATAGAAATTCAGGGATTAGTAGATGTTTAGGATAAGATCTTCTGATTGTGATCTCATTCTCCCTAACCCTAAAGTTTACATACTTAATGCAACTCATTGTTCCAGAATTAATTTTGGATTCTAAAGTCTCAAGAAATTTATTTCACTGAACACTGTGCACTTTGGTTAAATGGTTCCTTGTAGAAGCCTCATGCCAGACAGCTGTAGATATGGAACACTTGGTTTCCTGTCCACCATTGTTTTCAAGCATGCTTTGCCAAACCCCAGAATATCAGCATCTCATAAACACATCCCACTTGCCAAAAAGATCAATTTCTACCTTGTCAGTTATCTTTTAAATATTCTAGGACAAATGACCTTATTTCCTCTCAGGGTTATTGTCCTGGGCACAGTTAACAGTGTATAATTTATTTCTACTAGCAATTTCCAGTAACATGAAGAAGACTTCAAATGTGGGCAATTGGAAATCCCGAAGGTTTCGTGCAATTTATGATGTATTTGAGAACCATTCAGCCTCACATGGTGGCTCATGTCTATAATCACATACTCAGAAGGTTGAAGCAGAAGGATGACTGTGAGTTCATAAATAGCCTAGGCTATATACTGAATTCAAGGCCTACTTGGGATAAAAGGTGAAACCTCCTCTCAAATGAAACATAAATAAAAAGATTATTGTTACAACAATCTTTCATCCCAGGTAGCATTGGAACAAGAAACTTCTTGATGTTTACTTCCATGAAAGGTACAAACCCCACCAAATCTTGTCTCTGTCTCAAACCTAAATGACCACGCTCTGGAATATGTAGCCAAGAAACTACAGTAGCATTCAGGAATACAGAGTTCATTTTCTCTTCACACATTTTATGGTCTGGAAGAAGGGTGCTTCCAGGTGCGTCCTCAAAATGCACAGAACCTTTTGTCCATTGTGTACAGACCACCTCTGAAAAAAGGAAAGAACCTGGAAAAAGCTTTGTGGGCTGGCAGGCATTGACAAATTTACTCACCAATGGCACCCAAACACATAATCATCAAGAATATAAGCATCACAGCCAATGTTTTGGACATTTCATAAGGAAAATGCCAATGGAGCTCCACTATCTGAGGCAGGGCTTCCTGGGAGGAAGTTCTCTGGAAGTGGTAAATGTTTTCTTTACTGTTGTCTGAAAGTCAAGCCAAATCACTTCTTCTCAAATATATTTGGGTTTCAAGAGCTCACAAAATGGCCAAGCTAGAATATGTTTTAGTTTATAAAGCCAGTCAAGTTAAGGGTGTGAGGGTGACTCAGGCTTTCCACAAGTTCCCTGCTTATTCAGAATCAGGAATCGTTCAATCAGAGCTGAGCTAAAAATAGTAACTCTTTTTAAAGGGCTCAACATTGGCTCCTGACTTTCTTTACTATTCCAGTGGTCATTGCTTAGGTCTTTGAGAACATCTATCTCTGTACAGATTTTCTGTTTTTCATTTCCACCAAAGATGATTATTGTGCTGAATACAATTTGTAGAATTCATCAGAATTGATAAAAATACTTTAAATCTTTTTGCTCACCACAGCAATGTTTGGAGAGAATTTATTTCCAGCACTGGGATACTGAGAAAGTTGCCTATGTGAATAGCTGCTTGACAGATATCTGAAGTACAAAATTCTTCATTAAAGTTTTTTCAGCATTGAAGAATCTCAAATTGGGATTGAAGAGACTCTCCAAATTCAAGAGCACTAACTGTTCTTGCAGAGGGAAGGGGCTTGGTTCCCAGTACTCACAGGGCATTTGATACCTTTGGCCAGATTCATATGCAAATAAAAGACAAACATAGATATACAAAATTTAAAAAATGTCAAAAGGTTTAAAATTAGAATCTCAACCTCTCTCTTTTCTTCTCTTCTTCTTTCCTTCTTTTCCTCATCCTCCCAACTACTATTTGAAAATCTTGCATGCCCATCTTAGTTAGGGTTTCTATTGTTATGATTGACACCTTGACCACAAACAACAATGGAAGGAAAGAGTTTATTTCATCTTATAGCTTGGAGTCCATCATTCAGAGAAATTAGGGCAGGAATTGGAAATAAGAACTGAAGCAGAAGCCACAGAAGAGTCTTGCTTATTGGCTTGCTCCTTCTAGCTTGTTCTACAGACATACTTATAGGCCAAGATTTTCAAGGCATTTTCTCAAGAACAAGGCATGTCTCAGGTGTGTCTAGATTTGTGTCAATCTGATAAGAACCAACCAACATAGAGAGTGTCAGGATTACAGTACAGGGAAGGATAATTCAGGAGGTTCAGACTATTCCTAATGTTGAACAAATGGAGCTAAGGATTTGGAGAGAACAAGGCATTTAGAGTTCACAGAGCAGAGAAAAGAAAGAACATTCAGGATCTCTGCAAGCCCTATGTCCTTGAGTATTCAACAGAGCACTGATAAGGAAGTTAGGGAGAAAACCATCTGAAAGATTTACAGGCAATGAATCCCACCCAGCACTGAAGTAGCAGTGTTAAGTGGATTGCAAGTTCAAGACTAAGCTAGGCTACATAAAGAGATACTGTCTTCAAAACTTCACTAATGAGATTTTAAGAGGATAGGGAGAAAGTTTAGACAGTGATGGATTTGTTAATTTTCATTAGTATAGAGTTAGTTTCATGGCTACATACATATATGAAAACAAATTTTTTATATATTCATGTCAATAAAACTATTAAAATATAGTGGCTATATGCTAACAGTATAGAGTTTCCACAGAAAATTCTTTTTCTGTTTTATTTGGAATTAATAGTTTTCTCATAGATTTATATCCATTCATTGATTGTAGAAGTATTTGATTCAAATGAAAATGACTAAACTTTTTTAAAACACCAAATGGCTAACAAAATTAATACTTAAAAATTACAAAGTAACCCATTGGCAAGGTCTTACTCTATTCAGGAACTAAGTAGCATATATATATATATATATATATATATATATATATATATATATATATATATATATGTTATTTCTTTATCTGGGAAATGTAAAATCAAGGCACTGGCAAATTTTGTATCTGATAAGTATCCCTTTCCTCATCCATTCCTATATCTTCACAAGGTGAAAGGGGCTAGCTGGCTTCTGGGACCTCAATCAGGACTTAAATACTTCCTCATGGTTTCATCCGCTACCCTCATCCCCCTGTGTGTTAGAATTTCAACATATAAATTTTGGCTGAGAAGTAAGCACCACAGCCACTGCAGGCAATTAGGCAAGAATAATCTAGAAAGAATATGTTTGGTGGTCTGTTTCTGTAACAGAGAAAAGCCTGGGATGGAGGATAATCTCCCTCCACAAGCTCCTTTCAGCCTATAAGAATAGCAGTGACCCCAAACTCTGACTCATCTCTGAAAGGAAGATTTCGGTGTTTTGTTGTTTTTTTTTTTGTAGATTTTTTTTCTCTTTCATTTGAAACAGTTAGGACAATTTTACTTTGGAGTGTTTGCTTGTTTCCATGGTATAAATATTCCAACACTGTAGCTGATTTCAAACTACCAAAGTGATGTCACTGAACTTGGAGTTGCTAAGGACTATTAACTGTTTGTTCTTTGTGATCCTGTATAAACTTGACACACTATAATATGATGTGCCTGGGCTAACTGTCCTAGTTAACTTTTGTAAAAGTTACTATTATTTCCTCCGATGAAGAGATGGAATGAAAGCTATACCTAAGCTGTGCAAATACATGGCTTAGGCTAAGCTATACCCAGGCTGTGCAAATACACGGCTTGGGCTGAGCCTAGGCCTAGGCCTAGGAAGCTTCTAGCCTCCATATAATCTAGTCTTCCAAACTGACTGATTCAATCCAGCTTCTCTTGACTTCTGACTGAAGTGCTCTGCCTGACCTCATGCTGAATTTGGCAGTCTGTTCTAGTCTTCTTTCTGGTTCCTTCTCATTCTCTGACTCATTCTGTCTTCACCTGTGTTTAGCTTGTTCTCTCTGCAACCTGTTTCTGTAAAACTGTCCCTGTAAAGCTTCCTCTACACACAACATACTACACATCACCTCTCTCCCCCTGTGCTGATCCTAAGTAGCCCCTCTTTCCTGTGCTGTTCTCACAAGGGTTTGCTCTATGCTATTTCTGACTCATTCTGTGGAATCTTTCTCTGATTTGCTGCTTTGTTTGCTCCCGAATAAGACATCACTTTCAAACTTGGGTACTTCCTGCTTCAAACTAACCTTATGTTCATTGTTAGGGATTAAATGTGCATACAAAGGGTGTGTCTGTATTCCAGTCAGGTCATACTGTAATTCAGGCATGCCTACATTCTGGCCAGATCACACAGACCTAGAAGGTCTTTGAATGTGATCCCTTGCCAGAGCAACCATGTTGCTGGATTAAAATTCCTCAATAAATATTAATTGTCAATTTTATAATTGAGGAATGGCTTAGATTAGATAAGTCTGTGAGAATGTATGTGGGGGACTGTCTTAATTGGTAACTGGTAGAGAAAGGCCCAAGCTACTATGGGCAGTACTATCCCTTGGCAGGTGACCTGAGTTGAATAAGAAAGGTAGCTAAGCATAAACTGTCAGGGAGCCAGGAAGCAGCATTCCTTCATCATTTCTGTTCCAATTTCCTATTCCAGTTCTTGCCCCAACTTCTTTATCGATTGACTGTAACCTAGAAATGTATGCTAGAGGAAATCTTCCCCTAAATTGGTTTCAGTCAGAGTATTTTATCACAGAAACATAAAGGTAACTGGAACACCAATTTACTCTGTCATCTTCAACACTAGTCAGAGTTGGTAAGAATCCTACAATTTATCACATAGATCATTAGGTTAGGTAAAGTCACAGTCACCCAACTATCCCTCCTATACTTGCTAACTACATTGGACTGTGATGTAAGCAGCAGTTACTGAGATCTAAGAATAGTTTGTTAAAGAAATTTTAATTTCTACTTAGCACCTGAGACTGTACTTTGCACATAGTAGGCATTGCTAAATGTTCACAGAATTCAATTATCAATGCTTGTTCCTTACAAAATTTGGGTTGTGTTTGATAGTCTTGTTCACTTTTTAGTGTTAATTTAAGACTACAGACAGAATGTTCAGAATTCATATAGTCTAAATATCCTTGTCTGTAAATTGAATATGGATATAGCCACTCATCAGTATGGGGAAAGAAGAGAAATGGTTTTAGAAAACAGTTGATATTTATGTTTTTCCATTAAATGGTATGGTAATTTCATAGAAACTATACATATCCTGAATATTTTGAATCATCTCTAGATTATTTTTAATACCTGAAGTAATAAAAAATGTTATCTAAATAGGTGCTCCATCATATTGCTTCAGGAAAAAATAAGAAAAAAGTATGCACATGTTCAGATGCCATTTACTTCCAGCATGTGGTTCATTAAATTCACATATGCAGAATTCATGGATGTGGAAGTATAAATATATTTTTTCTTTTATTCATAATTCCTATGTGTTAAAAAATATCAGTTTGGTGCATTCATGCTATGGTTTAAAACCTTTAACCTGGTTTGCCACTTAGAGTGAGGGTGATGTTCTATAGCTGTGAACTGTTGACATTCTTGCTTCTAGAAGAGTTTAAAAGGAAGAGTTTCTTTTGAAGGAACATATATAATATACTCTAGGCCTAATAAATTATTTTTTAAAGTTTTTCCAGGTACCATGTTAATTTGAAAATGAGACTTTAAATAGAAAAACCAGCCAAACAGAACACTGAGAGTATTAGAAAGGGGCCCAAATACTTGAAACATATCCTAACATGTATAACTCAAAAGAGAAAGTATACTGATTGTCAAATTCCTACAGGGATACTTTTTTCTCAGTCATAAATCTTACTCCAGGTAACATCTGGTTTCAGATTTTTGAAAATACCTTCTTAGGTCCCTTCAGGTTCTTTTTGCAATGTGGTATACCACTTTGCAAATATGCAGCATCTACTCAAGTATGTAGCTATGGATTCGATTTTTCCTTTAAGTCTATGTTTAGTCTTAAAAATAATTAAAACGTGAATTCCGATGCAGTTCAGGCTGTAATTGAATATGTACTTTCAGTGAAAGATTAAGGCTCAGTTATGGGGTGAGAAACAGGAGAGAAACCTGGAGAACTAGGAGAATGAATGGAAATATGCAGCTTCTGGGCGTGGGAGGCAGGGGAACCCTCTAGAAAGTCCCAGAAACCTGGGAGGTGAGAGACTCTCAGGACTTAGTGGGTTTGACCTTAGCCAAAATGCTAAATACTGGAGTGAAGGAACTTGAAGAAGAGTTCACCTTCAGTAGATAGACAGCACCTCAAGTAGAGGGACGGATTTACCAACCCACAGTCAAAATTTCTGAGACAGAATTGTTCCTGTCTAACAGAACTGCAGGAACAAAAATGGAGAAGAGACTGAAAGGAAAGGCTGTCCAGTGACCCATCCAACTGTGATCCATCTCATGGTGGATGGGGGACACAAAGGCCTTAACCTATTGCTGATGCTATGATGTGCTTACAGACAGGAGCTTAGCGTGGCTGTCCCTGAGAGACCCTACCAGCAGCCAGCTGCAACAGATGCAGATACTTACACCCAACCATTGCAGTGAAGCTGAGGATCCCTATGGAAGAATTAGGGAAAGGATTGAAGGTGTTGAATGGGAGGGAGATCCCATAGGAAGATCAGCAGTCTCAACTAAGCTGGTCTAAAATTTAAGACAGAGCTACCACATAGCATCTATGGGCTGGTACAAGTCTGCCCCCTACCAATCCCCCCCAACCACCCCCCCCACACACTCACACACACACTAGCACATATATAGCAGAGGACTGCCTGGTCTGGCCTCAGTGGGAGAAGATGCCCCTAATACTCTAGAGATTTGAGGACCCATGGAAGGGGGATGCCCAGGGTGGGGGGAAGGGAGAGCACCATCTCAGAGGCAAGGGAGAGGGGGAATGGGGTGAGGAACTGTGGAGACAGACTGGGAGGGGGTAACAGCTGCAATGTAAATAAGTAATATAATTAATTAAGAAAAAAACCATAAAACCAAAAAAAAAAAACCCACAGACTTTAATGTTAACTTAGAACAGAGACATGGCAGACATAGGAAGCACTAAGAATTTACCCTTTAATGTAGCAGAAAATTCAAGATGAAGAGTTTGTTTAAAAATAGAATATTAAAACAACTGTAAAATTTGAAGCTGAGTTTTTTTTCTTTCTTTTGAAATGGTTTGAAAACCTTGTACTTGGTTGGTGCTCTTCTGAATTAGACATCTAAAACATAATACTCGTCATTAAAGACAAAGTGTTGGAGCTGAAGAGATGACTCAGTGGTTAAAAGTAGACACTGCTCTTGCAGAGGATCCAGGTTTAGCCCCAACACCTAGTTTAGGCAACTTACAACCACCTATAACTAGCTACAGGGGATCCAATGAACCACTTCTAGATTCTATGGGCACTTGCATTCACAGTACATACACACATACACACACACACACACACACGCATGCATGCATGGACATGCATACATATAATTAAAAACAAATTGAAGAGAATAATTTTTTAATTTCAATTTTAATTTTTTATTATATCCAATACAATATATATTTTTATACCAATCATAAAATAATGGACATGTTATTAAATGAACATAAAAAGATAGTCTTTTTGTTTGTTTGTTTGTTTGTTTGTTTGTTTTGTTTTTAGTAGAGCTTAAAATCTTGATTCTTAACATGGTATAAACCTAAAATGAGAACAATTTTTAGACATTAGAGTTCATTGTACTAAGGCTGTACTTCAATGTCCTTCACATCACCAAAGGATTTTACCTCCATAGTAGCTAAGCTAAGAGTTGACAGTTCTGCTGTGCCAAGGAATGAATTGTAGGCACTATTATTTGGATACAGATTTCCTACTATGGTCAAAACTACTTGATTTGAGTGATTATCATCATTCTCAGACCACAGGGAACAGGCTACATTCATTTAAGAAATGGTGTGTGTATTAAGATGGTCTATCCGTGAAATCATTCATCAACTGTTTCAATGAACAATGGTTCTGCTTGGAGGGTGGCACAGACATTAGGTGAGAGTAAGATTCTGGTTCACTGGCTGTGATGATTTTGAAAAGCATTCATCTCAGAAAAAGAGTAACTTATAAGGTCATCTTCAAAATTGATACAATAATTATAAATATCTAGCAAAACATTCAGTTAAACTCTTTGATGTTCTCTTACAAGCCACCTCCCAAATTGTCTACTTCTCTTTTGGCTGTTTAAATAATTTTGAATATGTAACCTGTTCTGAAAACCATAGTATAGTGTAAAAACATCAAATTAACAATCCTACTAATAGAGAGGCTGAGAGAGGAGAAGCATGATTTCAATACCATTATGTGGTACACAGCAAGACATTGTCATGTACAAGGAAGCAGAAAGTGTATATGGATTGTACACTATTGGGCATATCTCTCCAATTACCAAATTAGAGAGATTACTGGGTAACAGTTAACAAATTTCTAATTCCTCATATTTTTGAATTTCAATCTATTAGGATATGTTGGTAATATTAATTTTCATATTAAGAGATATTAAGGAAAAGTGATTGTTACTTCCTGTTATTTTTGTTGTTAGAAGTAGAATTATGTTTGTGTGGGTTTCTTGAAAGATTACTTTCTTGTTTTTTCTAGGGTGTAGTTTCCCTCCTTGTGTTGGTGTTTCCCATCTATTATCCTATGTAGGGCTGGATTTGTGGAAAGATATTGTGTAAATTTGGTTTTGTCATGGAATGTCTTGGTTTCCCCATCTATGGTGATTGAGAGTTTTGCTGGGAATAGCAGTGGCATTTGTGTTCTCTGAGAGTCTGTATGAGATCTGCCCAGGATCTTCTAGCTTTCATGGTCTCAGGTGAGAAGTCTGGTGTAATTCTGATAGGCCTCCCTTTATATGTTACTTGACCTTTTTCCCTTATTGCATTTAATGTTCTCTCTTTGTTTAGTGCTTTTGGTGTTTTGATTATTATGGGATGGTGTAACCGCCTGAGGTTACATTCGAAAGGGTTACTAGGTTCCATGGAATGAGAGTTGGGGAGAGAAAGAACAGACATGGTGACAAGTGGTCTAGCTGTTCACTAGGCATTGTTGCCACTGCTCCAGCAGCTGAGTCACCTGCTTAATTCAGGAATTCATAGACCTGGAGGAACAATGAAGTTCACCTTCTCTCCACCCTAGGTGGGGCCGGATTATGGCTAGCACTGGAATTCCAGCTCACAGGCTGGGAGAACTTCACCTTGATCAATGTCAAGTTCCTGCCAGGTGACATGACACCCCAATATGGCTCTCTACAGGACAGGAGGAATCTCTTTTCTCATCCAGTCTATTTGGAGTTCTGTAGGCTTCTTGTGTGTTCATGGGCATTTCTTTCTTTAGGTTAGGGAAGCTTTCTTCTATAATTTTGTTGAAGATATTTGCTGGGCCTTTAAGTTGGGAATCTTAACTCTCTTCTATACCTATTACCCTTAGGTTTGGTCTTCTCATTGTGTCCTGGATTTCCTGGATGTTTGGGGTTAGGAGCTTTTTGCTTTTCGCATTTTCTTTGACTGTTGTGTCAATGTTTTCTATGGTATCTTCTGCACCTGAGATTCTCTCTTCTATCTCTTTTATTCTGTTGCTGATGCTTGCATCTATGACTCCTGATCTCTTTCCTAGGTTTTCTAGCTCCAGGGTTGTCTCACTTTGTGATTTCTTTATTGTTTCTAATTCCATTTTTAGATCCTGGATGGTTTTGTTCATTTCCTCTGCCTGTTTGATTGTGTTTTCCTGTAATTCTTTAAGGAATTCTTGTGTTTTCTCTTTACGGCCGTCTACCTGTTTACTTGTGTTCTCCTGTATTTCTTTAAGGGAGTTATTTATGTCCTTCTTAAAGTCCTCTATCATCATCATGAGAAGTGATTTCAGATCTGAATCTTGCTTCTCCAGTGTGATGGTGTGTCTAGGGCCGATCAGAGAATAATTTTTAAAAGAAAGAAAAATGTTCACTTGGTAACAGCCAGCCATCAAGTGAGAAGCAAAAGCATAGAAGGGTCTCCCCCTTCTCACTTAATATAAAAGCATAAAGAGATTAGATTCCTTGTATCTAAGCTAACGAAAATGGAATTTTTTCCAACAGAATAAAATACCTCAGGAATTCATAATAATGCTATCAAATGACTTTATTTCAAATGCTAAGCTTGCAGGACATGTAAGCTCAATAAACAGAATTTCAGGGCAAGGAACTAAATTTAGGCATGTGAGTCCAGCTTTTTTTTTTTTTTTTTGTGAATGTGGAAAAAAATCCTCTTTGATGACAGTTTTCATCATGGTTGTGGTTCACCCATTTCAGCTGTACTTAAAATTGCTAGGTTTAAATTTCTGTTCAATGAGGAAAGTTTGGGGACTGGAGAGATGGCTCAAAACTTGCTGCTCTTGCAGAGGATCTGGGTTCAGGTTCATAGCATTCACATGACAGTCTAGAATCACCTGTAACTCTACCTCCAGGAGACCTTACACCCTTTTCTGGCCTCTTCAGGTAAATCATATGCATATGGTACTTATACATACACGCAAGTACTCACACATATATATAAAATAAGAATAAATAAATCCTAAAGGAGTTATCTAAATTGTAATTGGAAGTTGTTTTTAAAACCTGAGGAATATTCAGGTTTTAAAAACTTATCCTCTTGGTTAGATTTATTATACACTTTTATTTTATGAATGAAGTAAATTAAGGTATTTATACCTTGACAACACACAAACTGCTTGTTGCTGTACCATTTACATGGATCAATAATTGCTTAGAACTAATTAATAGAGTGTGATGTGACCCAAAAAGTAAATGGCTTCTAATACACTCATCTGGATAATTTTTGTCTCATTCTACACTAAAGCCACATATTTGGAACACTCTTTAAAAAAAAACTTTCACTTTGCGCCTTTTAAAATTCATGTATGTGGCTTCCAGTTTGCACACACTCCCAGGAGCTGAGCCTGTGGTTTGCCACCCCAACTCACTCACACCCAGAGGCAAGACACAGGGAACACAGGAACCCCTGCCCAGCCAGAGGCACACATTCCTTCCAGTTTGCACCTAAGCCTGGAGCAGAGCCTGAGTTCTGGCTCTCCACCCACTGTACCCACATCCAGAGGGATCTTGATCCCCAGGAGTTCTGATACATCCAAGATCACAGGGAGCAGACTCTGGGCTTGGCTCTCCACCCATTCTGACCACACCCAGATGCAGCTTGACACCCTACCCTCACCCCAGAATTTCTGACACATCCAGGATCACAGGATAATAGATTCACAAGAGAGGAGTGACAAGCTCCAGTCAGAGGCAGCAAGTCCAGTTAACACCAGAGATAACCACATGTGGAGAGGTAAATGTAAGGACATAAACAACATCAGAACCCAGTTCTTCCACAACAGCAAGCCCTGGTTACCCAAACACACCTGAAAAGCAAGATTCTAATGTAGAACCCCATCTCATGAAGATGATAGGAGAATTTAAGAAAGACATAAATAACTCTCTTAAAGAATGAGAACACAGGTAAACAAATAGAAGCCCTTAAAGAGGAAACATATAAATCTCTTAAGGAAATACAAGAAAACACAATCAAACATGTAAAGGGATTGAAAAAAACTGTCAAGTATCTAAAAATGGAAATAGAAATATTAAAGAAAACACAAAGGGGGACAATCCTGGAGATGGAAAACCAAGGAAAGAGAGCAGGAGTCACAGATGTAAGCATCACCAACAGAATATAAGAGATAGAAGAGAGAATCTCAGGTACAGAATATACCATAGAATATACAAAAACCAGGAAGTGACAATAATTGGTCCTTAATATATCTTCACATCAATGGACTCAATTCCCCAATAAAAAGACATAGGCTAACAGACAGGATAAGTAAACAGGACCCAGAATTTTCCTGTATACAAGAAATATACCTCAGTTACGAAGACAGACGCAATCTCAAAGTAAAAGGCTGGAAAAATTTTTCCAAGAAAAGGGTCCCAAGAAACAAGCTGAAGTAGCCATTCTAATATCCAATAAAATAGACTTTCAACCAAAAGTTATCAAAAAAAGATGGGGAAGGACACTACATACATATCAAAGAAAAAGTCCACCAAGATGAAATTTCAATTCTGAACATCTATGCTTCAAATGCAAGGACACCCACATTTGTAAAAGAAACATACTAAAGCTCAAAGCACACATTGAACCTCATACAATAATAGTGAGAGACTTCAATACCCCAAACTCTCACCAAAGTGCAGATCATGGAAATGGAAACAAAACAGAGATACAGTGAAACTAACAGAAGTTATGGACCAAAATGATCAAAATTATATATATGTATATATATATATATATGTATATATATATATATATATGTGTGTGTGTGTGTGTGTGTGTGTGTGTGTGTGTGTGTATTAAATGATAAATATATGTAAAATATTTCACCCTAAAACAAAAGAACGTACCTTCTTCTCAGCACCCCGTGTTGCCTTCTCCAAAATTGACCATATAATCAGATGTGAAACCAGCTTCAATTGATGAAAGAACATTGAATTAATTCCATGTATTCTAATGGAACACCACAGACTAAGGCTAGTCTTCAAAAACAATAAAAACAACAGAAAGCCCACATGGAATGAACAACTCTATATTCAATAACTTGTTCAGGGAAAAATTAAAGACTTTTTAGAATTTAATGAAAATGAACTTACAAAATACCTAACTTATGGGACACAATGAAAGCACTGCTAAGAGGAAAACTCATAGCTCTGACTGCCCCCATAAAGAAACTAGAGAGATCATATACTGGCAACTTAACAGAACATCTGAAAGCTCTAGAAAAAAAAGAAGCGAATACACTCAAGAGGAGTAGACATCAGGGAATAATCAAACTCAGCCCTGAACTCAATCAAGTAGAAACAAAGATAACTGTACAAAAATCAACAAAACTAGGAGCTGATTCTTTGAGAAAATCAACAAGCTAGATAAACCTTTAGTCAAACTAACCAGAGGGCAAAGAGACAGTATCCAAATTAGCAAAATCAGAAATGAAAAGGGAGACATAACAAACAGAATCTGAAGAAACTCAAAAAATAATCAGGTCCTGCTACAAAAGTCTATACTTAACTAATCTGGAAAATCTGAATGAAATGGAGGATTTTCTATACAGGTACCAAATTTAAAACAGGATCAGATAAACCATCTAAACTGTCCCATAACCCCTAAGGAAATAGAAGCAGTCATTAAAAGTCTCCCAACCAAAAAAGCCCAGGACCAGATGGATTTAGTGCAGAATTCTATCAGAATTTCAAAGAAGACCTAATACCAATAGTTCTGAAACTATTTGACAAAATACAAACAGGAGAAACACTACCCAATTTGTTCTATGATGCCACAGTTACACTGATACTTAAACCATAGAAAGAAACAACAAAAAAAGAGAACTTCAGACCAATTTCCTTTATAAGTATTGATACAAAAATACTCAATAAAATTCTCACAAACCAAATCCAAGAACACATCAAAATGATCATTTACCATGATAAAGTAGGCTTCATCCCAGGGATGCAGGGATAGTTCAATATACAGAAATCCATCAATATAACTCACTATATAAACAAACTCAAAAACGACCCCACATAATCTTCTCATTAGATGATGAAAAAGACTTTTACAAAATACAACAACTCTTCATGTTAAAATTATTGGAGAGCTCAGGAATTCAAGGCCCATACCTAAACATGATAAAAGCAATTTACTGCAAACCAACAGCCAATATCAAACTAAATAGAGAGAAATTTGAAACAATCCCACTAAAATTAGGGATAAGACAAGACTGCCAACTTTCCCCTTATCTATTCAATATAGTACTCAAAGTTTTAGCCAGAGCAACTAGGCAACAAAAGGAGATCAAAGGGATATAAATTAGGGAGGAGGATGTCAAGATATCACTATTTGTGTAGGATATGGTAGGATAAATAAAATTCCACCAGAGAATTCCTACAGCTGATAAACAACTTCGGCAAAGTGGCTGGATATAAAATTAACTCAAACAAATCAGTAGCCTTCATGTACTCAAAGGATGAATAGGTTGAGAAAGAAATTAGGGAAACAACACCCTTTACAATAGTCATAAATAATATAAAAATCTCTTGGTGTGACTGACTCTAACCAATCAAGTGAAATATATGTATGACAAGAACGTCAAGTCTCCAATGAAAGAAATCAAAGAAGACCTCAAAAGATGGAAAGATCCCCCATGCTCTTAGATTGACAGAATTAACATAGTAAAAAAAATGACGTCTTACTAAAAGTATTCTATAGAATCAATGCAATTCCCATCAAAATTCCAATTCAATTTTTCACAGACATAGAAAGAGCAATTCTCAAATTCATCTGGAATAACAAAAAACCCAGGATAGCTAAAACTATAAATAAAAACTGCATGGTATTGGTAGAGTCATGTAGATCCATGGAATGGAATTGAAAACCCAGAAATAAACCCACACACCTACGGTCACTTGATCTTTGACAAAGAATCTAAAACCATCCAGTGGAAAAAAGACAGCATGTTCAACAAATGGTATTGGTTAGACTGGTGGTCAGCATGTAGACCAATGCAAATTTACTCCATTCTTTTTTGTTTGTTTGTTTTAGTTTTTGTTTTGTTTTTCAAGACAGGGTTTTTCTGTGCAGCCCTGGCTGTCCTGGAACTCACACTGTAGACCAGGCCGACCTCGAACTCAGTAATCTGCCTGCCTCTGCCTCCCAAATCTTATCTCCATGTACAAAGCTCCAGTCCAAGTGGATCAGGAACCTCCACATAAAACTGAATATGCTGAATCTAGTAGAAGAGAAGGTGGGAAAGAACCTTGAATACATCAGCAAAAGGGAAAATTTCTTGAACAGAACACCAATGGCTCTAAGATTAACTATAGACAAATGGAGCCTTTTAAAATTGAAAAGTTTCTGTAAGGCAAAGGACCCCATCAATAGGATAAAATGGCAACCCACATATTGGGAAAAGATCTTTACCAACCCTATATCCAATAGAGGGCTAATATCCAAAATACACAAAGAACTCAAGAAGGTAGACTCCAGAGAACCAAATAACCCTATTAAAAATTGGGTACATAGCTAAACAAAGAATTCTCAATTGAGGAAACTAGAAGTGCTGAGAACACTTGAAGAAATATTCAACATCCTTAAGTCATTAGGGAAAATGAAATAAAAACGACCCTGAGATTCCACCTTACACCAATCAGAATGCCTAAGATCAAAACCTCAGGTAGGTGACAGCAGATGCTGGTGAGGATTGCAAGCTGATACAACTCCAGAAATCAGTCTTTCGGTTCCTCAGGAAATTGGACACAGTACTACCTGAGGATCCAGTTATACCACTCCCTGCCAAATACCCAAAAGATGCACCAACATATAACAAGGGCACATGCTCCACTATGTTTTTAGCCGCCTTATTTATAATAGCCAAAAGCTGGAAACAACCCAGATGTCCCTCAACAGAAGAATCAATATAGAAAATGTGGTACATTTACACAATGGAGTACTACTCAGCTATTAAAAACAGTGCCTTCATGTGGTAAGGCAAGAGTGGATGAGTGGGTGGAGGAGCATCCTCATAGAAGCAAAGGGGAGGAGGAGAGGGGAAATGGGAAGGGGGGTTTGTGGAGGGCTAACGTGGAACGAGGATTTCATTTAAAGTGTAAACAAATAAAATGATTAATAATAAAAATATATGTAAAAAAATAAAACTCATGTGGATGCTAAAAGTCTTTGCCACTACAGGCAAGTTTGTTTAAACTTTACTCCCAGCATTCTGGAGGCAGAGACAGGTGAATCCCTGTGAGTTTGAGCCCAGCCTGGTCTACATAGTGAGTTTCAGGAAAGCCATGACTATGTATACAACCTTGTCTCAAATAATTAAATATTAAAAAAATACATGTAGTACCCCCCGCAAGACCCCTTGAAAGTTCTGAGTACCTTGTGGCATTCTTTAAAGTTTCTATAGTTAAACAAATCTACATTAAACATAGCCTTACTGTGCAATGTACTATAAAACCAAAACATATTCCTTGGACAAAGACCATTTCTCAGTTTGTGAATTTAAAGGATTAGGTAAAAAACAAAACAAAACAAAACTCCTGCTTATTTCTGTTCCACTTAACAATTGCATAGGACTAAAAGACTGTGATGTGATCCAAAGTAAATGGCTTCTAAACACCCAACTACATTAAAATCACATTTTGGCCCTGATTTTAAATGTAATTCCACATTATCTTTTAATTTCATATTCATTCATTCATTCATTCATTCATTCATTATTCTTTGGCAATTTTGTGTATCTTGATCACTTTCCACCCAAATCTTTTTTAAAATTTTTTATTAGATATTTTCTTAATTTACATTTCAAAGGTTATCCCCTTTCCTGGTTTTCCCTCCAAAACCCCCTATCCCATCCCACCCTCCCTCTGCTCACTAACCCACCCACTCCCTCTCCCTGCCCTGGCATCCCCCTACACTGTGGTATCAGCCTTCACAGGATGAAGGGCCTCTTCTCCCATTGATGCCTGACAAGTCCATCCTCTGTTACATATGCAGCTGGAGCCCTGGATTCCTCTATGTGAACTCTTTGGTTGGTGGTTTAGTCCCTGGGATCTCTGGGGGGTCTGGTTAGTTCATATTCTTGTTCTTCCTTTGGGGCTGCAAACCCCTTCAGCTTCTTCAGTCCTTTTTCTAGCTCCTCCATTGGGGACTCTGTGCTCAGTCCAATGGTTAGCTGAGAGCATTCCCTTCTGTATTTGTCAGGCTCTGGCAGATCTTCTCAAGAGACAGTTATATCAAGCTCCTGTCAGCAAGCACTTGTTAGCATCCATAATAGTGTCTGGGTTCAGTAACTGTATATGGGATGAATCCCCAGGTGGGGCAGTCTCTGGATGGCCTTTCCTTCAATCTCCACTTCACACTTTGTCTCTGTATCACCTCCCATGGTTATTTTGTTCTAAGGACCGAAGTATCCACACTTTGGTCTTCCTTCTTGAGCTTCATATGGTCTGTGAATTGCATCTTGGGTATTCTGAGCTTCTGGGCTAAAGTCCACTTATCAGTGAGTGCATACCATGTCTGTTCTTTTGTGATTGGGTTGCTGAGGATGATCTTTTCTAGTTCCATTCATTTGCCTAAGAATTTCATGAATTCATTGTTTTTAATAGTTGAGTAGTATTCCATTGTGTAAATGTACCACATTTTCTTTATCCATTCCTCTGTTGAGGGACATCTGGGTTGCTTCCAGTTTCTGGCTATTATAAATATGGCTGCTATGGATATCGTAACGTGTTATGCCATGTTCAGTTAATAACTCCTGAGATGCAAGCTCTGGCTTTTTGAAGGGAAATGGAGGAAGAGTGAATCTGGGGGAAGGAAGGTGAAAAGGAGGAGCTGGGAGGAGTAAGGGAAAACAATATGTGGTTGGGATGTAATGTATGAGAGAAGAATAAAAATAAAATAAAATGGAAATTTAAAATAAGTATTTAGCTTAAAAAAACATAGGGTTTCATGCTGGACATGGTGGCATAGACCTTTAATCCCAGCACTTACAAGGCAAAGGCAGGTGGATTTCTGTGTGTTTGAGGCTAGCTATTTCTACATAGTAAGTTCTAGGCCAACCAGGGTTATATCTCAAGAAAACAACAACAACAAAAGAAGTAATGGATTTCCCTAAGCTATTTCATATGTCTTCAGTTTTGGTTAACCTATCTGCTATCCCTTCCTCCTCCATCTGTCCCTGTTTAAATCTTTAACCCCAGCACTTCCCCCCACATTCATATCATATTTTATGTGATCTTTTTGACCAAACATACTATTGGAACACCACCCATGAGCAGCCTAACATGGAAATAACCTTTGTAAGACATTAAGAAGATACATACAGAGACTATGTAGGGACACCCAAACCGTTTATTGGTTTTATCTTTTATAATGTGCATCAGATGCTGAAGTTTAAGTCACAAATCACTTGGTAGCTTGCCTCTAATGTTGTAGGATATTGCTAAATACTTTCTGAAACTTGCATAAAGGCTTTCTTGTTTAGTTTTTGGGTTTTTTTTGTGATAATATCTGTGATGGTTACTTTTAACTGATAACATGAAACAAACTAAAATCACCTGTGAATATGGCCTCAGTGAGAGAATATTTATAGTAGATTGGCCTGTGGGCATGCCTGTAAGAGATATTTTTTTAATTCAATGAGATGGGTAGTCATAGGCCACTGTTTACAACACCATTCTTTAGGCTGGTGGTCCTAAACTGTATATAGTGGAGAAAGAAACAACACACAGGCAAGCAGGTGACCAGTTGTTTCCCTCTGCTCTTTACTGTGAGTGTAATGTGACTGGCTGTTTTAAGTTCCTGTAGCCTTGACATCCCTGCCACCAATGACTGTTATCTTGAACTGTGAGTTAAATGACAATTGCACAAAATGTACTCTTTTTTTCCAGGGTATTTTCTAACAGTAACTGAAATAAAACTAGGACATAGTCTTATTATGTACACCAGACTGGCATTGAACTTATGAACCTCCCACCTCAGTCCAGAATTCTGGGACATTTGCCATCTGAAACACAGACATTTGTGTACATGTGTTCTCAGTTGTGCTATAGTATAATTAAACAATGAATTTTTCAGATTAAAAATAAATAGCAAAAAATGATGCATGATTGATATTTCAAATGGTGAAGAGGTGCAGGGCAGTGGGCAGAAATGATAGTCTTCTTGTTTCCAACAAGATTGTTTTTACCTAAACAAAGTAAGAGATTAATCTAATATCCCCCCTTTCTCTGTCTCTCTGTCTCTGTCTCTGTCTCTCTCTGTCTCTCTCTCTCTCTCTCTCTCTCTCTCTCTCTCTCTCTCTCTCTCTCTCTCTCTCTCTGTGTGTGTGTGTGTGTGTGTATGTGGTTGTACATGTACATGTATATTGCTTATTCTTGTGATTACATTACCATTAGGGACTCTCCATTGGAATATTATGTGGATATTGTGATAGAAGTTTAACCATGAGTACATGATTAAACTGGGGGAGGGAGCACATGGAGAGAAGAACATCAGGAATAACAAGGAGAAATAAACGTCTTAGAAAACACATGAGATTCGGTTATGGTAGCTCACATACCCAGTGATTTATAAGAGGAGGCCAGAGGATTGTTCAAGTTCAAGTCTAGCCTGCTTACATACAGAATGAGACCTTATCTAAAAAAAGAAAAAAAAGGAAAAAAGAAGAAGAGAAGAAAAAGAGAAAGAAAAAATAAAGCACATGACTATTATAATGAATGTAAGTTATAGGAAAGTCTTTGTTCTGGATAATACTGACCAACTGAACATACACATTTATGTTCCTCAGAGAGTCAAAAGAACAAAGACAAGAAGAGAAGACAACAGTAATACATTTATGGAAGCTGGAAAACAGATGGATAGATGGTAGCTGACTTAATAGCTGCCCAACTCAGTTGAATTCTAAGTCATCATAATGACAGGGGGAAAAGTCTATCTGCACCACATCTGTACTGCACAACTTGCTTAAGTACTTAAGAATTAGCAACATCTGTAGAAATGGTGATTAAAGTAAGGCTAAAATTGTGAGGGTTCACTGGAAATGTTTTTTAAAAATGTTGAGTTCAGAATACCATCGCTCCGAAAGTCAAGAAACTAATCCTGCTTCATCCTATTGAAACTTGAAGGTTTATTGACTGTACTGGATAAGTGCAAAGCATGTCTAAACAGGGGGGGTCAAGTATAGCCAATGGCAGAGATGTATGGTGAACAGAAGGGAGGAAATTATAAATTGTGCATATTAACTGTTGACATGCTCATCTTCCTTTTCCCCTTTAGAATCTGAAATGCTTACCAAAGAATATAAAGTTTTGTTCTTGGGAATCTAACCAATCCAATGGGGAAGAAAATATTAGCATCTGAGTTTTCCTAGTAAATCAATCAGAGATCACTTTGTAATGCTGCCTATAGACAAAACAACTCTACTCATATACACCAAGCTGGATAATGTAGTCAAATTGGACAAAAAGTGAATGAAACAAGCAAACTGAAAAAAGCAAGAAAGAGACTTATGAACTTCAATACCAACATTTATCCATGTCTTCAGAGAGAGAAAGGATCATATCCACCAATACAAGAACAAAATGATATCAAGAAGATTCAGAACACATTAGAAAGGCTAAGTTAAAGCTTTTGATACATAAGCAATCACGAGAACAGGAGTTCAGATCCCTATAACCCTTATAAACACGAAGTGACTATGGCACCCCAACCACTACTGATGAATTCTACCCGGATGGAGAGAGTGGATTCCTAGAGGAAGCTGGCTAACATGACTAGCTATATGAGTGAGCTCTGGGTTTGACAGACAAACCCTGCCTTTGTGAATGAGGAACAATTGAGGATAATTCCTGACATCAACTCTGGCCTACACATGTAAACTTATAAACATGCACACATGAACATGCACCCACACACATGCAGAAGCATACATCTGCACACATACACTCATATACACTACCACCATCACCACCACCACCACCATACACACATACAAAAGAATGGAAGCAAAAATTAAAATTTAATGGAAGTTGAGAAAATACAAAATGGAACAAAAAGCATTAGGAATTAAATATAGTGGGGAAGAAGATTGATTCAAATGATCCAGATATGAACAATTTGTGTTAATTTTGTATAGGGAAACTAAAGTATCATAAACCACTTGTTCCTTTGCAAAATAACATCTTTTATTTATACTTTGGTTACTAAACATAATAAGGGGATACTGATAGTTTAAAAGGCAAATAAGTTATTCAGATTAGTAGAAGAGCAACAGCTGTTTCTGTATTCTCCAAACACAAAGTCGGGGAAAACAGAAGAGTAATACATTGTAAACATCACTAATAAAACTGCAGTCTCCTGTTTGCCAAAGCTTATCAGAAAGAAGGAACACTCCTCCACCGCTGGTGGAATTGCAAGCTGGTACAACCACTCTGGAAAGCAGTCTGGCGGTTCCTCAGAAAACAGGGCATGACACTCCCGGAGGATCCGGCTATACCACTCCTGGGCATATACCCAGAGGCTTTACCTGCATGCAATAAGGACACATGCTCCACTATGTTCATAGCAGCCTTATTTATAATAGCCAGAAGCTGGAAAGAACCCAGATGTCCCTCAATGGAGGAATGGATTCAGAAGATGTGGTATATCTACACAATGGAATACTACTCTGCAATTAAAAACAATGAATTCACGAAATTCCTAGGCAAATGGTCAGATCTTGAAAATATCATCCTTAGTGAGGTAACCCAATCACAAAAGAACACACATGGTATGCAGTCACTGATAAGGGGATATTGACCCAGAATCTCGGAATACCCTAGACACAATCCGCATATCAATAGATTTCTAAGAAGATGGAAGGAGAGACCCCTGGTCCTGGAAAGACTGGATGAAGGGGAATGCCAGGACAGAGAAACGAGAGGGGGTTGAATAGAGAAAAGAGGGAGGGAAGGGGGCTTTTTGGGACTTTCGGGGAGGGAGGAAACAGGAAAGGGGAAATGATTTGGAATGTAAATTAAAAAAAATAAAATAAAATAAATAATAAAAAAAAAAAAGAAAGAAGGAAAACAGATCCATGCCAAGGCTTTTTCCAATCACGAGGCACAAAGAAAAGATCTTCTCAGACAAAGACCTGAAAAAGAACCCTAAATAACAAATAGTTCTTTTTTTTTCTAAGTATTTTTATTTACATTCCAAATCATTTCCCCTTTTCCATTTCCTCCCTCCCCGAAAGTCCCATAAGCCCCCTTCCCTCCCTCTTTTCCCCATTCAACCCCCTCTCGCTTCTCTGTCCTGGCATTCCCCTACATCCAGTCTTTCCAGGACCAGGGGTCTCTCCTTCCATCTTCTTGGAAATCTATTGATATGCGAATTGTGTCTAGGGTATTCTGAGATTCTGGGTTACTATCCCCTTATCAGTGACTGCATACCATGTGTGTTCTTTTGTGATTGGGTTACCTCACTAAAGATGATATTTTCAAGTTCTGACCATTTGCCTAGGAATTTCGTGAATTCATTGTTTTCAATTGCAGAGTAGTATTCCATTGTGTAAATATACCACATCTTCTGAACTCATTCCTCCGTTGAGGGACATCTGGGTTCTTTCCAGCTCCTGGCTATTATAAATAAGGCTGCTATGAACATAGTGGAGCATGTGTCCTTACTGCATGCAGGTAAAGCCTCTGGGTATATGCCCAGGAGTGGTAAAGCCGGATCCTCCGGGAGTGTCATGCCCAGTTTTCTGAGGAACCGCCAGACTGCTTTCCAGAGTGGTTGTAGCAGCTTGCAATCCCACCAGCAGTGGAGGAGTGTTCCTCTTTCTCCACATCCTCGCCAACAACTGCTGTCTCCTGTGTTTTTGATCTTAGCCATTCTGACTGGTGTGAGATGGAATCTCAGGGTTGTTTTGATTTGCATTTCCCTAATGACTAAGGATGTTGAATATTTCCTTAGGTGTTTCTCAGCCATTCGATATTCATCAGGTGAGAACTCTTTGTTTAGCTCTGTACCCCATTTTTTAATAGGGTTATTTGACTCTCTGGAGTCTAACTTCTTAAGTTCTTTGTATATATTGGATATTAGCCCTCTGTTGGATATAGGGTTGGTAAAGATCTTTTCCCAGTTAGTTGGTTGCCGCTTTGTCTTTTTGACAGTGTCTTTTGCCTTGCAAAAACTTTGTAATTTAATGAGGTCCCATTTGTCAATTCTTGATCTTAGAACATAAGCTATTGGAATTCTATTCAGGAAATTCTCCCCTTTGCCCATATGTTCAAGGTTCTTCCCTAGTTTCCTTTCTATTAGTTTCAGTGTGTCTGGTTTTATGTGGAGGTCCTTGATCCACTTGGAATTGAGCTTAGTGCAAGGAGATAAGAATGTGTCAATTTGCATTCTTCTGCATGTTGACCTCCAGTTGAGCCAGCACCATTTGTTGAAAAGGCTATCTTTTTTCCACTGGATGGTTTTAGCTCCTTTGTCAAAGATCAAGTGACCATAGGAGTGTGGATTCATTTCTGGGTCTTCAATTCTATTCCATTGATCTACATGCCTGTCACTGTACCAATACCATGCGGTTTTTTAACACTATTGCTCTGTAGTACAGCTTGAGGTCCGGGATACTGATTCCCCCACAGGTTCTTTTACTCTTGAGAATAATTTTAGCTATCGTGGGTTTTTTG
Organism: Tokudaia tokunoshimensis; assembly: GCA_036184795.1. NCBI lineage: Eukaryota > Metazoa > Chordata > Mammalia > Rodentia > Muridae > Tokudaia > Tokudaia tokunoshimensis. The sequence goes on along the minus strand of BTHU01000023.1, from coordinate 2,660,980 downwards.
TTATTCCAGATGAATTTTTGAATTGCTCTTTCTAACTCTATGAAGAATTGAGTTGGGATTTTGATGGGGATTGCATTGAATCTGTATATTGCTTTTGGCAAGATGGTCATTTTTACTATATTAATCCTGCCAATCATGAGCATGGCAGATTTTTCCATCTTCTGAGGTCTTCTTCAATTTCTTTCTTCAGAGACTTGAAGTTCTTGTCATACAGATCTTCACTTGTTTGGTTAGAGTCACACCAAGATACTTTATATGGTTTGTGGCTATTGTGAAGGGTATCATTTCTCTTACTTCTTTCTCAGCCTGCTTATCCTTTGAGTATAGGAAGGCTACTGACTTGCTTGAGTTGATTTTATATCCGGCCACTCTGCTGAAGTTGTTTTTCAGCTGTAGGAGTTCTCTGGTGGAGTTCCTTGGGTCGCTTAAGTATACTATCATATCGTCTGCAAATAGTGATAGTTTGACTTCTTCCTTTCCAATTTGTATCGCTTTGACACTACATACTGATCAAGGGAAAAATCCACCAAAAAGAACTCTCGATTCTGAATATCTATGCTCCAAATGCAAGGGCACCCTCTTTCGTAAAAGAAAATTTACTAAAGCTCAAAGCACACATCACACCTCACACAATAATAGTGGGTGACTTCAACACCCCGTTCTCTGAAATGGATCGTTCAGGAAAGCAGAAACTAAACAGGGACACAGTGAATCTAATTGAAGCCTTGGACCAAATGGAACTAACAGATATATATAGAACATTTCATCCTAGAGCAAAAGAATACACCTTCTTCTCAGCACCTCATGGTACCTTCTCCAAAATCGACCATATAATTGGTCACAAATCAGATCTCAACAGATATAAGAAGATAGAATTAATCCCATGCCTCCTATCAGATCACTATGGAATAAGGGTGGTCTTCAATGGCAACAAAAACAACAGAAAACCCACATACACATGGAGGCTGAACAATGCTCTACTCAATGATAAATTGGTCAAGGTGCAAATAAAGAAAGAAATCAAAGACTTTTTGAAATTTAATGAAAATGAAGGCACAACATACCCTAATTTATGGGACACAATGAAAGCAGTGCTAAGAGGAAAATTCATAGCCCTGAGTGCCGCCAAAAAGAAACGGGAGACAGTATACACTAGCAGCTTAATGGCACACCTGAAAGCCCTGGAACAAAAAGAAGCAAATACACCAAAGAGGAGTAGAAGGCAGGAAATCATCAAACTCAGGGCTGAAATCAATCAAGTAGAAACAAATAAAACCATACAAAGAATCAACAAAACGAGGAGTTGGTTCTTTGAGAAAATCAACAAGATAGATAAGCCCTTAGCCAGACTAGCCAGAGGGCACAGAGATAGTATCCAAATTAATAAAATCAGAAACAAAAAGGGTGAGATAACAACAGAAACTGAGGAAATTCAAAAAATCATCAGATCCTACTACAAAAGCCTGTATTCAACACAACTAGAAAATCTTGAGGAAATGGACAATTTCCTTGACAGATACCAAGTACCAAAATTAAATCAGGATCAAATAGACCATCTAAATCGTCCTATACCCCTGAAGAAATAGAAGTGGTCATTGGAAGTCTTCCAACCAAAAAAAGCACAGGTCCAGATGGTTTTAGTGCAGAATTCTATCAGACCTTCAAAGAAGACCTAACACCAATACTCTTCAAACTATTCCACAAAATAGAAACAGAAGGAACCCTACCCAACTCGTTCTATGCAGCCACAATTACGCTAATACCAAAGGCACACAAAGATCCGACAAAGAAAGAGAATCTCAGGCCAATCTCTCTTATGAATATTGATGCAAAAATACGCAATAAAATTCTTGCCAACCGAATCCAAGAACACATCAAAATGATCATTCACCATGATCAAGTAGGCTTCATCCCAGGGATGCAGGGATGGTTCAATATAAGGAAATCCATCAATGTAATCCACTATATAAACAATCTCAAAGAAAAAAACCACATGGTCATCTCATTAGATGCTGAGAAAGCATTTGACAAAATTCAGCATCCTTTCATGCTAAAGGTCTTGGAAAGATCAGGAATTCGAGGCCCATATCTAAACATAGTAAAAGCAATTTACAGCAAAATGGTAGCCAACATCAATCTAAATGGAGAGAAACTTGAAGCAATCCCAAATAGTTCTTATATAAAGAATCACAAACCATTGTGATATTCTATTTTTCCTCACTAATATTTCCAAAACAGTACTCAATACCAACAAAACTTGAGAGGGTGGATAGAGAGATGATTATGAGTGCTTGTGTTCTTTCAGAGAAGCAAGAGAGTCACAATTGCCTCTGACACCCCAGGGAATCTAACATACACTTCAAGATTCTGTGAGAACCCAAACAGATGTGAACACACATGCAGAAATATTTTTTCAAAAATTAATTTCCAACCTAGACTCTACATACAATGAAACTATGTTAAGTATGAGAACAAAGTAATGATGCTGGCCCTCTTGAAATTTTTGCTTTCTATGTCCTTTTCTTGGGAAATGACTGGGTTCTGTGTTCAGACACATGCACAAAACAATAGTAAAGCAAACAAAAAGAAGACACGGGGCAATAGGAGAGCCAAGAAGGATAGAGTCAAATCTGTGGTCCTGGCATTCTGGAGGCTGTTAAGAGGCTTATGAGTTTGAGACCAGCCAAGGAAGAACAGTGATTCCAAAGGCACACAGGGCAACAATGGCACATTGGAGAGCAACATGGGACACATTATTTGTTCATATGTATCTGAGCTTCATAACAAAATCTGCTGTCAACTATCAAAAGGCAAAGATGAATACCTGAAATGATGATGGAGGGAATCCCCTTGAAGGTGGCATTCAGGAAGTCTATGGTAAAAGGCTGCCTATACAAAAGCTCATCCGAAATCTTGAATGGCATTTCTCTGTAAGAGGGGAACAGGGGGCGGGGGCAACTGATGTCATATCCAATCATTTAAACCTGTTTTGGGAAGGACAGAAAAGAGACTGGGGTGCAGCATTTTTAGGCACATAGAACGCAAAAATGAAATAAGTAAAAGGAAAAAGGAAGAAAGATATTTATTCCCAATAATGGAAAAAACTGTCGAGTGAGCAGAGGGGATAAAGGGATGAGCACCTAGTAGCTACAAATTCTATTTAATCTCAATCATAATCCTGCTAGATTCTCTTATGGAATTGGAAATTTTGATTCTACAGTAAAGACAAAAATGTATAGAATCTAAAGTAGCCACACACACACACACACACACACACACACACACACACACACACATCTGTCATGATAGCCCAGTCAGTAAAATGTTTGCCTTACATAAATAAAAGTTCAGTCTCCAGAATCCATGGGGGGCGGGAAATCTGTCATGGCAGCATACACTTGTAATCCCAGGTCTGAAAAAGCAGAGACAGGCAGATCCCTGGGGCTCACTGGTCAGAAAGCAAGTAATGAGTGATCCTGTCTCAAAAGCAAGGTGGTTGGCACCTGAGAAACAACACTAGAGGTTGTCCTCTAGCCTCCACATTCACACACACACACACACACATACACACACACACACACACACACACACACACACTCACACCATACATACATACATATGAAAATAATAATAAAGTAACCAAATAAGATTTTCCCAGCCTGCTTCACATCAGCCTACCAGGTGCTTTGTTGTGCCACAGTACCTTCCTGTGCTCAGTCTATAAACTTGGAGAACATCCATCTCCATTCCAGCCAAGAGACTCTTCATAGGTAGGGTAGGATAATAATACTCTAAACTAAGTGTTTGCATTGAAACAAGTCACAAAATTCAAGATGGAGCATAAAAGCAGACATTGATCAGCAAGTAGGAGCTGGTCCATATCTGGGGAGTGGGATAGCATTTCCCTCTTACACTTCTGCTGAGATGGCAGAAACTGATCAAACTGATGATGAAATGGAATACAATGTTGCTATTAGTCATCCTAAGAGGGTATCAGGAGAATTAAAGGGACCTGGAACAAGAATTCCTAAGAGTTCCAAGTGTAAGTGTGATGACAAAGGTTCCAGAAAGGGTTGTCATGGCATTAAGTGTGCCAGGGCATTCCATTTCATGACCAGTAGGCTCAGTCAACTACATCCAAACCTTGGCACTACAACTACCTTATGTCCTTGGGTTAGGTGAAGTCTCACAAGATTACTGAATTTAAAACATCTCTGACACCCCACAATGAAGAAATCCATGCAGCTGCCAAGCTAAAGACTGTTTCACAAAATGTATGGCTAGTCTTTAGCCCTATCACTTGACCAGTACTGCCAGAGTCAGGCTCTCATCCATCTTCTCCGAATGTTACCTGACGATAGAGCCAATCTTTCCTCTGCTGGAGGCTTCTTGTCAGTTATCCAGTCTTCCACTAACATAGCTTCCCACCGGATCATGGGTGTGCTAGGTCAAAATTGCAGACCTGCGTTGTGTGGCATCTCTCCTCCTCAGCATGACAACGTAAGACACAGCACTTCCAGTTTCGACGCAGCAATGGAAGCAAGTTCAGAGGCGATTACTGCTGTGAATGCAGCTTCATTGAGACGACAGATATTCAAGCTGAATAGACGACTGCAACATCTAGAGGAAGAGAACAAAGAACGAGCCAAAAGGGAAACAGTCATGCATTCAATTACTGTGGCCTTCTGGCTGCTAAACATCTGGCTTTGGTTGCGTCGCTAGAGGTAACCTCAGTGCTCAAAAGTAGTGTCAGCTAGGAATATAAAGCTTGCAACCTTCTTCCTTGTTTCTGTCTTTGCTTTTTAATGCCATTTCTACAGCCCATGCCTGCTAATGTATTTCTTCTGGGAAGCGGGGGACGGGTAGGCAATGGAAGTATATTCTGTCTCTCAGTTATATTTACTCTTGACTAGTTCTGTAGTGATGTTGAAGTTCTTGTCTTGAAGGCAATAATTTAGTCAAAAGGCATACAGTTTTCTTAGTCTATTTAGCAAAGTTAAGCTAATCAAAAACTCTAAACAGAGTTGGAAGACACCCACTGGGCTGTGCTGTGGATTTCATAGAAACCTTTATGAATATTCATGAGGTTGGTGGCATATTTGTGGAGTAAGGAAACCCATTTTCCTTTCCAAATCATGATGGGCCAGGTCTTCCATTTATGGCAATTTTTTCTCCTGATGCCTCCAAAGAGCAGATGTCAAAACTACAATGTAAGTGATATTATAATGACATCAGGTCTTTTGAGGATACATATCCTATATTAGTGCACATGAGTGGGAGAACGCTTTGTTGCCTTACTTTCTGGAGAGAACCATCTAACTGCAGCTTCAAGGATGCTTAACCACAAAAGGTTATACTTATCATTGGGAGACACAGCTATCAAAACATAACCAGCGTTTTTCTTAGTTGGCTCATATCTAACTTCTGGCCTACCTCATATCAGTAATAACTATTGCAAGAACTCCTCCTGTGGGTTTTGTAACTGAGGCCTAGTTTCTTTCATAGAGCTTGTCGTTCTTTTGTTCTGTTTTTGCCTCATCAATTTGCACAACTAACTTTGAATGGGACAGAAAATACAGAGACAATGGCATTCAAAAGAGCACCTGTAAAACAAAACATATGATCTGACCTGTTTCTCAAACACTTTTAAACTGAGTGCTTTTATTAGTTATTCTTGCATGCACTTTTCAATATTAGTACTTTTGAAATCCTTAACTGTTCTCAGGTTTAATTTGTTTTTGAGATTTTATTTCATCTGTACAGGTGTTTTGTGTGCATGTATGCCTATGCACTGCATGCCTGTAGTGCCCACAGAGACCGAAAGAGGGTGTCATATCCCCTGTGACTGGAGTTACAGATGGTTGTGAGCTTCCATGTAGGTTCTAGGAATTTAACTCAGGTACTCTGGAATGGCACCCAGTGCTTTAAACCATGGAGCCATTTCTCCAGTCCTTGTCAGGTTAAAGAAAATTTAGTAACTTAATAGCACAGGATCACCTTGATTAAATACCTGTGTGAATGAACTTAAAATAATTCAACATTTCAGCAGTTTATCTAATACTTGCACACGATTTGTGTCCTTATTACTACTTTAATATTGTAGATGTTTTTCTATAAATACAGTTTAACTAATTATTAATTTAAATCCTACAAAATAAAGTATAAATGTAGTGTATCTAATAAACTGTCAATCAAAACATGAAATAAAAATGAATAGATTTTGGAAGAGAAGAATCATGTTTACAGATTTAGACTACCAATTTTAAGTTGTATAAAGAATTTTCAGTACTCAAGAATATGAGATACTGGCTTGAATATAGCCACACCGTCCATAATACATAATAGAAGGCATAGAAATAGAAATGCGCAGATATGGTTAACTGACATTTTGCAAAAGAATGCAAGGGAAATAGAAAGACAGCTCAGTCAAGTGCTTGCAAGCAAAAACACTTGAGTTCCCTGCATAAAACTCACATTAAAAAGAACTTGGACATCAAAGCACATAGTATAATCCAAGCACTGGGGAGGCAGACCAATGGATCCTTGGGGATCATTGGCTGACCAGATAGCTTACTTGGCATGTTCTAGTTTGAGAGACTGCCATCTTAGAAAAATGTTAATGATGATGATGGTGATGATGATACCAAGAAATCACATGCACACACACACATACATAAACAACAACAACACACAGAGAGACATACACATACCAACATATGCAAAGAGAGTAAGGATAGTCATTTTAGAAAATATTGTTCAAAGAATTTGAAAACTCAGTAGAAATAAAAAGAATACAGGTATGAACTCCAAAACAATAAGTTAAAATATATTTAAAAAGAACATCAATCCTTATTCATACCAAACACAAAATTAGATTATTGACTGACTAAACATGAGCGCAACAAAACACCAGGAGAAAGTCCTCAATAATTTCAATACTACACAAAAATCCACAGGCAATCAATGAATGTTGAGACTTCGAGAAATACCATTCTCCAGGGAATAGCTCACCAATTGGTTATCCAATACAAAATGGTCATCTCTGAAAGAATATAATTTACAGGTTAGCATACAGACTGCAGATTATATGTAGGAATACACACACACACACACACACACACACAAACACACACACACACATACATTGTCTTAATTGTGTTCTGTTCCTGTGAAGAAACATTGTGACCATGGCAACTCCTATAAAAGAAAGCAATTAATTGGGACTGGCTTATAGTTTCAGAGGTTTCATCAATTGTCATCATGGCTGGGAACATGGTGGCATATAGGTGCATGTGGTACAGGAGAAATAGCTGAGAGTTCTACATCCAGATGAGAGTTCTATGTCCAGATGAGAGTTCTACATCTGCATCTGCAGGCATAAAAAAAAATCAGAGTCTCTAGTCTTGAAGTGGACATTTTGAAACCTGAAGGCCTACCTCCAGTGATACACTTCCTCCACACTTCTAAATCCTTTCAAATAGTGTCACTATAAGGTGACCACTCATTCAAATCATGAAGCTATGGGGACAATTCTTCAAACTACCACATACATATACATATATACATGCAGTAACAATGAAAGCAGCCCATTAACTTGAAAAAGAGCAAGAAGCATAGTGGAGGGTTTTGTGGGAAGAAAAGAAAGGAAGAAATGTAACTATATTATAATCTCAAAAAAATCTTGACACAAAAACCTAATTCTTAAATTCACAAAAACTATTCTTAAAATAAATATAAGAAGTTATATCTTTAATAGGACTTCAACAAATGTTAAAAGAAGTTGACTTACAAAGAAAATGTGCCATGTGTACACCATAGAATACCATTAGAACTTTAACGGGGGATGTTGTTTTTAGCAACAGAAATGAAGCAGGAGGGCATTGTTGAAGTGAAATACACAGCTACACAATATACAACGGCACAGGGCCTCATTCACATATGAACTATAAACCACTAAACTCATCGAAGCAGAGTAGGATGATAGTAGATGCTAGTGGAGGAGGCAGGTTGGGAAAAGCAGAGGTTTTGATCAAAGAACACAAATCAACTGAGCAGACTATTGCCTACAATAAAATAACATAGTATATGTTTCAAAAGCACTAAAAGTGAAATTTTAAAATATTGTTATGGCAAAAAGATAAATATGTGAAACAATTGATTTGTTAATTAGCCAGATTTAATCATTCCACATTGTGCCCTACAAATATATTCAGTTACTATTTGTCAGCTAAAAAGAAAACTTAAAAAATAAATCTAAGGAATGAAAGTAAGATTGAGCAAATCTGATAGAAAATTTGACAAAGTCTGTTCTTTGAATATTGTTAAGGAAAAGAAAAAACAGATGGAAAGCTGAGGCAGAAGGGTAATAGGTTAGAGGCCAACCTGGGCTACAAGGTAAGATGTTAGATAAAATAAAAATAATAAGACGAAAGGAAAAGTGAAGAAAAGGTAGCTCCAACTAAGGAAATCAAATACCTAAAGTAAAATATTTCTATTCCAAACACATCAAGATGTATTTTTGCTCTGTTCTGCAATATTAGCAATTGAACTCAAAGCTGTATTCATGTCACACAGATGCTTTCTCGATGAATTCCTAGCTCTTGGGTTTTGGGTGTTTTGAAGTAGAGGATTGTTATGTCACGCAGGCTAGGGTTGAGCTCTCAATCTTTATGCCTTAGTTCCCTAAGTATCATAACCACAGGTGTGCACATTTTTGGGGTACTGAGGGTGGAACCAAGGGTTCCATACATGTTTGTATCTCCAGTTCCTGAAGAACACAATGAGAAGAAGAATAATTTAATTAGAAATGGGGAAAAGATGTAAGTATACATGAATGCTACATATAGATATTAATAGGAAGTAAGTGACCTCAATCACTAGAGAAATGTTTCTTAAAATCACAGCAAACAGATGAAATGAAGTTTCAGCCATTAGGAGCTCTTAAAAGAGGAATCAAGTTTAAGTCCCAGAACCCACATGGTGGCCAACAAGCATGAGGAATTCTAATTCCAGAGGATCCGATGCCCTCTCTGGTCTTTGTGGCCGTGAACCTCACATAGTGCATAGGCATACACACCAGCAAATACCCACACAGTGAAGATAAAATTAATAACTTATTTTAAAAAAGTCTTTTTAAAAAGAAAAATTACAGTCACCAGGGAAGCTAAAACCAAAAATGATTGTCAATACTTCAGGTTTAGTGTGAATGTGAAACAAATTGCTCACAAAGTGTAATGAGAACATAAAGTAGAACAGACACTGTAAAACCGCCAAATGGTTTATTGTAAAATTCGAGAGAAGCTACCAGCTTATGAGGAAATATATGTCCAAACACAATGAGTGCTCATGAAAGCTTCATATAATCAAAGCCTGAAACAACCAAAATGTCTCCTGGAATGGGGATGAATGAACCAGTTGTGATAGACACATATACACAGTACCATTCAGCAAAATGAATGAACAAACTGCAGGCACAAGCTACATGAATGAATCTCAAAAAAAAAAAAAAGTCAAGTCAATGCAGCTTATGGGACTTTCGGGGAGGGAGGAAACAGGAAAGGGGAAATCATTTGGAATGTAAATAAAAAAACTTAGAAAATAAAATTTAAAAAAAAAGACTTACATATTGTCAAACTTCATTTACATAAAATGCTAGACAAGGCATAGGATAAAGACCAGTGTGTCTTGTACATGAATGTATATGCACTCGGGGGTACGGGTGCAGGTGGGGAAAGGGAACGGACCTGGTATTTTTCCAGGATGATAAAAATGTTTTGTATATTGATTGAGATAACTGTTTACCAAACTTTTAAAATCATATACTTTAAATGGCTGTACTTTAATATATGCACAATATATCTCAATAAAGTTGATTCTCTTAAAAAAACCAATGTAATTCACTACATTAACAAAGCAAAGGAGCCCAAACCAGATGGTTATTTCAGCAATGCAGAAAAAGCATTAGACAAAATTAACTATTGATTCATAGTAAAAAAATTATCAACCTCAGAAGATATAAACTACACTGAAAATTCTGTTTCACGAAGACCCTAGAGCAAAAAATCCCACTAGTGAAATGTTGACATCCCTTGGGGACTGATGTCCAATCTTCTGCTCAATCATTCATTTAATGTACTACATGTGCAAATCAGTGCCATTAGGAGAGAAAATAAACATGACTAGAACAGAAGAAATAAAACATATATTTGTGTTTGTAGAAATGCTCTAGTTCATTTTACAAGTAAATTTATCAGCAGTGGTACCAATTAACCCCCATCCCAGTAATTTCATAGACCAGGAAAATTCATAGAAGTGAAATTTTAAGTAAATGCCCTTTACAACAAAATCACAAAAGATCAAATACCAAAAGTTTAATCTACTGAATGAGATGTAAGAACTCTACACAGAAAACTGAGAGAGAGAAAAAGAGATGGAGAGAGAGAGAGAGAGAGAGAGAGAGAGAGAGAGAGAGAGAGAGAGAGAGAGAGAGAGAGAGACAGAGTCAGAGACAGAGAGAGACTACACCAATAGAGAGAGATCCTAATAGAGTATCAGAGGTCCAATAAAACTGAACACCAATTTTCTTCAGATTACTGAAATTCCAACTAGAATCCCAACTTTCTCATTGAAAATGACAATAGAGTCTAAAATTTGTAGTACAGGAGCAAAAATCCTACAATATTTAAAGTAACGTCGGACAACATTGATTTTAGAGTAACTGTCAAAACTTCTGTAGTTCTGGTAATAAATACAATGTGGTATTGACATAAGAAAACTAAATAGACCAAGAGGATAGAATAGGTATCTCAGAAATCCACATAAATAGCTAAAAATATCAAATTCATTATGGAAATTGTAGTCCAGAGCAGTAGGTAAAAACGTTTTGGCAAAACTGTTGAATTAAATTTCTACATTAAATTCCATGCTTAACACCCAATTAAAAAATTCAGTCCCAAGAACATTCTGATTAAACATAATAAAACTTTTGAAATAGGAAAAGATTTTAGTAGGACACATGCTAAATTAGTATTTATTATTAAAGGGTTGATAGAATAGATTAAATTTAAATGGAAAATGTCTGGTAATTGAAACCATTTAAAAAATAAAAGAAATCATAAAGATATTTGCAATAAAGTAACAAAAGGTTTCTATCTAGATATATCTTATATCTAGAGAATTTATAAATAATCCCTACATAACAACTCTACCCAATATAAAACATGAACAAGAATTGAACAAACAAATCACCAAAGTGGATATTTAAATGGCCAATACACATATTGAAAGAACTCAAATTAGATATACTATGAAATACCACTACATTTATTAAAAAGGCTAAAATTAAAAATATTTGCAATATTAAGTGCTAATGAGAATATGGAGCAATAGGAACTCCCCTACACAGCCTCTGGGAGTGTGAAATAGAACTATCATCATGAAAAACTGTTTGGAATTATATACTGAGGCTGATTTCTCCATTGTGTATAACCTAACAATTCTGACTCTAGGTATAATGCAACACAATGAGTGCACACATGCCATCGAATATCAACTGAAATCATATTTGTATCAAGGTTACTGAAGAAGAAGAGGAGGAGGAGGAGGAGGGGAAGGAAGAGGAGGAAGAAAGCATATGACTCAAGACATGAGCTTCCTAACATGGGATTGTGGATGTAGCTCAGTCATAGAGAGTTGCCTAGTCTGTGTATGATGCATTCCATATCTAACACTTCCAAAAAGTTAACAGAAGCTTATTGATATGGATTAAAATGAAGGCATGGAAATGAAGAAGCTATACCTACACACAATGTGAATAAACCTCACAGATACCTCTAAATTAAAACTATTTTTATGGTACTTGAGAATTAAACTCAGGGCCTTGAGCATGCTAAGCACATGCTTGGCCTCTGATTTCCATCCACAATCTTCTTTACATTTTTCTTCCATTTATTTATTTATTTATTTATTTATTTATTTATTCATTCATTCATTCATAACAGAATCTCATGAAGTTCAAACTGATCACTGATAATCAAGGGTGATAATTAATTTATTTTTCCTTTTATATTTATTGACAGTTGCATACATGTAGATGATGAATTTTAGTTGCTTATATCCTCTCTTATCCTCCTGCTTTCTTACTGAAACTTTTCTTCTCAGTAAGTCCCCCTCCTACTTACACATTTTATTTTTGTTTGACACACTGATTTAATTAGAGTTGTTTGCCTGAGGTTATTTCCTGGAAAATAGGAAACCAATCTGTACCTACATCACTAAATAAAATAATTCTCCTCACTGAACAACCATTAACAATCAGCAGTCTCTCCGGGAGGGGTGGAACCTCCTGGGACCATGCATGAGGAAATTTTCTTTTTTTTTTCCCAAAGCTATTCTTTATTGATTATTTTACTTATTTACATTTCAAATATTATTTTCCTTCCCAGTTTCCCCTCAGCAAACCCCCTATCCCCATCACCCCTCCCCCTGCTTCTATGAGCATGTCCCACCACCCACCCACCCATCCACCCACTCCTACCTCAGCACCCTAGCATTCCCCCATGCTAGGGCATTGAGCCTCCCCAGGACCAAGGATCTCTCCTCCTATTGATGCCAGATAAGGCAATCCACTACTACATACACAGCTGGAGCCATGGGTCCTTCCATGTGCTTAGTCCCTGGGAGCTCTGGAGGGTCCGGTTGGTTGATATTGCTGTTCTTCCTATGGGGTTACAAACCCCTTCAGCTCCTTCAGTCCTTCCCCTAACTCCTCCATTGTGGTCCCCATGCTCAGTACCACGGTTCACTGCAAGCGTCTGTGCAAGCATCTGATCATCTGCATCTGTATTGGTCAGACTCTGGAAGAGCCTCTCAGGGGACAGTTATACCAAGCTCCTATCAGCAAGAGCTTGCTGGCATCAAGAGTAGTGTCTAGGTTTGGAGTCTGCAGATGGGATGGGTCCCTAGGGTGGGCAGTCTCTAGATGGCCTTTGCTTCAGTCCCTGCTCCATTCTTTGTCACTGAATTTCCTTTAGAAAGGAGGAATTTTGGGTTAATCTTTTTGAGATGGATGTGTGACTCCATCCCTCAACTGGGGGCTGGGCCTAACCTCTGGATATGGTTTCTACAGGTTCTCCCTCCTCTTTGTTGGGCATTTCAGCTAATGTCATCCCCCCTGGGTCGTGGGAGCCTCTTGCTTTCCTGTTATCTGGGACTTTCTAGTGGCTACCCCTGGTTCCCCATCCCCCACAGCTACACACCTCCATTCAGTTTCCTGACTCTATGTACTTCTCCTCCTGTCTCCTCCTACCCCTGATCCTGTCCCCCTGTTCCCTGCTGGAACCACCACAGCTGCAAAGAGTTCAGAGTGCAATACCTATGCCATGTCTAGAAGAAGTAATTTTCTGCATAATTCCCCAGTCCTTTGACTCTTACATTTTTCCCTAACCCCTCTTCAGATGTGTCCACTGAGCCTTGGTAGAGGAGATATAGATGTCTCATTTAGGGCCAAACTCTTCAGTAGCATCATTTATTTTCTGCACTTTAGCCAGAAACAGTGGTAGTTAATACCACTCTAGGGACAATGACTTCATGAAGCCATGAGCTCTTGGCTAAGTTTAAAGATCAAGGCTTGAAGTATTTTGGGGAGTGGGCCTCAGATCTGAACAAAAGACTGTTTGTGATCCCCCAAAACAATCAGGCCGCTATTGTACTAGTATGTACATCTTGCCTGTTAGGTTGTCATTGCAGCTTGCATGTTTCACAGCTGGGTAAGATTTACTTACTTTTCAACCTCAGAAACCTAATTAGCATAAGACCTTCAACTTTTGGTCCTCCTGCCTCAACTTCCTTAGTTTTAGGATTACAAGATTGAGCTGCCATACTTAATTTTATGCAGTTTTAGGTGTACAACCCAGGTCTTTGTGTATGCTACTGTACAAATTGAGCTAAATCATTAGCCCTTACTTTCATTTTTGGGACAGATCTCACTAAGGTTCCCAGACTGGCCTTCAACTTGCAATTTTCTTGCCTCACTTTCTCAAGTAGCTAAGATTATAGGCCTCCACCACTGTGCCCATTTCACAAATATTTTTCAGCAAAATAAGTCCAACAATATGTTATATAATTCTACTTCCAGAAACTTCACTAACAGTTTTAATTTTAGAACTCAGGATGGCAGTTATGAAGGTTGAGTTTTAAATAGCGTCATTGTGTATCAGTCACTGGAAGCTTCACTAGTGTTTGGAACACAAACTAGACAGTCCATAATAGGGAGGATCAGGGAGAGGCCTCCCTATAATCTGGCAATCCAACAACTTCAGCTCTCATTATGCTAACTCCAAACCATTTCCTAAACAGAGCCATAAATAGACATGTGTTTGAATGTTCACCATAATGCTGTTTGTGATACAATAAATGAGGTTTAGTCTCCATCCCTGGAAATGGCATAGGTAGAATGTGGTAACAACACTCCATAGACTCCAAAATAACATTTGAAGCAAAATGAATAAACATTAAAAACAGTGCTTAATTTGTAAAGAGGTAAGAAACACAACAAGAGATCTAACACAGTAAACTCATGTAAATTTAACTTTATCTGGACAAAATAAGGTACATTTTTTCAAGAACACTCAGAAACTGAATGATATATATTTTGAAGAGTGTAGAAAATAGAAATAGAGTGGTAAATAAAAGAAAAATTTAGGGCACCATGTGTAGTTCAGGGATAGAGCTATTACTTCACATGTAGTAGGCTGTAAGACCTAAGTTCTACTCAGAACAGCAAAATAATAATAGTAAAGGGCTTAGGATATAACTAGTAGTATAGTGCTTACCTAGCATATGAGGACATAGCTCAACTCCTAGCACCACTACAAAAGGGAAGCAGAAAAGGAGATTATGATGGATGAAGCCTGTATCAGACATCATCTTAAACAAATGTTCAAGATTACCACCCTTAGTGGGACATATTCATATAAATGTACCTGCAGATATGATGCACTTAAGGACATAGCTTCTGCAGTACTGCCAAATGTGTAACCCAAAGCTGAGCAGGAGTCCTGAGCAAGGCAAAATGAGGGGAAGTCTATAAAATAACTGCCCTCTATTCTTTCAAAATGTCAATCATGGCAGACAAAAGAAGGATGAAAACCTCTTCTAAGTGCAAGGCTAGAGATGTGGAAACTCACAGTGGGGCTACAGATGAGATTCTAAAACGGAAATAGAACAAGCAGGGCAAGTGCCATAGCATAGACAAGGTATAGCATCTCCATGTTAATTTTGCTTTCTATAATGTACACAGGATATTGACACCTGGAGGATTCACAACATATAGGAACTATCCATTCTAAAAGTTATGGCATAACTAACAAACTATGAATTTTGTCAGCTCTAAATGTCTAATTCTCTAGTACTGGGAGGCTGAGGCAAGAGGGCTGTTAATTTCCAGACTGGCCAGAAACACATAGCAAGACTGTATTCACAAAGCTTTACAATCATTACCAGAACATTAATTACATAAAGTTTCCATCATTCCAACAAACTCCCCTCACTTCCTTCTATCTCCAGTTCCTGAAAATCCTTGTGTGCCTAATAGTTACCTATTATGGCCATTTCCTATCAACAGAATTGTACAGTGTATGGCTTTTTAAAGTTCACCTCCATTGTAGTCTAAATTTCTGTTCTTTTTGTTTTCTAATATATGATTCTCATGTAGCCCAGGCTGCCCTTGAACTCATCTTCTTGTCTCTACTTCCTACTCCTATCACACCCACCTTATACTTTCTTTTATGACTAAGTGATATTTCAGTTGATGGGCATTGGGGTTGTTTCCATCACCTGGTATTATAAACACTAGCAGCACTATTAAGAATATGCATATATGTGTTTAATTTGCTTTCCATTCTTTTGGGTATACCTAGAAGTGGTGACTGTTTAACTTATTAAGGAATCACTACTTTAGCAAAGGTGTACCATTTTAAGTTTCTGCTAGCACTTTCCAACTATTTCATAATTATATTTCATAATACATTTTGTAGTTATACATATTTGTATATATCTCCAGGTTTCTGTGCTTCTCACTTCTAGACAAAGCCATTAAACATTGGTCTATTTTTCCAAGTGTCTCATAGAGACAAGGTGGGGAAAGTTATGAAAAAGTGAGTCCCTGATCATTTGTAACCTTCAGTCTTGTTTTCACTCACAGCATTTTGATCAATGTTCCAAAGGTCAGGGAGTTTCATGACATCAACCAAGTGTCTACAATTCATCTCACTTTTGATAACTTCATGCCGTATAAGAACTCAATCTCACAAGGAGTCCTACTTCAAATGCCAAATGTTTGTTCCCATTCAGACTTGCCTGTCTATCTATGTATGTATCAGGTTTTCCCTGAACCCCTCATGCTGGGGAAGTTGTTACATAGCTCATAGAACCCAGGGAAGTTTACTTACCATTACTCATTTATCTTACGGGATTGAAGTGAGGAGCAATTCACTGAAGTCATATATGTGTTAAGATGTTTTGGAAGACACCTGGCTTTCATTCCCACACTAGGCCACATGCTCAGTCCCATATTCACTTAGTAACCTGGAGAATGTCTGAACCTCACAGTTGGAGGACATTCCATTATATTCATGGTTAATCAGGCACTAATGATTGCTGTTATCTGAATGAACCTCTCCCATTCATGGTGAAATTGTGATGAAAAGTGAAACAGTAATAAGTAAGGCTTTAAAGAAGTGGTTAGATTTGTTGGATTAAGATTTCAGAAGCTACTGAGGCAAATTAAGTGTAATTTCACAAGTAAAAAGAAAGCAAATGGGGTATGGGGACAGAAGAGTAAATATGTGTCCTTTAAATATTGATGTTGAAACTTAGTGTGAAATACTTATATAGAAGGTGAACTGTGTTGCAAGCACTTCATGCTTATAGACTAGACATGATTAGGATTTGATGGATAGGATTCTTTGTGTGAAAACAAGTGTTCAATTCACTTTTGCCCTTTTACCACATGAATAAACACCATGAAAGTGGTTATCAGACAATGTCTTAAAATTGGACTTATCCTCCAGAGTTGTCAGAAAATAATTTTTTCAATAATTGTCAAGTCTCAGATATTTTATTACAGTTGCACAAAAATGAACTAAAATGATTACTGAACTGTGCGGGGGGGTTATAATAATTGCTCAATATACGTTGAAAGCATGTGTGGTTTACTGTTGTGGATGGGCCTGGTGCTGATCTTGTGAACCAATCCCCTAATGAATAAAGAAGCCAATCACTGGGCAAGTAAACAGGACTTCCGGGTTGGACAAGAGAAGAGAGGAAGCAGGAAAGTTAGGTTCTTTTGGAACAGGGACAGCAGAGGGGTAAAATGTAGTTGCTGGAGTTTCCCGGTATCATGGCAGATATGCAAGAATTCGCCACCAGAAGAATCAGATTTTTACAAGGCTTACAAAATTAGGTTTTAGTTGTTGTGCCCAGAGATTGAGTTACCACTGTTTCTGAACTAAGTGTGTTTTCCTTCACGTGGAGGTTCATCTGGGTTCAAGAGAGAAAGGTACTGCAGCAAAGTGTGGGTTTGCCAGATTTGCACCACAAAGGCCATAGAGGATTTGAAGCACAGGGCTGGTATGGTAGTGACCCAACAGTGAGAACCTAGCAAGCTGGGTGGAGAGATTCTGGAGTTCAGAGTCAGAATCTCCATAAGATAAAAACAGGTCAGCCATTGCCCACCAGTACATGGCCAGACAAGCCACCAAGGCAGAGGCATAAGTGTGAGAACGTGCCAGTTCTTTCTTTCTTTTTCTTTTTCTTTCTTTCTTTCTTTCTTTCTTTCTTTCTTTCTTTCTTTCTTTCTTTCTTTCTTTCTTTCTTTCTTTCTTTCTTTCTAATATTTCCTGCAACAGGTTACATACCCAATAATATAAATATGGAAAATAATGTCACCTACTTAGTCTGAAGTACAGAGGGAATAAGGGTCCAATTCACTAACCATATCTTAGTGGTTTTGGCATCTAGCCAACTTATGGAAATTAACTACTCCACCACCAGCAGCAGCAGCACCACTCATTCATTAGCATACAAAAAGATTGAATCCATATTATAGGCTCTGGTGTTCTTGGGTGTTCTTGTATCAGGAATAAACCAAATGCAACAAAATATGCTCTTACAGCCCTGTCACTCAGTAAAATATGAGGGCCTGAGGACTGTACAGTAAGTCTGAATATGTATTTCTTGCTATATCACTATATTTGGCCATGCTTTGGGGATCCATCATGTATTGCTGTGCCATGTCAGAGAACGAAATGAAACCATGGATATCTCTTTATATCTGGCTGTACAGTCAACACTTATTTACTGATGGGCAAAGGAATTCAAAGAGCTTCATGAATGTAGAGATGAAAGAAAACACTGTCCACATGATAGCTATGAATTTAATTAAATATACCCATGATGTGTAGAGCCATCTACCTCACTTAAAAAGTTGTTAAATACGTGAACTATAAGGTCCTTTTTATAACACCAGTGGCTTGGGCACAAGATAAGGGATGAATGAACTGGTAGGAAATGAAAACTCATACAGAACAGACAGTACAATCTTTTAAAAATACTAAATCATTTGCTTTATTTTCATTAAATTCAGCACTAGGTGATAAAAGTTCATTACATTACGACCACTGGCTATTAAAGAATTAATTATATACAGACATTGATCTTTGCATCACTTGTATTCCTTTTCTATTTTTTATTTGTTAAATCACATTAATTTAAAATACTGAATTTCTTAATGAAAGTCTCTAGTGTATATAACATAACACTTAATAAATTCCCCCTTGAAACTTCCACTCCTCCACTGAAAATTTTATCCTGAATTGCTACTTTATAACATTATTTGAGTTTCCATTTATTTACCAAAAGACTAGACAACCCACATTATAAAACTTGTGTTAGAAGCAATTTTCATTCCCTTCTTCTCATCATGGAAAGCCATTCTTGAACTCTTTATAAGCTCCTTGTCATTCCATCACACAGCTGCTCCTCTGTTTTCCTAAGCGATGGTAATCAGTAGTGGACAGTCAATTAAATTCTAGAGTATGCTTTCAGCAAACAAATGGTGTAGTGAGATGTTGCAACATAAAATGCTCAGAGTCTATGGAGACTGGAAAGTTCTTCATATAAGTTTCAGGACAACAACAGAGGGAGAACAGAAACAGACCAGGCTCCTGTAGGTGGAAGAGAAGCCAAAGTGAGGAGAGATGCTGAGGTAGGGGGCAGTATGCTAAGATGCTTTACTTCCTTTCAGCAATAAGAAATAACAAAACCAAACATTTTATAATAATATGACTGGTCTTTGACAGTTGAGGTAAGAAAAGGAAGGATTACATTACATCTTCTCTTCTGTTTCTTCAGTTGACAAGTCTGGCATATGAGACTGTTTTGGATGAAATTACAGCGAGACCATTAATTGTTAACGTACTCAGTCAGCTTCATAGAGGTCCTTCTTTTGTTCTTTCCAATGAGATAAGTCACACTCATTTATGGCTCCTAGAAAAGCTGACTCACAAATATTAGAGATAAAACATTCATAAATGGGCCAATGGAGAAATGATTCCAGGTAGCCTGAAACCCAGCAGACAATGTAGCTGTTGCCTAACAAACACAGAAATCTACATTGTATGCCAGGTTCATGCCCCAGACCTGGATGTTCAGCCTGCAAATGATCCACATAGATTAACATGTCAAAGTTGGTATGTGTCTTATTTACCATAAAGAAAAAAAAAACAGAAGTCACAATTGTTGTGACTTACCAATAGTTGAGATTTCCTCAAATAATTCTATTAGTGGTCATTCATCATGCTATTTTCAAAATGACCATTAAAGGTCAAGAGACGTATGGAAGTACAGATAGGAAAATGATAGATACCATTTAGGAAGATGATGCATAGACAGCTGGATAGAAAATGATATCTTTATGTGGGGAAAGAGGAGTACAAGAAGTAAAACCAACCAATGTCTCAAATATTCTCTGTAATGTTAATCACAGAGACTTCATCCTTCATCAAACTCTGGATGACTTCCAAAACCGAATGAATGAATAATGGAAAATTAGATCTGAAAACTGTATGTGTGCCTATGCATGCATGCGTGTGTGTTGCTCTAGATAAAGCTATCGTTTCAATAACCTTGTTATGGGTACCATAACTGAAGATAGATGATGCCACCAGAGACCCAGTAGCCAGATGTAGCTGCTGATTACCAAAGACAGGATCTACACTGGCTACTGAGCCACTGAGGGCACCCTTATCCTTCTGAGAGCTACACAATTTGTGGCCTTCTGAGGAGAGATTCTGGAAGGAAAAGAAAAGATGACAATTACAGAAATTAATGAAACAATACAAGAGTTTTCAGTTGCATATTTTTCTTGCACTCTGAATATATGTACATCTTAACTACCTTTAGATTCACTTACTAAATGTCTAAAACATAGAAACTTATTAAAAGGTAACCTTTACAAAACTATTCAAAGTAGCACTTCATTAGTTTGTCAGTTCTAAGCTGTCCCCCTATAAAACAATGCAGATCTAAATCACTAGCTAGGTAAGCTCCTTATTGATCCAGTCACTCATTTTTCCTAGAAATACTTAAAAAAAATACTTACTGAGACACTGGACAGGCCCCTGACTCTTGGAACTGAGAATAAGAGATTACAAGGAGGGTAGAAAAAAATAAGAAATTAATCCAGCAGACACGAGTTGAGAGTAATGGTACTGTTTTGAAGGTAGTTGAGGAATGTATGACTGAAGGCCTGATATTCATGCAGTATGCAAGAAGCATACACATACCTAGGGGAGAGAAAGGACCCTAGGGGAGTAAACGAGGCAACTGTCAAAAACCAAGGCAGGAAAATGTCCAATGATTTGAAATAAGGAACGCTATCTCAACATTTCACCTCTACGGACAATGAACGGCTTTCCCCCTCCCCCCTACATTTAGGATCACTTTCTAATATAAATAACCATGTGACCTTAAAGGTCTGCCTTCTTATGGTTTAAGATTGTGCAATATACACTGAGAAAAATTTAGGAAGATTATCATCAGAAAGAAAGGTCAGAAAGGCTCACAACTTTCAAACACTGCAAGTCCAATGAACTTGCAGCTGGACCATACAGTGATAATCAACTATATGCATACTACAAAGAAAATTGGCTCAGGACAAAATTGTTAGCGGTAAGGAAACACAAGCAACTTTGTGGGAGTCACAGTGTACTTGGCTCTTTGAAGGAGGATAGAAGTGGAACTGACAAAGGAAGTAGGCTTTTGTTTGATTGCTCCCCCTTTTTAGCAGTTATAAACAAACCTTATCTATATTTTGATATTCTCTTTTTACAAAAGAGCATGCATAATGAGATGGGAGGGAAAACATTTGGTCAGGTTTGGCAAGCTCTTACCCTTATTACATAAAATAAAGCATTTGTAGAGCACACAAATGCATATCTCGCAACACTCAACAATTATGCCTAAATCATCTTTTATAGATAAAGCTAACCAAGTGAGACATTGGTTTAGTTTGGTTAGTTCTAATACCACAGTTAAACAAATGATCATTTATAAATCTTAGTCCATCTTATCTACATACAGTCTGTAGACTCGCCGAGGTTAGGTATGGTGGGAGGGTCTAGCCGGGACATATGGATCTCCCTAGGAATGGGAAATAGAATAGATTTAATGGATGGTCTGGGTGTTGGGAGTCAGGAACAGGAGGATTGGGTGGGGAGGGACAGGGGATGCAGGGTTGAGGGACAAAATGTGGGGAGAGAAACAGGTTGAATTGAGGGGCATTTGAGGGGCAGTATAGTGTGGCAATCTGAAAGCAGTTCCCAAATAATGGGAGGAGATGGAGTCCCAAGTAGCTATCTCTTGTCACCAAACAAAGCTTTCAGTACTGGGACCAGGTTACATCCAATTGAGTTGTTGGTTAAAGGTGTCCCATGAAAATACAATCCTCATACAAAATGAGTAGGCTTTTGCCAAGAATATAGGTTGCTCACAAACAGACGACAAGGCCCCATTGCTGAAGACAATACCCACACAATTCATTAAGCATGGAGAGGTAAAGCTGATACTTACATAGAACCATCACCTCATATTCTAGTGCCTATGACACAGAACATTATTCTGCAGGCTACCAAAAAAAGAAACATAGACATCAACCCAACCATAAAATATTTGATCTGCAATGTGTCCTGCCTGCAAAATATGCTAGGGCAGTGGTGGCACATACCTTGTGGGAGTAATCAACTAATGTCTAATTTGATTTAAGGCCTACTCCACAAGATGGGACCCAAACCCAACACTACTTGAGTGACCAGAACCAGAGACTTAGATAGCTCAGAGACCTAGGGTAAAACCAAATACTACTGGTCTAAAAAAATGAAAACAAAATTGTGACAAAATAACTCCTGATGGCATTCTGCTATACTCATAGATCAGTGTCTTTCTCATTGAGCCATTATCAGAGAGGTTTCTTCCTGCAGTAGACAGAAACAAATCCAAAGATCCACAGCCAGATATTACACATGGAGAGAGACTTGTAACACACAGTCCTAAATGGGCTGTCTCTATCAAATTCCTCCCCTCAGAGGTCAGAGAAGCCCACAGAAGAGGAGGCAGAAAGTGTGTAAGAGACAGATGGGATGGAGGACACCACGAGAATAAGGTCCTCTAAATCAACTAATCAATCTCATATGAATTCACATAGATTGAAGTAGCAAGCACGGGGCCTACATGGGTGTGCCTCAGGTTCTCTGCATACATATTACAGCTTTCAGTTTAGTATTTTCAGGGACTCCCAAGTATGTGGATGAATGAGTCTTTGATTCATGTCATTCTAGCAGCCTTCCATTAAGTAAAGAATGCACTCAACTTCTGTCACAAACACATTTATGGATCTGAAAGAGTACAAGCCAGTCCATAACATTAATAAAATCAGCAGTAATTTAAATAAAAATATCTCCCACTAAGTGGGCTTCATGTTAAATATTCTTTTAAAATGTAAACATATGCATGGAGGGGGAAGGGAGAGGGCAAAGTGGGGGGAAAAACAAACTTTGGGAGGTACTAAGCCAGTGATTACCTTGATCATGAGTGATTGGAATTATGACATTATCACAGATGTTTAAATATATCCAAACTTATCAAAATGTCCACCTGAAGTATGCCCTGTTTCTTGTTTATCATACTTCAATAAAGCTGTTTAAACACACACACACACACACACACACGCCTCTCAAATGGTGAAGAATAAAAAGGCTAACAGTAAGCATAGACTAGGAAAGTAATGCATTCATATTCACAGTGTGCACAGAGTTAAATTATGCTAGAAGAGAAACCAGCCTTTTAAATACAGGTGTCTAATTAAAGTACATTCCTGAGAACTTGGATTCCTTCCGCACTATGGTAGAGCACTTGAATCAGGCTATCACTATAATCAGGCACGGGGTGGCAGCCTGTCTAACTCTCGCATACCGAGGTCCTGTGACTATATTGACCAAAAACATTCATACCAGCTGATGGTCACTTGATCCTCACAACTCTTTATTTAATAAATTGTTCTACAAGTCAACTTGAAGTTTGAAGTGTACATTTTCTGGGACATTCCTGTTCAAGACACTTTTAAAAAGACATTTTCCGCCAAATAAGTCTAGCCTGAACAGGTCTGGGAAGGAATCAGGTTGGCACAAAATCCTAAAACAGTCTTTTGAAGGTGAAACCTCTTCTAGCTAATAAAGACAGACTCAGACTAGTTTTGGAAAATAATATTTAGCAATTAGATACATGCCTTTAATCCTTCTGAATGAAAACATAACTTTTAAAATAATTATGGATGAGAGCATAAGTCATTTTTTCATACTAAATACACTCAGAGAAAAAAAGAATAGCTTTAACCTGAGTGACACACAGTTTTTGTGGACAAATTCTAGAACTCAACTGCCTCAAATCCAATTTTCTCCCTTTTTTCCCCCTCCTTCTTCTCCGGAAGAAATATGTAAGGCAATTTCTAGATACAATGTCAACTATGTGCAAGGCAGTGAAGAACACCTCTCCTTAAAAAGGGGAAATAAAATTATTTGCATCCCATTAATGATAAGAAAATAAGGATATCAAATAATTGTTTTCGGAACCTGTAAATTATATATATATATATATACATATATATATATATAGTTATATATATATATATATTGTTATATATATCACAACTTATTGCTGATCTTTACAGATTTATTCTCACTTCTGAGCCATGTGCAGTTTTCTGAAGACATCAACATGTGCCTAACATCATAGGTTATAGGTCTCATTTATATGTATTAACCACAGTGTTTTTGTTTTTCTGCCACTGTCTGACTTCTTATGCCATCCAGTATTATTAGGGTATTGGTTTTTTAGTTCTTCTGTAACTCTTCCCAGATAAGTTCTACTCAGCTCAGACAAGATATAAAGAAAGCAAGTAGCAGGCCTTCTGAGTGCTGCCTACGCAGCTCCCTCAGCCTGTGGAAGGCCCAATTCTAGGCTTTCTCACTGGTACGAAGGATGTTTCTTTGGGGCTGGCACCTATGATGGCTTAGTCTGTGTTGGTCAGAAATGAAGTCACACTACTGTGACACTACTGGTTTAGAAATGTGTAAGAATACACGTGCTTTGAGGTAAGAATCAAGTCTCACTCTTGGCACTCGAGGTATCTGAAGCATCTAGTAAACAATGGTCACCTAAATCTACCAGAGGCCAATCAATTATAAAATGTCTGGGCACCTATAATAATATACTTCAACACACACACACACACACACACACACACACACACACACATACACACACACACACACACACACACACACATACACACACACACCCAACAGACAGACATCTCCATTCAGGATTGTACGTGTGTATGTCTTTATCCACTTAACAGCACAAAAGAGTACTGAGGTAGGGCAAGGGGCACTCTCAGGAAGACTTTTAGCCTTCACTACAGCCTGCCTGCCCCACAACCATGGAAGTCTACTATAAACCAAACCACACTGTGTACCGTACCAACTGATAGAGTTCTTCTGTGGTTGTATGACAATTTATTTTTAACTAAGACTATACAAATGCTCATACCACAAAGGAAAAGAAGGAAAGACAAACTAACAGATGGAGTGTGAAGATTTGGAAGCACCAAATTCTGATCATTTAAAAAGGATAAAAGGCCAAATGTATATCATTATACATACAGACTATTTGATAAAGCTGCCAGCTATAACACGCAATGCTTGGCAAAGAGGAAGAGGGAAGAAAAGTCTGGATTCTACTAGTGTAAGAAGGAGAAAATTGAAAAGGTAAGTAAGACTTAGTGGTCTGAATTGTATTGCATAAAAGGCAGTGGGGATGCTAGTTACTTTATATAACCTTCAGAGAATGTGAGAAAGACAGCAGTATTTAGCTCTTACCTACAATCGAGTATTTACTGCCAAACTGGTTGAGGCTGGTTGCCATGCAGTGAAAATGAATCCGCTTTTTTAACTGATTCTAGGAACAAGTATTTTGTTGGAAACAGCTTAGTACAAACCAAGGACAACCAATGCCACATCCTGACAACAGCATTCTCCTTCTGGCCTCAGTTTAGTTGTATATGCTGAACTGTGTCCATACTGACCCTGGAAGGGTTTTCCCAGTGTGTGGCCTGTTCTGGAAAACAAAAACAAATACTTAGAGAAACATCATCAAGCCAGTTAAAACTCACAATAAACAATTGAGAAATATTGGGCTGGGAAGATACTTTAAAAAGTCTCTAAAGTACTTGCCATAAAAGCAGGAGGATATGAATTTGGTTCACAGAACCAAAGTTGGAAGAACAAACAACAAAGTAAGTTACAATGCAGTGTTTGGTTATAATCCTAGCAATGGAAGGAGAGATGGAGACAGGTGGATTCTTTGTGCTTACTAACCATTGAGCCTCCTCTAATTAATGAGTTCCAACAAGACAAGGTCTTAAAACAAGGTGGACAGCACCCAAAAACAACACTGATGGTTGACCTCTGGCCTATGTACCACATACAAGAGAGGGAAACATTAAAAAAAAATCAACAGATCTGCTTTCAACTGGAGATCATCTATTGTTATACTATACAATATTCAATATAAAAAGGAAGGAAGATACTAAAAAAGGTCACTACTAGTGACAAACTACAGGGCATTCAGCCACCACACCAAAACTAGAAACATAGGTAAGAGAAAACAGGTGCCCTGACATTCCTCAGTAGAGACATAAGTTTCTTGAATGGCTCTGTAGAAGATGAGGATTAGTTGGTGGAGAAAATCTGAAAGGTTGGGAGAGGAGGAAAGTAACTTTTGTGGGCTTAATTTAAAAAGTTAGAAAAGGTTAGAGTCCAGAATCCACAAGAAAGCAAGGACTATCCCTAAACTTGGAGGAAGGCAAGAAATGAAGGAAGGAAGTCATTCTTCCTGTGCAGAGAAACAGTGGCCAATTTCATTACTAGGTTGAAAGGGGAAATGGACAGGAATAAAATTGCTGTTTATATTGATGGTAAGTAACACAGGGGAAATCTGGTTCCTCTTTCTGTGATGGGAAGAAGGAGTCAGGAGAGGTATGCCTTGAAAGACTTAGCTGAAATTGAGGTGGGGTTGGGGGGGAGGGACTGCCAGTATGCCCAAGGTATGTAACTATCAGTTAAAAAGGAGAGATGTTAAGAGGGATGGGATGTAGCTCAGTAGCAGTGTCTACCTCTCTTGTGTGAGGCTCTGGCATCTATATCAAGCTACTCCTCCCCTGACAGAAGGCTTTGCATTTTTCTGCAGCTGAATTCTAAGCTCCAGGCCTCAAAGTTCAAGTTTATTCTCCTGTTTCCTATGGTATAAAGACTGTCTCAGGTTCTCATGGGAAATTACTATTCATTTTCTGACACATTCTCTCTTGTAAACTTTATTCAGAAGATCAAACTCTTTGTAGATTTGGAAACAAAGTGGAAACAAAGTTCCAGACATAGCCATTCTTTTACTTTCCCACTTTAACAGTGGTAGCACTAATGCGGAAGTCCTACACAACATGGAGGGAGCTGCCATGTCTATCACCACATTTCTTCCTGCTCCTATAAACTGGCAAAAAGCAGAATCATAAATGATAAATGAGCAGTAGCAGATGATTTAGCCAAAATGAAACAAAGGAACAGACTTTTCACTGAGTTTCATTTCCAGACAGAACCTTACATTCTTTGTTCACCTTTTATTACTATAGCCCCTACTGTTTTTTACACTAAAATACAGCTGAGTGGTTCTCCAACCATGGACATATTTAGAAACAAGACCTCTCAAGAGCTGAGAAAACAAGCCATGTTTTCCACATGCGAATAAGAACAGACAGAAAGCTCTTAGGAAAACTATCACTTATCAATACACCAAACAAGCTACGAAGCATTGTGTCTACTGGAGCTCTCAACCAGGCTACAAGCCACATAACAAAAACAAGCACAAAATAACAACCCAACAGTTCTTTGACTTTTACATTTAAAAAATGCACATAGCACTATTTCCCTCTAAATATAAAAGGTTCTCAGAAACCTAGCAGGCAGGCAGACTATTTTATGTTTTTCCTCTCAGAGTCTTAAATTTACTTGCCATAGAACTTTTTTCATGCACCGTCAATAAATTTTTGTTAAGTACCATCTCAGAGTACTGGAGGCTATACTTGGTCCCTGTATAGTTTATCACATGAACTTGTGACAAGTTGGGTGTCACATTATGTAAGGAATGCTCTGGAGGCAATTTCCTCAAAACCAAATAGAGGAAAAAGTAAGAGAGAAAGTGAGGGACACTGAAAGTGACAGGTACCTGGAGAAGAAATATACTATCAACATACCCCAGGTGAGAAAGGAGGATACCAATGTATGGAGCAGTCTTCCAGGAGAAAAACTCAACAGTACCTGCCTTTACCTATGGTTTTGTGAATCATTGTCAATCGATTATTTATTATTTAGTGTCCCTTTGAAAGAAACTAGAAATAATTACAGGATTTTATTCACTGCATTATATTCCAGTCTTGAATAAAGCCATAGGGCACCAAATGGAATTAGACTACCATTTCAACGTCCCTCACTTTCAATGATGGTCCACTCTAGTATCTACTCAGCACTGTACCAGTAATACAGACATGATGTGGGTAATTACACAGGCAGTGCTGGTGTACACAGAGCTGGGTTTTCTCTGAGTCTCTGACTCTTATAAGAACCTTAGAAAATTAAGCACTTGCGTTATTATCTGTTTACAGATGGGGAAACTGAGGCTTACAAGGGGTCCTGTGATTCAGGAAAGGCTTGGCCTTTCCGAGCCCCTTTACTCTTTAAACAAAAGGAAACAATTCTGATCCGTGTGAGCAAGGAAAGGCTTGCACACAATGACTTAGATACTGTATAACCTCAGGCTAGCTTCAGAAGCTCCAGCCTTGCTGCATGCAAGCTCTACAGTGGTGTATTATAAGTTCATGTTTATAAATCCAGATGGCTGTCCCACCAATGTTGGGGGGGAAAGAAACACTTCCTGAAAAATGACACTAATTTAAATGACAAGGAGTAGTGAGAGATGGGACAGCTACAGACTATATTCACTGCTCAACTTTGTTCATCTATACTAGAAGTTCTGTATTTCGATACCCAAACCATTAAAATTCTATCAAGTTTTCCTTTCCTAAGACAAGGTAATCGTGATTTTACCAAACAGGGACAGTTTCAAACTCTCTATCTATTGTAAAAATGATATCTTGTTTTCTTCCAAGTTTTCTAAAATTGAGGAATAACCAATATGCAGTAAACCACACATAATTAAATTAGATGATTGGGAAGTTTGCAAAACAGAATCCCTCATCAAACAATCAATATAAATAATAAAGTGAAATTATCCACTAGATCTGGTTTCTTTTTGCCCTTTTGCAACCCTTCTCTCTTGCTACCCATCCCTCTGTTTGCCACTTCATACAATCACTCCTGTAATCTCTGCCACTAAGAATTTCTAGAAATTGATGTAAGCAGAATTACATAGAGCATGTTTTCAAGGGCTCCTCCTTTTATTTAAAGTAGTAACATATTCCATTACTGAGCTGTATCCGTTGAGATACACTATTGATTTGTTCGTTCATTAACTTGCACTTGGACATTTGTGCTTTTCTAGTTCTTGACTATAACTAATAAAACTGTTATGGACATTCACATACAGTATTGCTTTCTTGTCTCTCTAAATGGGATATGTGGAGCAAATGGTAAGTGTGTGTTTGACATTTTATGAAATTGCTCAATTGTCTTCTAAAATATTTCTACCATTTCACATTTCTTCCTAAATGTCATTGAGAGCACTAAACCTCTGCTTCCTCAACTTCCACTTGATGGTCAGCCTTTTTATATTTCAGCCATTCAAATAGTGTGTAGTTATTACTTATATTTCCCCAATGACTAATGATTTAGAACACCCTCATGCACTTATCTCCAATATGGATATCTTCTTCAGTGAAGGGTCTGTGGAGATCTTTTGCTCATGTTTTAATCTTGCTGTTTATTATTATTATTATTATCATTATTATTATTATTAATGAAAATTTCATCAGTTTTCATGAATGGTTGAAGACTGGAAATAAACTCAATCAGATTTTACAGAACTTATGGTACACAAGCAAATAAATAGCCACAAAAGATTTTTTAAAGCCCATGCTGAGCTAAAATATTCTGGTTTTGATGAGCTTGAAATGCCCTCAAAGCTTGAAAAGAATTATTATAATTATTTATATGACCACTGCTGCAAGATCCAGAGCATAATTAGTAAAGAAGGTAATCCTATGTACTACATGATATCCAAAAGTGCCCTTTGGTTATTCCTCAGAAAAATTACGCAGTTTTTATCCATAAGTCACACTCCAAGTCATCTCCTAATCATATTCTAGTCTCACTGATTCTATTCTACCTAACTAATTAATACTTTTTTCCTATTCAAACTCAGACCAACATCCAAAAGTAAATAAGGTTAAAACCTGTGTCATATTGTTTGTGCAAATGGTGGCAAATAAAATGTGACTTGCAAACAAGAACAAGACTTTCCATTGAAGATGTGTTAGGAGCAGATAAATTTGTGTATGGTTCTGGGCACTGCTCTACGGGAAAATAGGCCTTGGTTCTGTTGTATGGCACCATCGGGTCAGAGCTCAATTGTTACAGTTGATGTGGGTTTCCTTTTAGATGCTTGGAAAATGACTCTGCTGACCACATCCACATTCTGAAATACTTTTTGAGAACTTGTAACCAAACTGCAGGAACTGACTCATTTTGCAGTGCCCAGCTACCACACAATCGTTTCGAAGAGACTCAAGTCAAAGGCAGAAACACCAAGGTTTCAGAATACAGACAGAAAGTTGTCTGGATTTACATGACAGGAGGGGGGAAATCCCAGGGAACAGGGAACAAACAAGAAGGACCAAGGCCTGGAATTAGGCCTCGGAGGAAGTAGTGAGCACAGCACAATGCTTACCAAATAATGTGTGCTGTTGTCTTCAAGACAAGAAGGCAGCTCTCTATTTCTAGAAGTAGGTACACAGGATGATTCAAGCAAACTGGTGCCTTAAAAGGCTATTCTTGAATTCCCCATCCTCCTCAGTTCCTCAGCAAAGTGATGCTCAGTCCTAAGCACTCCCTTGCTTCATAGGAGGAAAGCAGGGATGGACAGCCTGTCCCAGACACCAGGAAGAATGAAGGGCTGACACCTGGGCTTAGAAGCAGCGGTTTCTTGACTCCCCTAGGACTTCGCTATTTCCTACATGTCCATTTCTCCATCTTCCTCTTGGTTCCCTATGCAGCTCATCCAAGGAAATAGATGTGCTCATTAAGTTCCAAGCCTACCCATTTCCACACTGAGATCCTGAGTCAGGTCAGGGAAGGATGAAAGGCAGAAAATGTGTCCTTTCTCCCCCAGACCACACTGTTTCCAAAGTATTCATTTCTCTTTACCCACAAGTGAAACAGACTAGTAGGTTTCAGCCTGAAGCAATGATGCTATCCAGCCCAGCTGAGCCAAACCAAAATGACAAGAGCAGTATCTCTTTTATGCAGATGGGTCCCTTGCTAAAGATTAACAGGAATGCATCACTAACTAGTCATGCCAGAGGATAGAAAGTTTGGATAAGGGTTCATGTATCATGAAATAACATCCACTCAGGTAATATCTATGACTAGATATCAAGCCCCATTTGTTGTCAGTCCTGATCTAGTCTAGTTGTCTATATAATGGTGTGTGTATATTTTATATCTGTTCTCACCCATGCCATGTCTCTTAACATGCAAACTCCCAGATGACAGTAATTGCATATACTTTATGCATAAATTGAGACTTTCAGTATCAGATTACAAAACAAAACAACAACAACAACAACAACAACAAAAAACCAAAAAAGAACCAATAAGAAGTCATCTCTCTACCTTTCAGGAATGGCAAGTACTTGTTTTACAAAACAACTTTAAGAGAAAAGGC
The DNA here is from genome assembly GCA_036184795.1 of Tokudaia tokunoshimensis. Taxonomy (NCBI): domain Eukaryota; kingdom Metazoa; phylum Chordata; class Mammalia; order Rodentia; family Muridae; genus Tokudaia; species Tokudaia tokunoshimensis. The sequence continues at coordinate 2,629,420 of BTHU01000023.1, read as the reverse complement.
ATATAAATTCACACCCTTCCCAACTGATTTTATTTTCTTAGGTTTCCCTTTTGTATCCAGTTATGTATGTATGTATGTATGTACATATATATAATTATACAGTTATATTTATATATATGTATATATATACAGTTATACAGTTGTGTATATATATAAATTTTCTCCACGTGGTATCTTTGCCTATTAGTTCTCCTACATAGGTATCAAGTTTAATTGGCACCTGAGACAACTTTTATTAACACCGTACCAAAAAAGCCCAAGAGTAGAGGGCTGAATGAATGATCCATTTGCCTAGTGTTAAGTGAAATTGTACCTAGAAGAAAGGAAGACAGACAGAGAGAGAGAAAGAGAGAGAGAGAGAGAGAGAGAGAGAGAGAGAGAGAGAGAGAGAGAGAGAGAGCTATTCTCCAAGAGGAGTTATTGGTGTATGGATACCAAACAGAACGTGGGAAAATAAGAAATCCTGTGCTGACTAATTCGTTTGCTTACCTCTGATCTACATGTGCTTCCTAGAACCATGTGCTTCCTAGGAATGCAAACCTCACAATTCACACTGAAATACTTAGTCTCTTCAGTGCCTTTGTGGCTAAAAGATGCCGGTCAGCTTGTTTCATTGAAGAAAATTTGAATGATTATTAAAATAGAATCCATGGGCAGTGAAGTCCAGGTTGAACATAATACTGAATTACAAGGTAAACCCAGACTTCAAGAAGAGTATTCCCGACTGCAGTGTGGCGACAAGTACCACTTGCTCTGGAGTGTTAGTAGTATTACATCTTCCTCCCCCAACTTGGAAAAAAGTATTCCTCCTTACTTTTCACAGCTTTAATTGAAGATTAAAAACAAATAAGCAACAAGAACAACAACAGGAAATCAACCAGCCAAATAAGACATCCTCAAACTTAACTGAGGTCAGAAGCAGAGTTCAAGTTCAATTTAAATTATTTTCTAAGATATCTTTGGGGAGGCTTCTGTCAGCATTTACTTTTCTGTATAGAAATGGTTTGAAAGTTTAAGTGGTATGAAATCATATTTATAATTCAGCCATAAAAGCAAGAAGTCAGTCAGTCCATCCAGCCAGCCATTTTTGCTGCATAGTTTTCCCTCCCAAGTCTTTTCTTCTCCGTTTGAGCAAGGAATCTGCTTGACAGACGACATTTAGATACTGTGTGTCTGTCTGTGAGAGGCATAGTGGCCCCCAAATGACAAGTATCAAACAAAAGACATTTACTGAGAGAAAAGGGACAAAATAAGTTTATAGCTTACAACTACACCTCTCTCCGACCCCATTTTATGGACTTTTAGTCTATCCCTTTTTTTCTTTCTTCTGTCTGCAGGAAGAGCTTGAATGAGTGAAAATAAGGATGAAAAAAAAGAAAATAAGGATGAATGAATGAACAGAAAAAAAATGATCGAATGAAGGGAAGCATTATTGTCATGCCCTCCTAGAGGTAGGACCAATTCAGGAACAATAAAAATTTTAGAGATTTCCAAGTGCTTTAAACCCATGGCCTTGGGTGGGCTGCCTTCACCTGCCTTCTGCACTGAATTCTTAGCAATTACAGTGAGAGGAAGATATCGACATTCAAGCTGCATTTCCATAATATAAAACTAATAAAAAACAGGAAGTTTTGTTTTTCATGGGCATTGGTCGTTGCTTCTAAGCTGTTCCTATAGAAAGCCTTCAGAATTAGACAGAGGCAAAGGAAACATATATTCACAAATACAGATTCCTATTCCCTGTGCCTTTCTACCAAAAGCTCACCCAACGATTCAAGTGCTCACATACTTCTTCCCACCACCCCCATCTTCAAGTGAAAACTTGAGAGGAAAAAAAATAGGGGAAGTTAGATGAGTAAATTTATTAGTGCTTTAGATCAACTGAAAACAAGGAATTCCCCCTCCTGGATTTCAGTGGCCTAATTCAAACTCATAAAACACCAGTGACTAAGACGGTTCCCACTGATTTGTGAAATAAGAAACAGAAAAAGTCAACTGTGTATTTCAATATTGAGAGGCCCAGGTTTGAAAGATGTTACACTTTCTACAACAGAATTGAGATGATCACTACGGAAACTTTCAGCTTCAGCCAACTTTTACTCTGCCTTTGGACCCAAATTACTTCCCATCTGTTCTGCCAACAGCCTATTTGGATTCAGATTTTGTTTCTATAAGAAACAAGTGGCCTGAAGTAAGTTCCTTTGTTTCTCTGTGCTTTAGGACTCTCACCTACAAAATAGATACAACACAATAGTACCAACAGCTTGTTATGAGGATCCCACAGATCAATGCCAGTAGATTACCTACAATAGCAGCTACCCAAAACACACTAAAACTACCATGAATAGTAGGCAAAAAAAATTTGCTATTTTAGTTAATCTTCTATGCCAACAGTCACATATAGTTTACCACAAACACATAGGCCTAGAGCTAAGCTGAAAGGGTCTGGAGAATAGGAGTGAGTAGAGAAGCATTACCTCACGTTCCCTAATGTGCTTTTTTATGTAGGCTCAAGTGTAGGGTGACATAACTCACTATCTAGGCTCTGTGATTTAGAGAAACCAACAGACTCGCTCTGCTACCAAAGGGCAAAGTAAGCTGAAAACACAAGCACACTTGTTCCCTAAGCTTGGGTCTCTTACAAAATAAATAGTTCAGATTTGGAGATGATTTTGTATGCAGGTAATCAGAACTATGAACGCAAGCAGCAAAGCATGGCTTGGGCTGTATAAATCCGTAAGTTCTTAGTTAAGAACTCTAGTGCTGTGTGTGTGTGTGTGTGTGTGTGTGTGTGTGTGTGTGTGTATGTGTGTGTGTATCTGTCTGTCTGTCTATCTCATGGAGGTACCAATGGATTCTCTTTTTTTTTTTAAATATTTTATCCATTTAAAAAACGTTGAAAGCAGAAAAATCCCAATAATATCAGTAGCAAGGTCAAGGTCTCTAACAGAACACACAGTTACTTCAGGAAATCCTTTTTTTTTTCATGGTAATAACGAGATATGCTTTAAAATGAAACCTTAGCTTGGTCTTCATTACAGATGATTTCACCCTGTACCTCAGAAGAGCTACATTACTTTTTTACATATACAAAGTTATTACTATATTTAGATTAATATTTTAAAGTGATTTCAAACAAAATAGGTGCTACTTATAATGGCTATTTACAATAGCTAAGAAAAGCAAATGTTTTGATTGTTATACTGACTTACAAAGATATCAAATCCAACTTTTGTATGTATCAAATGTATTCCTTTAGGAAAATTAAAGGAAATGAGCAGTAGCAGTGTATTTACATAACATAGTTTACAGCTCATGTACTGTGCTTTATGCTTTAAATTAGCCTAAATACTTTAGAATGCATATATTATAATAAATGGGGAGTAAGAGAAGAAGTTACAGCTTGGAATCCTAAGAAGTTAAGCTAGCAGATGCTAAGATTAAATTACTGACATTTTAAATATATAGTTTGTATAGCAATTGTTTTATATTGATCATGTTTTCAAAAAAATCAGGGTAGTTTACTAGGTAAGATATTTTAGATGAAATATATGTTCTAATTCAGCTGCTCATCTTTGAAAGTAGTTAATAAAATGGCACTATTTTGCATATTCTTCCTGATATCAAGAAAATAAATGAATAATCATTTAAATTATATATATAGTAACTCCATTCAAAACTGGTTTGGTTTTTTCCTTCTGAATAAAAACACCTATCCTCCAAATTTCAAACATGTAATCTAAACAGTTTGTTTAGGCGAAATAAGTTTTCATAACTATTACTATAAAAAACAGTATGTAACAGTAAAATTAAATTAGTCACCAACATTTTTTCTTGTCAATAGCATTTTGAAATGGACATAAGAAAATTAAGTTGAAGGCAGAGATCAAAATATAGATCCAGAAATCTTTATGTGTGTTCAAAGCCAACAATACCAGAAGTGGTTGACAAACACTGCAAACAAGGACATAAACTGCACAACATGCCTACAGGAAGTAAGTGCTGAAACACTAAGCAGGGAAAGAGGCCCAGGGACATAAAATGGGGAGGTTTAGAAAGAGCTTATTTTTAGTGACTAGAAGCATAGGGACAAGAGAGCCCACCTTGTACATTATTTTTGAGAAGCACTTTTAGAAGTCTCCCTTTCTAGATTCAATCCTGCAGTTCAATTTCCTGGGCTGCCTGGTTTCCCAAAGGCACTTACTGTGCCCAGCATGACTCTTGTGCCAAAGTGTCACTCCCTCTAAGGTGTCCCTTTCTCCCTTAACATCCTAGACCTTTCTGGGTAAAAGTTCCAGAAAATAAATATGAAAGAGCATTTTGTAATTGTATACAAAAATTCCTTTGGAGTTGCAAACAAAATGTTATTTCTTTTGTCTTAATTTTTCTCAACTAAAAAAGCTAGGTTGACTCACCAAGAAAGAGCTTGGATCCCTGAAACTACCATAGTCCATTCCACCACAGACCTGTGAACAAACATTTCCCAAAGAGTAGGAGGGGACCGACCCAGTTAGTGACCAGAGTGGTGATATCACTATCACTTTTGCATGACACTTGGCATAGGGTAAGCAGGAATGCAGGAAGCAGGTGACACACCCCTCTGACTCAGGCTAGTTTCAGTGCTTGCAAATCCTGACTCCATTATTTCCTTCCTATGTCATTTTGGGCAATTGGTTTCACTTCTCTGTGCACTGCTTTCTCTACAGTAAAATGGAGTAACATACTAGCTTTACAGTTAATACATGTAAAGCATTTTATATTAAGATCTATCTCCTGGGACTAGTTGGCACTGAACTAGATGCCAGGGATATATTTAGAAAAATATCTAACACATACCATGAGTTCAATAAATGTTAATGCAAGAGTTAAAAAGCCTTATCTGGCATTCCAACACTAATGTTATTATAAATGTTTATAAGGAGGATGATTATTTAACTAACATACATACATACATACATACATACATACATATGTAACTCCAGGGGAGGTTTGGTACTTGAGTCCAGAATCAAGTACATGAATATTTCTCTGATAAAATGTACAGACTTAGTGAACTAAATAAAGACTACAAGTGGACCCACATAAGCTAGGTCAGGACTTGCCATCTGTTTGTGACATGACCATGTTTTTTTTTTAACTTGTCAGAATCTTTTAGACTTTAGAATTGGTAGGTTTCTATTTATTAAGTAAGGGACAACCTTCAACTGAAATCTTTTCCCTTCTAATTCTCAAGGTACGAGTGACAAAATAAATTGCTAAAACCATTGCAGAACAGAAAATACCTTCAAGCATGGAAAATGCAAGAGTGCATAATTAATCTATGGTACATATTGGTCTAAACATTGTCTTGCTCAGATAGTGTTTCCTAGATTCTCAGCCTGCCAATTCATTCCATAAACACCTCTCAAAGTCTCTTTTTAAAGAATGTTAAAAGTAATTTTGGAATGTAAGATAAAATGTGTATTAGGGCTTATGACTGCTTAATAATACACTCCTATTTATTCCATAGGAAAAAGAAGACAAAAGCTAGGAAATGGCAAATGAACAGTTGGTTGGAAAGCATGAGTCTCATGAGAACACCAAAGCCTCTATAGTTGTTCTCAGGGGTGGGGGGATAGGAATAAATGCTATAGCAAACTGGTAAGCCATCCCACTGCTACCAAAGGAATTCTCTCCACATTGCATTTGAAGGAAATACTTGCAGCTCTTCAAGAGCCTACAATAAATGGTTCAAGATGTTCTCACGGCTGGTCGGCCCTGGATAAAGGGTGTGCACAACCTCATGGAAGCTGACTTTTACTCATTACTCCATATGTTGGTACTTATCTCTCCCATTTTTTTCGCATACTGATTTTGTATTAAAGTACGGCTTCCTTCAAAGCTTATGCTTCCCACTTCCACAGTGAACCTATATACAAAGGCAAGTCAAGAAGGCCCAAAAAATAAATGAAGATCATTATAATGCCTCATGGTTTTCCCCTTCTTGTTATCTTTCTACTCAATGAGACTGTAGCAGGAGATCTGAATGACATTTTTAAACTGAAACCTTAAAGCTATATTTAAATACCTATATTAAATTTATTTAATATATTTAATATATTTAAATACCTATATTAGCTATATTCAATACTCAGTTGTCAGAGAACAACATTTTGAGGCTTATCTGGGTCCTACCAAATAGTTGTTATTGATTTAAGCCCCCTCTTCAAAGCAAGCTTACACACACACACACACACACACACACACACTAAAATTTGAAGGTGTACAGTACACTTATCAAATACTATTGGGTAGACGTGATTGAGGTCTGTTTCTCAAATGGCTTCCTTTTCAAAGCTTTCTCATGCTTTGTTTCGCAAACACACAAAGACCAAATATGCCAAAATACCAATACTTTCAGTAACTCTGGGAGAGAATTCAGAGCAATGTTTTTAGATGTACATTTAAAAATAAGAAACTCAGAACAAAGAATGACAAACTAAATTTTAAAGATGAAACATTCGGATAATTCTTCTGGGACATACTTTGTAGCATTTACTATTTCAATTTATATTATATCCCATTTTTAATCACTCAAAACAATGGCTTCTAAATGTCTGAAGAACATCTGAAGTTTTTATATAGTCTTTTTCCTATCCTGCACATATTTAGCCCAATATTAAATTACCATGTTCTTTATCCAAGTATTTACATGGAAATACTGAGGTGAAAAGTATTAGTCACTGAATATACACTAGCAGTAGGATATAAATTAGCTAGAAATACTATCATGCTTTCTCACCATTTTTCTGTCTCCTTCTCAGGAGGGCCACCTTAATTAAGCCAAATGACATGTGACATTCGCACAAATTTGCAATGCCAATGTACAGCTGAATCTACACCTCACAGCCATGCTTGTCTTTTCATTGAAACTTAAGTCTTGGGAGCTATTAGCCTAAGAGAAATTATCTTCAAACCCTCAAAGTGTGTGTGTAGGGGGCACAATTTACAGATTCCAACATATGCATCTTCCTCTTCCTATCTGCAGCCCACTCAACTAACAGAAACCTGCAGCTTTGCTATCCTGTTATGACTTTCTTTTATTAAGCTGGGGATTTTATGATTTCAAAAGGAACAGAGTGGGAGCCAGAAGTCAAGAATGTACATTCAACTTTTAATTTAGTTGGGGCTAATTAAAGCAAAATAAATAATATTATTCCTTTTATAATTCAAAGCCCAATTCCGTTCATGTTATAATTGCATGTTTATACTCATGAATGGAGATTGCCCAGAATATGTATATAATTACTGACACTTAAAATATTTCCATCTAATTCTTTGTAAGTATATATCACATGATTACTTCTACTGACCAATAAGAAACAGACAAAAATCAAGCAGCCACCTACTATCCTAATCTGCTTGTTGGGCTCAACCTTTACACAATCTTATTTCAGCAAAGTCAAACATTGACACTAATATAAAACTGCTATCTCAGTGTCCTTTGGAACACAGATAGATTGTCACAGCTTTCCTGTCTTTTTCTGGAATAGGACCAGCTCAGATCAAAACGAGAAAACTGAATTTCAGGTTTCAGAGAAAGAATGGCAGGCAGACACATGGGTATCACACCATAAAGAGTTAGTTGCTCATTACCAACTAGAAAATGTTATGTACTGTGTGGAAATCAGCACCCTTTTGCTTTACTAATGTAATCAAACAGAACAATCTTAAAATCATGACATGAATGCAAAACAAATTCTATGACCACCATCATCTGCCATTCACAATCAGATGTTTTGGGTGCACTGCTTCAACTTTCATTTTGTAAAGATCTAGATAAAATCCGACACAATGGGGAAGCAAAGGAGCCGATTAATTCTGAAAGTATCTCTTCAAATTTCAACTTGATAGTCAGACTGAATGCAAATCTCTATGCGTGGAAAGTTAATGTAGCAACTCAAGCAAACAGCCCATTTTGATTTCATGCTTTGCCCCACTGAACAGGAAACCATGTTCAAACAGGAAGATCTAGTTCGATTACATATGTATGGCTGAACTAGGAACAGCCAGCTCGGTTTGTTAACTACCTGGTACCTTCTCAGCCTCTATGCTATACTATGGGGCTTCCTGCTTTTAAAATCCCTACCTTTGTTTATATGTTCTCTGTTCTACACACTTGGTAGGGGTCTGTGAACAGTTTTGCAATTCTCCCACACATCAGATGATATCTATTAGGGACAATGCCACTTTTCACTTACCGATTCTGGATAACACACTGTTTCCTGGTGACAGAAAGCCGAATCTTCCATTTGCTGAAACTCCTTCTTCTCAGCTTGGTAAATCTGATTATAAAATGGCTTTGTTCTGATCGCACAAGGCACTTTTTTCCCACAAAAGTTTGCTAACGAGTTATCTGCATTTCATTCCTGTGACAAAATGAATCAGACAAAAGGGAAAAGGGGGACAAGGAATAAGTCCACACAAGTTCTTGGCACACATTTTCAGCTACATTTTTCTCAGTTTAATCAGTAAGCTGCATTAAAGTGACAGTTACCAGTTCAGGAAGCCAGAGTTTGATCAAAACAGCTACAAGCAATCTCAGTGTCTTGCACTGGTGTGTAGACCCTCACGGCTGCAGCCACTTGGTCATCTATCACACAGAGGAGTCAGTGGACAGTCCCCACCCCCATCCTGCTCCTGATGAGTAGCAGCCAGCCGGGAGAGTGGAGAGTGGACAGTCGCCTAACCCGGGACTTCTTATAGGGACCTGACAATTAGCTGCTGACCAATCACAACCAGCACCTAGTACCTAAGTCACATGACAGGGCAGTCCCTATGCCGTAGAATTTCTGAATTACTGGGGTTATACAAAGGACACTCATTCAGGAAAAGGGGGGGGGTGGTCATAAGCTGAAACAGAAAATGCTCTGGCTGTGACAACTCGAGCTTTAAAACAAGTAACACCCTAGCCTCACCCAGACAAAGAAGGAGCTGAGACCCAGCCAAGATGGGAATCAGAAGAATGTCTGGCATGTATTTAAAAATAATAATCCCAAAGCAGAGGCTGAGTTTCAAAACTCAGTTCAGCTATAAATGAACTGCTCATCCCGCTTCTGACAGTCTCCCCGACAGTTTCACATTCTAAGCTTCATTCTGCACAGCTCCACAGAGGCTTTGCAGAGCCACCATAGGGACATGGGAGAGGTGCACAAGCTTCTCTTCCTTTCCCGCAAAGGGCCCCAAGAGAGGATTCCGAAGTCAAACACATTTCTTTTAAAAACAATTGTAAAAATTAAGCAAATTTAACCATCCTTGGGACAAATCTTTATGCTAACTACAAATCATGTCCCCTTCCATTTTCATTTTTTCATATCAAGAACACTCTTTTTAAGTAAACAAGTTCACTTCATGAAGTAGCTGCCAATTTATTTTTAATACCCCAATTTTTCTTAAATACCACTTATGCATCACAAAAAATTTCAACCACAAATACCCTTACCATTTCTTCATTCTCTGAAAATGGCACTTACAAATGTTCCTTGTTTGGATCTGTCCATTTCTTCTCTTCCTCTCCCAACATCTAAAGTCAAACACGGGCTCAACCTCTTCTTTCTAAACCAGACACCCAATTTTTCTCAGGCAAAACTGCAATAGCTCTTTCTCCAAGGCAAGCCCAGAGCACTGTGCTGCTTGCCATTCCCAATTTATGGAAGGAAACATATGTCAAACAAACCAGGTGATGACTCACACTACCTCCCCCGGCCACATTTTCCCCAGAATGGGAGGGTAGTGTAAGTACAGCCCATTTGGATCTGACTCAGTTTTATTAGACTAGTGGTTGTAGTTGGTCTGACAAGCTCCCTTTTTTTTTTTCTTTTCTAGCTCATGCATTTAAGGATCCAAATGCATGTTCTAATGGGTTTCAAAGCATTCAATCATGTAAACAAGAAAGCTCCAAGATTATATTTTAAGCCTCAGCTAAGCTCTGGCCCCATTTTTTAATATGCTGTAAATTTTACAATTAAGGCCACCGAACAATCAAGTTCACACAACAGTGGGGAAAAGGTTTTCTACATGCAGGGCTGCCTCGTGTCTTTAGCATGGGAGGAACCCAGTTTTAAATCTCTTGTTGGGGCCCATGTGGCAGGTTCTTCAGGAAGTGGTCAGGGACATGAGAGCCAAGCTGTGTAACAGGCTTTTACTTTTGTGTGTACTGCAATTTGCACTCTAACCTGAGTCACTTACACAGAATCACAAAGTCAACAATGGCCTCGCCATACCCCAACATCTGAATAGTCTTTTGGTGTCAACTTGTTTAATAGTTAAAGACAAAAGCCTTAAAAATCACCAAATAATTTCTGGGAAAAATCCCAATCAAATAAACTGCTTCCAAGTTCCCTATTCGGTATGATGTTTAACTACCACGATGAGAGTGGCATTACATGCATGGAATCAATTATTCTTAGGTATTTGAGAGATTGGAAGAAATGGAATAATAAGAGCAACACACACACACACACAATCTGAATGGTTCATGCAAGCAGTCAAACTTCAGTTATCTCTTTTCAACATACTTCCTTTAACCTTGAGCAAAGTCAGTAACTGCTTTGAAGAGGGCTTTTACTGTTGATTAAACCTTGATGGATGACTAGTTATGTTACAATGTAGGACATACCTTCTATTTTTAAGACACAAGGCAAATAGCTAATTCTCCAACTCACAGATGAAGACACAGAAAAGATACACACATGGAAATAGTATTTAAAAAGCTAATTTGGAAGTAGATCATTCACTTTATAAATATATATAAAAAATTTCCCTGTAAGTTTTTTTACTGTAATAAACATCACTCTAAATTTCCATAAAGAATCAGTTTTTAGAAATTAAATTTAAAAACTACTTGAAAGTGCATTTCCAAATTATTCTTTAAGTCTTTCTATTTTAAGTGCATGCACATATTTCTCAACTAGTTATTAAAACCTGTTCATATTTCAACAGGGATATATTAATCTAGCCGCTGACATTTTCCAAGTAGAGCTTTATTAGCTTAAAGACAGTTACCTTCCCATGATACACAGAGAACATCAAGTTTATAATTACTTAGCTTTTGATGGAAATTAACACAGAGTATGAAAGCAGACTTTAATAAAAATCAAAGAACCAAAACTCTGGCATCTGAAGAAACCTATAACAACTCTTAAAAGTCTGGAGAATGGCTGGTATTTCAATCCCAGTTCCTCCATTCCTAGCCTTGCATCTGAACTGAAAACGGTTGACACAGTGTTTGAGTCACGCACAGCAGTTATTCTAACACTTAAAAATAACATTTAAAACTACTTTATTAGTGATGACACACACCTGACCAAGCCATCATTTCTGTAGAGCATTTCAGAATCTGTTTGAGCTTTTCCCATCACATTTTCTGGAGTATCCTTAAAGTCAGTGCAGAATAGAGCTATGGCCAGATGGAACCAGTCCAAAAAGACATTCAGAAACTCCCATAGCAGCCCAAGCATGGTGACAAAAAGCCTGCCTTCCTGTACACACAGGAATATGCAAGGTTGTGTAGGGTTGTGGCAAGAGGATAAGGAGTTACTTCAAGGCCAATCTAGGTGAAACCCTGCCTCAAAATTAAAACAAAACAAAATTAAGTAAAACAACAATAATAACAAAACAGAACTCTCATTCTAGTTAGCCCAGACAGGTCAAGACATTAGAACTGTCAGCAGCCAGGAAAAGATAAATGAGTCAAAAACTTGGAGGATCATTATAGCCCTGTTCACGGTAGAGCACTGTCCTGGGCATAGTCCAGAGCACCTCCAAACACCTCCTAATAAAAGGGATAAAGAGTACAGACCTACAGTAGACTCATAATCTACTGTTTTGTTTTGTTTTCCTCCATAAGGCCACCACATAAAATCCTATGACATTTACCCTAAGGGAAGCCCAGGCAGTTGGGTGAAGAACCTCAGTTTATGTTCTCTGTTAGATTATCTTTCATTAAGAAATTCTACTTCCTCTGAATACATGAAGCTCTGGTTCTATCTGAAAGCTATATGAAGCAGTTCAACTACCGCACAAACCCTATGGTAACAAAAGCTAATATTTTCAAGTCAACATGTGACATAATTGACAGAGGATAAAAAAAAAAGACAGCAGGCAGAAATCTCTGAGGTATAAGTACACTTTATAAATACGCAGATCCTCAAATACTGTGCTCTGCTGAAGGGCAAAGGGTGAGCAAGTGATCCAACTTGTCTTGAACATAATGGGGATAAGACAGCAAAATAGAGAGATGGTAGTGTTGTGGAAGGCTCCAAGATTCACCCCTTTCAGTGGGAGTTTGGGTCAGAGGTATAGATCCTCTTCAACTCTCAACTAAAGGTTGTTTGGAGAAACAGCACAGAGTTCTCTCTCTGCTAGAAACCCAAAATACTAAACAATCTGACTTTTTCAGTTCTAGAAGCCACAACTATAGGTCAAGGTGAACATAAACAGCCCAAAATCCAATATTGGCCCTGGGGTGGTATTGCCTAAAGGAATGTGGGAAAATCACTTCCTTTCTGTTTTACATCACCTGGAGAATAGACAAACAAGAAAATACAAGTAAGAAACAAAAATCTCTGCTTCAGCGATGCTCACATTACCAAGGCTGAGCAGCCACCCCCAATATATCTCTTCCATTCCAATGGAGGCAAAAACAGCCTTAAGCTTCCATGTCATCCTGTTCATTCAAGCAAATAAAGTGACTTCATCAGTTGTGTTTTGTAACAATCAAAAATCTGGAGAATGTCAAGTATGACGATACATGTCTATAATTCCCTGCCTTTGGAGCCACACAGTGAGATCCTGGCTACAAAACACCAAAAAAATCATTTCTTATTTAATTATAGAAATACTCTACTTTCAGAGCACGTTAACTTCATGTACAGTTTACATAAAATTTCCAGTATCAGGGTTAGGAACATGCCTCCATGGCTGGACTACATGAAAGCCTTGACAAACATGCACACAAACTACATGCAGATTTATGTAGGACACTGGGAACATGTCTTTATGAGGACTGGACTGTGTTCTAAGCTTTTCATCTCATAGAAGGAGCTGCCTGTCTTCTTGGAGTGATTTCACACAGAAGCTGAATACTTAGCTCAGAATTTTTTTTTATTACTTGTCTCCTGTCCCCACCCATTTTAAAGAACGAATTGACTCAGTTTTTTTGATGACAATAACATCGTGGGTGGGAGTGAATACAGGAGTGGGCATGGTAGGAGAAGAAGAGGAGGACGAGGAGGAAGAGGAAGAGGAGGGAAAAGAGGAGGAGGAGAAAGGAAAGAGAAAAGAGACAAAAGCTGACTCATGCCATGTGAGTAATCTTAGGGTTTTTTCTTCTTCCTAAGGATATAAATCAAATTAAGCTTGTTTTTCTGTGGGTGAAGGAAAGAGAATATAATAATATCATGAATCAGAGCAATTATCAACTATGTGACACTCACTAAAAATTAACTACAATCACTGCTTTCTCATAAGCTGTCCAAAAGATGCAAGAGCACTTGTTAATCAATATAATTCTTGACAAATATCCCTCAAGTCTCAACTCGATTATAATCCTCTTCTCTAAAAAGAATAAAATTCCTTTTGCACATATATTTCAGGTAAAAAAGACTTACTTCACAGCCCACTGTGAGACAGTCTTTGGACTTTGAAGGCTAGTGGCAAGCTCACAAAGGTAATACTAGGTAGAGACCAGGACAAAATACAGAATTGTAAGATTGATAACTCAGAAACTGACTTTAAACTCTCAAAAGCATCACACTGGAAATGAAGACTACATTAGTGGGACAAACACTCAGGAGACAGCAGGCATCTCTGTCTTAATAGTTTGCAGTAAGAAGAAAGTTTTCACATGAACCTCAAACACATGAATTCTCACATGAACCTCAAACACATGAACCTCACATGAATTTTCACATGAACCTCAAACACATGAATTCTCAGGACTCATGGACTCATAGACTCCTTACCAGGGATAATTAGAAAAAGGTAGACTCAAATCAAATACAAATCAAGCTATTAGAAATATACACAGTAGTATTAAATAGAGGAGGATCATCCCTCTGCAGCCCTACACCTTTCTGTACCTGGACACAATGGGTTGCTGAGTTCAAAGCCAGTCCATGCATTCACAGTGAGACCCTTTGTTAAATGAAAAGTGGCTAGCTTAAAAGAAAAGCTTTTAACCAACCAAATTAGTATATTCTGCTCTTGGGCAAATACAAATAAGGAGTTAAAGGGGCGTTTCCCCCTTGACAGTGTTGAATCTGAAACTCAGGTGCACCAGCCAAGTGCTCTACCACTTAGCTGTGCCTGCTGTCTTTGCTAAACAACAGAGCTAACAGGACAGTATTTTATACAAATCCAGTTCCTTACAGAACAATCCCCAGAGATCAAAGACAACAGTGCTTTTATCACATTGTTGGGTTTTCTACAGTTCATTTCTATTTATAGGATAGTAGTTTTGTACTAGTACCAATAATGGAGTCTCTAATAAATTATTTCAAGATAACTTTGAATATGCCAAGGCTTTTAAGTATCTTGGGTTCTTTGTATTCCTCGATTTGGAAATTTTAATTAGTAACAATGAGTTCTTTGTGGATGACAATTTATACACCCAAGTTTACCTATCTGCAAATCTGTCTGAATAACAGTAACAAATCTTAGCCAAGATATACTATCAGTGATGCATTTACATAAAATGAGCCACATCTGTTCTCAGACTCAGCAACACAGCTATCTATACCTTTAGCCCTCAAGTTCTCTGCCAAGTTTATATGACTGATTTTTCAGTCAGCATTCTCCAAACTCATAATCTCAAATTTGCTACATAACAGAAACAATACACTCAGACCCAATTTTGCCAGGTCCTGTTCTGTGCTTGCTGTAAATGGATAAAGATAATTTCTGTACCTGAGGAGATGGATCAGTTGGAAAATACTTCATTTGTAAGCACAAGGATCTAATGTCAATCATTAGAGTCCATGTTAAAAAACGTTGCACAAACTGTAATTCCAGTGCTGGGTAAGCCAGAACAACTGGCTCCCTAGGGTGCACTGACCAGCCTGGGCTAGCCTACTTAGTGAGCTGCAGGCTAGGTACAGTCTCTGTATCCCAAAAAAAAAAACAAAAAAAAAATGGACAAGGCCACCCCTGGTCTCCACACATGCAAATGCATCTGAACAAACATAAACACACACATACAGATCTTCTAAGTATTAACTCAAGGGGAAAACAGTGAGAAGAAAAATCAAAACAGATCTCATCAATCCCCAGAGTAAAACACCCTAAACAGAAGAGTCATTGAATAGTCTGCTTAGGTACTTCCTGTTCTCTACTACACTAAGCATTCAAAGTGGAAGCCAGGGTGAATATAGGGGCTGCCAAGCTTTTGTTGAGTGCTGAAAAATCACAGGTATCAGAGGCACCATAGATTTTAAGTGGAAGTGAATTCCAGACTGTTTATAATTGATCACTAAGTATAAGAGATGAAAATGTAGTAATAAAGACATGCCCTGGAGAGCATGAATCTCACCAAGGACAGTGGATGTGCAGTGGTAGAGTGGTGATCTTTGTTTGGAATTTACAAAGGAGTCAGTAGAAGCACTGGTGAGTAGGGGGGGGGGGTCAGTATACCAATGCCGCTCACCAAACAAACCACATCTACTCTAGAAATCTGGCTTTGGTAGATAGAGAACAACTTAATGCCAGAAAACACAACTGAAACAGAACAAGGAATGAATCAAAATAAAAAAAGGAGAGCTTCATAGACAAGGAATGAAAGCAATTAATGGTCTTATTGAGTAGTAACATCTATGCACGGTACATATGCATAAAGGTTCAATGGGTGGCAATCAACAGTTGTCTAATTGTACTTATGCCCCGCTCAACAGGAGTGAAATTATTCCCGGTACTAGAAATTTCAGTAGTATCCCTGGAAGCTGACTGAGTTTATTTTGACCTTCTGTCAAGCCACTTCCAGTATGATTCCTTACTACATTCTAAATTGTATCTTTATACCCACAACTGTAAATACCACCCCTCATCAAAGAAGCCTTTCTTTATAGAAAATAGAGAGCATCACAGAAAACCACAACTGGACACCATACAGAGATCAACAGACCATGGAAAGCTTAGACCCAGAGGACATGAATACATCACACCTCCTGCATCTACAGCTCAGATAACATAGAAGACAAGGAGGTGGAAAGATTCTAAAAGTCAGATTACCAGGAACCTTGCTGTGAAAAGCTTGTCTAGAAATGGCCAGAACAACGGCATTATCAATGGACATGTCAACATGGAAGGTAGATGTTCCATTCCTAGACAAAAATCTACAGGTAACTAATGAATGCTGGGAGAAGAATCAGCCTCATCCAGGGATGAGGCCCCTCATTGGTTTTTCCAATCCAGAGTAGTCAGACTTGCAGTCATATACACACTATCAACAAAAACTGCTTGGTGGATGTTATTTACTGCACACACAGGAACATATATGTAACAAGAATAAAAGAAAATGAGGCTATCAGCTTAAGAATGAAGGGGGATGGGAAGGTAGCTGGAGGGAAAGGGAGTGGGGAAAGGGATGTATTTCTATTTCAATTAAAAATATACTAAATATGTAAAAGGGAAACATGAAAAGGAAGGTTTTATCTTATTTGAAGAATACCATTTTAATAATAAAGTTTAGTTCCTCATCTTGAACCTATTAAGTCCCCACTTTCTGTTTTCTTATAATGTACCTCTCTACCCACCTCCTAATTTACCCTAATTCACCATTCTCCAGCATATAACCAAACTACCAGAACCATTTAGCCTGTGGAAAAGCAACTAGCGGGATAGTGTTGGAAACTGAAACTACCACAAGATTAAAAATGTTTTTGTGGTGGATGGTGAAGAGAGGCCTGCCTGTTGAATGAAGTGGGGGTGAGGGACACACTACCCTGGTTTTCAAGGACCAGGTATGGAACCCAGGACCCTGTATGTCCTAGATATGGTAATCTTCACTGACAACTTGACTGAATTTGAAATCAGCACTTAGAAGACTCAGCTCTTCTAGGATGTTTTCAGAGATGTTCAAATGAAGAGGGAAGGACCATCTTGAATGTGAGCACCTGGAGGCTTAACCTTAACAAAAACTAAAGCAAAAGTGAACTGAGTACCTGCCTCTGCATAAAATGTGACTAACTGCCTTCAGCACATGCTGTGTCAGCAACACACACAATGACACTGTGAGCCAAGATAACCCTTCATTTGAGTCAGGGTCTCTCACTCTAGGAATAATTCTCCCATTTAAGCCCGAGTAGCTGGGACATGTTGTGACAATAATGTCTACTTCTAGTCTGACCTTGAGATCAGGAAATTTTCTAATGTGATGTAGCTACTGGCTATGACCAAACTATCCTTTTCTCTCTATTGCACCCTAGCATGCTTTTAGAAAGAATGAGATAATCTAGCCACAGCAACTAGCAGTTGTGAGAGATGTCACCACAGGTCAAAAATTGTATGCTGGAAACTCCAGACCTCTTTGCCATGTCTTCTTACCTTAAGAGCCTATAGCTTTTTCAAAAGAAGCAAACTTACAGCTATCTGAAAAAGAGTTTTCCTTAAGCCGATCATAACAAGCAAAGTTGAAGCTCACCGATGGATAACTGGTCCCAAAGTTGAGAGAGAAAGATGTCGAATGGGGAAACCAAGAAACCCTTACTAGTCTTTATCTTTCTCAGAGTAATGCATGTGCAACAGCAACAGTTTCTTTCAGGGAAACTGAAAACTGAACATTTCTAACCAAAAGATGAAACAATTAACATTCATAATTCACTTTATAGTTCTATGATTCAATTTTATCTATACTGAAACACTACTAATTTAATTAAACTCCATTCTTTCAGATTACCATTAGGAAAGGAACACACTTTGCCACTTAACCATGACATAGTGCCTTAAGGACAGACGGGGGTGATGGCCAAACTAGTTTTTCATTACTTCATTCTGAGGAATTGAGAAATATTCTCTTCCTTCACTGCATTACTTGTAATGGATCAGCACGTCTATAACTAATGTGGTAATGAGCCATAAAACAGCTTTGACTACTTCTACCTTCCAAGGTGTTGCTCTGAAAGTAGAGTCCCAGTCATTTTCCCAACCTCACTAATATTGGATTCCCTCCCCACCACCATCATGCCTTTCTGAATATATAAGGGTACTATTGTTCCAAAGTCAACAAAATTTCCTTTCAAAAGAATTATATTGACAGCCTATCACATAGCAGGCATAGTCAATCTATACAAAACCAGGAACACAAACAACATATATAGTCAAGTAGACACTTACTGCCAACCTGTGGATACTAGGTATCAGTACTGAGCAGGTAACAAGTGATGTCCTATCCACTGCCATATGAATTCCAATTTTAGAAATAGTAAGATCTCAGGGAGTATCCTAGAGAAATCCCCTTAGACTCTGTGAAATATACATGTTGTGTCTTCTTTACCAACTGAGAGAATCTACATTCCTTATCTATTTCTGACCACATTGCCCAGTACACTCGTTAAGTCATTTAACATCTTACCAAATTCTTCCTAACTCCTAGGCACTATGCTGGGTATAGGTAATATAGTCTGGAGTTTCCAAACTATAAGGGAAAGAAATAGAATCAAAGAAATACAAAATAGACTAGTTAGTGATAAAGCACTCAGGGAGAATAGGGGAGGGATAAGAAAGGCAGACTAAATTGTCATTGAAGCAGATTCCATAAATACCTGGGCAGTAAATGAAGAGGGCATGGCAGAGAGGAAAGAACTAGAGGTGGAAACATATCTTAGGACAAAATCTAGTGTCACACAGCAGGATAAAGATGGTAGAAAGAAGAGAGAAATGAGTCTGGTTAGGCTGACAGGCACAGGGAAGCAGGTTACACAGGGCTTCCTGGATCAGTCATGATAAGTTACCAATCCTTAGCTCTAAGAAACACCACCATTTTTGATCATGTGAGTGAGTTATCCACGGATCTTTGGAGGTTGTTTTACAACATCCTTCTTTCTGTTCTGTGGCAAACTATCTGGCATAACTTACATAAAGGTCTTCATTTGGCTCCCAATTTAGAGGTTTTAGGCCTCAGCTGGTTTGTTCCGTTGCTTTAGGTCTGTGCTGAGAGTGAGGTCGATTAGAGAAGTAAATGATAGGTGAAGGACTGAGGCCCTTAAATATGAAGGCGTCAGGGAAACAATAGGGAACTCGACAAGGGTGTACTGGCTAGTTTTATTGACAACTTGACACGAGCTAGAGTCATCTGAAAGGAAAGAGCCTAAGTTGAAGAAATGTCCCCAAAAGATCAAGCTCTAAGGTATTTTCTCAATTAGTGATCAATGTGGGGGAAGGGCCCAGTCCATGGTAGGTGGTGCCATTTGTGGACTTGTGGTCCTGGGTTCTATAAGTAAGCAGGCTGAGCAAGCCATTGAAAGCAATCCAGTAAGCAGTGCTCTTCATGGCCTTTGTATCAGCTTCTGCCTCCACGTTCCTACCCTGTGTGAGTTCCTGTCCTGATTTCCCTCAAGGATGGACTAAGATATGGAAGTGTAAGCCAAATAAACACTTTCCTCCCTAACTTGCTTTTGGTCATGGTGTTTCATCACAGAAAAAAAAAAGAAAACCCTAACTAATACAAAAAATACAAAAGGAAGTGGCAAGGAAAACCCTTCAACGAGTCAATGGTATCTGGAATCAAAATGAAGAGCATCTGATCAGCTGGCAAACTGACAGACACTAGAACCAGTATATCACACTGAATTTCAACTGTGAAAGTCCTGGGTGTTCTTGACTGGGGAAGAAGGAGCACCATTTTTAACTATGGAGTGGTCTACAGAGCACAGGAGAAGAGGGATGCCAGGCAGTCCTAAGAAACAACTCAGACAAAGAGAAATGACATCGTGGCTTCAGGAAGGAAGTGGGTTGTAGGTGGTAGAACAGAGGACAAGAAAACACAGGTCAGTTGCAGGAGCCTAATGAGGCTAACCTTCACTCCAGTAAGGTAAGATAGGTAACTCAGAGCACACATATTGGTACAGCCTTCTTGGTTTTCTTCTAAACCATGAGTTTGTTTAAGACGTTCTCTTCAGACTTGGGTTACTTTGATCTCTTTTCTGGCTACTTATTGTTGCTGCTGCCACACTGACCAAAAGAAGCCCACAGCTTCAATCCATGTTTATTAAGGCAATGAAACAAAAGAGTTAGCTGATAATATACCCCAGAGTAATCTAATAGTCTGTGGCTACAGACTGAAGTATTTAGCAAACCTTAAACTCTGAGTGTTCAGCAGAGCTGTGAGTAATCAATGGTGTTCAGCTTGTTGTTAAGAAACACAAATTCTGAGCAAAAGTACACCAGTACTTTAGAATTCTAAACAATAGTTTAGAATACTACTCCAAAGTCACAACTGTAGCAGAACACATTGCTTGAACACCTAATTAAACAGCTTATTCAGATCTGTCTCTGTCTGAACTGAAGATTCAACATGTCTCCATGAATGACCTCAATGGCTTCAATAAGCAGGAACAGCATCCAGAGAGTTAGCAAGCACCAGATAGTATCTATCTGTAGCCATACAACAAAATCTAACTACAGTTCTTGGGAACTGAGCACATAATATCCTACCACCCAGCATCTTGAGGACTAGATAGAACATAACCGCACATTAAATTACCATTTACTGTTTGCAAGAATTCTATGCTCCTGTTGCCTGTGAACAGCAGCATCAAAATTCTTAGGGTGTTATCAATGGTACATTTACAAAAAACTGGGGTACCTGAATAATTTTATGCCAGATAAGGACAGGCAAATGGGGTTCAGAACACAGATTGCCCAGGTCAAATGCCAGCACTACCCAACTCTACTGGTTACTGGATGCATAACCTTGGAATTAGCATGAGAACCTTTCAGGAAAACCACAAAAACAGATCAGTAGAATGTAACACATTCTTAGGACACCAACTCTACTATAAAATTCGATGGCAAAAAAAAAATCTTAAGTTGCAAAAGTAACTTTTAGATTGTTTCAACGTTCCAACACAACTGTAGTGAAGATTAGAAGCATACGATTCACAATTTAGAAGGGAGAGAATGGAAATAGATTGTATGTTTGTCTCAGGCCCCCTTTGTCCTTGTCACCTCTGAGGTTCTCTTCAGGAACTCCAGAGAAACAATGGCATAAAACACTGTCTACTGATCTATTGAAGACATTGTACCCTGCAGGGAAATGGCCCTCTGAAGGCTCTCCACTATGAAAATAGAGATCTAAGCAAGCTCAGCGAGAACAAGGAGTGGGTTTAGCAAGTGAAACAAGGCCACCAACTCTCAATTTTTCCATCTTTGCACCTTATCATGGGATTTGGAGCCCCTTGAAATGACATACAGCTTATCTAGTAAAGCTGTGCTGCTGTCTAGATACAGGATCTTTCCTCTTCCTTCTTTTCTTTCTTTTATTTGGTTCACTGATTTGCGGGTTTTGAGCTATGTATCTATAGTGTTGCTGGGGATAGTATACTGAAGCAAGCATCTGACCACTGAGCTATATCCTCATCCCTATAAGCTGAGAATTATAAGAGGAGTGTAGTCTCTACACAAAACCTCATCAACATACCAGCCCTCCCTGCCTTTCCTATCGCAGGTGACTAAGAACTCCCAGTGATAACCCAGTCATGCCTGTCTTTACCTATTCTACCCCAGATGGAAAGAAATTGGTGTTAGATACTAAATAGAACAAGATGGCATGAACTGGTTTCCATTTTCAAAACTCTAGTACTGAACAAAGAACAGATGTGCCCAAAAACAAAAGGAAATGACATATTTCATATACTTCAGCATATGAAGCTGTGTATTTGTATCACCTATACATGATGTGCTATGAAGACCACAGAAATACTGGCTTGTTCCTCACAAAGATAATTTTCTCTTAACCTTACAATGTGCAGTCCCATGGCTAAAATCTGAGACAGGAGAAACATAAATGGTGGAGACCTTGCCCTTCAGAATTCATGATTCCTAGAGACTTAGTACAAAAGTGAGGAAAGATCAGAGATGGTATGTAGCTCTGGTCTAGGATGTACAATGGTATAATATGTACAAAAGCCCTAGGCTCTATCCCTAACACCACAACAAACAAATCAGGGGAAGACTGTACACCATCTAAGGAAGCATGTGGAATCCAAAGGAATGGAAAGAACACCTTCAGATTCTCCATGCTTTCTTCAAATGACTTGGGGTATGGGGAGTGGGGTGGATGGGTAGGTGGGTAGCCCAACATGGTAACCTGGACCAAGGCAAACTTCCTGCCAAAAGCTAGAAGAGCCCTGCTGGCAGCTCCATTCTTTGCTTCCTGCCCCAGCCTCAAATTCCCATAGTACTCAGCCTTTGGAATAGTCAAGTGTGTGCTAAGGTGAACAACACTTGAATGAGCAACAAGGACTGCCAAGCCACAAGAGTGAGCTGTGTGTAATACTGTAGGAGGGCCTGGAAAGAGTGAAAGAACATGACTGGCAGTGATAGAAGACTCAAGGACCTGTACTACCACTTTGTTTGTTTTTGTTGTTTCCTTCTCCCTCACATCCCCTTCTAAAGACAGATAATCTCTGTAACCTAGGCTATCCTTGAACATTATTCTCCCACTTCAACCTTCCCCTTGTGCTGGATTTACAGGTGTGAAGTACCCCACCAGCCGAAATGACTTAGTCTTTGTGCCTACGTTTCTCTTCCTAAAGAGAATGAAAGATCTGCAGGTGTAGCCAACGAGCCTCAAAAAGGTGGTCTGCAAAGAACTCCATAAAGAGCAAGACTCCCCATCTCAAACCAGTGTCCTGACCCAGCTCTCACCCAAGATAGCCCATTCCACAGAAAGTTCTCTGTGAGAAGAAGCTTGTGAAACAGGGAGATCTCAAGCAAGATTCCCTTCCTAAAGGCCAAAGCCATTAATACAGACAAAAAAAAAATGAAAGTAAGCCAGAGCTGACAATGGAACATGGACTCTGTTTACCAGGAAAGGCAATTCTCCATAGCGCCATCTTCCTGACTTAATCATGTGAGAACACAGGTCCAAAAAGCCCCATTTCCCAGGTTGGGGTTAGGCTAGGGGGATCATTTGTTGATTTGTTTTATTTTGAGACAGGGTCTCTCAATGTTGTCCTGGATGTCCTTGAACTCACTATATACACCAGGCTGGCCTGGATCTCACAGAGATCTGCTTGCCTCTGCCTCCTAAATGCTTAGACTAAAGGCACATGTCATCATGCCAAGTCCAATTTCCCAGTTTTTCAACCAAGAAATATACTATATTATTTCTAAGTATATAGAGTTAAATAACACGTAGAGTTTTTTCACTGCTCATACCTTCTTGCCCAAGGTCTAACATATGAATGAGCTCAAAATATAACATAAAATCAGTAAATAAGCTAGATATTACATTAGGGAGCAAATTGTATGACAAGGCCTTTCATTTTTCCTCCATCAAGATAACTGGAGGTGTATATCAGTAACAGAGTTCTGCCTAGCATATACCAAGACTGGAATTCCAACAGGTGCACTGTATGCTACAATCAAACAAACAAGCAATAATCACCACCAAAAAACCCAACTCCATATTGTCAATGGGGAATATTTATATAGTTTTAAATCAAGGTAATGGAATATGGCATGTGTCTCTAGACTTACAGGAGTGCTAAGATGTGGGCTGGTATGTCTCCTGACTTTTAGAATGGGGCTTCTTACAGAAAAAAGCAAAGAACGTGCTCCTGAGTTATTGGGGGGCATTTCTTAGTATATATGTTACATGCTTACATTCTTAGTATATATGTTCTTAGTATATATGTGTACATGTGGGTAAGGGCCAGAGTTTGAGGTCAAGTGTCTTCTTAGAGACTTCTTTCTATCTTATTTCTGAGTCAGGGTTATCTCACTGAACCTGGAACACATCAATTCAGCTAGACTGTCTGGACAGCAAGCTCCAGGTATTCACCTATCTCTGTCTCCCTAGACCTAGAGGTTACAGATATGTGCTGATGTGCCCAGATCTTGCTTGGGTGCTTCAGATCCAGCCTCTGGTTCATATGATTATGTTACAAGTACTTTACCAACTGAGTCATCTTCCCAGCCCACATTTCAAGGTTACTGAGTTGAAAAGAGTGACACTTCTATCAAATGGGGGATCATACAAGTAGGAAGAAAACAAATCTCTGAAGGTATTTGTAAACTGACTCCTTGGAAATGGAGCGATGACTCTATGGTTAAGGACTCTTTGTTAAGCTTTTGGAGAACAAGAGTTTGATTCCCAGCATCCACATAGCAGAACAAAGCTACAAAACATAGGATCTGTAGGATCTGACGCCCTCTACTTTTTGTTTTTCTTACAATTCTGGCTACTTAGGATACTATACAGAGAAAGCATTGTTGGGGCAGATGAGCACACAGGGCCTCTAAACTGCAATGGTCTTGCAACCTAAGGTACAATCTAAACACTTAAAACATATGGGGCTGGAGAGGTGGCTTGGTGGTTAAGAGCACTTGCTTCTCTTCTGGAGGACCCACTTTTGATCTCCCACACCCACACTAGGTAGTATACAACCACCTATAGCACCAGATCCAGGAGATCCAACACTCTCTCCTGTTCTCTATGGATACCTATACACATGGTGCACATAAAGTCATCTGGGTACATACATACACAAATAAAAATGAAAAAAATAAATCTTTTTATAAAAGATCTTAACAATTGGTCTATATTATTATCATGTAATGCTCACAAAGCAGTGTCCTCACAGTATGATACATTTGTCTTTGTCATCTCACTGGTTTTTATGTTTACTCACAATCTCCTTACTTCTAATCCAATGCAGTGCTCCTCAGTGATTTATGTTACTTAAGGCTCAGAGGCAACTTAATATTGGCCTTTACATACCTACATAATGCATACAGACCTCACCACCAGCTCATTATCACCTCCATGACAAAGAGCTCCAGGCAAAATGGAAGACACCCAAATGATGTCGAAAAAACAGCTTGAGAAAAATAGAATAAATATATCCTAAACATGAAAATGTTGTTAAAGGGACCTTGCACCTAAATCCTTAATGGTAGTAAACTTCAGTTTCTATTCTTCGAGATGTCTCTTCCAAGCACCTGATTTCCAATACAAGCTCATAAATTTAAAAAAAAAATGACACTATACTCAAAATGAATATAATTAAAGACCATCATATCTCACCATAGAAAGGATTTTAAGTTTTAGGAAGAACCTGAACTAAATAAATACTTCAAGTGTTTTTTCCACTTCAATGAACCCTCCCAGGCAGTCATAAAAACATAGCATCCTCAACAAGGATGTCTAATAATAGCAGCTCATATACCTCCCAGTACTTACAACCTCCCACCCAAATTTCTATGGTGATTCTCACTTCTCTCCCTCATTCTTCCTAGCATATTGTATAATTTATTGGGGGGTACATAAAATACTGAACATTTATAGCTTTTCATAATAATTTTTTCTTTTAAAATTGAAAGTTTAGGCCAGAAACCTCTATAAGATCTTAATCTATAAGACGGATAAAGAATGAGTGAGTATGAACCCTAGGATGATTTTCTAAGACTCTTCACATTTTACACTCAGGGAACACTAGAAATTGTTCAAGTAAAAGCATGCCATGAAGTTGGAAAGTCACCAGTGAAATATTAATTACAGATGAAATGTGACATAGACTCTCCTATGTTCCCTGGGTACAATATATTTCCGTGATTAAAATAAATACATTCCATTTCCTCGAAGTGCAAATTCGATCTGTCAAACTGTGTGGCAAGACCATAAAGCTGCGGAAATTCCGAAACCTAACCTGCTAAGCATTCCGAACAGCCAGCCCTTCTCCAAGGAGAAGTTGAAAGAAATCTAATGTTTTACAACTGTCCACATCTGAAAATTACAAAAGAGGTTCAAAAATCATTCTCAGTAAAACTGCTAAATACGAACAGGTCCACAAATTCTCAATCTAAATTTACATCTCTATATGTGTTAGAAATGGCACCCAAATATAAAAATTGCCCTTGTGCTGCTATGAACACCAAAGTATTTAAGAGGTCTGCAAGATCCCCGTAGGCAGACATTGGCATAAACTTTTGCATACTGTAGGTTATATCTTTAAAAGGTGTCAAAGGAAAAACATATGAAATGCTGTGATCTCCACCCACTGTCACTTAAGACTTACTGCCCACGCACTGCACAGGCCCCTGCCAGCATCCTGCATCCACCCTTTCTTTCAAGCCTACTACATTAGACCATGGAAACTCAGGATGTGTGGCCAGAGGCCCCTGCTTTGAATCCAGCTGGCCTGCCACGTGGAGTGACCATGACCTTAGTCACACTTCCGCTGACATCCTGTGAGTGGGCTCAAGTTGGAGCCAGACCTTCTCACTGTGTAGCCGGCCCTGCTCCTGGAAATGCAAACCCCTGCTCCCTAAAACATTTCATTCTCAATTCCACAACAGGGCTTCCTGCTCCCCACCCCTCAGGAACAAAAGGTCTTTGAGTGTCCTCACTACCCTGGGAACACCTTAAAACACTTCATCAGTCGCTATCAAGAGAGGCATTTCCATCTTACATGAGATTTTCAGAGAGGCTTGTTCCCGGAGTCTCACTAACCACTACAGCCACAATAACCACTTTTATAGGCATTATAAACATATTTAACACTCTAAATTCCAGATGTGACCCTATGAAACACACACAACAAAACTCTTCTCATGAAAGTAGTACCTGTTCATTCAGCAGAGAGTGAATCTGGGGTATTGATCACAGAAGCATTATCTCCATGGTCCTTTTTCTAAGATGGAATGAAAAGATTACCCAAATTCTTGAGTTTGCCTGGGCCTGATTGTGCATGCCTATAATCCCAGTTACTAGGAAGGCTGAGCCAGAAAGACACTAAGTTCAAAGGCTGCCTGGGCTACAGAGTGAGTAGGACCTTTTCTCAAGACAAAAAGTAAAAAGTAGCAGTACACATATAGTTCAGTGGTTCAGTCTTCAATGATGCATAAGGATAGAAGAAAGGGAGAGAGGGAAAATCTCTTGTATATTTTTTCTCTTTCAAAAGTGTGTGTGTGTGTGTGTGTGTGTGTGTGTGTGTGTGTGTGTATGTGTTTGCTTGGGAGCAAAAGGTTTTTTTTTTTCATGTTAGGCAAAATATCTAGCACTGGAGTATATCCCCAGTCCATTTGCCTTAATAACAAGGGAAACAACATAAAAAAAAAATCAATAATTTTCTGTGTTCCAATGTGGTTAAGGTTTTTTTTTAATGAGCTGAGAGAACTAGGGATGTTCAGTGACAAAAAGTACCCACATCTTCCTCCAAAGCTTTTAATGCAGATTGTAGAAATTATTTTTCAAGCAAGGACGTAAAGCTTAGAAAAGCTACAGTCGAGAAGCAGTGCATGCCCCCATCATTTACCCTCCTCATTGTCAAACTCACAATCAGACACGGATGGAGCCTTCACCCTCTGTCTCCTATCTTAACCAGGGGTTACAACTATAAAACCCAGAGCAGTTACATGAGGATTCTGCAGAGTCAATAGTAGCACACAGCATAGGACAGACAACCAGAACTTGAAATACCGGCAAACTGGCAGTGAGTCTCATCCAGCTCAAATCCTGGCTTCACACCGTTACCAGGCACCAGCTGCTGGCAGAGGAGAAGCAGGAGATGTCCATAACTCTGGCTTCCAGTCATGAAAGAGAACTTCAGATGCTTAGAGACCTGTGTGTGTGTGTGTGTGTGTGTGTGTGTGTGTGTGTGTGTGTGTGGTATTTATAAGCCTCCATTTCCCTCCTTCTCTGTGCTATCTCAAGCTACCATGCCTAAGTATCACAGTGGTGTTTACGGCAGGCAGCCAGCCGCAAGAGAAACTTGAAAAGCTAAAACCAAAGTTCCCTCTGGGTTCATCACAACTGTGGTTCCGAGAAGGTGGGGCGGAATTCCATGATGGCTTGTTGACCAGTCATTTAGCTGTAGAAACTTAGGCATTGCTATGCAATTCATGACAGAAGACATTAATGTTGAAGTTTCCTGGCCAAATGACCAAAAACAAAAGTCTCATAGAACTAGAAGGATCTCAAAAAAAAAAAAAAAAAAAAAAAAACCACATCAAAAGGAGGAGCTTAGGAAACGAATTGTTTCCTAATTGTTTATAAACTCCTAGGCTTACATTTCAGGCTTGGATACATAGATGTCATCAGAAATAACCTACAAAGAATTGGCAGTGAAAGTGCTGAGACTCCTGATTGGCTATCTGGAGTAGACATATATATGGCACTGGCAATGGATGACATTATAACCACAGCTTTCTGAAGGTAAAATAGTAATTGCTCACTGGGCCTAACCCTGTCAACTGCAGGGTAAAACGAAAAGACAATTTTCCATAGATTTAAATAAGAGCTAGTCTCATAACATAATACTCAAAATATCCCAGATAGGATCAATATTACTCAACATGAAAGTATAACACATGCCAACACAAAAATGGCTAATCAAAAAAGTAAGAATGATATAAAGAACTGTTGGAAATCTGAGAACTTAACAACCAAACAAACAAAACTCGGAAATAGAGCCAAATGTTAACTCATTTGAACAGTGAAGAGATAAAAGATCTGAAACAAAGCAAAATAGAGCCTCAGATGTCAAGAAAATAGTAACAGAAGGTCTGCCATGTTGCATGGGAGAATGATGGGGAGAAATGATACTGTTCAGGGAGAAAAGGTTGACAACATATTGGCTGAAAATATATATTTTACAGTCTATGGAAACCCATAATTTCAAAAAGTAGAAATCAACCTTATGCACAGTAATCTCAAAAGCTAAATGAAACTAATCTAGAATAATTCCAAAGAAAATCAAGTTGAATATTAGGTGAGGGAAACAACTGATAGTTTTCTGTTGCACAACTCTATCTAAACAATATTCTACCTCGGTAATATACAGAAATAGAAAACTAGCAATTATATTTACCTAAATACTACAAAAAATTCTATCCTTTTTTGTTTTTTTGAGACAGGATTTCTCTATAGCCCTGGATGTCCTGGAACTCACTCTGTAGACCAGGCTGGCCTCGAACTCATAAATCCACCTGCCTCTGCCTCCCGAGTGCTGGGATTAAAGGCATGCACCACCAGTGCCTGGCCAAAATAATCTAAATCAAAACAGAATATGCATTCCTTAAAAGGAAAACAAAAATTCTTATCTAGATGAACTATGCTCTGAAGATGCCTTTAAAACTTCATAAGAATTAAACTAATACAGAGCATGTCTTGAGTTCAAGATGAACTTAAACTAGAAATCAATAGCAGAAAAACAAGAGGAAAATGTCCAATTATTTAGAAGTTAAACATGCTTCTAACCTATGGGTCAAAACTCCCCACTGTTTTGAATGGAACAAAATGAAAATAAAGCACATTAAATGTGATGCAACTAAAATTGTACATACAAGGAAATTTACAGCATTAAATATTTTTATTTGAAAGAATACACACACACACACCCTCACCCCACAACCTATTAATACCAAGAACAAAGAAAGAATATCATTACAGATCTCTAGATACTAAAAATGGAATACTATGAACAACTCTACATATTTCACTAAGACTGCTTGATGATTTCTTTTTATGTTCATGAAAGGTATTGGTCTTCTGTGTGTTCTCTTTAAACCATCAGGGTCAGGTTACTGCAGCCCTTATAAAATAAGTGGGAACATTTTCCCTCTCCTTTTAGAAGAGACTGTCTAAAATAGGTGTTCTTGTTTCCTTAAATGTTTTCGCTAGTCAATCTCAACATCAAAATTCGAAAATCCAATTTTTCAGAGATTTTTTTAACCACGAATCCACTCAGGGCTATTCATGATAACTATCTGCAGTCATTAATTCTCATTGCTAACCAACTTGACTGAATTGAGAAACATCTTTAAGACTAAACCAAAGCACAGCTCTGAGGGAGTCTGTGCATATATCTATGAGGCTTTTGTAATTGGTTCAATGGTTTAATCTATTAACAGATTTAAAAATCTAAGTAGGCTATTGGGAGGTGGCAGGATTTGGTTGGAGAAAGTATAACATTAGCCTTGTGTCCTTTTAGCAATATATTGCCCTGGTCCCTACATGTTACTGGTCCACTGATGAGCTAAAGTGAACCTTTGTTTCCTGAAGTTGTTTGTCAGGCATTTAATCTCCATGATAATAAAACTAAGTGTAACACTATTTCATTAGAGGGAACTACAAGAAACAAAAGATCCACACAAATTAAAGACGCTATCTCCTGACCTGGTATCTTCTTAATTATCACAGAAAAGTTTCCAGTCTTTTAATAGCAATCCGATAGTGGGTTGGGTTGGGGGAGAGAAGGTAAGAGGACTGACACACACTACTGTGACTATTACCATAGCCATCCAAATCCCTACAGAGTATTGGGAATATTTTATGAAGTGAAAAGGAATCTGTGTGCCTGGAGTTAGGGACAAGAATAGGTTAGGGTAGAAGAGGCATCAGTTCTAAGAATAAAGTAGGTTGAAGGCCAAGAAATTCTCTCAATACCTTCTCAAATCAGAGAAACTATTTTTTGTTTTGTTTTTTCCTAAACCACCTTCTGGGACTTTTCTGGAATTATTCGATCTTCCATGCACCAGTTCTCCAGCTATTATCATAGGATTTGTCTATACATACCAAGCAACTTATTGTATTCTTTATTTCTTTGAAGGGAATTCAACTGCTATAGAAGTTTGGAAAGCACCGCTCTCAGATATCCCAAAGGAGGTGACTTGGAATTCTGGCATAGCTTCCTCAGGAAAGCTATGGGCCAGTCATTCCCAACCCAAGGCAGGGACTTGTATAGAGTCAGCCGAGGTTTGGAAATGAAATTATGGTAGCCAATTGACTGACTACAGTTCTCACTTAGTCAGACACAAACAGAGACTCATAAAGTTAAAAGCAACCTTATAAATCTCCTTGACCATGCCCTTACTTCACAGATGAGGACACTGTGGTTTAGCTACAGGAAGTGATTAGTCTAAAGCAACATACCTTGTTGAGGTAAAAATGAGATTGAACCCAAGTCCCAGGGTCTCATCACAGTACCCTTTATACTACAAATAAAAGCAAACATTGATTGGACAGTTAGTAAATATGAAACAATATGCTGTGGGGGAAGGAATGCTACTACCACAGAATTTTAATTCTAGTGAATACATATATCAAATTACTACACAGAAAACTAAGGAAATGAGTGTTAGTTACTAAAGAGAAATGTGGACAGCAAATAAATTATCAAAACAAATCTTCCAAAGACTTAGCTGACCACCACCAGCACGGGCATAGTGATCTCAATCAAGAAGTCACTTTGGGAAATGAATACATATGCCCTTCGTTTTAGTGGTCAAGTAGGAAATCATTCTGTCTAAAAGCCTATACCCCAATGAATGCTTCTGCCCCACATATAAAGCATAATCTGAGAGGCGAGCCTTAAAGTGATATAATAAGGAACTAGACCCAAAACAATGACCATCCAAAGAAGTAACGACTTGAGTCATGGACAAGGTTTTAAGACCAAGACCAACTATGATCCAGACACTGCTGAGGAGGTAATCTTAGAGCTAAGAAAGCCTGAGAACAGGGCCCAGGCATCAGCAAGAAAACAGTCCAGACAAAAGGGACTCTTTAACAGTTCTCTACTTAAACACAGGAAGAGAAAAAGGGGGCAGGACATGATGAAATGTACACAGATAAAGCATCTCATATTTAGCTAAACAACTAATATAATTAATGCTTGTAATGGAAAATTTCTACCTAGATGTAACAGTTATTCCCCCAGAGGAGCTCTCAGCGACTGGCCTTCTCCCAGTGGAAAACATTCTGTCTCTCTCATGTTCCCTTATGCTTTCAAGGAACAAACCCATCACAGAATCTGAAATTTGAGATGCAAGTGGCTGCAACTTAAGATTTATATATGGCAAATTACCACAAGGAAGACTTTAAGAAGACAAGACCTCAGGTTGCAGTCCATAAACCATAATTCTAGTACAACAAACAGTCCAAAGACGCTTGTGGTGGCTCAGGCCTTTGATCACAGTGTTCTAGAAAGAGAGATAAGGAAGAATTTAAGGTCACCCACTGCTACAGAGAGAAGGAGGCCAAACTGAACTACATGGGACCCTGTCTCAAAACAAAAAAGGAGGTCCAGTTTTGCTAACCACAACCATTAACAGAAAAACAAAACTTGGTACACCACTCCCTATGAAACATAGAGCTTTCTGAAAGAAAAAAAGTAATCAAATCACCCACAAGGTGACTGAGGCAACCACTCAAAGAGAAATTCCTAGACTCTTCTAAACCACACTGCAAACTGGGGTAAACTGATATCTATCAGCCTTATTAAGAAAAGAAAAGAAAAAAAATGGCTTGGTTTCAGACCAAAAAGGTTTGTGACCACTCACCTGAGTTGTTCATCCTTTCTTAACTTCTAACACAGGTTGATACTCACAAAGCTGAGTAGTGCTGGATCTTTGAAAAGATGTCAGTCAAGTAGAAGCTTTTCTCAGACTGCTTCTTGCTACTTAATTCCCTGGGTAACTTCAAAGATGGTGAAACCTTTTAGGACTCACTTTCTCCATCATTTTATCAAGAAGCAGACAGGGATGGATCTAGCTAGCTAGGAAACACTGTTACATCCTGTAAGCCAGATATTTTATTATCAGATATGGTTATCCTCAAATATGTAGCTCCTGACAAGAAACAGGTTTTAAAATTATATACAATAAATAATCCAGGTTCAAAAGGAGCTTCTTCTAGATGCTTTGTTCACCCTAAACAGGACAGTCCATTATAATATCTACTCCTCCTTTCAACAGAATGTCTACTAACTCCATTTCTCGTGTGAACTAAACCACTCCTACTATTAGAAGTGTGTCTTAGAATGAGTCTAGTTACAGGCTGTAACTCTCTTGCTGAGTATGTAGTTGTTATGATCACTTATACCATCAATGTGATAGCTTCACATTACAGATGATGTAAAAAGAACCCAGAGTTTTGCTCAGCCGACACCAAGGAATGTAAAATGCAGACAAAAGGAGTCTGAGGATTTACAGAATCACTTTGCATTGAAGAGCATTTCATGTGTTTATGATATATGAAAATTACAACTAAGCCACCAAACCAATAAACATCCTATTCTAGAACATTCTCAAATAATAAAGGAAGGTCATTAAAACCAAGTATGCCAAAACTATTCTATTTTTAAAGTAGAGGTACTTTTGAGTCAATAAGAAAAACAGATTCATAGTACCTAAAAAAAAAAAAAAACAGAATTTTTACAATAGAGCAATCTGTAATTTAGAGAAAACATTAGGATTTGCTAAATACTTTATGAATTCATCCCCTAGGTCTGAAATTAAATATTATATGCTTAGGGAAATAAACTTAGCCATACAGTATTTAACATTTATTAAATACTAAGAACTGCAAGGAACAGCAATGATGTGACCTGCTTGCTGTCTTATAGAACAAAAGCATCCAAAAAAGCATATCAAAACAAGCAATCTTGGGAGCAGCTAACTCCACCTAATAGCTTTGCTCTATGATGCTTTTTCTTTGTGGTGATAAGGGTCCAATTTTTAAGAGTAAAGAAAAAGAACTATAACCAAAGGTTAATAAAATACCCACCCTGAGAGTCAACAAAGAAACTTAATTAGGAGGAATTACATTAACACACCAAACTTCACCTTTTAAGTTTCTAGAGAAACACAAATTGATTTTCATAATCTAACTCATGTTTTAGGCTCTCAACACTGTTCCTAGAATGTCTAACTTATACCACTTTGAAAAGGTTGTCCTAGAAAAATACGAAGCCATTTTTAATTATAGACAACCACAAGAACTAATAAAAATTTCCACTTACTGAAAAAGGAGAAATATATGAAGGGAGCCAAAATGTTACTGAAATGCTTACTGATAAACACCAACTGTCAACATAAAATAAAAGTTTATGAAAAATAATCACATCCCTGTGGACCATTTGTTCAAATGATCTTCCTAAGAATCCAGACTCAAGAAAACATTGAAATGGTCGAATAGGATAAAGCCCAGCAGGCAAACCTTTTATTTCTTTTATTTCTTCAGAATGTTCTTATAGTAATACACATGAATAGATTTACTTGGGAGTCTGTATTTCACACACAGGCCTGAAAATAATGCTTGCTTCCTGTGTTCCAAAAGTCCATTTTTGTAATTTGCAGGTTTTGTAAGTTTATTTCGTGTGTTTAGAAGCACTGACAGGGGTCAACCCTGGTATAAGGAGCAACAGTAAACAGGGTACTTATGCAAAAGCCTACAGGGTGACACTAGACTGAGGCTTCAGAATGACCTCAAGGCCTCAGTAAACTTCCTTCTCAGCTTACAGGACCAATAGTTACCAGTCACAAATATCAACACAGGTAAGAACAAGTGGCAAGAAACTTAACCTAGTTGGGTTGCTTGAGTAAAAAAGAAAATGAGAGACAGATACAGAATGAGAGAGAAAAAGTAGAGAGGAGAGTCCTACTGTTGTGTGGGTGTGATCGTCTGCATTTTTTACTTGGCTAGACTTAAATCTCTGAGAAGATACACAATCTGGGCATATCAGAGAGGACATTTCCAGAGAGGTCTAACTGTTCACCCCTACTATTTTCTGTTCTTATGTGTATAGGTTAAGACAAATTAAAAACATACTAAGAAATAAAAAAAAAAACAGTTCTAAAAAGGAAAGACATTTGTGTTTTCCCAGTCAAGAAAAATATTCGGAAAAAGCAGGCATGAGAACTGCCAAAACCCTCTGCCCCCACAGCTTGGCTGCTCAGGACTCCAAGACTGTGTTGGCATCTTGGGCTAGAGAGCATACATCCTTCTCCTCACAGTCATTAACTGATGGCAGGCTTTCCAAATTTGTCTCTGCTAGCCCAGGCCTCTCCTGAGCCATTCTTTATCTGGGAGGCAGTTTCACTTCATACATTACCTTTAATGGAAAGGATTCTGTTAAGGTGGGTGGGTAACAATAAAGGAAATCAGTATCTCCTTGGGAAATACCAGGCCTTTCCGCTACTTTCAGATACATGAGTGTTCACTATGGTCATTATTCATTATCTTCAGTGGAGTTTTCAAGGCTTACAAAATGTGGGATTGTGAAGGATCAAGCCACAAACCAGGAAATGACCACAAAACTGTATTTTACCTGATTTACCATTCTATTTTCTGAAATACAGCATGGGTATAACAAAAACAGGTAATGGCCAAAAGTCACTTCTAATGTTTAATAAAAATTGTAATGGAAATGTTTCAATATATGAGGTAGTAAAAGGTTAGAACAATTAGACTACATGAAACAAACTATTTAACAACTAGACCAATATGTATGCTTGAATGTTACAATTATTTTAGATATCTGAAACATATACCTTAGTATTTACCAAAATATTTGAGGACTGGAGAAATGGCTCAGTGGTTCAGAGCACTGGCTACTCTTCTAGAGGACCTGGGTTCAATTCCCAGCACCCACAATGCCTCACAACCATCCTAGGCTCTAGTCCCAGGAGATCTGACCCTCTTCTGACCTCCATGGGCACCAAGTACACAAGTGGTACAGCTATATGCAGGCAAAACACTCACACAAAAAAATAAAATAAACTTAAAAAGAAACAATTTGATGAATTAGGCCTTGTCATTTTTAGATTTATTTTTTATTTTAAATCTTTGGTTACTACCAAAACAAAACCTGTTGGCCAAGTGAGATTTACTTAGCAATGGCTTTGTGACATCTTCCTTTTATTAACCTGCTGGTGTACATGAAACCGGTGGCCAAAAGGCATAATGTGAAACTCTCCCAGAGGCCCAATTTTCTTTTTAAGTAACATGATAAAATTGACAAAGATGAGTGACTTAACTTTTCAAGGCAAGCAAAACCTAGAAAACCCATTACAAACATATAAATATATAAATATAATGAGAGATGTGTACAAATAGGATAAATACTTTTAGATCAAACTCTTGCTTCATTACTATACCTTTGTACCTTTCTAAGTTTTGGCTGTTTTCAAATGAATTTTAAAGCAGCCATAATCCCAAGAAGTATTTTTAGTAAAGAGCCTTTAAACTGATGAAGAACTGTTTCAGATTCTGGAGCCTAAGAAGACACGAATAAAAGCACTGTGAGATCCTGGATAGGATCCTGGAACAGAAAAAGGACGGACATGGAAAAACTCCTGAGTCTACATGGAGTCTGGAAGTTGGAACTTTAGCACCATGTTAATTTCCTGGTTGCGATACGTGTGTATGTCACAGTTAACTGAGGGAGCTAGAAACTCTCTACTATTTCTTTAACTCTTCTGCCAGTGTGCAATCAGTTCAAACTAAGCAATCTTTAAAAAATGAACACTGCAAGAGAAAAAAAAAAGTATCCCATGCTATACTAAGAACCCAAATCATGTGGCAGTGTAGGACTTCATGTCTATAATCCTAACATTATAGAGGCAAAGATGGAAGACTGTTGCAGGTTCAAGACCAGCTTGGTCTATACAGGGAACTGAAGGCAAGAGCTAAACAGTGAAACTTTTGGAAAACAAAACAAAACAAAGAACCTAAATCTTCTCACTGCAGTGCATGTGAGTGAAATCATTCCACTAGATGGCAGTCTTTTTTCTTCAATGACCAAGGGCCTCATCCATCTAAATAGAAATGTTTTTTTTTTCTCTCTAGCTTCTTCTTGGCATATTAAATAGGCACATTTCTTTATATAATAGATTCTATGGTTTCATAGACTATAGAAAATAAGTTTCTGCTTGATTTCCTAGAAATGTCTTCTTTCAGTATTCAAACTTCTTTATCATTCCAAATTGCTGTAAGATGAGGTTTATCGATCCAAGCATGCAACACATTAAGTACTCCTTTGTGCTACCAACCTTTGTATGATCTGAAGAAACTCATTCCTTTTTAATGTTTATGAACATTGGAACTTTTAGTCCTCCTACAGACTTCAAAGCTCTACCCTGTCCAGACAGCAATACCATGAAAAACAGTGAGCAGGTTCTTTCCACCTTGTTTACAGGTGCAGTTTGGATGCGGGGCACCTCTCCCTGCCAAAAATGATCTCTACTACTCAAAATAGTTTTTAAAAAATCAATCCAAACATCCCAAGGTGTCACAATCAAAATGCAAACACTCCCATGGGTCATCTCCCTATTTTTAAAGACTAAACTTGGATGAAACAGGAAAGCGCTCAATCTCAAAATTTTACAGAAAAAAAGCTGTTGCAGTACTTAAAAATGACCTGGGGACTGAAAATATTAATCAGCTTTTCTATAGGACCAGGTTTTATTCCAAGCACCGAAATGGTGCATCACAAACAGCTGTAAGTCCAGTTCAAGAAGATCCAACATTCCTTTCTGGCCTCCCAGGGTACCAGCCATGTATGTGATGCCCATATATACACGGAAGCAAAACATGTATACATAAAATAATTTTTGAGAAATGAACTGAAAGTTGGGCATAGTGGTACAACACTATTGTCCACTTGTGTGAATGAGGCAGAAGGATCACAATTTCTATCCTTGTAAAAATTTCAAAGGAAATAAGTTGGCTGTAGAGAGAAGAATTACTCCCAATTTCCCCAAAGTGAATTTCTTGGGACCAACAATTTGGCTGCCTTTTATATAGAAGCAACCTTTAAATAGGTCCCTTCTACTTATAGTCCTTCTAAATTCATTAGTGTTACTCATTATGAGTTCACCAGTATTAGTCAGCACAAGTTGGTTAGTCACCAGTTTTTTAAACCACCAACCATCCCCTCCCATTTTAGCTTTTCCTTTCCTTCTGGTATTTTGCAACATTTGAGAGGGTGAGTAACTATACCCAAGAAACACTGTTGGGCTTTTCTTGTCTGTTTGTGGTCTAAACAGCAACCTAACCCCTATTAATTTAAGGAATGCAACTCTTCACAGTCACATTGCTTCTCCATGAAATTTTAGGGAATAACATTCAGGTTGAAGATTTTATTCCAAGTGTCTTGTTTGGCCTTTGTTTTCTGTAACCTTATTAGCAACAGCTTATATATTCAAAAGTTTTATCACTTTCTTCACATAACAAGCACATGGGTACCATTCTTCCAACAGGAAGGAAAAAAAATAGGCATATTCTAGGAATGGAAAATGATCCCAGATACAGGTCTTTCCTGTTGTTAAGATTTTCTGTCATGTAAAGACCAACAAAATTCAGCTCCTACATCTTGAGATCTGTACCACTTTCCTCAAATCTTCCATCCGATCCACAGCCAGCTTACTAGGACTGAAAGAAAAAGGCTCTCACTATGAATAACTCCCAGAGACCTTAAGGGTACCCCTTCTCTGGTATATATACACCTCAAAGCTCCACCAGAAACAGTAATGTTAAAGGAAAACTCTCCTAACCTTGGAGGCTACCTACCGGCTTCCCTGATCTCCTAACCCATCCTGCACCAGGATCTTCTCTTTCTAAGGGATCTATCCTGTTCCTTTCTGGAGACCCCATCCTTAAGGTTAGCTATTTTACTTGCAGCATCTAGCATTTGGGTATATGCACTATATACAAAGTCAAGTCTCGGACTTGAGGTCGCGGAAGGGAAGCTGGCGGGCTCCCTCCCTGCGCGGGGTCCCTCCACCAGGCAGAAGGTCCCACCGCGGAACTGGCGCGCTGGTTACTGCAGATCAGCCCAGCACCTGGGGATCCGGCTATACCACTCCTGGGCATATACCCAGAGACTTTACCTGCATGCAATAAGGACACATGCTCCACTATATTCATAGCAGCCTTATTTATAATAGCCAGAAGCTGGAAAGAACCCAGATGTCCCTCAACGGAGGAATGGATTCAGAAGATGTGGTATATTTACACAATGGAATACTACTCTGCAATTAAAAACAATGAATTCACGAAATTCCTAGGCAAATGGTCAGAACTTGAAAATATCATCCTTAGTGAGGTAACCCAATCACAAAAGATCACACATGGTATGAAGTCACTGATAAGGGGATATTGACCCAGAATCTCAGAATACCCTAGACACAATCAGCATATCAATAGATTTCTAAAAAGATGGAAGGAGAGACCCCTGGTCCTGGAAAGACTGGATGTAGGGGAACGCCAGGACAGAGTAATGAGAGGGGGTTGAACGGAGAAAAGAGGGAGGGAAGGGGGCTTATGGGACTTTCGGGGAGGGAGGAAACGGGAAAGGGGAAGTGATTTGGAATGTAAATTAAAAAAATAAAATAAAATTAAATTAAAAAAAAAAAAAAAAAAAAAAAAAAAAAAAAAAAAAAACAAAGTCAAGTCTCCTCCAACCCCTACCTTCCCTTAGAGCATAGAGATTGGGAGCAGCTTCTTCACCCACCCACATCCGTGATTCCTTTTCCATTATTCAAGCAGCCTGGCACAGAAAAGGTGTGGCAATTAAAACAAATGATGCAATGAAAGTTCTTCAGTGAAAGCAGTAATAAACAAAGCACTGTCAAGAACTCCACATTTTCCTAACGTTTATAATACTAAGGTAATCTGCTATTGCAAGGAAACCATTTAATCCCATGTGGATAAATGCTACCATTAACTGCCCTGGAATTGTAAATTGGGCTTTGGGAAAATGCTATCTTGAACCAAGGGAGGAATTTTACATGCTATAAAATACTGTGACAGGACAGATTCTCCTTACATGTTTTAGCATTTAAAAATATATTGCAAAAGGCAAAAGCAAGACGTCCTTTCAGATGAACCCTACAAAAATATTCAATTAACTGCTAGTCTCTTTTCTGGAGTAAGGGCCAAAATAAGGGTCAGTTGTTAGATAATGATGAAGGGTGGAAATCCAGTGAGATAAACGGGCAGGCATCCGTTAAAACAAGTGTATTAAGATGACAGTCATCTAGGTGGTGGACATATTTGTACTCATAAAATTCTTTCAAATTTGGTAAAGATTAAAAATGTTAGGGGAAAGAACAAGCATACAAGTATTTTTTTTTAAAGATACATATACCAGGAGGTTGAGGGGGAAGAGGGGAACCTGATCTGATATTGGGTGAGGGAAAAGGACTGAAGCCCTGAAGGCCAACAGAAAGAATAGAAACAGGCAACCTCAGAAGATAGGTTGGGGGGACCCTCCAGAATGCACAAGAGACCTGGGAAGTGAGAGACTCTCAGGACTCAAAGGGAGGGAGGGACCTTAGATAAAATGCCCAACAGTAGGGAGAGGGAACTTATAGAGCCCACCTCTAGCAGGAAGACAGGGCATCAAATGAGGGAGGGGGGCCATCCCACAGTCACAACTCTGATACATAAGTGTTCCTGTCTGAAAGAACAGGATGGAAATGGAGAGGAGCCTGAGGTAAAGAAGGTTCTGCGACAGACCCAAAGTGGGATCCAGCGCAAGGGGAGGTCCCAAGGCCTGACACTATTACTGAGGCTATGGAGTGCTCACAAAAAGGGGTCTATCATGACTGCACTCTGGAAGACCCAACGAGCAGGTGAAAGAGTCAGATGCAGATTATTTGCACCCAACCAATGGACAGAAGCTGCTGACCCCTGTGGTTGAATTAAGGAAAAGCTGGAAGAAGCTGAGGAGGAGGGCGACCCTGTAGGAGGACCAGCAGTCTCAACTAACCTGGACCCCTGAGATCTCTCAAACACTGGCCCATCAACCAGGCAGCAAACACCAGCTGATATGAGTTTAGAGGTCAGGTGGGGTGGGGGGTGGGGATATCCACGTGGAGATAGGGAGTGTGGAGGAGGTATGGGATGTGGAACAGTTGAAGAGTGGATGGGGGATAAAATCTGTAGTGTAATAAATAAATAAATAAATTAATAAATAAAATATTAAATGAAAAAAGAAAAAAAGATACATATATATATCCAGATGTGACAGGGGACACTTTAAGGCAAAGGTAGGTGGATCTCTGAATTTGAGGCCAGCCTAGTTTACAGATTGAGTTTCAGGACAGGCCTAGCTACACAGTAAAACACTCTTGAAAGGAAGGAAGGAAGGAAGGAAGGAAGGAAGGAAGGAAGGAAGAGAGGGAGGGAGGGAGGGAGGGAGGGATGGAGGGAGGGAGGGGAGTCAGAAAGACAGACACAGGCATAAAATACAACACAAAAGGACGTGGTAAACACCTCTTTAAACAATGAGAGATGGCACACACTTGTGCTCCCAACACAAGTGGACCCACAGAAATCAAGTCTGAGGCCAGTCTAGGTTACATTGTAAGACTTTGTCTCAAAAGAAATGTTTCTTTAAAATATTTCAAGTTCTGACCATTTGCCTAGGAATTTTGTGAATTCATTGTTTTTTGTTTTTTTTTTAATTTAATTTAATTTTATTTTTTTTAATTTACATTCCAAATCACTTCCCCTTTCCCGTTTCCTCCCTCCCCGAAAGTCCCATAAGCCCCCTTCCCTCCCTCTTTTCTCTGTTCAACCCCCTCTCATTGCTCTGTCCTGGCGTTCCCCTACATCCAGTCTTTCCAGGACCAGGGGTCTCTCCTTCCATCTTTTTAGAAATCTATTGATATGCTGATTGTGTCTAGGGTATTCTGAGATTCTGGGTCAATATCCCCTTATCAGTGACTTCATACCATGTGTGATCTTTTGTGATTGGGTTACCTCACTAAGGATGATATTTTCAAGTTCTGACCATTTGCCTAGGAATTTCGTGAATTCATTGTTTTTAATTGCAGAGTAGTATTCCATTGTGTAGATATACATCTTCTGAATCCATTCCTCCGTTGAGGGACATCTGGGTTCTTTCCAGCTTCTGGCTATTATAAATAAGGCTGCTATGAACATAGTGGAGCATGTGTCCTTATTGCATGCAGGTAAAGCCTCTGGGTATATGCCCAATTAGTGAGGTAACCCAATCACAAAAGAACACACATGGTATGCAGTCACTGATAAGGGGATATTAACCCAGAATCTCGGAATACCCAAGACACAATTCACATATCAATAGATTTCTAAGAAGATGGAAGGAGAGACCCCTGGTCCTGGAAAGACTGGATGTAGGGGAACGCCAGGACAGAGAAACGAGAGGGTGTTGAATGGAGAAAAGAGGGAGGGAAGGGGCCTTATGGGACTTTCGGGGAGGGAGGAAACGGGAAAGGGGAAATGATTTGCAGTGTAAATAAAAAAAACTTAGAAAATAAAAAAAATAAAAAAGAATGTTAAAAAAAATATTTCTTTGAGCTGGGTATAGTATCATCCCTGTAATTTCAACACTTGGGAGCTGAGGTAGGATGACTGCTAAGATGTCACAGTCAGCCTAAATTGCATAATGAGACACTGTCTTAATTTTTTTTCTTCTGGAATACAGGTTGGCATCAGTAAATAAGACCCATGGCTCTCACTCCTCTCTCTCACTTTGGAGGATGATTGATTGGTCATTATCCTCACCTGACTTAAAGACTGTCCTATCATCTGTCAGGGCTTTAAGAAGGCATTTCCTCCTCCTCACTGTCACCTGAAGCAGGACCAAATCTGGTGTCATGGACACAGAATGTTGCTCTTGGTGTGACAACATCGCTTTCTCTTTCCATTGAGCCAAAGCTAGGCCCTATATGTGTACCTGTCAACACTGGACACCTTTGCTGCTTCCCTCTTTCCTTGGCGGAAGCCTGACTTGTTTTCCTAGGAAGACATCAAAGACAAAACAGGAGAAGGCAGAGCAGAGCAGGCAGGAGGGAGGCATTCTCAGAGCTAGCATGATCACAGCTCAGAGGTACCCCATTAAGGGGCAAGGCCCAAGGAAAAAGGGGGCCTTCAGCACTTGGTAACTCCAAATGTGCATCCCCAAACCTCAGAGGGACAGAGAAGGAGAAAGGGGGCTTTTTTCTCACAGAGTCTCTCTGCTAGGTACTGAAGCACCTGTGAAGCAAACACCAACTCCAGTTGCTGGAAGAGCCTGCCTAGCCAATTTGCAACAAAGTGAAGAAATAGTGAAAGTAACACTACATCCTTCCAATTCTTCCTGACTAGGTAGGTTCCTTGAAGTCAAACCTTGTCCTTGGCTCCGTACCAGCACTTCTCAGGCTTAAAGCCAGGTCAGAGTTTATTACCCGTACACTTTCACTGGAGGCAGGGCCACCTCATCTCTGAGTTGAAGCTAAAAAATTCATATAGATCAGTGAGAAAACCCCACAGCACCCAATGGGAAAACCAAGTATTAACCCCAATGAGCTCATAGGTCATCCATCCTTTCCTGGCTACAGCAGCCCCATTCTTGCCCTGCCCCTTTGCCCCACTTGCCCGCAAAACATTCTAGGGAAGCCCAGACAACTTGAGGAGAAAAGGCTACCATTTATCATGTGAGCAACTTGAACTGCTTTCATCTGCTGCCCCCTCCAGGGGACAGTCTGGAAAATGTAATTCTAAGAAGAACACAATGGGCATGTGGGGAGATAGGTATGGGAGCAATGTGAACCTAAACTACTTATACTAGGATTTCAGCTGAGTGACTTCCATGTTTTCCAAGTATGAATGTCTGATACTAAGTA
Organism: Tokudaia tokunoshimensis; assembly: GCA_036184795.1. Lineage (NCBI taxonomy): Eukaryota > Metazoa > Chordata > Mammalia > Rodentia > Muridae > Tokudaia > Tokudaia tokunoshimensis. Next base: position 2,585,788 of record BTHU01000023.1, on the reverse strand, counting down.
TTACAGTATAAATTACGTTTCTTATCATGTGTGACTCTGATTTGATGTTTCTATGTTTGAGGTTTGGTTGCTTTACCGTGCTTTACCTCCAAAAGAAAGCTTCCAGAGAAACATTTGGCAAAACGTAACAGTAACTACAGAAATGAATTAAGAATATGTGCTTGTTTCATAGCAGCCTTATTTATAATAGCCAGAAGCTGGAAAGAACCCAGATGTCCTTCAACAGAGGAATGGATACAGAAAATGTGGTACATTTACACAATGGAGTACTACTCAGCTATTAAAAACGATGTATTCATGAAATTCTTAGGCAAATTGATGGAACTAGAAAATATCATCCTGAGTGAGGTAACGCAATCACAAAAGAACACACATGGTATCCACTCACTGATAAGTGAATATTAGCCCAAAAGCTAAGAATACCCAAGATACAATTCACAAGTCACATGAAGCTCAAGAAGAAGGAAGACCAAAGTGTGGGTGCTTCCGTTCTTCTGAGAAGGGGAACAAAATACTCACAGGACTAAATATGGAGATAAAGTGTAGAGCAGAGACTGAAGGAAAGGTCATTCAGAGACTGTCCCACCTGGGGATTCATCCCATATACAGTCACCAAATCCTGACACTATTGTGGATGCCAAGAAATGCTTGCTGAAAGTAACCTGATATGGCTGTCTCCTGAGAGACCCTGCTAGAGCCTTGCAAATACAGAGGTGGATTCTCTCAGTCAATCACTGGACTGAGGACAGGGTCTCCAATGGAGAAGTTAGAGAAAGGACTGAACAAGCTGAAGGGGTTTGCAGCCTCATAGGAAGAACAACAATATCAACCAACCAGACCCCCCAGAGCTCCCAGGGATTAAACCATCAACCAAGGAGTACACATGGCTCCAGCTGCATATGTAGCAAAGGATTGCCTTATCAGGCATCAATGGGAGGAGAGATCCTTGGTCCTATGAAGGTTTGTTAGATGCCCCAGAGTAAGGGAATTGAGGGCAGGGAGGTGGGAATGGGGTGGGTGGAGGGACACCCTCATAGAAGTAGGGGGAGGGCAGATGGGATAGGGTGTTTCCAGGAGGAGGGAAACTGGGAAAGGGGATAACATTTGAAATGTAAATAAAGAAAATATCCGATTAAAAAAACATAAACAAAAAGAATATGTGCTTGTACTTGTGTGCACATGCACACACACACTTACACATAGAAGTAGAGTATGTGTGAGGGGATATGCACTAAGCCTTAAAAAGACAGAAATCTCATAATTTTCAGTAAGATCAATGAACCTGGAGGGGGTAATGCCAATTAAAACAAGTAAATCAGAAACAGACAAATAAGCATGATTCCACTTATAATGGGAAATCTAAAGTAGATACTCAAGTAGAATGTGGTTGCCAGTAGATTAGAGGAAGGGGCATTGTTTAAAGTACGTACTTGATTTTCCAAGAAAATCCATGTCACATCAAAATGAACCCCAAACATTATAATAGCATGCATTCAGTATGGTGTAGATGACAAACTGAACCTTTTCTGTTTCTGTTATGGGACAACAACAACAAAATACCACCTTTGTTCTCCATCACTAAGCCTACAGTTCAATATCTTGATATTTAAAAATAAAAGAGATATTAGTTGATGTCTTTGAAAAATGAAACAGTGAGAAATAAGCTGCTATGAAGATTCAAAACAAATCATCCTAAGACACTTGAAACTACTGTGTGGGTCATCCTTCCCAAATGGTATGCATGGTATGCTAAATTGGCTTCTAAATCAAATGTAGCTTTAACCAAAAGGATATATTACAAGACAGTCTTGGAAACTAAACACAGTGGCTATTATAACAAAGGCAGCAATGTTATTCATTCATTCACTTACAGATGGAGAGGGAGGATGGGTCAAACATTCTTAGCCTGTCCTACTGTTTTACTGTCTCCAGCTGGGATTCTACCTCTACCACACCTCTCTCTACTTTCTAATTACTCTGAACACTGATCCGTCATCCATTCCTCTGAATTATACAAGTTACTCTAAGGAAAGAAGACTGGTAAGAACAAACGTGGCCTGGTGGGGCAAGAAAGCAGAGCTTACTCACCCAGGCCTTCTTTCTGGAGACCTCACATTACTTGCTAGAGCTCCCAATTTCAACCTTCCACCATTAAAATCATTACATAAGGGGATGCATTGGAATGTTCAATGCTATTACTCCTATAACAGCAATGTGGTGCACATTTCTATATACTGGCCTAGAGATAACAAGACAAGTGATCATAAGTCAGTTTCCCAGTAGCTCAGGGATTCACAATGATCCACAAACATGTTCCCTAGCAGATTTCTCCAGATGTATTTTATTATTCCGATATGTAAATCCATGAACAAGACAGGAAATGCATTTGCTTAGTTTTTGATTTGCATGCTAGTCCATAAACTATACTATTATAAAAACAAAATAGAGAAGTAAAATTTGCTCTCTGATATATATGGGCGAGCATGCCATGATTCTTCCTGCTTTGGCTCTATCTCAATGTCAATGAAATAATATCTGCTGGCCCTGTAATACATATAAAGCACTGCCACAGAAGTACAAGAAAGAGGGAAAAAAATAAAGAAGCCTATGATGATGTGACCTTGGTGAGCCTTGGAGATGTTAGCCAAGGAAAGGCTGTAGATGGTGCCTATCACGGGTCATGCTGGCAAGGGTCTAAAGAATAAAGGACAAAGGTATACAAAAAGAAAAATCAGGTACAAGACAACCCAAGATTCAGGTTGGTTTTGCTTTGTTTCTCTTAAAGAATCTTCTGATCAAGAGTTACTTGAGGCATGAGGTTGTAGGTTAGAGCTGGTTGTCTTGCATGTGCAAGATCTTTGGGTCAAATCTTCAGCTCCCAAAAATGTTACTTGATATCAGCGAGTGAAAAGAAAGCAACTCATGTTGTATCTCATGTAAAGACCATTCTATGGAACTGACATGTTATGACATGTTATGAATGGTATTTCTTTCTCTCAGAGATTTATAACTTCTTTAGTGGTTTTATTAAAACTCCAGAATGCAAAAAAAATCACTCAAGATTTAACATTTTAAGTTACCCTGACTGAAAAGCAGTATCAGGAGCTGGGGCTTGTAGCTCAGTTGGAAGAGATCTTATCTAGCATACTTAAAATCCTGGACCCCATCCCTAGTGTCACAGTCATGGTGGTACATGTCTATAATCCTATCACCAAGAAGTGAAGAAAAATAAAATTTAAGTTCAAAGGCATCCTCAGCTACCTAGTGAATTTGAGGTTAGACTGAGCTATATGATACTGTCTCAGAAAAGAAGAAAGGCAAGCAAGTAGGAAAGAAGGAAGGAAAGAGTCATGACACATGAGTTTTGCTTCCCTTATTCTCCATTTTTGTGCAAAATTCATTTATTCTCAAGTCCCATTGATTTATTTTCCAAATTTTTCCTATAGAAAAGAAGTTGTTACTACAACAATATTTTCCTACACTGGGATCATTTCCCACTCATCTGTTCTAGGGGGGTTTGCACATAACAACTACACAAATCTGTTTCAGGATGCTCACAACACTAGAATCCTTGGCAATATCTAGGAATGAATATTTCTTAAAGCTATGGGACCAGTTAGCTGAATACCATAGTTCTGAATGTCTCTGAAGTACTATTTGTGCTGTATGTATCCCAGATCTGTCAATTCTTAAGAGCAATACACCTCTTTATCCTCATTCAAACAGGTTATGGAAGGTTCCAGCAGTTAGCTTGCTAAACGGGCTCATTATTCCTGGATTTTAAAACTAACATCATTAATTTCCTGCTTATATACCTAAAGACTGATTATTTAGTGCTTCTGTTTTTATCCCATGACAACAATTACGAATACACAGTATAATCCTTACTTGGATTTTGAGAGTATATTTAGAAAAGAACTCACCTATTACTGTAATAGCTACTGCAATCAATGGACTCTTGGTAGATGGGTATGCTATATTAGCATATTCTACCCAGAAATAATTTAAATGGAAAAAATCAAGAAAATGGATGTGACTAAATACATAAAGATTTGCTTACTTATAAGTTCTACTTATAAACTAGTTATTAAGTAATGAATTAATGCCTGTCCAAAGAAAACTGGTCAGTTTTGATGAGAGATTCAAATATAGAAAGTGCTAATAAAGAAACAATGCTGTCCCTGCTAGCACATTAAACACTCAGATCCATGCAAATATTCTAAAACATATAGAGGCAGACAAACTGAATAGTGAATGACCCAAAATGTAAATTAAGGCTAAATGTCTCCCAAACTTCTATGACTTATTTATTCCTGTTTTAATGTTTACCCAAGTCTATAGACAGTAAAATGTGAAAAAAGAAGGCTGCCAATCAGTACGGCAAGAGTCTTTTGCCAAGCTGTATCCATCAGCAGGTTCCCAGTCTAATGACCCATGAGCTTGTAGCTATCTTTACCTATCTTTATAAGATAGGACTTCTGGGCAGGGTCAGCATTCAGCATGGAATTCAGTATGGAAGCTGTACTGTTTTTCTGTGAAGATCTCACAACCCACCACAAGGAGGCACCCCATGGAAGAATCAGAGGTTAGAGTTCTCTAGAAAAATACTAAATAGGCTGTGTTGCAAGGAAGTATCATGTATCATTGAGATATAAAATGAAAATATGACCTGCTAATGGGGTCCAATTCATGAGTAGAGTACACCCCTAGCATATACGAGGTCTCCAGGTTCAAGTCCTAGTGACTTGGAAATAAAAACAGTTGACTGATAAAATCACACATTTGTACAATAAAACCAGTATCTGGTAAGAGCATCACCTTCAGGACTTTGAAAAGGATTGGTTGGTTGGAAGAATTAAGGTTGGAAGAACTAAAACAGATGCACAAAGCAGCAAATGTAATAAAATCAAGATGTATAGAGTTCTTTTCTCAACTTATTGGTACCTGGGAAACTCTGTCTTTGTAACACAGAAAAACCTATGGGCAACTGCTTCCAAACATATACTGACTTGGCCCCACATACCCCAGTTTACCTTAAAACCAAACAAATACCTTAGGTTTGTTGCATATCTGAAAATCTATAAAGAATTTTCAAATTTTACTTCATTCAGTGTTCATACTGTCCTCTGGGAGCTAGGTGCACTAACCCAGATCAACACAGAGAACTCAAAAACAAGATTACTATAAAAGATAAGGAACAAATACAAGAAAAACCTTATTCTCCAGTTCAAAATTGAATAGACCTGCTTCAAAAACTCAGAATATCATGTGTTAAATTGCTTTGATGGCTGAGTCTGCTATTATAAAATGAAGTGTTCTAGTAAACCAAACAATGCCACAGGCTACCAGTATGAATTCCAACTTAAAGCTTCTAAGTAACATTTTCTTAAAACCTTTTTTAAAAAACTGTTTCTAAATTCTTACTGTTCTAACTATGCCTAATTCTAAATATTGCCTATATAGCACTTATTTCAGTTATATTAAAAGAGTCAGATAATGACACAGCTGTAATCCCAGCATGTAAGTGGCTAAGCATGACTTTGAGATCTGCTTAGGCTACACAGCAAGTTCCAAGTCAGGCAAGGCTATTACAGCAAAAGACAGGTCTATAAAATGCAATTACACATTAAATCAAAACCAAAACGTTTGTTAAGGTAAATCCAAAGCCTAAGTTCAAATTTCTACATCAGAAAATGAAAATGTTTCCTAAGGACGACCTATAACCATGCTATCCAAACTTAATGTGCATATGATGCTATTTACACATGTTGCTAAAATGCAGAAAATCTCATTCTGAGATGGGGTCCATACACAAAAATAATAAAACATAAAAGCTAACAATTTTATGGGAGAATCTGGTTGCTAGACCACCCTTTAAATAACAGAGACTCTGTAATAATAATCTGAAGTCATTTCAATGCTTGGTCCCTCCAAATTTGACCCAGAAATGGATACTTGTGAGGAGACTAGGCCATTAGGACTATGATCATCCCTGGCACCTGTTGGTGCTTTTTGACTTTAGCCACATGGGGATGAAGAGAGAGGGCGCCAACTAAGGAGCAAAAGAACGTGCCTCGTCAGATAATTGATCAATCAGTACCTTGACTTTAAACTTCCGTCAATATTTTTACTATTTATACATTTCCAGTATTCTCATTTGTTTATGTGTGTGTGTGTATGTGTGTGTGTGTGTGTGTATGTGTGTCTATGTCTTTGTGTCTGTGTGTGTATGCACATTTGTGTGTGTGCATGTGGAACAAAGGTAAAATGTCAGGTATCTTTCTTTTAAAATTTTTTTTTCATTTTATTTTCTATATTCTTTATTTACACTCCAAATGATTTCCCCTTTCCCAGTTCCCCTTCCCCGAAAGTCCCATAAGCCCTCTTCCCTCCCCCTGTTCCCCATTTGCCTAAGAATTTCATGAATTCATTGTTTTTAATTGCTGAGTGGTATTCCATTGTGTAAGTACACATGGAAAATATCTCTGATAAAATTGAAGAAATATATAGAAAAACACATTAAGATTGACTATTTCATGGAAAAATTATACAGATAAAATGGTAGGCATAAAAATATTCCTAAGTTGATTGAAAGTGGAGTTATAAACATTTTCTGATAAAATTGAAAATCTACAAGGAAAATATTTCTGATAAAACTCAAGAAATATATAGAAAAACACGTTAAAACTGACTATTTCATGAAAAATTATACAGATAAGATAGTAGACATAAAAATATTCCTAAATTGATTGAAAGTAGAGGTAAAAACATTTTCTGATAAAATTGAAGATTTACATGGAAAATATCTCTGATAAAATTGAAGATATTTATACAGATTAATTGGTATGAATTAAAATATTCCTAAGTTGATTCAAAGTAGAATTATAACCATTTTCTGATAAAATTGAAGAGTTACATGGCAAATATTTCTGATAAAATGTAAAAAAATATATGGAAACATTAAAATTGAAGATTATTATGGAAAACTATACAGATAAAATGGTAGGCATAAAAATATTTCTAAGTTGATTGAAAGTGAAATTATAAACATTTTCTGATAAAATTGAAGATTTACCTGGAAAATATCTCTGATAAAATTGAAGAAATATATTAAAAACGCGTTAAGATTGAGTATTTCATGGAAAAATTATACAGATAAAATGGTAGGCATAAAGATATTCCTATGTTTTTTGAAAATGGAATTATAAACACTTTCTGATAAAATTGAAGATCTATTCCTCTTTCAATTCAGTAATGCTTTTTGTGTCTACCATTTTGACTGTATTATTTTCCATTTTTTCTGTGTATTTCTTCGATTTTGTCGGAGGTGTTTTTCATGTAGATATTTGGTTTCGTCGGGGGGGGGGGTGTTTGTAGTTTCACTTTCAATCAATTTAGGAATGTTTCTGTGCCTACCATTTTGTCGGTATAATTGTTCATGATAATCTTCAATTTTAACGTTTTTCTGTATTTTTCTTCAATTTTGTCAGAAGTATTTTCCATGTGGATCTTCAGTTTTATCAGACAATGTCTATAATTTTACTTTCAATCAACTTAGGAACATTTTTATACCTTCCATTTTATCTGTATAATTTTCCATGTAATAGTTTTAACATGTTTCTCTATATATTTCTTAAATTTTTTTTCAGGAATATTTTCCTTGTAGGTCAGGTATCTTTCTCAACTGCTTTGCACTGTAGTTTTTGAGACAGGGTCTCTCACTGAACCTCGACTTCTCCAGTTCAGCTAAGCCATCTAACCAACAGCTTAGCTGAACTGGTTCTACCTGTTCCAGGGATCTACCTGTTTCCACCATCCCAGCAGTCAGTATTTTATTAGCAGTTTTTGGAATCTGGAGCCAGGAATTTCAGATAAGCTCCCAAATAATTATTATGTGCTTTATAGAATGGTTTATACTGAGAGTGTAGTTCAGTGATTGAGGGCTTACATAGCAGTATGAAACACTAGGTCATTTCCAAAACCACAGCAAAAATAAAGAGGATTAAATGAGAGTAACCTACAAATTCAGCCAGTCTTTTCTTTCACAATTAAAAACTCCACAGCACGATGTACACTTGAGTTAAAAACCTAAAAAAGTCAAGTTTCATCCAAATAGCCACCCAAAATAGTACACTCAATTACATGACAAAATTACATCTCTGGAGGGAACCAGCATTTGCTAGCAGTCTGTCTATCACAGTATGTCAGGCAAAGTGCACACATCCCACACAGTGTTCCCACCATTTCAGAGGCAGCAAGTGTCTATGGACGGAGCCCTGTTTCAAGGTCAAAATCCGAAATCAACCAGTCTGCACCAAGTATGATGTGAGCACCAATAGTCCCGGTTAGTGAGAAGACAGCTGAGGCAGAAGTATCACCCTAAGCCCGGGAAACTTAAAGCCAGCCTGGGGTGACACATTGAGACCTTGCCTCAAAACACAAACCAACCAGACAGCTTACTTTGTATTGGTTACTGTGTGTGTATATCTGTTCATAGTCATGTGTGTTTACACACTCAAACAAATGTTTAGTGGCTAGATGTCAATGTTTAGTGAGTCCATTTCCTGAGTCCATTTCCTTCTTATCTTTTCAGACAGGGTCTCTCACTAACTGTAAGAGTTTGAAAATTCAGCCAGGCTGGTTAGCTAGCAAGCCTCTTAAATCTGCCTCTCTAATATTGGGATCACAGGCATGTGTGACCACATTCAGCTTGTTATGTGGATACTGAAGATTGTGGTTACACAGCAATCATTTTAGTGAGGAGACATCTGCTAGGCCTCAATTTTCATTTTATTTATTATTAGTAGTCTATGCATATGTAAGTACATGAAGGTCAGAGAATAACCTTGGGGATCAGCTCCCTTCTTTTCCTTTACATGGGTTTGAGGATCAAACTCACATCTCCAGGCTTGTATGGCCAGCACCTTTACTGCTAAGTCATCTTGCTGGCCCTTCTATTTTTGGAGAATAGTTTTGCTATGTAGTTCAGACTAGCCATGAGCTCACCATCACCCCAAGTATTGATATTACAGACGCATGTCACTACACTCTCAGATATCACTCAATCATATTTTGATTTTCTGCCTCTGGGTATTGAATCCCCCCTCCCAGGTAGCAGATGAAATTATTACTTTAACTACGGTGTTTCCTGAGTTAAACTGAATCTTCCTGACAGTCTCTTTTCTTGGCCAAATGGCATATCTCAGACAGCTTTGTGTTCAGCACTACTTTTACAAGCTAAAACTCTGAAACAATCTGTGGGCTACTTCTGGTAACACAATTACAGAGACACCTCACAACACGAGGAAATACACAATGTAAAATTTAAAAAGTGGGCCATTGATTACAGCTGTGGGAACCTACAACATATCATGCACAGAATAGTAAAAGAGATTATGAAATAGAATCAAAAATTTGCTGGAATTAATCTTCTTTTGTCCTTTCTTCTTAAGTATATTAGAGTCATACTGTTTCAATTACATACGCGTTTGTCTTCAACTTTCAAAATGCAGTTGTGGAACACTTTGCAAAATACAGTTTTAGGCCATATAAACTGTGAGCACGCCTTGGTAAAAGCGCAAATACCACACCTCAGAATTTTCTTCTTTATTGTGCAATAAAACCTCAGGGTCATTGGTTACTAGCAGCTTGACCTTGTGGAAGCTAACTACTCTGTACTGCTTCCTCATCCATAAAAGGATTTACTATCTACTTCTTGACCCATTTAACACATTAAACAAGGCAATAGAGAGAGAGCACCTGACTCATAAGCTTTCTTTCATGATAGCTAATATCAGAGAAAACAGATGTAATCATATCTCTTAGAGGAAGGACATCAATGAGGCATTAACTAGGGATAATAGTCAAAGCAATTTAAGATCCTCAGCATATCTTACAGACAGGAGGGTTGTGAAAGCAGACAGCTTTTAAAGACCCCTATAATTACACTGAGCCCATGTAGGGTGTCGAGCATAATGTCTTTTAAAAAAAGGAGAAGTCAGTCATCTTTAGGGAGAGAGAAGTGCTGTTATCAGAATGGAAAAGGGGCCATAAGGTAGAAAAAAAGAGAACCCTAACATTTTAACACTAAAGAATTTTGGGGAAGGGGTCCTTGAGCAAAACTGTTTAAGTGCTGTGCATGTCTATAAATCCTAAAACTCCTGGGATGATGACGCAGGAGGACCATGTGTTTCAGTCAATCCTGAGCTATGTAGCTGCTGGCTTAAATGAAACAAAAACTATTAAGTAACTCCACAATTCAGGGTTTCAACCAAGAAGAGAAGCTACTAGTGCCTTAGTGGTGGCTTTGCCTTGAACCAGCCCTTGCTACCTCTGTATGTCAGTTAGACGTCCTAAGCTGTATCTTTGAAGAGAAAAAAAATTATAAAATATGATTCCACTACCCCTTCTGGCCCTCTATTTCAGTGGTTTCCAAGAGACAGCTCGTAATTTGAATCTTGTCATTTGGACTACCAACACGAAAACAATAAAAAACCTAAGGTGTGAATGAAAGTCAAGGTGTACGTATATAATTGAAATACCCTTGGGCCATTTTCACATCTTGATTTTGACAGTGACAGCCACAACAAACAGATGGCTGCTGCTGACAAGGACTGAATCACTAAACCTAATGATAATTAATGTTTTTACAGCTTTCTGTTTGGAAAGAGACTTCACACATGAAGAGGTTCTACTTGATCCCCACAGCAGCAGCACTGAAACAAAAGACAGTTATAACTACTCCACCCCTTGTCCAATTCAAGAAACCACTTCTTTCTAGAAGTGGAAGATAGGGGCTGGTGAGTTGGGTCAGCAGTTAAGAGCACTTGTTCTTTCACAGCCCAGGTTTGATTCCCAACATGGCAGCTCACAAGAGTCTATAACTCCACTTCCAGAGACTCTGACTGGGTCCTCTTTTGGCCTCTTCAGGCACCAGATACACATATGTGATGCACAGACATACATGCAGGCAAAACATCCAAACAGAAAATAAACAAAAATGAAAAGAGTGGAGGATTTGCCCAAGATCCCATGGCAGATGAATAAAAAGCCCAGGACATGAATCTGAATACTCAAAACTTATTAGACATCCGTATACCCTGCCTTGCTTTCCACTGGTGTCTTACAAAATTTAAATGAATTAAAGAAATCTGAATACTAATGTTCTCTAATTTGATACTGACAATATATTTTCTTGAAAACCCAAATGACCTTAATTTCCAAATGATAGATGCTTCACTGAAATCTGAAGGATTAAGCCAGGATTAGGAATCAGCCAGTCATTTGACCTACATGGAAGTGTATATCAAAAATAGAAGCCAAAAATTCCTTCCAATCTTCAGTTTAACACAATGCATTACTCACATGTGTAACAATGCTACTATAAACAACCTCCTGACTGCCAGTCTTAAAGTATAGTGTATACATCTATGTACAATACCATACTTGGCTACATAACCTTGCTTTATATAAAGTCACTTATGTTTACAAAAATGACTAAAGTCACCTAATGTCATATTTCTCAGAACTTACTTCATATATCGACAAATGTATGGGTGTACATCATCTTGAAGCAGCCGCAGCACTTTTCAGGTAAAAAGGCTTATGGGAAGTAGAGCCAAAAACTCGAATACAGAATCTCCATCAATTCTGAACATTTCTTACCCCAGCCAACTCTTACCCAGTTTCACATAGAATACTGAAAGGCTTAACAGCCAGGTGTGGTACTATGTGTTCCAGAACCTGAGAAAGAAGGATCTCTAGCTTGAGCCCAGCCAGGACTGTACAGCAAGATCCCATCTCAAGACAGAAAGGAATAATAATTGCTCCTCAACAATGAAGTGGTTCAAATTTAAGTGATCTGAGGGATGTATGCTTGGTTTTGCACACATGCAAATCATGCACATTGGCTCTTAGTGGTACTTAGTCTCAGGAGCAAATTCACCTCGCAAAGAGAGGGTTTGTAATGACAGTCATTCCTCATTTTACTGCAAGGAGAAGTAAATGTCTGCAATAAGAAATCCATCAGCTGCAAGTGCCTTCATTACCATCTTCTACCTATAAAGGCTTTTCTAGACAAATTAAAACTGGGAAACTGAAAGGCATATAAAGAAAATATTTTGAAGAGAAGCATGCCATCTAATTAGTCTCATTTTCCTCCTTTGGAAATACTGTAATGAGTCAGCAGGTGCCTAACCACCAAAATTACATTTTATCACGAAGCTAGAAACTGTTTAATATTTAAACAGAAGACTCGGGGACAGATAAGAACATGCAAATGGCACATATTAAGAAACTGCATATCCCATCTGACAGTTTATGCAAGAAAATCCTATGAGGTTGACATGAAACTACTGAGGTACTCAAAGACACAAATACCAGGAAAAAAAAAACCCTTCTGAGGCTACCAGATAATTCCACTTCCTTTCTTCCCGGGCATATGGGAACTCCAGACTCACACTGTTTGACAAGAAAAGGGAAGATTTGCAGAAAGGAGAAGAATGAATGAAGTTTTAGGATACACAACAGGGGCTAAGGTGAGGTACTAAGGAGCTGGTTTATCATTTGCAAAGTGCTGCTTTGCAAGCTTGGGGACATGAATTTAACCCCTAGAAGCCTGTCTTTTTTTAAGGTGTTATAGTATGTCACTGGATAGCCAACTTAGCAAGTTGTAGGCCAGTAGACCCTGTCTCCCACAGGGTGGAATCAGGGAAACCCTACAGAAGAAGAGGAATGATTGTAGGAGACAGAGGGGATGAGGACACCATGAGAACAGAGTCAACAGAATCAACTAAGCAAGACTAATAGGGGCTCACAGAGACTGAGGCAGCAAATACACAGCCTGTATGGGACTGAGCTAGGTCCTCCACATATACCTTATGGCTGTGTAGCTTGGTGTTCTTAAAAGAGTGGAGAGTATCTCTGAATCTTTTGTCTGTGCCAGGCACCCTTTTTCTCCTACTGAGTTGCCTCATCCAGCCTTAACATGAAGGTTTGTGCAGAGTCTTACTGTATCTTGTTAGGCTGTGTTTGGTGGATTTGCGTGTTTATTTTAAACATAGAAAGAGTTGATCTGGGGAAGAGGAGAGGTGGGACAAGAGATTGGAAAAAGTGGAAGGAGGGGAAACTGCTAGAAAAAGTCTGGGCTATTAGGCTAGAGGTTTCTAGAAGTCAGTGTAACGTCTCTTAATAGTTGCACAGTATTTCCAAGTAAAAGGTTTTACTAAGAGTGTTCCCCCCAAGTCTATGATCAATTGAAAGAATCAAATAGTGTTTGGGCAGGAGGCTACAAAGACATAGCAATGACTCTCCCACAGTGTATAAATGCCATCCAAAGTCCAAAAGTGCAAGCTTCACTGTATTCACCCAACAGAGGAAAAGGAGAACATTCTATAGGATGACATAATTTGAAACTAGTTTGGTTCCTTTAGGAACAATGTTAGTGTTAGTGTAACATGCATCAGAAATAAAATATAACTAATATTTATGATGCTGGCACTGGGATTAAACTTTGAGATGAGTTTTTGTTTTGTTTAACATGAGTCCTACTACTAATCAACTCAGGTCCTTATGTCAGCACAGCAGTTTAACAACTGAGGTTATCTACCCTATAATCATGTTTGGAATCCCAGTAATAGTTTTATGCTGACATGTTAAAAACACAGCATTAAAACAAAGATTTATTTCAGAATCAGGAGAGACTTTGGAGATCTGAATATAACCATGTGTGAGAAATGGTAATACCAAAGCCCAGAACAATCAATGTGGTACTCAGCCACCCAACAACTCAGGAACTGACTAGGAGGTATCCTGACAGCCTCCTGACTTCTGTACCAGCTGCCTGAATCCAACACCAAGTAAATCCATGATCATATCTCCCCACAAGATCCAAGTTCTCAGGGAAACATTTCTACAAACATACATGATCTTCCACTGATGCAAAACAAAGCACATTAGGAACTCATTCACCCTAATCACAAAGGTATCATCCTCCATCACTTCAGAGAATGCATGTGAAAACAGATACACACTGTGAGAGTTTTCCTGGGGAAAAGAGAGCAGTAAGCCCTAGCTCTTTTAAATCCTATGAATTTCTTTTGTCCTGGATGTATGGTGTGTGGGTGTGGTGTGTTTATCTACAGAACACACATAAACATAAAAGACTACACCTGGTTTTCACAGGCAAAGAAACTTGTGTCATGATGTAGACAACAGTCAGGTCTGGGATTATCATTTGAACTCCAACAGTCAAGTTATTTCTGCCATCATGGAAGGAAAGGACAACAAATGACCCTATTTTGCGTGGATCCTGTCATTAGGAAACAAGCTGTCCCCTTGGTGCACATAGCAGTTAACCTTACACAGCTGTTCCAGGGGCAGATAGCATCTGTTCTTTCTATCCTACACAAACCTAAAGCTTTGGCACTGGATGAAGTCACCAAACCCTTCCTCTAGAGAAAATTCATTAAGACTCCATTGTCTTCCTCTGCTCTTATTTTCCTGGACAAATAACTGCTAGGTTTTGGTTTTGCTGTTATTGCCAAATTATAATGCAAGAGCCTCCTGCACATACAGCTGGGCTGCTGGTAGGCAAGCCAGCTCAATAGCCACAGATAACAGCCTCAGAACTAAATCCATGCCCAGAAAACCATCACATGGACAATGCCACAGCACCAATGGAAACTTACTGCAAGCATCATTAATCGGGAAGAGGAGTACCAAACATGCACCATCCTTAATGTCGTCTAATGTAGTGTCCAAATTATAGGAGAGTGATTAGCATGTACTCCATCTTAAGTGTGTATTTTTAAATCTCTATGTAAGAACCAATGGTATGCCCGCTATTCTTCCTCAGTATTAACAAAGGTGCCTTCTGAATCTACCAGCTTCATCTAGTAAACTCATTACTTCTCTCTTATATTTACCTTTAAGTAAGACTGTGGTAGATAAGAGACTACTAATGATACAACTAAATTGTTACTCTCTGATAAAATTCAGTCTTGGTCTTCTATGTGTGGACCAACAAATAACACTCCATTTTCTCATAGCTATTGCTAGAATATTGAGATTACTGCTGTGGTATAGCTATCTTAGAGGCATAACAAGATCACTGCCATCATGCAGGAAGAGACTGTTGTGGTGACCTACAAAACGGCCTGGCCTCAAACTCATGGCAATGAAACAAGTAGAATACAGTGATAGCCACACCTGTGGTTATGACAAATGAGTAACCTGATCCTCCACTAAGACTCCATTCAACACTCCATACTGCCCACCCCAGCTTTCGTCTGATCTTGGGGTATATAAAAATATATAGGGGGTAGGTTAACTGAGGGTGGGACAACACTAACAGATTTGTGTGTGTGTGTGTGTGTGTGTGTGTGTGTGTGTGTGTGTGTGTGTGTGTTTGATTAGTTACCTATGAAGTAACTGCCCTTCTTATTTTGCAGCTGCATAAAACGCATTCTATTGATGTCCTCTCTGTGGTGAACAAACATTTCCTTACATACCCCCACCTCTAGGAAAAATAAGGCCCCAATAATAAAAAAAAATAATGTAAAGATGAAAACTAGACGGACACAATCATCTTTGCACTGTACATAATATATATGTGCACCTACAAATCACACAAGTAAGCGTCAATGGGTACATATACATCATGTATGCATGTCAAGAAATATAACTTAAGATGAGTTCTTATTATGTAACATGTTAAAGTGCTCTTTCAGAAAAATAAAGCATGAGTACCCACAAATACTATCTCAATTAATACCCTACTTTACAGTCTATTAAACTACATTGATTTCAATTGTTACACTTACCAACTAAAATTCTGATCTTTCAACTAAATTATTGTGATCCTCTCAATGGTGACTTAAAATTCTGTAAATTTTTGTTCTTTGGAAAAAGGAAATTAAAAGCATAGAACATGAAACAATTATGAAGGTTGGGGATGCAGTTCATTTAACAGACTGCTTGCCTAATTAGCATGCACAAAACTCAATATATCCAGCACATATAAACTAACCATAGTGATGCCTGTCTATAATGCCAGTACTCAGGAGATTGACACAGGAAGGATCAGTTCAAAGTCATCCTAAGCTTCATAGCAAAATCTGAGGCCAGCTGAGAACAGAGATCCTGTCTTGAAAGCAAAACTTAGTCTGTTAATGTAAGTTACAATTGTTTTTTTTGGCATTTGTGACAAAGTCTCACTATAACTTAAACTGGACTTATCACTCTCCTGCCTTCACTTCCAGAGTACTGGGATTATCCCATCATACCCTCATGCCATGATTAAAATTCCACATGCATCCTCAAGCAACACAGTGTGCGATTTGGGAAGAATTACAGGCTGTGGATTATTTGGGCTCCTGTTATGCCAGTGTCTAGTGGAGTCACTACCTACTGCCAAAAAGCCGAAAAGCCCTCCCTCTATGTGCCTCTCATTCCTTTCTGCCTTTTGATGATATCCATTGTCCATCTACATCTCTATAATTTGTAGAAATGGGTGTGGATGAGTTAAATGTTATATATGGTTTTTGTTTTCATTTTTCTGAAACAGGATTTCTCTATGTAGCCTAGGATGACCACAAAACCATTATCCTTCCATGTCTACCCACCCTATTGTTTGGATTATTGTCATGTATCATCATGCCCAGTCTTTTATCTGTAATACAGTTTGAATCAACAGCACTTTCATAAGCAAGGCAGTTAATTCTGTACCCTTGAGCTATATCACAGTCCAGTATCTGCTTTCATTAACTACTTCCAATAATTCTACTAAAGTATACAGATGGATACAGAAGCAAGTCCTAGAGGAAACTATCCAGGAGTAGTTTACTCTCTGCAAAACTAGTATACACTTCATGTATACTTTAGCATATTATGCTTGTATTGTAGATCTTTGCAGACTTATCCTAGTCCTCAAAAGGATTCTTGAATGGGGATCAAGCAAATAAACAACATTTAAATTCATGCTGTCACGTTTCAACAGTTTCTAAAGGCTAGAAAATACACAAAAGTTTAAGATAAGTAAACTACTAACATAAGCAGATATTTTTGTACAGGTAAACCTTTCCCTGACATTCTCCTAGGAGATAACTTTTAAATCAAATTCAAGAAAACAAATCAATGGCCAGTATTAGAGGACACTCCACCACAGCAAAATTCTCAGGGCTGCCCACTAGCTTCCGGAATGTAGAAGTAAGAAGAGAGATTGTACTCCTTTATGCCACACTAAGGAACTCCTTCCCCAAACCATAGCATTAATGGTACTTCCACTTCATCCAGGGACATCAAGGCCTAAAAGGTATGTTTTTGTATATGTTTCATATCAAAAGATGATAATTTGAAAGTAGGGCCAACCATAAGGCCATCTTTGGCTCAATTAAACCCATGGGTCAGGTCAGAATTGCCCACAGTGCATAGTGAAGTAAAACAACTGGCCGCAGCCTTTTAGTCTTACTCCTGAATTCGATTGCAGATTTCGTGCAACAGGACTGCAGTTCCCTTCATTAGGAGAGTCAATCTATTTTCTCACTTTTATCAGCAGTATCTTTGACTAACAAACTTCATTCAGACAACAGTAATCTCTTTCAAGTCTAGATTTCAGGTCCAAGGAAGTCTTGTATGCCTTGGTATGATCTTAAAACCTTGAGTGTGGACAAGCTTGACCTACCTGGTTATAGACTGGAAAGCATGTGGATAGATCAAGGAGTTGAAGCAAGAAGTTCTTTCAAATCACTCAAGTCACAAATGAACATCAAAAGATAGGCCCAGCTCCAAAACCCCCCAGCCTCTGTAGCTAGTGAGGTAACCCAATCACAAAAGAACACACATGGTATGAACTCCCTGATAAGTGCATATTAGCCCAGAATCTCAAAATGCCCAAGATATAATTCACAGTCCACATGAAGCTCAAGAAGAAGGAAGACCAAAGTGTGGATACTTTGGTCCTTCTTAGAAGGGGGAACAAAATACCCATCGGAGGAAATACAGAGGCAGTGTGGAACAGAGACTGAAGGAAAGATCATCCAGAAACTGCCCTACCTGGGGATCCATCCCATGTACAGTTACCAAACCCAGACACTAATGTAGATCCCAACAAGCACTTACTGACAGGAGCCTGATATAACTGTTTCCAGAGAGGCCCTGCTAGGGCCTGACAAATACAGAGGTGGGTGCTCTCAGCCAATCATTGGACTGAGCACAAGGTCCCCAATTGAGGAACTAGAGAAAGGACCCAAGGAGCTAAAAGGGTTTACAGCCCCATAGGAGGAACAACAATATGAACCAACCAGCACTCCCAGAGCTCCCAGGGACTTAACCAACCAAAGAGTACACATGAAGGGATCCATGGCTGCAACCACATGAGTAGCAGAGGATGGCCTGGTCAGACATCAATGAGAGGAGAGGCCCTTGGACTTGTGAAGGCTCATTGCCCCAGGGTAGGGGAATGCCAGGTCAGGGAAGACAGAATGTGTGGGTTGGAGAGCAGGAGGGGGATGAGATAGGGAGTTTTCAGAGGGGAAACCAGGAAAGGGGATAGCATTTGAAATGTAAATAAAAAAATCTAATAATAAAAAAATCAAAAAAAATTGCCCACTCATAAAATCAGGATCTAATTAAGTGATTTAAAAATCACTCAACTTGATAGTTTGATGGTCTGTTTAAGCAGTAAAATCTAACTCAGATCATAAAGAATGGATTCTTCATCAAAATATGAATTAGGCCTTCAATATTTCAAGGACTGACCAGATGGTTACTGGGGATAAAAAATTAACACAGAATAGTGCTTGCAATTCCAGTGATTTCCTCTAACCACACAAGTAGGTAGCAATAACAAGATCTCCTTAAGAGGACTAAATGGTCCAAAAAGGCCATACTACAATGGTGTGGCATCACACATCTAAAATTATAGCATTTGAGAGAGGCAGGAAGATGATGAGTTCAAGGCCAGGATGAGCTGCATTCCAGGTGAAACCTTGACTTCAAAAAGAGGCCCCATGTGAGAAGGTTTTAAAAAGCAAAACACAATTTTGACAAGGACACTGATACTTTCTAGCATACTTGCCTAGCAGACACAATCTGGATTCCTTCCCCAGCAGAAGGAAAGGAAGACCAAGTAAAAGAAAGAGTGAGAGCAAAAACAGAGATGCAGAGCAAAGATACAAGAAAGAACTCATGGAATGTTGTAGGAGTGGCAAACATTTTAGGACAGATGGGGTATAGAGAGGAAATGGCAGATGTGGAGCAGGAAACCAGATGGAAGGCAAATTCTGAAGGGTCGTACATCTTGCTGTGGAATTTGGATCCCTCTTGTAAGACTTGAGTGCTACAAACTGTCCTAAAGGAAAAAAATGGAATAATTAGTTCTGTTTTAAGAAAGTTGATGACAAGTGGAAGATGGATTAAAGGACAGAGTCCAATTTGGGGGAGCAGCTAGAAAGCAGTTACTACATTCGAAAAGAGTCAGTGAGCAAGGGTAAGAAGATGTCTTTATAAGATGCTTCAGAGATGAGCTAAGTTTGAGACTTGACAACCAACTAAGTATGGGCTGGAAGGGTGAGGAAAGTTGTGTGGGAAGATAAGGAGCCATGACAAGTCTCTACTTTGGAACCACAGAAGCATGGTAAGTACATTAATTAAGGAAGAACAGAAGAGTAAACTAGAGGGAATGCCCATGTTTCCTAACAAAGGCACTTGTGTGTGGCACATCCCTAGGGACACAGACAGGCCATTAATGAATGATCCACATTCAGATCCGGAGTAGGGAAGCAGATAGTAGGGCGTCTTTTTGTTATGTTGCATGCTTGAATTTTACTGTTTTGCTTTCTTTTAAAGATAGGGTCTCAGTCAGGTAGTGGTGGCACATTCCCTTTAATCCCAACACTCAGTAAGTAACAAAACAGGTGGATCTCTGAGTTTGAGGCCAATCTGGCCTACAGAGTGAGTTCCAGGATGGCCAGGACTACACAGAGAAACCCTGTCTCAAAACACCAAAAAAAAAAAAAAAAAGATAGTGTCTCATTATACAGCTCAGAGCTCAGGCTGACCTCAAACTTCTGAATTGCCTGCCGTGACTTCTTTAGTGTTAGAATTTGGGGGATTATCTTAAAATCATTGGGAAAAAAAGGACAGTTCAAAATATGACAATGGAGGTGTGAATACAAAATATTCAGGGAAAGATAAAGATGCAGAAAACAAAATGCTAAAAGGCAAAATCCTGAGGTGGGAGGGTCAATTAAAATCCCAGGGGCTAAAGAAAAGTAATTCTAAATGTCAAGGGTGATTGGGAACAGAGGGAAGCCTTGAGGCATCTACTTTGCTCATTCTCTTCTGTAGCTGGCAGTCTCCCCCATGGGTTCCTCCCACTCTAACCAGGTCCTGAATATATCAGTGACAGTAATGCAGACTACATGAGTAACAGTGTCTAGGTCCAGGCCAATATTGATCATTTAAAATAGTTTTATCTTGATTTTGAGATAGAGCCTCACACATTAGACCAGGCTGGTCTCAAACTTGGGCTAATCCTCCTGTGTCTGTGGCATGCGCACTGGGATTATGAATACACTCAACAGACCAAGAAAGGGGGTGGGATACATATAACTTTTAAAAACACTTTTATGCCACCTACTACAGAAATGGCTCTCAGCTTTGATATTTGTGGCACATAACTTGAAAGGTGCTTGTATAAATTCAACAGTCCAAATCTGTAATCTGAATGCTACAAAATCTGAAAAACGTCATGCCTGACCTCAGATCATGACACAGTCAAAACAAAGACAAAGTAAAAATGAATTAAAATTACAACCAAGCAGTATGGATAATTTATATAAATATAAATGAGATTCATGCTTAAACTTGGGTCCCATTAGGTAGGGACAAATATTCTCAAACTTAGAATATCCAATGTACTTCTGGACTCAAGCATCTCAGATAAAGGTCTACTTAACTAGCTTAAGAAGACATCTACTGAAAAAATTATCTTCATGTGCCCTTTGCTATTAAAAAGGAACTTAAAAATAAAAAGCCCCAAGGGTTTCTGGGTCAATAGCCAGACCCTGATGACACCAGTTTAAAAAAAAAACAGAAAACAAACAAGCAAACAAACAAAACCAGACTTAGGGGGTGCAGCCTCTGTGTGGCAGGGTCTAGTAATGGGGGCACACTCTTCTGGAACAAGCTTGTCACTTCTGAAGATTGTCACCTGTTCATACAAGAACTCCACTAGAGGGATCTCAACGCTAAACAAAGAATTCCTCTTGATGACCTACCAGCTGACATCCAGAGCTTCCTACCACAGGTGGTCATATCTAATGAGATGCTTTAAAAGCAGTACAAGGTCATCATGGTAATGCGTACTTGCTAACCTAGCATTCAGTAAACTAGGGCAGAAGAATCAGCTCAAGTTAGAAGCCAGCCTGGGACTATAACTGGCAGTCTTTTTTTTTAAGAAATAAAATTTAAAAATAAAAAGAACTCTGAAGTAGGCAAAGATT
This sequence comes from Tokudaia tokunoshimensis, assembly GCA_036184795.1. Lineage (NCBI taxonomy): Eukaryota > Metazoa > Chordata > Mammalia > Rodentia > Muridae > Tokudaia > Tokudaia tokunoshimensis. Next base: position 2,564,285 of record BTHU01000023.1, on the reverse strand, counting down.
TTCTAAGTAGAACAAAAAGGCAATAGCCATAAAAGAAAAAAAGAAGTAAGTGGACTTCATTAAAAATATCAAAAGACATGTTAAGAATAAAAAGGCAAAGCACAGGTTGGAAGAACAAAGGTGGGTTGTTTTTGGCTTTGGTTTTGGTTTTATGTCTAAAACAGGGTATCACTAGTGGCTCAGGCTGTACTTGAACTAACCAATATTCCAGCCAACATCTCCTGAGTGACAGGATTGCAGGTGACTACAACCAAAACCAGAAATACTGATATATATACGTGCATCAGACAAAGGACTCACATGAAGAATAGGATATTTCTAACAATAAAATAAAGGGGATGAAAAGTGAGTAAAGAGTTGGGCATGGTGCTTTATGCCTTTAATTTCAGCACTTGAGAGCCTGGGGCAAGAAAACCACCAGTTGGACAGTTGGAGGCCAACCTGAGCTATATACCAAGTGCAGGGCCAGCTTTAAAAGCCAAAAAAAAGGAGGGTGAGAAAAAGATTTGAACAGGCACTCAGAAAGGATATACAAATGTCAATGGTATCTATAGCATTCAGCATGACCACACCACAAGAATGGATTTTAAACTCACAAGGATCACCTCACAGTAATTAGAATGGGTACTACTCCAGGTGTGGCGGGGAACAGAAATGAACAAGTTTTGGTCAGGCTGTAGAGAAATAAGAACCTTCATGCTACTGTTAACAGTGTAAAATGGTCTAAAACACTCCACAATCCACATAGCAGTGCCTTAAAACAAAAATGCATTCTTCCAGAAACCCTACCTTGTCTGTCTGTCTCTGTTTCTCTCTCTGCATGTGTGTGCATGCATGTGTGTGTATTAAAAGTACCGAAAATAGAGTCTTAAAGAGAGTAACTGTACCTTTATGTGTGCAGCAGCACTATTCACAATAGCCAAAAGGTGGCACTAGTCAAGAGTCTGTGGACAAGTAAATGGATATTATTTCACATACACACATAGTATATAAGAGTTCCAGTGTGGGCAGACCTTGAAGCAGTATTCTAACTGAAATAAGATGACAACAACCCCGAGCACTTTAAGATTCTACCCATGAAGCACCTAAAGTGCTAAATTCATAGAAACTAACATGTTGATTGTCATATTAGCAAGGGGGAAGAAGGCACTGTATTTTCTCAGAGCTTTGGTTTTCTTGTGAATAGTAGAAATACTTATGTAACAGTGAAGAAACCTAATATCACTAACTCTATACTAGAAAAGAGGTTAAATAATAATTTGCATGTATTTATATTTCTAACCACAATTTTAAAGTATGTATTTTTAAACCTACAAAAATATAACTGTGCCCTCACCAAACTTAAGCAAAATTCAAATAAAAATTATGTGTGACTACAGTTTCCTGCTTGGGAAGTCAAGGATCACATTAGCTCAAGCATTATAGATCAGCCTTGGCAACAAAGAATACAGAGAGAGCATGTCTCAAAAAAAAAAAGTATCACTTAAAATGTAGGGAGGAACCAGATTTTTTACACGGCACTAAGAGAATTTTAGTTGGTATTACCACTTTGGAAAACTTCTGGCAACATTTACTAAAGCTCAATGCTATGAGTACCACATTTTTTCCCATGTTCGTCAGGAGAACTGAGTAGAAACGTGCACCAAAGGAAACAAACAAGAATGTTCAAAGATGCTTTATTCATTTTAGCGAAATCCTGGATACTACCCAAAGATGTAAAAAGAAACAAGTAAATTATCGCTCAATTTATTCAAGGGATCCACTAATCGCATAACCTGAAAAAAAGAAGACACACACCAGAGAGTTCCTATCGTGTGATATTATTGATATGAATATTAAAATCAGATCAAAGCAGTGGATTGAGTTTTATTGTTGTTTTAATGGCAATTTAGTTTACCTTCATGGTGGAGTCGAGATGAATAGTGAATAGACCGGGCACGAACTCTTCTGAAGTGCTGGAAAGGTACTAGGCTTGATCTGTCACCGGCTGGATAGTCACAGAAAACATTAAATAAGCAGTATACTTTGGATTAATGCACTTTGCCCTTTTGCTACATGTTTGCTATTCCTCAAAGGAAATTATGTGTAAAACATCTCAGGTCTTTCAATCGGGAATCTCTGATTCAAAAGTCAACAAACTGCAACCTTTGTTTTTTTTCTTTTCTAGGTTTGGACCCTATTCTACTAGGACTTCACAGGTTCCTAATACACCTAATGAATCTGACATCTCCCTCAGAGCAAGCTTCCTAGTCCCTTTCCTAAAACCACTCTTTACCTATTGGGCCATATCTTTACCTATTGGGTCATTTTAGAATTACCTGGTTTTCTTTGATTTAGTCTATACTTAGAATGTATACTTCATATTTGCTTTCTACTGATCAAATGTCCAATTTGACAATGCTTGTCTTTCAGATTTTTTGATTTGGTTTTTTGAGACAGGGTTTCTCTGTGTAGCCCTGCCTGTCCTGAAACTCACTCTGTAGACCAGGCTGGCCTTTGCCTCCCTTTGCTGGAAGTGCCCTGCTGCTTTTTTGTTTAGGTTTGAGACAGGGTGTCAGTAAGTAGCACAGATTTCACCTGCTACTGCTTCCTGAGAGTTAGGATTAAAATCATACGCCACTATGACAGTCATAACCTTTTTAATTTTCAAAAACATCAAGGAATTTTATTTTAGATTCCTGTTAGCTTATGCCCAACTTCCCCCAACTAGAAAAGCATAATGTCAAAAAAAAAAAAAAGAAAAGAAAAGAAAAAAAAACCCACAATGTAAGACTAGAGATGGTCAGGGTTAGAACACGTTCCTGGTATATATTGAAGGCCCTGTGGGATGTATCCCATACCCAGAAAGTATGTGTGTGTGTGTGTGTGTGTGTGTGTGTGTGAGAGAGAGAGAGAGAGAGAGAGAGAGAGAGAGAAAGAGAGAGAGAGAGAGAGAGAGAGAGAGAGAGAGAGAGAATATGAGTTTTATGTTATTAAAATTTAGGGGGGGTCATACCTATGCCAAGTCAGGTCCTGCCACCTACCCTCAAAAAGCCAGGTAAAAGAGCCAAATTAAAAGTGGAAAGCAGAAAGGGAAATGTATCCAATTTAGCCACAATGGGAAGAGAGACAAAGAGACTCAAGCCCCTAAGCCAGTCAAGATCCTAATGGGAAATCAAAGTTTAAATATAGGCCTAAGGATTTACATATCTAAGCAGTCCTGATAAAAGTAAGGTCCTACCTATCAATGACTCATCATGATCCGGACTGAAAGGTGTTCTGAAAAGTTGCGATAACTGTGTGAAATCTCTTTTGCACAGACAATCGTCCCCTCTGGCTGATGGCTTTTTTTTTTCTCCCACCATGAAATTCCTGGGGAAGTTTCCTTTTCTTCAGGGTCCATTCTTTCAATAGTCTCACAATCAGATTGAGATACACATTGTCTCTTAAGAATATCTTCAATTCTGCCAGTCATGTAACAGTGTTATCACACTCCAGTATTTGATAAATATATGGCATCCCTCCCATACCTATCCTTTCTACCTGCCATCTACCTATCTAAGAAGAGAAACCTTCATTCTTTTTATAAAGGGAGATTTTATTGCCTAACTATAAACAGTTAACACAGGTAACAACAGCTTTTCCTTCAGAAAAGAAAAAAAATGGTAATGTCTTCTTCATCTCCCCTAGCTCCTTCCATTAGTAATAATGTGAATATTAAAGAGCTTCATATGCAAAATCTTACACTGTAATAATCAGAGTCAAATCCTTCTGCTGTTACAGTTTTGCAAACTTGATTGCCTTTGCATTGCATATAACAGGCCTGTATCTTAGTCAAAGGGGTGGATGCTGGGCTGGAGAAGCAGCCAGGTAATAATTGCAAAGCAACGAGAAGGTTCTAAACACAGAGAGGCTAGTGTGAAAGAAACTACCTGGGCAGGGCTAACTGGTAGAGTGCTTGCCTAGCATGCACAAAGCTCCAGCATAAACCAGGAGAGGTTGGTTGCACACGCCTATAATGTCAGCACTTGGGAGGCAGAGGTAGAGAATGGGAAATACAAGGAAGCCTTGTGACGCAGCCATATTCTGATCAATGTGACATAGAATTAACAACAGCAGTTTTTATATTGGCTCAACATGACAAGTCAGAAATGTAAATTTAAAAAATTTTGGAGCAGCTGGCAGATAAATGTTTCAAAAAGAAATGATCAGATCACTCCTTAAAATATGGACACAATGGAAAAACAACGCTTCTCTTTTAGAACAGTAAACTGGGATAATCTGGCATGCTGCATATTTTTATTTAAACATACTATCTGAAATAGATAATTAGTCTTACTTTCTCCTCTGAGAGCACCTTGAAATAATATTTCACTTCAAAAAAGCCTATAGAAATGTTAAAATATTTAGCATAAAAGCAAGTGGGTTAACACTATTGAAAAGAAATAATTATAAGCCAGATAGATGAATTAATTGTCCTACATACCTGTGGATTTTTTGAATTCCTGTGTTTGCTTACTCATATACATTCAACTCTTATTTTTCGGAAAGCACTTCTGCAAGCTTTTGGCTTCAACACTGCCACCTGTAGACATAAAAGAGAAATAAATCCTGTATTATTCATCAGCAATGCATCTTTCCTGGGCATCTAACAGAGAAAATGGAAGGGAAAGTGAAAAAATATTTGCTCCAAAAGATCAAAGTGTTCTTTCTCTCAATGCAACATATCTAAGCCATCTCCTTCCACAATGGTTTGATTAAGTAGTTCCTTAGAAACTGAAAGGTACTTAAGTCCCAGGTCATCAACCAAATGGCCTTCTCCTCAGTTTATTGAGAGAAAGAGAGAGAGAGAGAGAAAGAAAGAGAGAGAGAGAGAGAGAGAGAGAGAGAGAGAGAGAGCATTCAGGAAGGTTGAGAAGGAAAATGACCAAATATTTGAGACCATCCTGGGCTACCTATCAGGTTCCAGGCTAGCCTAGGAAGAGAAAAAAAATGGAGAGTAGGGAGATGAGGTTGAATGGGAGAGATCAAGGGAGGGGAAGAAGAATAAGAAGAGGGGGAGGGAGAGCACACGCCAGTATAACTTAACAGCCATTTCAAGACCTACTTTTTAAAATTACAAAACAATTTGCCCTGTATGGTAATCTGGGGATAAAGGATTCCATAAATTAACCAAATAAAAAGAGATAACGGACCCATGCTAGGGTTATTTTATCAAAAGGTCATAAGATGCCTATTTAAAAATTATAATTTCAGTCTGAACAGAGCTTAGTTCAATCTAAACCGATTTTTGGTGCGTTGTCTTCATCATAGTGCTCTGGCCCTGATCTGAATACAAATTCTAAAAGATCTTCTCTACATCCTATTGATTAAAATACAGGTAGATCCCCTTCTTTTTCCTTAAAAAAAAAAAAAGTCACGGAAAGAACAGAGGAAATATACATAAGCAATTACCAGAATCCAAGCAGCCATAAGATAAAAGAAGGGTTTGTGTTGTAGAGAAAGATAAAGACAAACCTTGAAATTCTGGAGTTAATTGAAAATAAGAGGAAGCACCCTGCCCGGCCACTGCATCGCAGAGCTGGACTTCATTTGATCACCACAGTCTTCCCAGGACAAGTGGCCACCTCCTCCCTGGCTCCAATGTGTTAAGCCAAAGATACTAGAAGCATTTCCCAAGCCCACCGCTTGTAGACAGCAGAAGACCCCAACCAAACCAGCCTGGCTCGCTACCCAACCAAGCCCATGCTTTTTACCCACACCAGAGATGCAGAGATGCATCCCACTTACCCATAATTTACTTTAAAGCCTAAAAGCGTGTTTTGTTTTAAGGAACTACATAAATCCTGGAAAAACAAGTCTCCTTTCTACACACACGCGCGCGCGCGCGCGCGTACACACACACACACACACACACACACACACACACGACCAAAACCTTCTCCCTTTCCTTCCCAATCCCGGACCTGCACTGAGCCATCCCAAAGAAGGTCTTTGAGTACCCGCCAAGGACCAATACCGCTCCCACGTGCCTCCAAGAAGCCCTCGTGCAAACGTGCATGAGCGCCCAAAGCTTGTGTGCGCGGCCAGCTTTCGGAGGGAAGTTCTGCACACCCTAAGTCCCAGCCCCCACCCCAGCTCGGACAGCAGGAGGGAGCCCCCGGGTGTGGCATGGCGCTGGCACACAATACTCTAGCAACTCTAGCTTTCCCCGCACTCCCTGGGCTTTCGTGCCACTAGTTTCTCCTCACCCAGTCCCTCTGTTTCCTGCTAGCCGGGAGCACGGGCTTCCTGGTGGCTGTTGGGTGGGGATCAGGAAGATTGGAGCGACAGGCAACTACCACCCAGATATCTAGTGGGTCAAAGGGTCGCAGTCTCCAGAAGCTGCATGGGTGTTCAGTTCCTTCCAAAGGAGATGAGGTGAGGACAACCCCAAGAGACCAGAAGGAGAGAATCCTACAGGAGGTAGTTCTCTCGCACCTCTCCTCCACCTAGCCTGAGCGACCTTCCAAGTCTGCACCCTACCGGGCCGAGCGCGCTCCTCTGGCAATGGGACCTGGCCAACCTTTACCCGTGTTGACCATAGCAGCCCTGCTTCCCTGGCCGCGGTGACCCCAGAAACGGGCAGGGCGACACTCTTGCTGCGGGGCGCGGAGGAGGGGGTGGACCTACCTGAACGCGGGATGCGCCCTCCGGTGCGCTGTCTCCGGCAGCTGGGAAAGGCAGTGACCGACTGGCTGCGGGACCCCACACAAGACCTCGCTTCCTCAGAGAAGTGGCTAGAGCTTCCCTAGAGCGAGAGGACTGGTCCTTCACCTAGCTCTCGCACGCAGGTTCTGTTCCTGGGTCCCAAGACTCGCCCAACCCGAGCATTCATGCCCGCCCCTTTCCCGCCACCAGTGCAGAGCTGCTCTGCGCTCCGCCCCCGGCCACCCGCCCATCGCTGCGGGGGCTGGCTCCCGAGCTCCCGAGCCTCGTGGTGCAGTTCCTGGGTCTTAGGCCCCCGGGAAGACTCCAGGCGGCCCTAGGATAGCCCGGACCCCCGCCCTCGTAACCCTCCCACACCCATCAGCCCTCCTAGGCCACGGGCACTGCACGCTCTGCCCTGTTCTTCTGTAGTCTCTTCACTCCCAGCCAGACTCCTTCCACTACCCGGAGGCTTGCTGCCTCGCGCTTTGTGGGAAGCTGGGTGCGAGCGGGTCGTGCGGTGGGGGGCGGGGAAAGCAGATTGGGAATTGAGTAAAGCGGAGTAGAATGAGCCTGTGAGAGAAAGCAAAGAAATAACCCTGCCTACTGCCAGAGGAAGGATGCAAGTTGCAGCCTGCGTCCTGTTTCTGTTATATTAACTACCTGGATATGGTGCTGCCCTCCTTTACAGCCCCAGTAATGTTCACAGGCATCAATCTAAAGATTTCCTTACTAATTGGTTTAGGTTCGCCTGCTCTCTCTCTCTCTCTCTCTCTCTCTCTCTCTCTCTCTCTCTCTCTCTCTCTGTGTGTGTGTGTGTGTGTGTGTGTGTACGTGCGCGTGCGATGGCAGAAGACAACAGGCTCCCTCTTTTTTAAAGTTGCATTTCTTATATGTATTACATATGCCGCATTTCTCGTTTTAAAGAAAAAATATAATTAAAGGAACAACTATGTTTTACAGAAACAGAACCAATGTATATGTGTTATTTAAACCCACTGTAATTATATTAATTGGTTTGATTTAAAGTATGTGTTTGAAGTGTTTTCTTAAATAGGGTCGGAATTTTGAAATTAGCAACCCCAGAGATTTCATCTTTAATTCTAAAGTGTCTGTTTCATGGAGATTACTAAATGCGGTTATATAGGAAAATGAATTCTTTTTCTTCCAGGTTAATTGTACGTTTAGATCTGGCAAAACACGGATTGTTTTTAAAACCAAGAAAAACTAAGATTCCCACTAATTTTCTAATGATGGAATAGCTGATCTGATAGCTTTTACTTTAATTCTTTCTGTTTTAGGAAAACTTCCTTTCTTTTTATCTCTTGTGCTTTTCCTCCAAAATTTTCCCTCAAACATAACATGGTTTTTCAGCATTTGTGTTCTTAAACAAGATAGGAAAATTCATAATCATTCATTATCAAGAGCCACCTGAATCTCATGATGCTGAATTTCCAGCCCAGACTTTAGTCATTCATTTAACCTAATTCTTTGGAATCCAAGGCTTTTCTGTTCTAATTGTTTTGAGACAGGGTTTGACTGTATGGCCCATCCTGGCTTTAAACTCTGGGATTCTCCTGCTCCTGAGAGAACCAAGAATTGGTTTGTTGTTTTGTTTTGTTTTGTTTTTCTTTTTCTTTTTCTTTCTGCTTTTTTAAGTTTCCTCATTCTGTGAATCCAAATTAAATTCATTAAATTGATTAATAAAACATATATTATTACTATACATGTTTCTGGGTAAATCAGGACCATGCGAATGATAAACAGTTCTAAAGAAGAGAAGCTGAGGTGAAAAAAAAAACAGTCTTTAGAACAAAAAGGATGCTTCCCTTTTGTGGAAAGCACAGCAATGCCAGTGATTATGCAGAGTGAGTGCTGCCTCTTCCCTCTTTTTGCTTCCAGCATGAGCTAGGCCTGCGTTTATCTCTTTTGATCATAGTAATAAAAATGAAGTAACTCGGCATTCTAGTGACATTGCTTAGTAAATTAGCAATTTGAAAAATGCTTTTATTACCTAATTAATCCAAGTAAATGCCTCTGATGAATGCAATTTTATTCTAACCTTTATTTCTACCTCCAAATAAGTACTTATAAAAAATAAAAACAGCTAAGACAAAACTAATAGCAACTGAAAATCAAATTCTTTGGATGGATGTGGGTTGCTGAAGAGTTAATGTTAAGTGACCCTTGGATCTTAAGTTATATGTCAGATATTGGTTCTCAATTGCTCATTGGCTGTTTTTATCATGAGTTCCAGTGTGGCCCTGTCTATTCTCCAGAAATTTATTTCATTTCTTTCTGGCTACCTTATTAAGTATTTCTCTACACTCTTTCCATTGAATCTCCAAGAATTAATCCCTGATCACTTGACAATTGTCTTTGTCCTTTAGATTTTAGTTCTTTGATTTAAAAACCAAAAAAGGGCAGTGGTGGCACACACCTTTAATCCCAGCACTCGGGAGGCAGAGGCAGGCAGATTTCTGAGTTCGAGGCCAGTCTGGTCTACAGAGTGAGTTCCAGGACAGCCAGGGCTACACAGAGAAACCCTGTCTCGAAAAACAAACAAACAATAAAAAACATCAGCATGATTAAACATGTAAATCTGGAAAGAGTACTTCAGGCATAGTTCTAAGAGAGAACAGTTGGATTTCTCAAAACCAGGAGGGCATGACCACTTGAATAAAAGGAAACAAAGTAAAAAAAAAATACACCAGCAAATCCCTTGTGTTTTGGCCAAAATTAAGCTAAGATCTCATGATATATAAAGGGTATAATTCAAATAAATTTCCCAGTGTTTTCTTCCACTAGAAGAAATCCTTTGTCCCACTAACTAAGCACCATTATATTTCTTATTTAATTCCTGTGCAGTTGAATTTTTTGTTGGCTTTAAGTAAGAATGTGTATTAGATACTCTACAGTCCTCAAGGAATCTTATGTCACCCTCCATTTGATTTCAGAAGTTTTCTTGGCATGCCTGCAACATAGGTGAGGACAGATGTGAACATCCCACATAGAACCCTGGAAAGAGAGTTTAACTTGCAGCCCCATGTTCAAAACAATGGAATAAAACATGGCATGGACTGTTGCTGTAACAGTTTCAACCCACTGATGTCTTCTCATTCCAGTTCTCACACCAGCAAAATGTTTCCAAGTGTGTTAGCTTCCCCAATTTTAGAAGATGTCAGGTGATAATTATTTTAGCAAATTTTGTCCATTTGCCTTTTAAGCTGTGAGCCTGAACATAATAAAAATCCCCGGTTTTCCCATGTAATTGAAAATTGATTTACAAGGCTGCAATGGGATTTTTGCCACTCTATCTCTGAGAAAAAGGACTAAATTTCTTTACTTTGGGTGATTAGGATTGGTGGGCAACATCATTGATTTAAATTTGCAGAATGTCAATTACTTTAATTGGTCTCCTTTTGTTAGGGAAGTAAGTCAACAGTTCTCACAAAAGACAATGAGGATAGAGATAATACCACCCATCTTATTCTAAAATTGAAATCTCACTGCTTTTAAGTAACTTGTTTGTTTGATTTTTGTTTGTTTGTTTGGTTTGGTTTTGAGACAGGGTTTCTCTGTACAGCCCTGGCTGTCCTGGAACTCACTCTGTAGACCAGGCGGGTCTCAAACTCAGAAATCCACCTGCCTCTGCACCATCACTGCTAGGCTTTTAAATTAGCCAACAGCAAACAATTCAATTTAAAGCTCACTCACCAGGAAGGAATTCATGCCTGTCACTGTAAACCTAGCCAATTACTAATGGTTGCTGAGGTCATGTACCCTAGAAGAGAACCTACTACTGCCATTTCTTAAACTAGTATAATCCGCAACTGAATTCTAAATACATATCCTTATACACACAGGAAATTGTAGCCCTCAGTCCTCATCAAAGAAGCTTCTTTTAGCAATAGATGGAGACTACTACAGAGATCCACAACTGGTCAAAATGTGGACAACTGACCATGAAGGTCCCCATCCCCAATTGATACATCTGCCATAAAATCCCTGCACTCAAAGCTCTTAGAAGGCGAGATGGGGGTGGGGACAGAAAGATTGTTAAGAACTAAAGGACTGGGAAGTCTGCTGCCAGATAGTGTCTTATATAAGTGACAGGGAAGCTGCACCCATGAAATTTCAACAATGTAGTCTCCTAAACAAGACCTGCACAATGATGGCACCAGTTGACATTCAAACATGGATGGATGGAGGAAATCTCACAATAGCCACCCCTAGATGAAGAGCTACAATCAATGTGTGTGTGTGTGTGTGTGTGAGAGAGAGAGAGAGAGAGAGACAGAGAGAGAGAGAGAGAGAGAGAGAGAGAGAGAGAGAGAGAGAGAGACAGAATGTGTTTATAATTTATAGAAGAAGAGGTCAAGAACTTTGCTGTAATTTTGTAGTTATTTTGAAGACAGGGTTTCATTATGTATAGCCTTAGACCTCTTGGAACTCAACTTATACACCAAACTGGGCATGGACTCATAATGATCCTCCTGCCTCTGCTTCCCTAGTGCTGGAATTAAAGGTATGCTGTATGTGCTATCTTGGCCAGCTTGAGGTAATGAATTTGAAAGGCAAGTGGGAGCATGAGAAGAGTTGGAGGCAAAGAGGATGGGCTGCTGAAAATGATGTAATTATAGTACTTACATATAAAATTCTCAAAAACTAAATTCAAAACTTAAAAGTTAAAATATGTGCATGTGAGTGGGTGTATATATAAAGCATAGCTAAATGTAAATTTGAGTACTTGTGACAAATCCTTCACCTATAAAACCTTTGGTAGGCTATTTCTTTCCCTCCTTCCTCTTTCTCCCCCTCCTCTTCCTTCTCCTCTTTGTTGATGGTTGTTTCTGGTGCACATGGTAAATTAAAGAATATAGCACTATTTATCTTATTCACATGAAAGCATTTTTTTTAAAAAAAAATCTAGACCCCCTTATATTCCCACCACCATTTAACTGTATCATTCAATGGCTTTGAAGAAAATGGAAGGAAGGAAGGAAGGAAGGAAGGAAGGAAGGAAGGAAGGAAAGAAAGAAAGAAAGAAAGAAAGAAAGAAAGAAAGAAAGAAAGAAAATGAAAGAGACCAATAAGAACTACTGTTCATTGTGCAGTAGTTTGCTACAAATTAAACATCACCTCTTAGAAGGCTATAGGAAGGTCAAAAGGCTCAGGGTGTTAAGGAAACTTACAAGATTTAGAAGCTCCAAAAGTAACAAGAATAAGATGCACCTCCCTGAAGTTATATTAGTGGTAAACAAGTCAGGGTAGAGAACACCTGCCAGACCCTGTCATCCAAGGATAGATCTTTTAGGGGGTATTTAAAATACTGGTGGTTGCTTTTTGGTGATAAAGCTACCTTTGAGTCTTCTGTAATTAAACTCTCTTACAAACTACTGTAAGTAAAATCAATCAATTCGTTGCTTCAGCAACCTAGACTTAGGTGTAACTGTAACTTTGGTCTATTGTGAAAGACAAGAGGATGTCTTCTATGAAGTGAATAGATCTTTATTCATGTTTATTCACGTGTCCTAGGAAAAGTCATGCAACACTGTGGTTACATGTGTGGTTCCTTGGGACAACTGCAAAGACTATCAGTTTAATGAACTTATGATTTTTTTTCCTTTGTAGACAGCTCTGCTTTATTCTTTTTCATGGTTGACAAAAGTATTGTTGGTCTATACATGTTGCATTTTGAATTTTGTCTCTTACAAAGATAAGCTCAAATAGTATTTTATGGCACATTAGAATGCGATATTATTTAGAAAGTGGATCGTAGAAGATGTGATTGAGGCAAGAGCTAAGATGAAGTCACAATGGTAAAGAATGGTCTTTTAATTCAATTTTACTGGTGGCTCTTACAAAAAGAGGCAGCAGAATGAAGTTTTCCATGTCTAGTCAGAGGAACACTAGAGTCTGCAATTAAAATGTCACAAGTCAAGAAACATCCCAGATAACCAGAAATCAGACAAACAAGAAATGATACTCCTCTTACAGAGCCTTTAGGGGTACACAACTCTGATAGCACCTTGATTTAAGATTTCTAGTCACCAGAACTTTCGAACAATAAATACATTTGCTGGGTTTAGTCACCCAGTTTGAAGTACTTTGTAGCCTCAGGAACTAGTACATTAGGGAATCATCATCAACTAACTTTTGGTGATGCCTGTCTATCATCTATATCCAGTTTGGAGTACACGTTCAAGGGTATCACATTTAAGGATGAGATAGGCAAACTACTAAGAGGATGGCTCAGTTAGTGAAGCGGATGGACTTTTTATGAACATATGGACCTCAGTGTGACTCCACAGCATCTACATAAAAAATGTTTGTGACATGCATGCACCTATAATTCCGGGGCTGGCAATGCAGAGACAAGAATTCTTGGGACACACTGGCCAGACAATCTTGCTGAGTTGATGAGAACTAGGCTAAATGAGAAAACCCTTTCTCAAAACTAAAGGTGTTGTAGAGATGGTTCAGTGGTTATGAGCATCCCAAAACTCATGAAATAAACATGGAATCTCTGTAAATCCTGTGACTCTAGGTCCAAGGGAAGATTGCTGTCTTTTATCTTACTCGAAATGAGAGCCAAGATTCAGGGAGAGACCCTGCCTAAACACAAATAAGGAAAGAGTGACAGAGGAGGACACCCGATCATGAACACATTGGGCACATATACTTGCACAGATACATAAACACATGTATGATTGAAAAAATTAATGTATGAAGGGATGGATATTTAAAAACAAAGGTAGAGAGCAATAGGGTGTGACTCTGGCATTCATATGCACACACACACACATGAATATACACTGAGCACATGTATATACCACACACATACAAAAGGATGAGTCACAGATTCAATTTTGCTCACAACGTACGGCAACAGGGTTAAATTATCCAGAACTTGAATCTTGAGAGTTTGTATCTAATGATTCCTCCAAACTGAGACTCTTAGAAGCTTAAAATCACATAATCTTAGCATGTTTAAAGGATTTGGGAGATTTTTTTCTCTTCTTTTGAGACACATAGCAGGGCTTATGACTTTAAAAGACATAGAATGAGGTTCTCTTCCCAAAGTGTGTAATACCAAAAGTAAGCCCTACTGATTCAATTCTACCTCTAGTTACTGGATTCTGATAGCTTCTTTCCTAGACAACAGGAGATATAACGATAAAACAATGACTGTCCAATTTGCAAATTGACGTTAGTTAGCCTGGGAAATCTTCCAGATTTATTGATATTTTAGTTTGAGATGAGTGAAGACCAAAGCTTCTCAATACTTAAGGAAAGAGACTCAGCACATAGTGTCTCCTCCATAGATATCTGCCGGATTAGCTGAGGAGCCAAGACTAGTAAAACCAGACAGAAGGATAGGGTAAGCACGCCTTAGTCTGTTCATGTTGTAATAACAAAATACTTGAGACTGAGTCATTTGAAAGAACCTGGCTTTTCCCCACTTAGTTCTAGAAAGTAAGAAGCTCGAAATCAAAGTGCTGAGAAACTAAGTATCTAATGAGGGCCTATTCCAAAACTTTGTGTGTCTTTCCATGATAAAATGCAAAAGGGAGAAAGAACCTAATTAGCTCTCTATACTCCCTTTCCCTTTGAGACAGGGTCTCTAGCTCAGGATGGTCTTGAACTCCAAGATAAGCTGAGGCTGACTTTGAACTTATGATCCCCATGCCTACACCTCCCAAATTCTGGGATTTCAGGTGTGTATCGTCATTTCTGGGGTTTTATGTGTGTGGTGCTTGGGATCAGGCATCATGTATGCTAGGTACTCTTTCCATTTAGTAAAAACCCCAGGCCCCTTTTATAAGATACTTCACCCATCCATGAGAGCATAGCTCTTCTGGTTCAATTACCTCCTAAAGTTCTCCTCTTGCAATACTATTGCTTGTTAGATTAGGATTAAACAGGGATTTTTGGAGGAGACAGCATCATTTTAACCATAGAGGATGCATAGGTGGAAGACAAAGAAATGGACAATAAAAGAAAATCTAAGGCAGACTTGGTCCTAGAGCTTTATATAAAAGAATCTTCCAGAAAGGCCAGGGCTTATCTGATTTTGATAGAAACAGGACTCTAACATGGAAGCAGGAAGTCTCTTAGAAGGCTCATTCTTTTCAGTCCTTCCAGTCTAGCTAGCACTTGTGGACATGATAGTATAAGCATCAGGGAGGGGCTTCACCTTCTTTTTGAACCTCCACCAACTCTTGCCCCTTCTCCAGTCATCCTCCTAAAATATCTAAGTTGAATAACTGTATGTAATATACAAATGCAACTTGAAGCACACTTTCCATCGCTGGCACCCACTTCTTAGCTTCAATCACATGCAGTCCCTATACTCTTCTTTAATAGAAAATGCTAGAGTTGCCATTGCTGTTTAGAATTCATTTTGAAATGTATGCCTGGTGTAGACCCCAGTATAAACCAAAAATCAATATGTGAAACCTGCCCCCTTTGTACATTCCCCATAAAAGAGAACCAAGTGCTTTTGCAAGTAGTCTGCACCACTGGAAGATGAATAGTGTAGCTTTTCAGACAGATATGGTAGGAGAATTAGAAAGTATCACATCTCTGAAGAAAGAGGAGCTGGAAATAATTCTCTGTATGTCCATTGTTACAGCTTAGTATCTAGACTCTCAAAAAACTTTTGAAACTTTTTGCAACAGTCAGGAGCCATTTGAAACTTAACTGGTTTTACTCTTACAAAAATGGACAAAGGTACCCCAACTATTGCCCATAAATTGATTCAAAGCAGTAGAATGAAAATAAGTTTGATATTATCTTGTTTGTTTTTCAAAATAATTTCTGTCGAAAAATGTCAAAAATTCAAAACTTAGTGGTCTGCTCATGATGATTACATAGGTTGTGCTGTTTGGGGTTGTTCATTTGTTTGTTTACTTGCTTGTTTTTCAGACACCATTTTTTATAGTCAAGGATGGCCTCAAACTTGATACGTAACTAAGGATGACCTTGAACTCTTGATCTTACTATATCCACCTCCTAAGGGCCACCTCCTATGTGCTACTGTGTGTGGTTGTGCTCAGGGCTTTTGGTATGATATCTTTAGTAAAGAATCCTTCTTTATCATGCATATGAATTCCACCAACCATTAAATCAACCAAAGAAAGCTGACTCCATCTGTGAAGATGTTGCCCAGAAATTGGGCTCCAGTTTCATAAAACCTTTCCTAGCTTTAGGGTAGCGATACTGAATATCAGTCAAGAGACACAACAAAATTTCTTCATCACCCAAGAGCAAAGCAATTATTAAATATTGCTTAACTGCGACCCCCAAACTTACCTTATCAATTACTTTTCTGTTGCTATGATAAAACACTATGACCAGAGCAACTTATAGAAGAAATGGTTTAGGCTTATTATTTCAGAAGGATAAGCATGGCAGCAAGCAGCAGGCATGGCAGCAGGAAGCTGAGAGCTCATATCTTCAAATGCAAGCAGTAAGCAAAGAAACTGAACAGAAATTGATGTGAAACTACCACAGTAATATATTTCCTCCAACAAGGCTTCACCTCCCAAAGGTTCCAGAATGTTCTCCAAAGAGTACCACCAACTGAGGAACAGGAATTCAAGTATCTGAGCCTCCCAGGGACATTTCTCATTCAAATCATCACACCCACCAACCCCCAATATCCAATAAATACATTCACTGCTTTAAATTTCTTAATAGCATTGATTTTCATCAAACACCCTTTATTGTATTCCTATTTATCATCCATCCCTTCCCAGTAAAATAATCATTTGCTGAGAAAAGTGCTGTTGTTTATTTTGTTTATAACTGTGACCTGGCACCTAGAATTGTGTATGATACATTATAGATAGTTTGTAAATGTTTGTTGAAATATTGATTGGTACAAACATTAGTTTTTATTACACTTGTTTATTTTGTGCATGTACATATGTGGGTGTGCACAGGAGCAGGTCAGTGGGAACTTATGAGAGTCAGTTCTCTCCCTCCACCACACGGGTTTCAGCAGTCAAACCAAGATTGTCAGGGTTGGTGGCAACAACTTTTAGCCACTGAACTAGCTCACCAGTCCTGATACAAATACAGCAAGTTCATATGTTACACTGAGTCAGACCAAGGAATCTTCAGACTTCCTCCACTTATTGATAAAAAATCTAATTTACTTTTTGACCAATTTTATCTTATTGTAGCAAACACTTGATAATGATGAAGAATAAACATTCATGATGAATAGGTTGTACTCTTTTCACATGTATATTTCTTCATATATATGCATGCATATAGATAGAGAGGAAGAAGAGGAAAGAGAAAGAGACAGAGAGAGAGAGAGAGAGGAAGAAAAGAAAGAAAGAAAGAAAGAAAGAGAGAGAGAGAGAGAGAAAGAAAGAAAGAAAGAAAGAAAGAAAGAAAGAAAGAAAGAAAGAAAGAAAGAAAGAACAATCCACATACAAACAAAACACCCTAATAAACCCAAGGATTTTTTTCTAAAAAAATTGGATATTTTCTTTATTTACATTTCAAATATTTTCCACTTTCCAGGTCTCCCCTTCAGAAACCCTCTATCCTCTCCCTCTCCCCCTGCCTTTATGAGGGTGCTCTCCCACCCACCTACCCACCCACTCCTGTCTTCCCGCCCTGGCATTCCCCTACACAGGAGCATCGAACACCCTCATGCCCAACGGCCTCTCCTCCCACTGATGCCAACAAGGCCATTCTCTGCCACATATGGGTCCCTCCATGTGTACCCTTTGGTTGGTTGTCCAGTCCCCAGGAGTTCCAGGGGACAGAACCAACGTTTTTTAAGTAACTTACAAAGACCAGTGCAAAATGAAAAGACAGGGTTGTTTGCTGAAAAAAATTCACTAAGAATTTCAAGATACTAGAGTATTAAATCAAGTGCAGAGCCCCTGGCCCATGACACCAGCCCTGCATGCCCCCTAAATTCAGTATTTATTTGGTTTGATTACGGTTAAGATTCACTAATATTTTCTGTATGCAGTTAGGCTTAAAAACCCTTGATTTTAGCACAGGGAAAAAGAAAATACAAAAGATTTTTACAATTGCAATTGACACCTGCATCCAAACTTGTTCTAGTCCAATAGCTCAAAACTCTCACTCTGAAACATTTTCAGCCTCCCCAGGGTGAAATCATCATAACAACATTCTTAAGAAAGTCTTTCAACCCATCCATAAATTATACAATGCAGTCAGGAATCGCCTTGTGATTCCCTTTTTAAAAAACAAAAATATCATGAAAATGGCATATTTTCTCATATAGAAAATTGATATAATTTGAAGTTTTATTACTCATCACTCACATGAAACTTAAAATAAGGCTGAATAGGATTATTGCTAAATGGAAATTTATTATCACAGCAATAGAATTCATGATGATACCTGAAGAAATTAAACTACTGTCAACCAGCTTCCTCCTCTCCTAAGCAGTAGAGCAAGAGAAGCAATTACACTGCTCTGGCAATTTCACCTGGAAGAAAGCTTCAACCACCAAACCAGTCTGAGCATCTCAGAGAATCTATGTGCCCTCTCCCATCGCGGTACCTAAGGTCTTTTTCAGAAGTATATCTTGAACAGCTATTCCCTACTGCCCTGAATTATGATGGCCATGGTTATAATTGAAGCCCCCTTCCCTTCTCTTCTTCTTTCTCTCCTGTGGAAACCCAGTTTCTTCCCAGATAAGGATGCATGTTTCCAGGTTCAATTCTGGGAGCCAGTGTGTGCTATGTGAGAGAAGGTTTGACATGTTTCTATATTCACAACTGGTAGGTTCTGCTTGACCTAGATCTTCCAGATACAAGAAATGAGATGACCAGGAACCTCTGAAAATTCAGCATCTTAGAATATCATCACTCATCTTTGACACAAAATGTCACTTGCAGCTACATCTTGAACCTACAGACAGGTATTAGTAGAAAGCATTACTGATTTCTTCTTCCCTGGGATTTTAATGTGCTTCCAGTAAGGACTTTGTGGAGGCTGTGCTGGTGCTCTGGCCTGATCCCCTAGCCCAGTGGTCCTCAACCTTCCTAACGCTATAACCCTTTAATTCAGTTCTTCTTGTTGTGGTGACCCCCCCCAACTATAAAATAATTTTCATTGCAACTTCATAACTGTAATTTTGTTACTGTTATCAATCATAATGTAAATATCTGATATAAGACCCCTGTAAAAGGGTCATTCGATCCCCGAAGGCTGACAACCACTGTCCTAGATGTTCCTTCATGTGTTCTGTTCACCTTTGCTTTGCTCCTAACACATCACGCCTGTAGCTGTCTTTGAGGAACTACCATTGGGCTACTGGACTATTTCATTTCACTGAAACTGTGAAAGGCTTGATGGGTGTATGTCCATACCTATACCCCATCTCATCCTTAGAAAGTTTTAAGAAATAGATAACTGGTACAGAATTATGAAAACTCTAAATCCTTATTCCAAGAGAAACAAACTCTGGAAAAACTTAATGGTTCTAATATAACAATGCTATAGTTACACATTGAAATGTTCTCTACAGGTTTGTGTCTGAGTGATTCTTCCCTAAATGATGGTTCTATTGGGTGAGGCTGTGAAACCTTTAGGATGTGGGACCTAAAGTAAGCCACTAGGAGCTGGACAACCCTTGAAGCTTCTACCCAGGTCTGGTTCTAGCTTGAAGTCTCTATTTCCAGTTAAGCACAATGTGAAGCGCCCCTGGTTCCTGCTGCCATGCCCCACTCCACCAGGAACTCCTTGCTATGATAGACTTAAGTCTTTCTGAAAATACAAGTCAAATAAGCCTTTCCTTCCTTGAATTACTCCTGTCAGGTATTTTGACACTGGAACCAGAAAACTAATGTACTAGGCAATGGGATAGGGATTGGTACACCACCTAAACTCACCAGCATTGGCTTCTCCAGACTACTTTACTGGTTTCAGTACACACTCCTTCATAATTAGCTTGTACCAAAATTTGTTTTCATTCTTGCCCATGCTCTGAAGTACTTGACCTAACATGGGCTTGATTCAGGAAAGGCTTATGTGATAATGGTAAAAACACTGGTAAGTAAGCTGATTCTTACAATAGTCTGCAGAGGAGGAAAAACATCACCCAACTTTCAAAGTCATAGAATGATAATAGATCATCAATCCAGCAGTGATTCCTTCCTCCTGTTCCTAGAAAAGAATATTCCTTAAGTCTCAAGTGAACTAACTCTAGGGCAATTCCTTTGTGGTTGTGGTGGTTTAAAAAAGAATGGTTCCTATTGACTCATAGATTTGGATGTGTGTTTCCTTATTAGGGGAAGTACCTCACTGGGGGTGGGCTTTGGGAGGTCTCAAATGCTCAAGCCAGGCCCATGTCTCTCTCTTCCTGCTCTCTGTCCATCTGGAAATAGAACTCCTAGCTACCTCTCCAGCCCATGTCTGTCTATATAAGCCTGTGTGATACCATGCTTCCCACTACGATGATAATGGCCTAAACCTTTGAAACTGTAAGCCAGCCCCAATTTAATGCGTCTTTTTATAAGCACTGAGGTGGTCATGGTATCTCTTCACAGCAATAGAGCATTAACTAAGACAATGATGTTTTAAAATTTTGTATGGTCAATAGTTACTGTCATCTTGGCTGATTGTAATGCACTAAAGGCAGGTATAAAGCATTTCTCTCTGAATCACAAGGCCTTACAGAACAGAACAGAGCAGAACAGAACGGAACAGAACACGGTTTATATACTAGGCCATAACACCATTGAGAAATGTTTAGAACTTTTGCCAACTCTAGAAAATATTCATCTCACTGACTATCATTTGGGGTTTCAGCAACAGAAAGAAGAAGACACAGGTGAATGGAATTCTGGAGAGAATTTAAGAAGGGAATATTTACACAGGTGGAAGTGGGGACATGAGGACCAACAATGAAGTGAGCACTTTGAAACTCTTAAGTGTGAGAGAAGCTGCTACTATCCTTAGGTCTAGGGCAGGGGAGCAGGGAGGAAAGAGAAACCATGGGAATCTATAATCTAGAAAGTGCTGCTAGACAGGAGCCAAGGACTCCAAAAGAACATCATCACTGCCAATATAATGGAAGTACAAACAAATAACACTATAATGTTTCTCCCTTCTGCTCTCAGATCTCTTTCTAGTGCCTGGCCTTGGGCAAACACAGCTAGGAGACACACAACAAGGAGACTTGAATGTTGCAATCGAAAGTAGTCCAAATCAGATTGGGAAAGGCTACAGAATGATCTGGAAAGGCAAGAGGGAACTAACCTTCACATTGAATGATAACTCGAACCCTACACCACGCATAGCACTTGACCCAGTTATAAGCCAGCCATAGATAATGCTAGTTCTTGTTCTAGCAATTTGCCTCAGAATGTTTCATATTTATTGTTTCCTATCAGTTTCCCTTCCTACCTATCTCTCTGTTTCTTAGGTTCCTATCTGTGTACTTCCTCTTGCTTTTAGATATGACATTATTTCAGAATCCTGTTCTCATGTTTATCCCTTTTTTATAAGGTCCCAATGACAAATTAAAGTACTATACCACTGAAATTCACTCTGGGAAACCTATGACATTATTGGATTTATTTAATGAGCACAGCTAAAGGTTTTCCTACGGCTGCTGCACAGGGAAGTTTTCACCTGTGGATGATGGCTTCCTCATAGTCACAGAGATGAAGACCCCACCCACCCCCAGTTACCTTCCCATGATCCATATACTCCAGAATCTCCTCATACCACTGCCCATGTATAATTAGGACACACACACACACACACACACACACACACACACACACACACAAATGGTTAGGAGATGCAGAAGAGATGAGCTTGAATCTGCGGTGAGGGTCTAAAGCCCCTTCCTTCTCCACCTTCTGTGGAAACAACAGTCAACATGGCCACTCCTGATGGTCTCTTGCAAGTAGGCACTGCTAATCTTATGAAAATGAAAGTCATTTCTCTCAGAGGCCCATGTTTGTATTTTCCTCAATTTATTACACTTCAGTTATCAGTGAGTTATTGGATATCTATGAGCAACTCTCATTTTGTGTTTCTGGAAGTTTCTAGGAGAAATTTTATCACAGTTGATTCAGCTTTGTAGTGCCACAATCCCACCACTCTGCAATCAGTTGTCTTATTGCTAAAAACTCAGCATTCAAAATAATGGGGCATTTTTATAGTCACAAGTAGACCAAATTAAGACGATGCCTTTGGTATGGAGCATGTGCAAAACTTAGAGGATTCTTAGCTTTTAAGAGGGTCATCTGTTAGAAAGAATTCAGCCTAAATTTTGTATGTTTCTAGTGGACATAGACTCATCAATAAACTTCCTTTCTATGTAGCAGGAAATGGGTCTGATTTTTCTAAATGGCAAAATAATGAGAACAACACTTGTTTTGCATGTATCCCTCCATTCAGAAGTGGAAATAGATAGCTACAGAACCCTCCATCATTTGGCTGTTGAGATATGAATTGTTAACTTTGTGTAATGGCAAAGAGAAAAGTGTAATTCACTTATCAGCTATATGTAATTCTGTAATTCACTTATCCCCTATCATATGAAAAGAGGAATGGAATCATGCAACATGGCTCAACATTGGGTGAGACAGGAACTGGCTACTATGGTTAGTTGCTGGAAAGAAAGGTTAAACACAAACAAAAATAAGAAGAAAGGCAATAACTCTGGCCTGTCCTGCTCAAGGATTTCAGTGAGGTTCTGGCAAAAGTCACATCAGGACCATGCCATGAGATATTTGCAATCCTTTAAAAAAAATAAACACATACTTTCCAGAAAACCAGGAAGGTGCACAGACCTTCTCCACTCCCTGTGTTTCCCCAGACCAAACCCCCAGTCTTGTTCCTAGAATTCCAACAGAACATCAGCTGCAGCCTTCCCTCCCCGCTGCCCATGTCTCCTATAGATGCCACAAACCTTCCATCCCTTCTTATCTCCCTTCATCCAACACCAGCGGGTACCCCCTCCATCAGATCCCTGCCATCAGAGTTCAGGAAATCCTAAGGAACAGGAGGCAGAAAGAATGTAAGAGTCAGAGGAGATAGAGGACACCAGGAGAACAAGGCCCTCTGAGTCAACTAAGCAAGGCACACATGAGCTGACTGAGACTGAAGTAGTAAGCACAAAGTCTAGGTGGGTCTATACCAGGGGCTCTGTGTATATATTAGAGCTATTAGCTTGGTATTTTTATAAGAATTCCAGAATGTGAAAATGAGTGGGGATCTGTCTCTTCTATGTGCTCTTGGAAATCTATCAACTTGGGCTGCTGTGACCAACTTCAATATGATAGTTTTTGTTTCACGTTATGATATTTTACTTTGTCAAAAAATAAAAAAATGGAAAAGTAATTTTTGTTTTAATTTTATTTTATTTTCTAAGTTTTTTTTAAATTTTCATT
The DNA here is from genome assembly GCA_036184795.1 of Tokudaia tokunoshimensis. Taxonomy (NCBI): domain Eukaryota; kingdom Metazoa; phylum Chordata; class Mammalia; order Rodentia; family Muridae; genus Tokudaia; species Tokudaia tokunoshimensis. The sequence continues at coordinate 2,541,207 of BTHU01000023.1, read as the reverse complement.
CAAAATCATTTCCCTTTTCCCGTTTCCTCCCTCCCTGAAACTCCCATAAACCCCCTTCCCTCCCTCTTTTTCCCATTCAACCCCCTCTCGCTTCTCTGTCCTGGTATACCCCTACATCCATTCTTTCCAGGACCAGGGGTCTCTCCTTCCATCTTCTTGGAAATCTATTGATATGCGAATTGTGTCTAGGGTATTCCGAGATTCTGGGTTAATATGCCCTTATCAGTGACTGCATACCATGTGTGTTCTTTTGTGATTGGGTTACCTCACTAAGGAGGATATTTTCAAGTTCAGACCATTTGCCTAGGAATTTCGTGAATTCATTGTTTTTAATTGCAGAGTAGTATTCCATTGTGTAAATATACCACATCTTCTGAATCCATTCCTCTGTTGAGGGACATCTGGGTTCTTTCCAGCTTCTGGCTATTATAAATAAGTCTGCTATGAACATAGTGGAGCATGTATCATTATTGCACGCAGGTAAAGCCTCTGGGTATATGCCCAGGAGTGGTATAGCCGGATCCTCCGGGAGTGTCATGCCCAGTTTTCTGAGGAACCGCCAGACTGCTTTCCAGAGTGGTTGTACCAGCTTGCAATCCCACCAGCAGTGGAGGAGTGTTCCTCTTTCTCCACATCCTCGCCAACAACTGCTGTCTCCTGTGTTTTTGATCTTAGCCATTCTGACTGGTGTGAGATGGAATCTCAGGGTTGTTTTGATTTGCATTTCCCTAATGACTAAGGATGATGAACATCTCTTTAGGTGCTTCTCAGCCATTAGATATTCTTCAGGTAAGAACTCTTTGTTTAGCTCTGTACCCCATTTTTTAATAGGGTTACTTGCCTCTCTGGAGTTTAATTTCTTGAGTTCTTTGTATATAATGGATATTAGCCCTCTGTCGGATGTAGGGATGGTAAAGATCATTTCCCAATTAGTTGGTTGCCGCTTTGTCTTTTTGACAGTGTCTTTTGCCTTGCAAAAACTTTTTAATTTAATGAGGTCCCATTTGTCAACTCTTGATCTTAGAGCATAAGCTATTGCAGTTCAATTCAGGGAATTCTCCCCTGTGCCCATATGTTCAAGGTTCTTCCGTAGTTTCCTTTCTATTAGTTTCAGTGTGTCTTGTTTTATGTGGAGGTCCTTGATCCACTTGGAATTGAGCTTAGTGCAAGGAGATAAGAATGGGTCAATTTGCATTCTTCTGCATGTTGACCTCCAGTTGAGCCAGCACCATTTGTTGAAAAGGCTATCTTTTTTCCACTGGATGGTTTTAGCTCCTTTGTCAAAGATCAAGTGACCATAGGAATGTGGATTCATTTCTGGGTCTTCAATTCTGTTCCATTGATCTACATGCCTGTCACTGTGCCAATACCATGCAGTTTTTAACACTATTGCTCTGTAGTACAGCTTGAGGTCTGGGATACTGATTCCCCCAGAGGTTTTTTTACTCTTGAGAATAGTTTTAGCTATCCTGGGTTTTCTGTTATTCCAGATGAATTTTTGAATTGTTCTTTCTAACTTTATGAAGAATTGAGTTGGGATTTTGATGGGGATTGCATTGAATCTGTATATTGCTTTTGGCAAGATGGTCATTTTTACTATATTAATCCTGCCAATCCATGAGCATGGCAGATTTTTCCATCTTCTGAGGTCTTCTTCAATTTCTTTCTTCAGAGACTTGAAGTTCTTGTCATACAGATCTTTCACTTCTTTGGTTAGATTCACGCCAAGATACTTTATATGGTTTGTGGCTATCATGAAGGGTATCATTTCTCTTACTTCTTTCTCAGCCTGCTTATCCTTTGAGTATAGGAAGGCTACTGACTTGCTTGAGTTGATTTTATATCCGGCCACTTTGCTGAAGTCGTTTATCAGCTGTAGGAGTTCTCTGGTGGAGTTCTTTGGTTCGCTTAAGTATACTATCATATCGTCTGCAAATAGTGATAGTTTGACTTCTTCCTTTCCAATTTGTATCCCTTTGACCTCTTTTTGTTGTCTAATTGCTCTAGCTAGAACTTCAAGTACTACATTGAAAAGATATGGAGAGAGAGGGCAGCCTTGTCTAGTCTCTGATTTTATTGGGATTGCTTCAAGTTTCTCTCAATTTAGATTGATGCTGGCTACTGGTTTGCTGTAAATTGCTTTTACTATGTTTGGATATGGGCCTTAAATTCCTGATCTTTCCAAGATCTTTAGCATGAATTTTGTCAAATGCTTTCTCAGCATCTAATGAGATGACCATGTGGTTTTTTTTCTTTGAGATTGTTTATATATTGGATTACATTGATGGATTTCCTCATATTGAACCATCCCTGCATCCCTGTGATGAAGCCTACTTGATCTTGGTGAATGATCGTTTTGATGTGTTCTTGGATTCGGTTGGCAAGAATTTTATTGAGTATTTTTGTATTGATATTCATAAGAGAGATTGGCCTGAGATTCTCTTTCTTTGTCGGATCTTTGTGTGCTTTTGGTATTAGCGTAATTGTGGCTTCATAGAACGAGTTGGGTAATGTTCCTTCTGTTTCTGTTTTGTGGAATAGTTTGAAGAGTATTGGTGTTAGGTCTTCTTTGAAGGTCTGATAGAATTCTGCACTAAAACCATCTGGACCTGTGCTTTTTTTGGTTGGAAGACTTCCAATGACGACTTCTATTTCTTCAGGGGTTATAGGACGGTTTAGATGGTCTATTTGATCCTGATTTAATTTTGGTATTTGGTATCTGTCAAGGAAATTGTCCATTTCCTAGAGATTTTCTAGTTGTGTTGAATACAGTCTTTTGTAGTAGGATCTGATGACTTTTTGAATTTCCTCAATTTCTGTTTTTATCTCTCTCTTTTTGTTTCTGATTTTATTAATTTGGATACTGTCTCTGTGCCCTCTGGTTAGTCTGGCTAAGGGCTTATCTATCTTGTTGATTTTCTCAAAGAACCAACTCCTAGTTTTGTTGATTCTTTGTATGGTTTTATTTGTTTCTACTTGATTGATTTCAGCCCTGAGTTTGATGATTTACTGCCTTCTACACCTCTTTGGTGTATTTGCTTCTTCTTGTGCCAGGGCTTTCAGGTGTGTCATTAAGCTGTTAGTGTATGCTGTCTCCCGTTTCTTTTTGGCGGCACTCAGGGCTATGAATTTTCCTCTTAGCACTGCTTTCATTGTGTCCCATAAATTAGGGTATGTTGTGCCTTCATTTTCATTAAATTTCAAAAAGTCTTTGATTTCTTTCTTTATTTCCACCTTGACCAAGTTATCATTGAGTAGAGCATTGTTCAGCCTCCATGTGTATGTGGGTTTTCTGTTCTTTTTGTTGCCATTGAAGACCAACCTTATTCCATAGTGAACTGATAGGAGGCATGGGATTACTTCTATCTTCTTGTATCTGTTGAGGTCTGATTTGTGACCAATTATATGGTTGATTTTGGAGAAGGTACCATGAGGTGCTGAGAAGAAGGTGTATTCTTTAGCTCTAGGATGAAATGTTCTATATATATCAGTTAGTTCCATTTGGTCCAAGGCTTCAATTAGATTCACTGTGTCCCTGTTTAGTTTCCGCTTTCCTGAACGATCCATTTCAGAGAGCAGGATGTTGAAGTCACCCACTATTATTGTGTGAGGTGTGATGTGTGCTTTGAGCTTTAGTAAATTTTCTTTTAGGAAAGAGGGTGCCCTTGCATTTGGAGCATAGATATTCAGAATTGAGTGTTCTTCTTGGTGGATTTTTCCCTTGATCGGTATGTAGTGTCCGTCTGTGCCTTTTTTGATGACTTTAGGTTGAAAATCAATTTTATCTGATATTAGGATGTCTACTCCGGCTCGTTTCTTGGGACCATTTCTTGTAAAATTGTTTTCCAGCCTTTTACTCTGAGGTAGTGTTTGTCTTTGACACTGAGGTGCATTTCCTGCATGCAGCAAAATGCTGGGTCCTGTTTACCTATCCAGTCTGTTAGTCAATGTATTTTTATTGGGCAATTGAGACCATTGATATTAAGAGAGATTAAGTCATAGTGATTATTGCCACCTGCCATTCTTGACGCTATCTTTATGTTCGAGTGGTTATCTACTTTTGGGTTTGAAGCAAGAAGGTTACTATCTTATTTTTTCCAGGGTGTTGTTTCTCTCCATGTATTGGCAGTTTCCACCTATTATCCTTTGCAGGGCTGGGTTTGTGGAAAGATATTGTGAAAATTTGGTTTTATCATGGAATATCTTGGTCTCTCCATCTATGGTGATTGAGAGTTTTGCTGAGTATAGTAGTCTAGGCTGGCATTTGTGCTGTCTTAGTGTCTGCATGAGATCTGCCCAGGATCTTCTGGCTTTCATAGTCTCTGGTGAGAAGTCTGATGTGATTTGGATAGGTCTTCCTTTGTATGTTACTTGGCCCTTTTCTCTTACTGCTTTTAGTATTCTTTCTTTGTTTAGAACATTTGGTGTTTTGATTATTATGTGACGGGAGGTATTTCTGTTCTGGTCCAGTCTGTTTGGAGTTCTATAGGCTTCTTGTATGTTCATTGGCATCTCTCTCTTTAGGTTAGGGAAGTTTTCCTCCATAATTTTGTTGAAGATGTTTACTGGCCCTTTAAGTTGCAAATCTTCATTCTCATCTATACCTATAATCCTTAGGTTTGGTATTCTCATTGTGTCCTGGATTTCCTGGATGTTTTGGGTTACATGTTTTTTGCATTTTGCATTTTCTTTGACTGTTGAGTTGATGCTTTCTATGGAATCTTCAGCACCTGAGATTCTTTCTTCCATCTCTTGTATTCTATTGTTGATGTTTGCATCTATGACTCCTGATTTCTTCCCAAGGTTTTCTATCTCCAAAGTTGTCTCCCTTTGTGATTTCTTAGTTGTTTCTACTTCCTTTTTTAGATCCTGAATGGATTTGCTGAGATCCTTCACTTGTTTGTTTGTATTTTCCTGTATTTTTTTAAGATATTTTTTGCATTTCCTCTTTCAGGATTTCTGCCTGTTGACCCAAGTTCTCCTGTATCTCTCTAAGCGATTTTTGTGTTTCCTCCTCATGGGATTCCATCTGTTGATCCATCGTCTCCTGCATTTCTTTAAGCAGTTTTCGTGTTTTCTTCATAAGGGCATCTATCCGTTGATTCATTTCTTTAAGCACTTTTTGTGTTGCCTCCCTATGGGCATCCGTCTGTTGACCCATATTCTTCTGCATTTCTTTATGCAATTTTTGTGATTCCTTTGAAAGTGCATCTACCCGTTGATTCATTTCTTTAAGCGATTTTTGTGTTTTCTCCTTGTGGGCCTCCATCTTTTGATCCATGTTCTCCTGCATTTTTCTAAGCAATTTTTGTGTTTCCTTTGTAAGGCCTTCTAACCATTGATTCATGGTCTCTTGCAATTCTTTGTTAGATTTATTTGTGTCCTTCTTGTGATCCTCTAATAGCATCATGAGAAGTAATTTTAAATCCAGATCTTGTCTTTCGGGTGTGGTGGGGTATCCAGGACTTGCTGCTGTTGGAGAGTTGGGTTAGGATCGTGCCATATTACTTTGATTTCTGTTAGTAACGTTCCTACGTTTGCCTTTTGCCATCTGGTTACCTCTGGTGTTAGTTGGTCCTGCTGTCACTGGCTGTTGTTTGGACCTCCTGTGAGCCTGCAAAGCTATTTCTGGTCCCCCCCCCCGGATTACCGGGATTCCCCTGGCACCGATTTCTGGGGCCTGCCCTGCTCCTGAGTGACTTTGGAGTCCTGATGTGCCTTGCCCCAGGTGATGTTAGATTGGGGAGTCCCTACACATCTAAAGGCTCAGCGTAGTGGATTCCTGGAGCAGAGGTCACCAAAGGGAGGTTGGTAGGCTCCCGCCCTGTGCGGGGGTGTGTGATCTCTCCCAGAGGGGGGCAGAGCGGGCATCACTCTGCAGGGCAAAAGTCCCACAGCAGGGCTGGCATGTCAATTACTGCAGACCTGCCCAGCTCTTGGGAGCAGGGTTTACACAAGCTGCCTGAGACCCAAGCAATATTATGCCTGTCTGTCTCTGAGCCTGGCGGTCCCTGCTGCCCTGGTGCTGGAGCAAAGATGGTGGAGTGTACTCTGCACTCTCTCTGCGGCACAGGTCACCCTGCAGGGGGGATGGCCCACAGCAGAGTTGGCGCCCAGAAGACCATAGCGCTGTCCCGTTCTTGGGAGCAGATATAAGCCCCAACAGGCCGTGTCCCAAGCGATGTTATATTGGAGGGAACCTGGGTACCTGTCTCCTCAGTGCAGTAGATACTAGAACATAGGTCGCCAAAGAGAAGCTGGAAGTTCCTGCCCAGTGCGGTGGTCCCTCTGCAAGGCAGAAGTCCCACAGCAGAGCTGGCGTGCTGGTTACTGCAGATCTGCCCAGCTCTTGGAGCAGGTTACACACAAGCTGCCTGAGACCCAAGCGATACTATGCCTGTCTGTCTCTGAGCCTGGCGGTCCCAACTACCTGGCCACTGGAGCAAAGATGGCGGAGTGCACTCTGCACTCTGTGGGCTGCGCAGGTCACCCTGCAGAGGGGATGGCCCACAGCAGAGCTGGCGCCCAGACGACCACAGCGCTGTCTCGTTCTTGGGAGCAGACAGAAGCCCCAACAGGCCATGTCCCAAGCGATGTTATATTGGGGCGGACCTGGGTACCTGTCTCCTCAGTGCAGTAGATACTGGAACAGAGGTCGCCAAAGGGAAGCTGGTAGTCTCCTGCCCAGTGCGGGGGGTGGGGATCCCTCTGCCGGAAAAGTCCTTTTATATGCAGCAAGTTTTATCATTCGTGACACAGAAGTGTAAACAGTTTTAGGTCAGTACGAGGTCGGTGACTGATTTCCACCAACTGTCCATAAATCTCTTTTGTTTATTTGTCAGCATTAACAAACATCATTCAACAATTTCACTAACGAAATGATTGTGTACAAACAGCAAATACTTTCTCAAGAAACCATGTTGTAGATTGCTATTTGCAGCATAAAGGCATCACGTGATCAAAAGGGATTCATATCTAATGTTTTTTGGAAGTCATGTAGAGATTTAACTCATTTAACAAACATTATTTGAAATTTTACTCTGTGACAGGCACTGAGCTGTAAAATAAAATTGTCCTAGAAAATTGCTATGAAGAATTAAGAATTCAGATCAGGGATCTCTTACAAGCCTGGAAATTTGAATTGGTACCAAGCTATACTAAAACCAAAATTAAACTGATAGTTATGGGATGTATAAAGGCATGCAACTTTTAATAAGAATCATGGTTCTGGGGACATGGCTCAGTAATTTAGAGGCCCTGATGCTCTTTCAGAGAACCAGAGTTTGGGTTCCATTATCTATGTCAGGTGTCATATAATCTTATAGCCACCAGTTCTGGGGTTCTGACCTTCAAGGTGAGAGAGAGAGAGAGAGAGAGAGAGAGAGAGAGAGAGAGAGAGATTAATTTCAAGGCTAGTGAGATGACTTAGTAAGTAAAGGAATTTTCCACCAACTCTGTAAACCTGAGCTCATTCAATTCCCTGCACCTTCTCTTTGACCTATGTATACATATATGTATACAAGTAAACACATATAAAACATAAAATAAAGGAATCTCCAAAGCTAGCTAAACATGTTGACTTACACTCATCATCCCAGGATTCTGAAGACTGATATAGGAGGGAGAGAGAAAGAGAATTTTATTTGTTTTAAGAGTTTCTTCTTGGCTAACAAATCATAAGCCCACTCCCCCATATTATAAAATGCAGTAACAAATTAACCAGAGAGTTCTAAAGTTCTAAAGCCAGGCAATGCACACTCAACATATTACCCTGGAGACAGAATGAAAAACCCAAAGGTGTCTACACCTGATACCTCCACCTGGGAATGTATTACCCTCACAATACTTTTAAGATAGTAAGTTTTTTTTTCTAGGTCATCTAGGAGGGTTCAATGTAATTACAAGGATTCTTTTAAGAAAAAAAGAGGAGGATAGAGAGGGAAAACTAATAGAAGATAAAATGTTGCCATCTTGGTAGACTAAGGGAGTTAGGAATCAAAGAATGTAGGCAGTCCTTGGAAACTTGGAGATAAAGACAAATACATTTTCTCCTGGAGCCCCCAAAAGGAAAACATCTCTGCCCATTCCCTGACTTTAAACCTATAAGGTCCTCAAGTAATTTCAGACCACCATAACTGCGTGTTTGAAGTTACTAGGTGTGAAATTAACACAAAAATGTCTGAGGAGTGTTCACAGGAAGTAACAAAGAACATGACTGAATGGGTGGTGACTACAGCTACATCAGGCCCCAAAGAAATGCTGAGGCATAATTGTGCAGTGTTACAAGTTCAGAAAATGGTCATAAGACCTGTCTTTGAGGGACATGAACAGTATGCCCTACCTTAGAGTGTGAGCTCCACTTCTTTTGAACTTTTTGACTCCTACAATTTAGAAATGCTGGTCTATGATGTTTGAAGCTAGGTCACAGAAAACCACACAGTTTCTAGTGAGAAACATGACTGTTCTGTTCTCTTTCATTCTGCAAATGTAATTTAGTGGACAATCACGTCTTTTAAAGAAAGCAACAGTATGAATAAAATACATATTATTATGGAGACAGAAATTGAGCTACATTGAGTTTAAGATGAAAATTCAAATAAATTATGGGAACTTTTCTTATTTTAAGACTGTACCAGTATTTGAGCCCATTTTATTTTACCATTTTTGGACACATATACTTCTTCCTTTCACCCCATGTTTTGCTACTTTTATGTAACAATATTTTAAGCAAGATGTCCTTCATTTGTTATGACAAAGGAGCAGAATACTTTCCACTCTTTAATTCTGAATTTAGTATTCAAGTTTGTCTCTAGCAATGATAAGTTGTTAAGTTATTATTCCGGTGTGTTATCATCATCCAGATGAGATAATCTAAAATGTTTCAGAAAACAATAATAACAAAAACAACAAACAAATGTGCATGCATACTCACACACATAGAGACATGCACACACACACATACACACACACACACACACACAGAGAGAGAGAGAGAGAGAGAGAGAGAACACGATAAAATATAAGCTTTTAGTGAATCCAAGTCAAGCATATGGTAATGACACTGAAGTTTGAAATTATATCAGTAGTTAAAATTTCAAAAATCTATCTAAATTATAGCCCCTTTGGGTATTCTCTGCTGTAAATGACCTATAGATATCACATTCAGAGGTTTCTGAAAGTGAACTGAACCTAACCATGAAAGTTCAGGTGACTTTTATTTTTCAGGGTCACAAAAACACATTATTTTCCACAAAGCTCCAAGCAAGGCTCATCTCTTCAGTTAAGCAAAGTTGAACATATCATCAGAAATAATTTGGGATTAATTTTGGAAATAATTTTGATCATATGGCCAAATGGCCCCACAAAACATGATTGCTTCCCACTGGAAAGGAATGAGGATGTTAGATAGAGATGAACATTCATGCTTCAATGACTTGCTAGAGGATGACTCTTTAATCTCATGAATATTCAACAAGTGTGTCAAAAGGCAGCAGAGCAGTGGTTCTCAACCTGTGGGTGGAGACTGCTTCAGAGAAGGTCAAATAACCCTTTCACAGGAGTTACCTAAGACCATTAGAAACACAGATATTTACATTATGATCCTAACAGTAGCAAAATTACAGCTATGAAGTAGCAACAAAAATAATTTTATGGTTGGTAGTCATCACAACATGAGGAACTGTAGTAAAGAGTCACAGCATTAGGAAAGTTGAGAACTATTGCATTAGATATTATCACAGACATCTACAAAGGCTTGCATTTTGTCTGATCTGCTTTACCATTCTCTCTGTGTGTTTATGTATATCTATATGTTTCTCATTATTGTTTGCTGAACCATTTTAGAATAAGTTGATATTAGATCTCATCATGGATGCTTCCAAATACAATGACATTCTCTTACCTAAATGCAATGTATTGTTCACAATTAGAAGGATTTTATGATCCCAGTCCTCAAAAAATTCTGAGTATCTTTGAAATCAAATCTTGTTTTGAACACATTGCTATAATCAGGACAATGTTGTGGGCTTTGGGTTCTGGAAATCTCTGAGAGTGGAAAACTACCCCGAGATGTTCAGATTTAGTCCTGTTGCTTTTGTTACTTCCTGCAAGAAGGAAAAGAAGGAAGAAAGGACAGAAAACATCTGAACTCAAAAGAGTGTGACTCATGACTCCCATTAGTGCTACAACAATGTGTTACCACATTGTGGCATGTTCAGGTTTACTGTCTTTCTAGGTTTTTGAAAGCATGTTCTTAAATGGCCCTGATCTGCACTTAGCTCTCTGGTATGTCCACACAAAACTTAGAAGACAATCCCTTTCTTTTTAAGTGCTGCATTGTCCACTCTAGGCAGATTATAGTAAGATTTACATTTTCTGGACCTAGATAAAGTACTCTTTTTTACTACCACGATGGGCTAAGCTTGCAAGATACTGATCTGTACTGTTGTACTCCAGAAAAACAATTTCCTTTTTGATTTTCTACAGCTCTCCCACTTACAGCTCAATTCCCTGATACAGTATTTTAGTTATTTCCCTGCTTATTTGGATATGGGAGCTTCATTTTAAATACACTTTATTTGCTCTTTAACCTTACTTGAGCTACCTATCTATCAGAATCAGTAAAAATTATTGTTCACAATGCTCCATGATTTTGCTACTTGAGAACTTAATAAACTCCATCTACCCAGAAATGAAAATACACAATATTAAAGTAATTATTTTAAATAGCAAGATGTAGTTGTTTAACATTTAATAAAGTAAGATCTTTCATTTTACTTTGTATAAGAAATAAAAACAAGTTGGGTGGCTACGAGAAGACATTCGTTGGGTAGAAAAGGTATAATCAGAAGCATGGAGTATGATGTGTGTGTGTGTGTGTATGTATGTGTGTATCTATGTTAACATTTCACTATATAGCCCAGGATGGCCTTGAACTTGCAGCAATCTTCCTCCATCTACTATCAAGGTCCTTTACATCAATTCTGACTGTGTGCTACCACAAGCAACCTAGAAATGTTTAATGTTGAATACAAATGATGAAAGCAGATATCTGTCCTTTGTTCTTGTTAAGATTAATGTTCACCATTCCACAGTTAGGTATGATCTTGGTCATAGAATTTTCATACACATTATTTTATTGTTGGTTTGTATAGGATTCTGTTATTCTTAGTTTTCTTAGAGGATCCATTAGAGGATGCATAACTCAGCAATTACCCAAATAATGAAAATCAAGTGGCTTTGGGAAAATTTGGAGTATGTGATGCTGCCATAAACTTGCACCTAAGAGTCTTCAGTAAACTCAAAGCTGAGTTTATCCTCTGAACCTTGCATGGTGCAGTTAACAGTTCTAAGTTACCTCGTTGATCTACTGAAGCCAACAGTCTTAGCTTTCTGTAATACTGCAGATTTTCTGTAACTCAGTGAAGGCTTTTAGTGAAAAAAAAAGAACTGTGCTAATTTTTTTTGGAAATTGTGTGAATATGGAGATGTCAGGGATTGTGTGCATGAGTGAAGTACTCACAGAAGCCAGAAAATTACCATTATCAGGTCTTCTGGAGTTGGAGTTACAAGCAGATGTGAGCTGTTGAATTTGAGTGCTGGTAACCTCCAGTCTCCTGGACCCTTTGAGCTATTGCTCTGACCCTTAACTCTAGTAGTTTTAAGAAAGGACTGAATGTTTTTAACATTCCCATTGTCAGATGTCACATTTATTAGTTGATATTCTGGTCATCTATTTCTATGAAATGTATTATAAGCCAAACTTAACAAAGGTAATGAACATTCTATTACATTCATGAATCTATGGGTTGGTAACTCAGGCAGAAGACCATGTGGGTATGAACATCATGGATATCCAGAGAACTCACCCAGATTAAGCACTTCCACTAATATAGATGTGTTGTCTTTATTCTTCAAAGGTAAGGGTACCTTTAAATCTTGTGATCTTGCAAGCTTATGACTGATTGAATTGTTTGACTCAGGAGTGGTTGTGTGGCTTTCAGGGCTAGATCCAAAGTGATGATGCAGCTTGCACTCTGTCTACTGGAACTTTTCCTCTTGGGGCTCTGAGTCATCACCTGAGCTGTCAGAATATTATGAGATATCTTGTTCTGACAAGGCCTAAGTCATGTGATATGGCAAGAGATAGTTGTTCTAGTTATTAGATCTAGTTCATTTCCATTTCCAAGTCATCCCTGACTGAGTGTCAGACATGTAAGTTTAGAACGTTCTAGAATATAGTCATTCCACATACAACTATCTTAGCCACTCCCATCCACTAGAGGGACTTACCAACCTATTGAATCAAGAACATAATAAAATGTTTATTGTTTTTGTTAGGTATGACTAATATACTTCACAGAAATAGATAATCAGAATATTAACCAACAAATGTGGCTTACTTATTATACCCATGTAAGGCACTGTATATTTAAACTATTAAAATCAAATCTTGCTCTCAGAGTGTCCCCCAAGCATACTTCAGAGGTAAGATTGCTGTTATCTATGATGGACTTTATTCCCCCCAAATGAATCCACATTGGAAAAGTCAATGACTTTGTCAGCCAGCTAATATCACAAATAACAAAGTACAAGACAACGAACAATTTCCATTCAGAAGGCAAACAACCTAGCTTTAGGTAGTGAAGTACTGTTTTCACAAGCATAGTGCAGCTCAGAACCAACATTTAGATTCAGATACCTTCCCTTTTGGTTGTATTTCTTTAAGAAAACTACTTAATGACTTTGTAACTCTGTCTTCTCATCTGAAAAATGAGACTATCAGTATTACCTTCTCAGAGGGAATTTATGAGGTTACATGAGACATACATAAATTACACATATTAAAGTCTTAATAAATGCCAGACTTTTTTTATGTTCATAGCAGCTTTTTATTTTTTTTTACTTTTTATATTTTTATTTATATTCAAAATCATTTCCCCTTTCCCGTTTCCTCCCTCCCCGAAAGTCCCATAAGACCCCTTCCTTCTCTCTTTTCCCCATTCAACCCCCTCTCGCTTCTCTGTCTCGGCAATGCCAGACTTTAACATTACAAAAATGGTTGAGAGGGTGATCATGAGATGAGGCATAGATTTTTCAGGCAAATATTGAGTAAAGCAGTTTCACTAGAAAGAAACTAAGGCTTGGAAAAGGGCTTCATGCTGACACATCTAAAAAATCCCAAGACATTCATCTCTCTAGTTACCTAGCTATGGGCATGTTAGAAGCATTTCAGTTCTGGAATCAGAAAGATGAATGAGTCTTAATCTTGTCCCTTATGCCCATGAGTAATTTGCAAATTAGCTAGGTTTCTAGTTTTCCTGCCAAGGAACAACCTTGGCTTAGAGAGGACTTCTGAAGAAGGGGTGTCTGGGCATGAGGAAAGAATGCCTCACAGTTAAATGGCCTGTGTTCTGCTCAAGATAGCTTTGTCTGGAGATCTCCAGACAGCTTCTCCAGATAGCTCAGTTCTCACAGACCAAGACCCAGTCTTTTATGGACATGTCAATTCTGTCATTTACTCCAGGTTCCCTTTTGATTATCTCATGAATCAGCATCCCCTGACCCCAGCCCCCCTGATTCTTAGAAAAAAACAGTGAGCACATTCTTCTTCTTTTTTTTCTTAACATTGCAAATGAATTCAGAGATTTGGCTGCCTTTGTAAGTAGAGACAATAAGCTAACTGGGTGGGATCTCACTCTGAGATCATCATTCCTACCATGCCTGGGCTTACTAACCTCACTCTGTCCCAGGCTGACCATGAACTCAGGAATCTGTCTGCCTTTGTATCTTTCTGACAGACTGACTCACCAGTACAGCTGCCTCTGCTCCTCTTAAGTCTGTGAAATTCCTTATTCAATTTATATTGCATCCTTATATTTTGCATAGTTGAGAAATCACATATATTTTTAACTGTTTCAGAGTTCCTTCCCACCACTTTAAGGACTGTCCTGAAGGTCTCAGCATTCACCATTTTGCTGAGACATTAGATACACCCTTGCTGTCTCTGATGATCATGGAGTCATTAACTCTGGCAGAGTGGACAATGTCCAATAATCTTGGTAAGGAGAATAGTTCTCTGTAACCTTGGCAGGAAGAATATTTCCTAAAGGAATATACATGTATATATATATATATATATCCCATGCCCTGCAACCATCAATACTCCTGGAGGCCCACTATGCCCTGCTGGCTCTATTCCAGGGGCAAGAAACCATGTCACACAATTCTTCTCACATGGCCAAGCAGAAATCAGCATTTCCACATGGTCACACTGATGAAACGATACGTACATTTATGGAGTGTTGTGAGAATGAAAGAGATAAAGAATCTACCATAATAACACGTGATAATAGTTCCTTTCAAGATGACATGGGAGGGGGGATTAGGGAAGATACTTCAACTGCATTTTTATAAATGCTTATATATGGACAATTAAAATATTTTTTGAATGGATTAAGAAGATGTGGTATATTTACACAATGGAATACTACTCTGCAATTAAAAACAATGAATTCACGAAATTCTTAGGCAAATGGTCAGAACTGGAAAATATCATCCTTTTTTTTATTTTATTTTTTTAATTTACATTCCAAATCACTTCCCCTTTCCCATTTCCTCCCTCCCCGAAAGTCCCATAAGCCCCCTTCCCTCCCTCTTTTCTCCATTCAACCCCCTCTCGTTACTCTGTCCTGGCGTTCCCCTACATCCAGTCTTTCCAGGACCAGGGGTCTCTCCTTCCATCTTCTTAGAAATCTATTGATATGCGAATTGTGTCTAGGGTATTCCGAGATTCTGGGTCAATATCCCCTTATCAGTGACTGCATACCATGTGTGTTCTTTTGTGATTGGGTTACCTCACTAAGGATGATATTTTCAAGTTCTGACCATTTGCCTAGGAATTTCGTGAATTCATTGTTTTTAATTGCATAGTAGTATTCCATTGTGTAAATATACCACATCTTCTGAATCCATTCCTCCGTTGAGGGATATCTGGGTTCTTTCCAGCTTCTGGATATTATGAATAAGGCTGCTATGAATATAGTGGAGCATGTGTCCTTATTGCATGCAGGTAAAATCTCTGGGTATATGCCCAGGAGTGGTATAGCCGGATCCTCCGGGAGTGTCATGCCCAGTTTTCTGAGGAACCGCCAGACTGCTTTCCAGAGTGGTTGTACCAGCCTGCAATTCCACCAGCAGTGGAGGAGTGTTCCTCTATCTCCACATCCTCGCCAACAACTGCTGTCTCCTGTGTTTTTGATCTTAGCCATCCTGACTGGTGTGAGATGGAATCCCAGGGTTGTTTTGATTTGCATTTCCCTAATGACTAAGGATGATGAACATCTCTTTAAGTGCTTCTCAGCCATTAGATATTCTTCAGGTGAGAACTCTTTGTTTAGCTCTGTACCCCATTTTTTAATAGGGTTACTTGCCTCTCTGGAGTTTAACTTCTTGAGTTCTTTGTATATATTGGATATTAGCCCTCTGTCGGATGTAAGGTTGGTAAAGATCATTTCCCAGTTAGTTGGTTGCCGCTTTGTCTTTTTGACAGTGTCTTTTGCCTTGCAAAATCTTTGTAATTTAATGAGGTCCCATTTGTCTATTCTTGACCTTAGAGCATAAGCTATTGGAGTTCTGTTCAGGAAATTCTCCCCTGGGCCCATATGTTCAAGGTTCTTCCCTAGTTTCCCTTCTATTAGTTTCAGTGTGTCTGGTTTTATGTGGAGATCTTTGATCCACTTAGAATTGAGCTTAGTGCAAGGAGATAAGGATGGGTCAATTTGCATTCTTCTGCATGTTGACCTCCAGCTGTGCCAGCACCATTTGTTGAAAAGGCTATCTTTTTTCCACTGAATGGTTTTAGCTCCTTTGTCAAAGATCAAGTGACCATAGGAGTGTGGATTCATTTCTGGGTCTTCAATTCTGTTCCATTGATCTACATGTCTGTTACTGTACCAATACCATGCAGTTTTTAACACTATTGCTCTGTAGTACAGCTTGAGGTCCGGGATACTGATTCCCCCAGAGGTTCTTTTACTCTTGAGAATAGTTTTAGCTATTCTGGGTTTTCTGTTATTCCAGATGAATTTTTGAATTGCTCTTTCTAACTCTATGAAGAATTGAGTTGGGATTTTGATGGGGATTGCATTGAATCTGTGTATTACTTTTGGTAAGATGCTCATTTTTACTATATTAATCCTGCCAATCCATGAGCATGGCAGATTTTTCCAACTTCTGAGGTCTTCTTCAATTTCTTTCTTCAGAGACTTGAAGTTCTTGTCATACAGATCTTTCACTTGTTTGGTTAGAGTCACCCCAAGATACTTAATATGGTTTGTGGCTATCGTGAAGGGTATTATTTCTCTTACTTCTTTCTCAGCCTGCTTATCCTTTGAGTATAGGAAGGCTTCTGACTTGCTTGAGTTGATTTTATATCCGGCCACTTTGCTGAAGTCGTTTATCAGCTGTAGGAGTTCTCTGGTGGAGTTCTTTGGGTCGCTTATGTATACTATCATATCGTCTGCAAATAGTGATAGTTTGACTTCTTCCTTTCCAATTTGTATCCCTTTGACCTCTTTTTGTTGTCTAATTGCTCTAGCTAGAACTTCAAGTACTATATTGAAAAGATATGGAGAGAGAGGGCAGCCTTGTCTAGTCCCTGATTTTAGTGGGATTGCTTCAAGTTTCTCTCCATTTAGATTGATGCTGGCTACTGGTTTGCTGTAAATTGCTTTTACTATGTTTAGATATGGGCCTTGAATTCCTGATCTTTCCAAGACCTTTAGCACGAAAGGATGCTGAATTTTGTCAAATGCTTTCTCAGCATCTAATGAGATGACCATGTGGTTTTTTTCTTTGAGATTGTTTATGTAGTGGATTACATTGATGGATTTCCTTATATTGAACCATCCCTGCATCCCTGGGATGAAGCCTACTTGATCGTGGTGAATGATCGTTTTGATGTGTTCTTGGATTCGGTTGGCAAGAATTTTATTGAGTATTTTTGCATCGATATTCATAAGAGAGATTGGCCTGAGATTCTCTTTCTTTGTCGGATCTTTGTGTGCTTTTGGTATTAGTGTAATTGTGGCTTCATAGAACGAGTTGGGTAGTGTTCCTTCTGTTTCTATTTTGTGGAACAGTTTGAAGAGTATTGGTGTTAGGTCTTCTTTGAAGGTCTGATAGAATTCTGCACTAAAACCATCTGGACCTGTGCTTTTTTTGGTTGGAAGACTTCCAATGACAACTTCTATTTCTTCAGGGGTTATAGGACAGTTTAGATGGTCTATTTGATCCTGATTTAATTTTGGTACTTGGTATCTGTCAAGGAAATTGTCCATTTCCTCAAGATTTTCTAGTTGTGTTGAATACAGGTTTTTGTAGTAGGATCTGATGATTTTTTGAATTTCCTCTGTTTCTGTTGTTATGTCTCCCTTTTTGTTTCTGATTTTATTAATTTGGATACTATCTCTGTGCTCTCTGGTTAGTCTGGCTAAGGGCTTATCTATCTTGTTAATTTTCTCAAAGAACCAACTCCTCGTTTTGTTGATTCTTTGTATGGTTTTATTTGTTTCTACTTGATTGATTTCAGCCCTGAGTTTGATGATTTCCTGCCTTCTACTCCTCTTGGGTGTATTTGCTTCTTTTTGTTCCAGGGCTTTCAGGTGTGCCATTAAGCTGTTAGTGTATGCTGTCTCCCGTTTCTTTTTGGCGGCACTCAGGGCTATGAATTTTCCTCTTAGCACTGCTTTCATTGTGTCCCATAAATTAGGGTATGTTGTGCCTTCATTTTCATTAACTTTCAAAAAGTCTTTGATTTCTTTCTTTATTTCCACCTTGACCAAGTTATCATTGAGTAGAGCATTGTTCAGCCTCCATGTGTACGTGGGTTTTCTTTTGTTTTTGTTGCCATTGAAGACCACCCTTATTCCATAGTGATCTGATAGGAGGCATGGGATTATTTCTATCTTCTTGTATCTGTTGAGGTCTGATTTGTGACCAATTATATGGTCAATTTTGGAGAAGGTACCATGAGGAGCTGAGAAGAAGGTGTATTCTTTAGCTCTAGGATGAAATGTTCTATATATATCTGTTAGTTCCTTTTGGTCCAAGGCTTCAATTAGATTCACTGTGTCCCTGTTTAGTTTCTGCTTTCCTGAACGATCCATTTCAGAGAGCGGGGTGTTGAAGTCACCCACTATTATTGTGTGCGGTGCGATGTGTGCTTTGAGTTTTAGTAAAGTTTCTTTTACGAATGAGGGTGCCCTTGCATTTGGAGCATAGATATTCAGAATTGAGAGTTCTTGATGGTGGATTTTTCCCTTGATCAGTATGTAGTGTCCTTCTGTGTCTTTTTTGATGACTTTAGGTTGAAAATCAATTTTATCCGATATTAGGATGGCTACTCCACCTCGTTTCTTGGGGCCATTTGCTTGTAAAATTGTTTCCAGCCTTTTACTCTGAGGTAGTGTTTGTCTTTGACACTGAGGTGCATTTCCTGCATGCAGCAAAATGCTGGGTCCTGTTTACGTATCCAGTCTGCTAGTCTATGTCTTTTAATTGGGGAATTGAGACCATTGATATAAAGAGAGATTAAGGCATAATGATTATTGCCATCTGCCATTCTTGACGCTATCTTTATGTTTGAGTGGTTATCTACTTTTGGGTTTGATTCAAGAAGGTTATTATCTCATTTTTTCCAGGGTGTTGTTTCTCTCCCTGTATTGGAGGTTTCCACCTATTATCCGTTGCAGGGCTGGATTTGTGGAAAGATATTGTGAAAATTTGGTTTTATCATGGAATATCTTGGTCTCTCTATCTATGGTGATTGAGAGTTTTGCTGGGTATAGTAGTCTAGGCTGGCATTTGTGCTGTCTTAGTGTCTGCATGAGATCTGCCCAGGATCTTCTGGCTTTCATAGTCTCTGGTGAGAAGTCTGATGTGATTCGGATAGGTCTTCCTTTGTATGTTACTTGGCCCTTTTCTCTTACTGCTTTTAGTATTCTTTCTTTGTTTAGAACATTCAGTGTTTTGATTATTATGTGACGGGAGGTATTTCTGTTCTGGTCCAGTCTGTTTGGAGTTCTGTAGGCTTCTTGTACGTTCATCGGCATCTCTCTCTTTAAGTTAGGGAAGTTTTCCTCCATAATTTTGTTGAAGATGTTTACTGGCCCTTTAAGTTGCAAATCTTCACTCTCATCTATATCTATAATCCTTAGGTTTGGTCTTCTCATTGTGTCCTGGAGTTCCTGGATGTTTTGGGTTACACGTTTTTTGCATTTTGCATTTTCTTTGACTGTTGAGTCGATGCTTTCTATGGAATCTTCAGCACCTGAGATTCTTTCTTCCATCTCTTG
Organism: Tokudaia tokunoshimensis; assembly: GCA_036184795.1. Taxonomy (NCBI): domain Eukaryota; kingdom Metazoa; phylum Chordata; class Mammalia; order Rodentia; family Muridae; genus Tokudaia; species Tokudaia tokunoshimensis. The sequence goes on along the minus strand of BTHU01000023.1, from coordinate 2,521,852 downwards.
TATTCTATTGTTGATGTTTGCATCTATGACTCCTGATTTCTTCCCAAGGTTTTCTATCTCCAAAGTTGTCTCCCTTTGTGATTTCTTAGTTGTTTCTACTTCCTTTTTTAGTTCCTGGATGGATTTGCTGAGATCCTTCACTTGTTTGTTTGTATTTTCCTGTATTTCTTTAAGGTATTTTTGCATTACCTCTTTCAGGATTTCTTCCTGATGACCCACGTTCTCCTGCATTTCTCTGAGCGATTTTTGTTTTTCCTCCTCATGGGATTCCATCTGTTGATCCATCGTCTCCTGCATTTCTTTAAGCAGTTCTCGTGTTTCCTTTGTAAGGGCATCTAACCATTGATTCATTTCTTTAAGCAATTTTTGTGTTGCCTCCTTATGGGCATCCATCTGTTGACCCATATTCTTCTGCATTTCTTTATGCAAATTTTGTGATTCCTTTGTGAGTCCATCTACCCGTTGATTCATCTCGTTAAGCGATTTTTGTGTTGTCTCCTTGTGTGCCTCCATCTTTTGATCCATGTTCTCCCACATTTCTCTAAGCGATTTTTGTGTTTCCTTTGTAAGGGCTTCTAACCGTTGATTCATGGTCTCCTGTAACTCTTTATGAGATTTATTTGTGTCCTTCTTGTGATCCTCTAATAGCATCATGAGAAGTGATTTTAAATCCAGATCTTGTCTTTCGGGTGTGGTGGGGTATCCAGGACTTGCTGCTGTTGGAGAGTTGGGTTCGAATGGTCCCACATTACTTTGATTTCTGTTAGTAACATTCCTACGTTTGCCTTTTGCCATCTGGATACCTCTTGTGTTAGTTGGTCCTGCTGCCACTGGCTGTTGGTTGGATGGACCTCCTGTGAGCCTGAAAAGCTATTTCTGCCCCCCCTGGATTACCAGGATTCCCCTGGCACCGATTTCTGGGGCCTGCCTGCTCCTGAGTGACTTTGGAGCCCTAATGTGCCTTGCTCCAAGTGATCTTATATTGGCGAGGCCTTGCACATTTAAAGGCTCAGCCTAGTGGATTCCTGGAGCAGAGGTCGCCAAAGGGAGGCTGGTAGGCTCCTGCCCTGTGCAGGGGTGTGTGATCTCTCCTGGGGGGGGAGGGGGCGTCCCTCTGCCAGGCAGAAGTCTCACAGCAGAGCTGGCGCGCTGGTTACTGCAGATTAGCCCAGCACCTGGGAGCAGGTTACACACAAGCTGCCTGAGACCGAAGCGATATTTTGCCTGTCTGTCTCAGAACCTGGCTCTCCCAACCTCCCAGTCACTGGAGCAAAGATGGCGGAGGGCACTCTCCGTGGCGCCGCTCACCCTGTAGAGGCGATGGCCCGCCAATCTGGCACCCAGAGGACCACAGCGCTGACCCGTTCTCAGGCACAGACGGAAGCCCCAACAGGCCGTGTCCCAAGTGATGTTATATTGGGGATAGGGAGCTTGGGGTACCTGTCTCTTCAGCGCAGTCTGCGGGAACAGAGGTCGTGGAAGGAAAGCTGGCAGGCTCCCGCCCAGTGCGGGGTCCCTCTGCCAGGCAGAAGTCCCACAGCAGAGCTGGCGCGCTGGTCACTGCAGATCAGCCCCTCACCTGGGAGCCGCACACACACAAGCTGCCCGAGACCCAAGAGACATTATGCCTGTCTGTCTCAGAACCTGGCTGTCCCTGGAAAATATCATCCTTAGTGAGGTAACCCAATCACAAAAGAACACACATGGTATGCAGTCACTGATAAGGGGATATTAACCCAGAATCTCGGAATACCCAAGACGCAATTCACATATCAATAGATTTCCAAGAAGATGGAAGGAGAGACCCCTGGTCCTGGAAAGACTGGATGTAGGGGAATGCCAGGACAGAGAAGCGAGAGGGGTTGAATGGGGAACAGAGGGAGGGAAGAGGGCTTATGGGACTTTCGGGGAGGGAGGAAATGGGAAAGGGGAAATCATTTGGAATGTAAATAAAAAAATATAGAAAATAATAAAAAAGTTAAGGAAGCCAAAAGAAATATTTTTGAGTTATTGAGGACCTTATGCGTGATGGGCAAGTGCTCTACCAATAAGCTGCATTCCTAGTCATGCATGTTCAGTTTACCACAGATAAACTACTTTTGTTTGATTTTTGATATTAGAGATGGACCTGGCAGCCTTTTACATGGTAAACACAAGCTCTACCACTGAGCTGCAACCCCAGGTGTGCTGGCGGAATTATTTATGCCCCCCCATACATAGTGTTGTTAGCCTTTGCTGTGTTAGGACCCATGAACATGTCTTTGCTTTCCCAGCAAGAACAGAATCTAGAAACTCAAGCTTTCAGGCTTGACTTGACTTTTAAAAATCTTCAGTGCATTTCTTACAGACATAATCTTGAGTGGGGAGAAAAATAACACAAAAGAATATGCACTGTGTGATTTCATTCATAGGACATTTAGGAAGAGGCAAAACACTAAGGCAACTCAAGAAGAAATGTGATGTTCCTTGATGGGGTGCTGCCTGGGAAAGGAAATGAGGAAGACTTTGGGCATACTGGAAATATTCTAAACCTTGATCTGTGTGTACATGTACTTGAAAACTGGAGCACACTATAGTCATGCACTCTCCTGCATGTGCACTGGATTTTATTAACAATGAACATCCCAGGAAGGTGCTTCCATTAGTCCCTTCCTTTAATTTGTTCCTGGTGGAGACAAGGAAGATGAGAGCAATAGAAGCTTTTACATGTGTCTCGTCATAGACCAAAGCCTTCATTTTGGTAATTGTTTTTAATTTAGTAGAAAAGGCTTGATGTGGCAACAACTGTGTGATTCAGCTCCCTGCTTTCCCACAGCACTCTGTGGAAATGAAGGCACAGCAGGGGGAATATATGTAATTCTTTTCTTCATATACAAAGGCCTTATAAATTGCTATACCAAGCTTAGTGCTAGCCATTTCCTGGGGAATTAATAGCCAGCTGGGGTTAATGGTCCTTGGTTCGACTTTAGACCATCAAGTCTTCTTGCTGCTCATTAATTCCCAGAAAATGCCCTGTGCCTCAATGGTTATTACTTAAATACATTAAAATAAAGTTAAGGGGCTGACTTACTGTTTAGCTGTGATAATGTAAAACACAAGGAAGCACTCCCAGCAGACACATTCACTGCTGCGTGTTTTTATTTAACTCGTTTTCTTCAGTGTTTTTGTGTGGTGTGATGGGCTGGTGTACATGGACATTTTTTGCTGCTGTTGCAGCTGCATGTGTTAGTTTATGATTAATGCTTAAAACTCAGTCCAGGGAACTTATGCCGGAACGTCACTAAAATCTTTACAATGGGTTCATTCTATCAGTGAACATTTTATATTTGAGTCCAAGAAAAATGACTTAGACACAAGAGAAAAGTGTGTTTTGGAAAATATGGGTTCAGTAAATTAGCTGCTCCTTATGAATTTGGCACAAAGGCTTTTTTTGTCTTTTTTTACAAAAGCAAGAGTTAGTGGTTAAAGTAGGCCCAAGAGAAGTCTATAAAATAGGGAGGAGTCTTTTAAAGCTACATTTTTCCATGTGCCTCTTTGGAGGGTAGAAAGAACCTTTCCTAGGGGCCCTCTGTTTATTGCTCACTAATGGAGGCAAATCATCTTCAGGCAGTTCCAAGAAATTGTTGAAATAGAAAAGCACATACACTTCTAATTTTTAAAGTTCCCCTTCACTTAATTCAATAAAACAAACATTTGCTACAAATATATGTAAGACTGAAAAGGGAAGAGAAGATGATGAAGTCCTCATCATCTGAAGTTCATAAACAAGTGCAAGGAAAGGACAGACGAATCCTGGCTGTAGGATAGACGGTTCATCTCTCTAAGAAAGGCAAATAGCACATCCATTTAGAAAACAGATGGAGGGCAGAGGACTCAGAGTTCAGGCCCTGGATTCCATCTCCAACAGCAGTGCAGCAAGAAAAGATAAAAAAGAAAAGATGGAAAATTTCATTGTAAATAGAAAGGAGTTATTCATTGATCAGCCAAATAATAGTATTCAAAGCATTTCTTTATTCCTTTTACAAATCAGGAGCTTCCATCCTCTAAAAGAGCATGACTAGACTCCAAGGTCCATAAGTAAAAGACACTTCCTTGCAAACCATTCTGAGAACGTTATGAACCTTACAAACTAATTCTCTGAATGTATGTAGTTACTGCAGTGGTTCTCAACTTTCCTAATGCTATGCCCCTTTAATCCAGTTTTTCATGTGGTAACCCCCAACCATAAAATTGTTGCTACCTCATAACTATAATTTGACAATTGTTATTAATATATATGTATATATTCATATATACATACATTTATGGAGATAGTGATTTGCCAAAAGGGTTATGACCACAGGTTGACCACTGGGTTAGGGAATAAGGAAGTTGTCAAAAAGTCAAATTCATCAGTCCATATTTAAAATTAGAATATCTCAGGGCAGAGTTGGGCATCTCATAAGAACATTTTTTTCTCTTTTCTTTTATTGGATATTTTCTTTATTTACATTTCAAATGTTATCCCCTTTCCCAGTTTCCCCTCCAGAAATTCCCTATCCCATCCTCCTCCCCCTGCTTCTTTGAGGGTGCTCCCCGACCTCCCAACTACTCCTGCCTCCCCGCCCTGGCATTCCACTACACTGTGGAATCAAACCCTCATAGGACCAAGGGCCTCTCCTCCCTTTGATGTCCAACAAGGCCATCCTCTGCTACATATGCAACTGTAGCCATGGGTTGCTCTATGTGTACTCTTTGGTTGGTGTTTAGTCTCTGGGAGCTCTGGGAGATCTGATTGGTTGATATTGTTGTTCTTCCTATGGGACTGGCTCAGCTGTTAAAGGCTAGGCTCATGACCGATAATAAGAACAGTGTGTTTTTTTTTTTTTTTGTTTTGTTTTGTTTTGGTTTTTTTTTTTTGGCTTTTTTTGTTTTGTTTTTACTATGCAGAAGTTGGAAGGCACTGGATGCAAGCAAGTCTTTCAAATTAAAAGATAACATTTTTTTTGTCTCATGTAAATCAAAAAGGCTTTAAAATCTTAAACAATCACTGCTACCAGTAAAACAGTTTGTCTTGAGAGAAACTAAATTCTTAGTGTTGTATATATTTTTGCAGCCCAGGTCCACTTTGAATCCACTCTAAGTTTCCTATGTCTCAGACAATTCTTGGCATAATAGCGAAATACTTAATACATTAAAGAAAAAGTATTGTTGTCTCAATATGTACCTCAGGCTGTCCTGGAACTCATTATGTGGCTGAGGCTGTACTTGAACTTGTCATTTTCTTGCCTCAGCCTCCTGAGTGCTAAGATTGCAGGAGTGTACTACCAAGCCATGGTGTTCCATACTAATTAATTCAGCGGAAAAAGCACAAATTAGCACAGGTAAATTCATATTTCAATGGCCAGCACTCTTCTTTCAAAATATTATCATGATCAAAATAGCACATAAAGGAGACAGTAAACTGAGAGTAATCTGTATTCTGTAAGATTAGTAACCACCAGAGAATGTATGCATGTCCCAAACCTCTGGATTAGATGACATTATTGGTAGAGGTTGTTTCATATAAAAAACTTGTGAAAATAACTTGCAACATCTGTGTCAGTAACATTGAGGGAAGTTATCTGTGGCAATGAGAAAGATGCAACTAGAGTTTGCATTGACATGAAATTTAATTGTTCATATAACAACTGAAAAACAAAATGACATCATAACCTGAGTATCCCTTATCTGAGACATTTGAGGCAAGACACATTTTGGATTTTAGAACTTTTAAATTTTGGAATATTTGCACATGCATAATGGGATATTTTATGGATGCAATCTGAGTCTAGACATGAAATTAATATGTATCACATGTACCTTGTCCACATAACCTAAAGGCAGTTTGACATAGCATTTTGTATGAATAGGTTCAGCACATGGAATCTTATACTTGTAGCATCTTATTGAAGCTCAAAAGCTTTAATGTAGGATCATTTTAGGTTTTGGTTTTAGTAATTAAGGATATTTTCTCCCTTCCCCCCGCCTTTCTATCTCTGCTTGTCTATTGCCTATTACTATCACTTTTCTTTCTTATCTTTCCTATAAACTGTGAATGATAATTATACTTTTCTACCTCCCAGATTAGAGCAATGCATAATTTCTACATGATACTGTGCTATCTACATATTAATGCTTATTATCATTTTGTGTTTTTATTGGTAAATATTCTTGTAGCAATTATCACACCTGTTGATCTTTCCCTTCATAGCATATCCCAAGAAGCCTGTGACTGTCTCTAGGATAAAATAAGATGATTTTTTAACACAGCCAAAAATTTTTTTTGACAAGACAATAATACCAAGTAAAAAGGCTTTTAGAAACATCCTTTTTAGATAATCCACACATTTCAGCAGTTAATCACCAACACATTCCATATTGGGCTCATAACCTGCAGAGGTGTCACCAGAAAGAAAGGTTCTATTTCGGTGCTTTGCTCTCCGCCATTTCCAGGTGGTTCTTTTCAGCTAGTCCAGTTGTTTTCATCATACTCCCTTTTATCTTAAGTTCACCACATAACCTCTACAACATGAATCTAGGGCAAAAGAGGAGAGATTAGATCTAACACTATTGATTCATTGATGTGGGCTCTGTTGGTTTTGATTTTAGAAGGTCAATGCCCTATGAGCCAAATTTGTTCAAAGGACACACACTCAATAAGGGTATAGTGCTTCCTGCCTTCAAAAATCCAACCACCACTGCTTAAATGTAGGTATCAGTGAGAAAATGTAATGTATGCTTTAAAAAGTCTCTCTATGGGATAGCATCATTCTATAATTATGTTTTAAATAAATGATGACCTTTTAAAACATGTGATAGTAATAATATTGTTGATATCTCAGATAAATGGTTCCTGTTTCATTTTTAATGTGTTATTAACTTACTATTACTGAAAATTTAACCATATTTTTAAAAGAATTCACAGATGAAAATATGATTATATTAGTAATTTGCTATAGAGCAATGAATTTCCATTATGCTTATTTAATAATACATTAATATTGTGAAAATTCCTTTGAATGCAAAATTATTACTTAGTTGTGCTGAGTTGTAGGTAGGTAGAAAATGAGAAAAATTCCAAGTAGGGTAATTGAGGAATTGTGACAATGCCTTAGAGAAGAGGCTTTCAAATATATTTCAAGTGCCAGGGACATAGCTCAGTAGTAGAAGGCTGTACCGGCATACACAAAGTCATGGATTCCATCCTTAGTGCCTCAAAAGCACAGAATTATAGAACATGAATAAATAAACACAATAAATTATATTTTGAAGTCTAGGCATAGTGGTATATCTAGTGGTTCCAATACTTAGGAGACAGAGTTAGAACAACAGTCCACAAATCAAAGAACGTGGTTGAGAGCTAATCTAGTCTTGTACGTGTTTTCTTGGGGAGTATTTCTATTTAGCCCAGCTAGAGAGGGAAACAACACATATTCATTCTAGCTTAGTAATGATTTCATCCTTGACCAGTGTGGTGAATTGGTGGGTTTGTTGAGATTACTTACAGGAAAATGAGTTTGGCTCATGCAGCAGCAACACTGAAAGGTTTACCGTGATATGGCTGATGGCTCAAAAACTGTAGCACATCTTCCAGGGTGCTCCAATGAATTCCTTCTTCTCTCCAGGCAATTGCTTACTAGTTATATAAGCTCAGAGAGAGCTTCTCTGCTCCTCTTAGGAAGGAACATTTTAATTCAAACAGAACAGGTACATAACACCTGGTCTATGGATCAGGATTCCAAATGGGAAATAACACAAAGAAAAGGCAGCAATCTCCAACTTACACTCTTGGTTTGTGAACCTTTGGACACAGTTATTCCTGCTTCTGTTGGTTCCAGGAAAGTCCTCATGGTACTGTGGGATTAATGGATACCTTGAATGCATTAGAAATTGATCAGTTCTTCTATGGATATTCTATTCCTATGATTAAATCTCATTCTTATACCAATGAAATTTCACATCACTTGAACAAACCCTTTTTATGTCCAAAAGTCAAGTCCATAGTTCTTAGAATTGAAGACCAAGAAATGAATCCACACTCCTATGGTCACTTGATCTTTGACAAAGGAGCTAAAACCATCCAGTGGAAAAAAGATAGCCTTTTCAACAAATGGTGCTGGCTCAGCTGGAGGTCAACATGCAGAAGAATGCAAATTGACCCATTCTTATCTCCTTGCACTAAGCTCAATTCTAAGTGGATCAAGGATCTCCACATACTTTAAAGTTAAAAGTATTTATTTTTTCTTCCCTCACTCTTGCTCATTTTCTGAGGTTAAAAAGGCAATCATAAATTTGGTATGATAAATTTTCCTTTCATTCTCCTCATCTCTTTCAATATGCCAATCAAGCTGTCAGTTTGCTTTCTCTGCAGATTTGTAACACTTCACCTTTAGTTTCATTAACGGATTTGGCTTTGTTGCACATGAAGAAAACTCATCCCAACCCTTAAAACCCTGGGAGTTACAATTCAGAACATTTTCAACTGTCCTATGGAGTTTTGTCTCCTGTTTATTCTTTATTTTCTGACTTTCAGGAGGAAAATATCCTTTTCCTTTTAATTATCTTTCATTGACCCCATCTTCCAAAAGGAAGTATGATTTACACTCATAACTTATAGATTAAATTTCATAAATTTCAAACTGCAGTCAAACTTTACTCATTTATTTGAACTCTGGATTTTGTGAAACAATATTTCTCCAAGTGCTGGAATTAAAGGCATACGCCCTATGCCCAGCAAGAATTGTTCTTAAACCTAAGCAAACTGAATATAAGTCATATTTTGAAAATATTAATGAATAGATGACCTAATGGCACCTCATGAGATCAGTTTAAGTTAATGTAGCTGCTTGATTGCTGGGGGAGGGGAGCTTCTAAAACATAGAAGTTTAAGTTGACATTAAGGACACATTGTTAGTGTCAGATTGTCTTCTTTGGAATCTTTGCTCCACTATTAGAATTTTCTGTGTGATCTTGGTGCACCTACTTCTTGGAGTCATGATTTATTTTCTATAAGTCATGAGAGAATACTGCAAATACTTCCTAAAGTTGTCTTCAAGAGTTATCGAAGTTAAATATATAAAATACTTAGCACCTTGCCAGAAAGATAGCATGTACATTGGCTGCTGACCAAGTCTGTTTTTCCAGAATTTGATCTTGGAAAAAGGATTCGTATATAAATTGTCTATCTGGTCAATAGTCCCAGAGAATGCTGAGAACAGAGTGTGGAGACAAGTCAAACCAGCCAATACAGTATGTCATCTATGACGTTGTCATTGTGGGTAACTGGGGTTCATACACTTCATAATCTTGATAAACTGCACAGCACACATCTCAAAACTGTGCCCACACTCCCTGCCAGACAACAAGGGAGATAGTGTGTTTGTTTGTTGCTCAAGTCTTTTAGACTACATTAACATATTATTTACTAAGCAGTTTCAACGACGCATGCCTTTAATCTCAGCACTTGGAAGACACAGGCAGGCAGATCTCTGTGAGTTCAAGGCCAGCCTGGTCTACAGATTCTACCTTGGTGAGGCCGGAACTTGTGGTTTCTGCTGCTGCACTGCATACTCCAAGTTAGCTGACCCTTGGAGCTTCCAGATGGTCCTCTGATACAGGGAAATATTCCGTGGGGTGCATGGGCGTTGCATGGAAGCAAGAGAACTTGGGGTGGGGTGGGGGGCTGCTGGAGAGATGGCCCCGCATGGAGCGGGAGAGTTGGTGGGCAGAGAGATTGCTCAAGTGAGATCACCCTGCGGGGGAGGATTGTGGCCCATCGGTCACTGGCACCATTTTTTAATATTTCCTGCAATAATTCTCCTGCTTTGCTTTCCATCTCATCATATGAGTGGAGTGATCTAGCTTTTTGTGCAGGTTGCTGGGTAGAACTCACATTGTTTGGTTGGCACAGCTACTGCTTCTGCCTGTTGAGTCTTCTCCCTGGCTCTATTAATCAACTCTTACCCTCAGACAGGGTATCTCTGTGTAACAGCCCTGGCTGTCCTCTAACTCACTTTGTAGAGCATTCAGCCTTGAACTCACAGAGACCCACATAATTCTTAGAGAGTTTACTAAGAGTTCTACCTATGATGACTTGGCTATTGTGGACTTTACAGTTTTAATGTGACTCAAGTAGAGCATCTTAGAGTTCCAATAGTATACATTTAAGAAATTCTGGTCCTCCCACTGAAGCTGTGGTCAGTCACAGGAACCATGCTTTTGCATGCAAGTTCAGGGTAGCAAGGCACTGAAACAGAGAATCTAAACTGTTCAGGACAGCCAATGCTATAGCACAGTTGTCAAGAGAATATGTGAAGGGGCTGGAGAAATAGCTCAGAGATTAAGAGTACTTGCTTTTCTCGAAGAGGACTGGAATTAGATTCCTAGAGCCCTCATAGAGGTTCGCAAACATCCATAATTCTAGTTCCATAGGATTTGATGCCATCTTCTCTCCCCTGTAAGAACCAAGCACACAAATGGTACACATACATAGGCAAAACACACATAAAATGAAATGAATAAATTTAATTTTAAAGAGGATATGTCAAATCTATACAGAAAGTCAAGACTAGAGTAGAAAACTGAGGAAGTATTGTGAGAGTCAGACTATGGGCCAAGGCAAGTAGATAAGGGCAGGTACCTGCTATGTTTTAAAACAAACAAAACAAAACAAAAAACCTAGAGCTGGAAAGGTTGACAAGTCATATCCAGAGCATGCTATGCTGACTTAAAAACTTTGTCTCTGAAAATTGGTGTTAAGTATGTGAAATTTAGATGAAAAGCTTTCCTTTAACCCAGAAAAGAACAGCAAAAAATGAGTTGTTTTGTATGTCAAAGTCATAAACCTTCAAAACTTGGGGTGACCTATGAGGTCTACTGAGAACCCAATATGCTCTTCATTCAAAATTTAGCTCAAATGTGAATATCAAAGAAGCTTCCCCCAGGCACCTCTTCTGCTTTCTACATTGTTATGACATCACCTCAATCTCTTCTGTGACACTTACTTTGACACCTTAGTTTCAATGACACAATTACCTGAGTCTTTAGTCATTCAGTGGCCAGCTTCCTGAGAGGTCTCACACTTTCACCACATAATGGAAGGACCTTGCTTGCATATGTCAAGCCTGGGTAATAATTTGTGGAATAGAAGGCCAATCATTGCTGTAAAAGATGTGTAAATTACCACGTGGGCTAATATATATTAGCCAAAGATGTGTGCAAATAGCCTCTCCTAGCTAATTTCCCTAGTGGCCCTTCCAATAATGTTTTTCTGAAACTCTGTGTATAGATGAAATGGGCACAGTCCCTTCTGTTGCTGAGCAGTGCAAAGTGCCTTTCTCAGCAACATCTTTAGTTGACAGTTGCTCAGGAAGTCCCCTTGGTTGGTGAATGTTACACTGAACAATGCAAATTCTGAACACTGCCTGAAACCTGTTTTCTCAGGGTAACAGTTCTCACCAAAGATTTGACTCAAGTGAGCCCTCAACACTTTACCACAAGTCATTCAGAACAGGCTTTGAATCTTTAATTTTCCTACCTATTTGGAGTGTTTAGTTACAGGTATCTAAAGATCTTGGCCACAAATCAAGTCATTTTCCTTTTCTCTTGGGGTGGAGGAACACTCATGTGAGTATTTGTTGTGTGATAGACTTCTTGGGAGACAGAACACACATCTCTATTTACCCAAGATAGGGATTTCACAACAGACCAAAATATGGATACTATCAAAATTCTCCTAGGTGAACCAATGAGTTTTATTGGGATCACTTGCAGGAATGTGAGTGAGGCATCACAGAAGCACAAATAACACAAATACAGTTGGACCACCAAAGGTCATGCTAGCATGGGTGGCAGCTCAAAAAATCTGGAAATATCAAGCACACTGCACAGCCTTCAGGCAGCTCAACAGGTTGAAAGGTGCCCTTTCCAGGTATTGCAGTTGGTCTTAACTTCTCCCAGGGGACTTGACTTATTTATGTTTCTTCTAGGCAATGGAGCCGGTCTCTGCTTCTTCCAGGCAACTGGGCTTGATCAAAAATGATTTTCTACAGCTTTAACTCTTCGTATATTCTTGGGAGATGAAGGAGTCTAGTGAATCTAGTCAGTTTCAGGGACTTCCTAAAACCATATTGAGTTGTTTACTTCTTGTCTTAATGAGCTTTGTTACAGGATAAAGTGTTTCAATTTCAAGGAAACTGCTATAAAACAAATGTTGAGGAGCATCATGAGCATCTCAATTTGTCAAGTTATTTGTGCAGACTAAACTCTGATGCCAACTTTTGGGAAATTATTATTTATTCAGAATATATGAGAGAGACTACATAACCCTTTGCTTTGCTACAGACCTTTCTTGCCTTGTTTGAACACTAAAACATTTCAGATCCTTTAGTTTCGTTAAGTAAAACTAGTCCCATAATGATTTAATTCAAATTTCAGTCATCATGATAATTCTAATGCTGACTAACTGAATAAAATATTAATTTGTACTTAGTTCTTTGGACTACAAATCTGTTCTTAAACAGTAGATGAATAGCACAAGCAGAAACTAGTCATATCACTTCTTTCAAAACTTGGTAACTGGTCTCCATACATTTGTTATTCACTTCATACATGGGAAACTTGTGTTGCCTTGTTGTCTCCTAGTGACAAATATCAGTGACCTTAAGCAAAATATGATAATAAACCATGCAAGTTGTCCAAGAAAGATGAAAGTGAAGCCAAGAAAAGTGAGAATATTGGAATTTAAGTCCACATGTACATAAATGAAAAAAGAAACCTGACAAATATTACAAAGCAAAAGCTGACTTTGGGTATATTGATCCTACTACCATTCTCAAAATATTTAGCAAAGAGAATTATATCAAACTTATAAATGAACAAAATGGTCATGATGGAAAATTGAAGATGTATACAAAGAAGTAATCACTACAAAACCATGTTAAGATATTTTTATAACACCACAAGTGCAAGGAGCAAGATGTGTGAAGCTCAGTCAGTCTTCAGTCTTAGAATATGCCAATTTATCAGGTAATTTTAATTAGAAAGTAGCAAATATGACTTGAGGAAATTTGGTAAATTTCTTTTTTGTGTGTTTATTTTGTTTCGTTTTAATTTTATTGAAAAGGCAAAAATCAACAGGACAGATTCCATCTTGTCCTTCAAACTATTTTTAAGTTGCTGTCCTTGGAAAAAGCTACTGTCTAGAAAGCTACTGTCTGCTGTCCTTGGAGTGATATGGCCCCCACCCTTGGGCTCTGGAGAAGAGACAAACATTCCTTTACCCTTTCATTAATGCCAAGGCTTAAAAACCCCTGCCTGTGTTTTTTTTTCCTTTATAAATCCCCTTCACCTAGAGCTGGGGTCACTCTCCTTCCTTTTCCATAAGGCAGGTAGCATGGCCCAAGATCAAGCCTGAATAAAGACTCTCATGTGCTTGCATTGGGAGTTGTGTTTCCTGGTGATCTCTTTGGGGTTTTAACAATCTGGGCACAGCATTATGATTTATTATTATTTGGGTGTTTTACCTGCATGTATTTATGTGTAACAAATGAGCACAGTACCAGTAAAGCACAGAATTCCATATGACTGGAGCTTAAACGAATTATAAGGTGCCACATGGGTTCTTGGAATTAAAATGGGGGTCCTCCAGAAGAGGCTCTTAACTGCTGAGCCTTCTCTCCAGCCCTTGTTTTGATTCAAAGACAGTCTTGGCTATACATCCTAGGCTGGTCTTCACCCACATATCTTGCCACCTGCATGTTAGGATTATAGGAGAACACCTCTGTGCCCAGATGTCTTTTAATATGTTTTTACAAAGAAATAAAAGTACTTTAATTTTCAAAGCGTTCAACATTTAAAATTACAGTATACTAAACAAACATTTAATTTTAACATTTTTTTTTACCTTTTAGCTTTTAATGTAATTTGTGAAGGTTTCAGAACAGTTATAATTTTGTACATTGTTTTTAGGACTTCTTTGAAATAGAGCTATGCTTACTACCCTTGCAGAATTCCTTGGTTCAATTCATAATACCCACACAATGGCTTAATACCACCCTTAACACCTGTAAAAGTTCCAGGAGATCCAGTGTCTTTGTCTGGCCTCCACAGATTCCTACAAACACATATACCCACAAAAATAATAATTTTTAAAGGACTGCTTTGTACATTTTGACAACAAGGACTCTCAGTAATTTGTTGCAGTGGAAGACAGACATGTCCTTTTATTTTCTTTTTTATTGTATTTTTAATTTATTCTTCTCTCATACAGTACATCCCAACTGTATTTCCCTTCCTCCCACTCTCAGTTTTTCCACCCACCTTCCGTCTTCCCCAGATCTACTCCTTCTCTCTTCCCCTTCAGAAAAGAGCAGTCCTCCAAAGGATATCAACAAAACACAGTGTAACAAGGAACAGTAAGACTAGGCATAAACATGCATACCTAGGCTGGGCAAGCCAATCCAGTACAAGAAATAGGGTCCCAAGAGCAGGCAAATGAGTCAGAGACACCACCCACTTCCACTGTTAGGACTTCCACAAAAACACCAAGATAAAACCCATAACATATATGCAAAGGACCAAGCACAGACTCATGCAGGCTCCATGACTTCCCCTTCAGTCTCTGTGAGCCCCCATAACCCCTTCTTACTTGATTCTATGGGCCATATTCTGATGTCCATCTTTCATAGGGTTCCCAGAGCTCCAGGGGCGGGGAGGAACCCCACAGAGTTCTCCAATTTGGGCTCCTTTCCTCCTTAATGTTTGGCTATGTGTCTCTGGATCTGCTCCCATCAGCTTCCAGAAGAAGCCTCTCTGATGGTGATTGGACTATGAGTATAGCAGAATATCATTAAGAATTTTTTTTTAAAAAAAATTTTCTATCCTAGGTCTCTGCACTATACAGATCCTGGTTTATGGCCATCCAGGCAAGGTCAGAAATAGGTTCTCTCTCTTGTCATGGTTCTCAAATTAGAAGTCATTGGTTGGCCACTCCAGCAAGTTCTGTGCCTCCATTGCTGCAGCACAGAGGCAGGATAGATAACAGGTTGAAGGGTTTGTGGCATGATTGGTGTCCCAGTTCCACCACTGGAAGCCTTGCCTGGTTACCGAAGATAGCTGGTGCAGGCTCCATATTCTCTATTACTAGAAGTCCTCTCTAGGGTCACCCTTATAAAATCCTTGGAGTTTCTACTATACTTCTGCATTGCCCCCAAATGCCCTCTAATACCAGTCATTTCTCCTTGTCCTCTCTCCCTCCACCCCCTCACCTGATACCTCTCATTACCATTTCCTTCTGCCCCCAGTACATCCCCAAAATCTATGCTATTTCCTCTTCCCAAGGAGATCCATGTGTTCTCTGTGTTACTTAGCCTCTGTAGATTGTGATTTACATAACAGATAATATCCCTTATAAGTGAGTACATTCCATGTTTATCTTCCTGGGTCTTGGTTACCTCACTAAGGATGTTTTTTTTTTTCAAGTTCCATCCATTTTCCTGCAAATTTCATGGTCTCACTTTTAAACAGCCGAGTAATATTCCATATTATAAGTGTGCCACATTTTGTTTATATGTACTTCTGTTAAGGAATATCTAGGCTGTTTCCAGTTTTAGGCTATTGTGAATAAAACCACTAAGAACACATCGGAGGAAGTGTTTTGGGGATAGGATGCAGCATCCTTTGAGTATATGCCTAAGAGTGGTATAGCTGGGCTTTATCGATTGCCAGTTTTCTCAGGAACTGACATAATGATTTCCAAAGTGTTTGTACAAATTGGCACTCCCATCAACAATGGAAGGGTGTTCATCTTTCTCCACATCCTCACCAGCATGAGCTGTCACTTGTACTATTGATCACAGACATTCTGACAAGTGTAAGATAGAATCTCAAAGAAGTTTTGATTTCAATTTCCTTGATGGCTAAGGATGTTGAACACTTCTTTAAGTGTTCCTCAGTCAGTTTCATTTTCTCTCTTATAGAGAGTCCAGTTCTGAGGCACCCCAGAAGAACTCCAGGAAGTGCGAGTCTACTATAATAACAAAGAGAACCTTTATTCAGGAGTCAGACCCGGATCACAAGCCTTTCCCACTGTGCATGTTAGGAATGTGATGCCCATGTCCAGGGGTTTGGAGTATTTTTACACGTGAACGCATAAGCAGGGATCCTTCTCGGGCTTTGGGGTTACATGACTGGGGAAGCCATCCTTCAAACCTGATAAGGCTTGTTCAGACAGTGGGGCAGATTTCTGCAACTGGGAGGGGGACCCTTCTGAGCTGGGAAGTAAATTTATGGTGCTATCAGGAATTAGTACATTTTTACAAATTGGTCACAGCCATCTGGGAACACTTAATCGCTCAGTTCAAGAGTGGGCAGCTTATCATTTCAAGGATGCTTGGGCCGGGCAGTGGTGGCGCACGCCTTTAATCCCAGGCGAATCTCTGAGTTCAAGGCCAGCCTGGTCTACAGAGTGAGTTCCAGGACAGCCAGGGCTACACAGAGAAACCCTGTCTCGAAAAACCAAAAAAAAAAAAAAAAAAAAAAAAGATGCTTGGTCCTTGTTCCCTTCAAGGACGGGAGCCATCTGCACCGGAGAAATGTTCGTTATCTATCAAAGAGAGTGTCAGCCTCCTTGACACAGAGGCTTGGGTATGTTGCCTTTTGTCTGTTCCCAAAGCTGACATCCTCCCTCCCCCGGGGTGGTTAGGGGGAGGGGAGTGCCACTATGAAAAGGGGAACTGCAATATTCAGGCACCAGTCTAGGCCCTCTCCGTTTGCTCTCCCCAAAAGGCTGGAGGCATCTATGCTGAGGGAAGTGGAGTTCTAACTGCATGAGTGAGCGGCTGGAAAGAGCAGAGGCAGGCTTCCCGCTTGTCTTCAAGAGCATTCTCTGTTTAGATCTGTATATCACTTATTAATTGGATTATTTAGTTCGATGATGTCTAGTTTCTTGAGTTTTTTATATATTTTGGATATTAGCCCTCAGTCATTTGTGGGTTTGGTGAAAATCTTTTCCCATTCTATAGGGTGCTGTTTTGTCCTGTGGACAGTGTACTTTGCCTTACAGAAGATTTTCAGTTTCATGAGTCCCCATTTATTAATAGTTGATCTTAATGCATGCTTTACCTGTGTTCAGGAAGTCTTCTCCTGTGTCAGTGCATTTCAGAGTATTCCCTGCTTTCTTTTCTATCAGATTCAGTGTATCTAGTTTTATGTTGGGATCTTTGATCCACTTGGACTGGAGTTTTATGCAGGGTAGTAGATAAAGATCTTTTTGCATTCTTCTACATGCAGCCATCCAGTTAGACCAGTACCATTTGTTAAAGATGCTTTCTTCTTTCCATTGCATTTTTCTGGCTTCTATATCAAAAATACTATGTCCATAAGTCTGTAGGCTTTTTTTCTGGGTCTTCAATAAAATTCTATTGATCAGTATGTCAATTTTTATGCCAATACCATGCAGATTTTATTACAATTGCTCTCTAGTACAGCTTGTAATCAGGGATAGTGATACTTGCAGCAGTAATCATATTGTTCAAGAATGATTTAGCTATCCTGGGTTGTCTATTTTTCCATATGAAGTTGGGTATTGTCCTTTCAAGGTCTGAAAATAATCGTATTGGAATTTTGATAAGAATTGCATTGAATCTTCAGATTACTTTGCTAACATGGCCATTTTTGTTATGTTAATGGTGCCTATCCATGAACATGGGAGTTCTTTCTATTTTCCTATATTGATTGCTTTTTTTCTTTTTTAAAGATTTATTTATTTTAAATATGTGAGTACACTGAAGCTGTCTTTAGACACACCAGAAGAGGGTGTCAGATCCCATTACAGATGGTTGTGAGCCACCATGTGGTTGCTGGGATTTGAACTCAGGACCTCTGGAAGAGCAGTCAGTGCTCTTAAACACTTAGCCATCTCTCCAGCCCCTAATTTCTTTTTTTTCAAAGAATTTAAGTTATTATCATGCAAGTTTTTCACTTGCTTGGTTAGAGTTACTCCAAGGTATTTTATATTATTTGTGGCTATTATGAAATGTGTTGTTTCTTTGCTTTCTTTCTTAGTTCATTTGTCATTGGTATATAGGAGTTTTTCAGTTAATATTGTGTTTAGCCAATTTTCTGGAAGTGTTTCTCAGCTGTAGGGTTACCCTGATGAAATTTTGTGGATGGTTTATGTATACTATCATATCATTTGTGAATAGCATCACTTTGACTTCTTTCTTTCCAACTTATATTCTTTGACTTCCTTCAGTTGTCTTATTGCTTTAGGTAGAACTTCAAGTACTGTATTGAATGGATAGAGAGTGGACAAACTTTCCTTATTCCTTATTTTCAGGAATTTTTTTATTTTCTCTACATTTAATTCTATATTGGCTATAGGCTGTAAATTATCTTTTTATGTCAAGCTATTTCTCTTGTATCCTTGTTGTCTCCACAAATTTTATCTTGACATATGCTGGATTTTGTCAAAGGCTTTTTTGGGGGGTATCTAATAAGATGATAGTGTGTTTTTATCTTTCAGTTTGCTTACATGGTGGATTACGTTGATTTTTTTTTGTGTGTGTGTGTAGAACCATCCATGCATCTCTGTGATGAAGCCTACTTAGTCATGTTGAATAATATTTAGGATGTGTACTTGGATTCAGTTTGTGAGTATTTTATAGAATATTTTTGCATTTCTACTCATAAAAGATTTGTTCCCTTTCTCTTTGTTGAATCCTTTGTGGTTTGGGTATCAAGGTGACTTGGGCCTAATAAAATGAATTTGATAATGTTCTTCTGTTTCTGTTCTGTTGAATAATTTGAGGGGTACTAGCATTAATGCTTCTTTGAAAGTCTGATAAAGTTCTGGGCTAATATCGTCTGGTCCTGGGCTTTATTTGGTTGGAAGACTTTTAATGACTACTTCTATTTCCTTAGGGGTTGTTTATCTGATCTTGATTTAACTTTGGCAAATTGTACCTGTCAAGAAAATTAACCATTTCTTTTAGAATATCCAATTTTGTGGAGTAGAGATTTTAAAGTATGGCCTAATGATTCCTTGGATTTCCTAGGTCTCTTGTGTCCTCCCTCTTCGTTTGTAATTTTCTTAGTTTGGATAATCTCTTTCCATCCTTTAGGTAGTTTGGATAAGGATTTGTCTATCTTGTTGATTTTCTCAAAGATCTAACTCTTTGCTTCATTGATTCTCTACATTGTTCCCTTTGTTTCTATTTTATTAATTCCAGGAGTCACTTTGATTATTTCGGCCTGTTTACTTCTCTTAGTTGTGCTTACTACTTTTTGTTCTAGAGCTCTCATGTGTGCTGATAGGTGCTAGTATGAGATCTTTCCAAATATTTCGAAGTAGGCTTTTAATACTATAAACTGTCCTTTTAGCACTTATTGTGTCCCATAAGTCTGGGTGTGTTCTGTATTCATTTTCATTGAAGTCTTTGATTTTTTTTTCTTTCTGTATTGACCCAGTTTTCATTCAGCAGACATTTGTTCAGTTGCTATGAGTTTGTAGGCTTAATTGTTGCTTCTGTTGTTGTTGAAATCTAGCTTTAATCCATGGTGGTCTGATAGGATACAGGAGTTTATTTCAATTTTCTTTTACCTGTTGAGATTTGCTTTATGACCGAGTACATGGTCAGTTTTGGAGAAAGTTCTGTGACCTGCTGAGAAGAATGTATATTCTTTTGTGGTCAGTTTAAATGTTCTGTGGATATCTGTTAATTTCATTTGGTTTACAATGTCTGCTAGATTAAGTAATTCTCTGCTTGGTTTTTGGCTGGATAACCTTTCCATCGGTAAGAGTAGGGTGTTGAAGTCTCCCACTATCAGTGTGTGATTTTAGCTTTAGTAATGTTTCTATTATAAACATAGATGCCTTTGTATTTGTGGCACAGATATTAAGAACTGAAAGATAATCATGGTGGATTTTTTCTTGTGATGAGAAAGAAGTTTCCGTCACCATCTACTTTGATTAATTTTGGTTTGAAGTCTATTGTGTTTGAAATTAGAATGGCAATACCAGCTTGTTTCTTAGATCCATTGTCTTAGAAAAGCTTTTTCAAACCCTTTACTCTGTGGTTATGCTTATCTTTGATACTGAGGTGTCTTTCATGGATACAGCAAAAGGATAGATCCTTATTTGTTTCCATTCTGATAGTCTGTGTGTTCTTTTCTTTTTTAATAATTATTTTTATACACTCCATATTTTACTCCCCACCCCACCAACCCCTGTCCACCTTCTGACTGACTTCCACATCCCATACCTTCTCCCCTCCCCCTGTCTCCACGTGGATGTCCCTACCTCCCACCTCACCTGACCTCTAAACTCCCTGGGGCCTCCAGTCTCTTGAGGGTTAGGTGTATCATCTCTGAATGAACACAGACCTGGCAGTCTTCTGCTCTATATGTGTTGGGGCCTCATATCAACTGGTGTATGCTGCCTGGTTGGTGGTCCAGTGTTTGAGAGATCCCGGGGGTCCAGATTAATTGAGACTGCTAGTCCTCCTACAGGGTCACCCTCAGCTTCATTCAGCCTTCCCTAATTCAACAGTGGGAGTCAGCTGATTCTGTCCATTGATTGGGTGCAAATAATCTGCATCCGACACTTTCAGCTACTTGTTGGGTCTTCTGGAGTGCTGTCATGCTATTTCCCTTTTTGTGAGTGCTCCATAGCCTCAGTAATAGAGTCAGGCCTTGTGACCTCCCCTTGAGCTGAATTCCACTTTGGGAATTATTATTTCTACTTCTACTTTTAGGTCTTGGATCGCTTTATTCAATTCCTTCACCTGTTTACCTGTGTTTTCCTGTATTTTCTTCAGTGAAGCATGGATATCCTCCTTAAAGTACTCTATTATCTTCATGAGATAGGATTTTATGACAGGCTCCTGATTTTCAGATGTGTTGGTGTATTCAGGGCTTGCTGTGGTGGGAGAACTGGGTTCTGATGATGCCCCTGTATATTGGCTTCTGTTGCTTATGGTCTTGCACTTGCCTTTCACCATCTGGATATCCCTGGTGTTTGTTGGTCTGGGTGACTGCCTGGAGACTGCCTCTTTATCCTTGGGTTGCTTCAGGTCTCCTGGTAAGCCTGCAGCCTTGGCTGTAGCGGACTACCTGTAGGGCCTTCCAACTGGGGGCTCTTCACAGGGGCAGACAAGCTGCTGATCTGTTGCCCTGGCTACAGTAGATCTCCTTGGAGGTCTTCAGCCTGTTGGTTCTTCAGTGGAGCAGTCAAGCTGTTGTCCAAATGCTCTGAAGGTGATCCTCAACTGCCCTGAGTGCTGCGGGTCCTCAACTACCCTGAATGCAGCAGGTCCTCAACTGCTCTGAGTACAGCAGGTCCTCAACTAGTCTGTGTATTTTTATTGGGACCATTGATCTTGAGAGATAGCATTAACCAATGATTGTTAATTCCTGGGGTTGTTGTTGTTGTTGGTGGTGGTGGTGGTGGTGGTGGTGGTAATGGTAGTGTTTATGTGCTTCCTTTATTTTGTTTTGGTGGTATTAGGTTAATTATTTCCAATGTTTTCATGGTAGTATATGTAAGCTGCATGGGTTAGAGTTTTCCTTCTCATACCTTCTGTAGTGTTGGATTTGTAGATAGAGATTGTTTATATTTAGCTTTATCATGGAATATCTTTTTTTTCTTATCTATGGTGATTGAAAGTTTCATTGCCCATAGTTGTCTGGCCTCACATCTGTGGTCTCTTAGACTCTGCACAACATCTGACCAGGCCCTTCTGGCTTTTAGAAATTGAGAAATCAAGTATAATCTAATAGGCTTCCCTTTGTATGGTACTTGACTGTTTTCCTTGCAGCTTTAATATTCCTACTTTATTCTTTACATTTAGTGTTTTGAGTATTAAGTGACAAGGGGATCTTCTTTTCCGGTCCAATCTATTTAGTGTTCTGTATGTTTCTTGTTCCTTTATTGGCATGCCTTTCTTTAGGTTAAGAAAATTTTCTTCTGTAATTTTGCTGAAAATATTTTCTGGTTCTTAGAGTTGAGATTCTCCTTCTCCTTCTCCTTCTCCTTCTCCTTCTCCTTCTCCTTCTCCTTCTCCTTCTCCTTCTCCTTCTCCTTCTCCTTCTCCTTCTCCTTCTCCTTCTTCTTCTTCTTCTTCTTCTTCTTCTTCTTCTTCTTCTTCTATTCATATTATTCTCAGGGTTGGTCTTTTCATAGTGTCTCATATTTCTTGAGTGTTTTGTGTCAGAAGCATTTTAGATTTAATATTTTCTTTGACCTTTATATCTATTTCTTCTATCATATCTTCAGTACCTTGGGTTGTCTTTTCCATCTCTTATAGTCTGTTGGTGAAACTTGCCTCTGTAGCTTCTGTTCACTTACCTAGACTTCATTTCCCGAATTCCTTTAGTTTGTGTTTTCTTTTTTGCTTCTATTTCCATTTTCTTGTCTTGAACAGTTTTATTCTTTCCTTAAACTCTTTTTTCTTATATTTCTTAGCTTTCTTTAAGAGATTTATTCATTCCCCCAATTTTTGTTTGTCTTTTTCTGAATTTTGTTAATTGTTTTATTCATGTCCTCTTGAAGATCCTGTATCATCTCCATAAAGTTGATTTTAAAGTCTTTTTTCTTGTGTTTCTGTATTGGAATATGCAGGACTTCTATAATAGGATACCTGATCTCTGGTGGTAACATATTGCCTTGAATGTTGCTAATTGTGTTTCTATGCTGGTGTCTAAGCATCTTGGTTGGGACAATTATCAGTCTAGGTGCTCATTTTTTAGTTGAATGAGTGTTTTATTTCTTGGTTTTTTTCTCTGGTCTTCTTACTGGTATGGCCTGTGGTTGAACAAGAAATCTCTACCAAAGTTGGGGGGGGGCTACGCAATGAGGAGGAGGAGGAGTTGAGGGATTGGGGATAGCTTGGGGATATCAAGAGAGTTGGGGAGGTCCATTGGTCTGTGTCTTACCTGATGGTCTGGTGTCTGTCATGGCTTTTGGTTAAGCAGACTTTTCCCCAGCCAGGTCTTTTAAGAACTTAACCAGTATTACAACACGGCCAGTAAACTAAAAATCTCATGAAATCAAATCCTTGTATTCTGAGAGCAAGACTGATACTTCTACTTGTGATTTTCCTGGAAAAATAAATCTACTAAAATAAATGTTGGCAAAATGTAGAGGATTTAGCAATTCATTGTCTCTGTTTTGTTTTTCTATTTTTATGCTGACAAAGGAACTCAGGACCATAAACATGATAAACAAGACTTGCATGCACATCAAGACCACATCATCTCAAACTTTAATAACCCCATGACTGGAAAACTCCCAATTCCCTGTCTTTACATTGAGTATATTCTAAATATTAGCAAGAAAGCTTAAAATCTTCATGGTGCTAAACAAGAGCCTAAAACATATTTCATTATCTTTATATATCTTAAACACTTCAATTATACAATTACACATAATTTTAGATACATTGCAAGGACTGACATTAAAACATAAGATGTATTTTATTTTAGATAAATCTGTATAGCACATGGTTTTGACAAATATGAATATTTGTATATATATGAGACACTTTTAGACCTTACAGCTAAGAATAGACTTCCTTTTGCAATAATCTCTGCCACAGTCTGAAACCATCTTTCATTACCTAGTCATTATACATGCATATATATATATATACAATGTATACCTTCACATAATTATATATAATATATATGTATACACAATATATATGTATACACAAACACACACACAAATACACACGTATCAGAAGCTGAAGTCTTTAGTTCCAACTTCAATTGACCAATGTCTATCAAACATAGAAGTGTTTCACTAATATGAACTAATTATTTTCTATTGAGTTATTATAATGTATTTTCTTCTTTAACTGACCATTTTGTATAGAGAACAGGACAATCACAAGTCTTCTTATAACCCTGGGAATAAGTTCTTCCTCTTTGGCATAAGCTGGTACCCAGTGAAGGAAAGCCAAAGAACTCTCCAGCAAAAGATGTAGTGTTGCCTCAAAAAGCCTCTAGTTTTCTGTTTTGTGTATAAGTATAGTTCATACATATTTGTGGATTCAGTAAGTGAATGGTTTGGTGGTTTGTGGGGACAGAGTAATAGGGTCCTGAGGTAAATGAGAACACAGGAGCTCACAGCAATGGCTCTTAGTTCCTGACCATCCTGACACTAAATTGGTTTGTTAAATACATTCAATTGTTGCATAAAGTAACCACGGTGGTTTTATTTCTTCTAGGCTACTGTAGATTAATGGGTATCAGAAAACTATGAACTCACCTAAATCGCATGTTGTGAACAGGGTGACATGGGGAACAAGAACAGAGGTGGCTTTGGATGTCACCTCCTTTGAATGTTTGTGTATCCTCACTTTAATTTTCCCGTCCATTCTTTTCTGCTTATTGTTGAAAGTATAAGTAAAACATACCAGAGAAGCTCTAACTCAACCTTAAGTACATTCCAACAGTAGTATATAACACAAGCTAAAGGCAAGCATTGTTTCCATTGGCTCATGTGCTTTTAGCTGTTTTTATCTTTTATTCTTTGAATAGTTCTCAAATTTGCTGTGTAGCTAAGGATGACCTTGATAGTCCTATCCTCCTGCAGCCACCTCCTGAGTGCCAAAATTACCATAATGTACCATCATGGCTGTTTTATGTAGTGTTAGGGATCTAACCCTGGACCTCATTCATAAAATAGGCAAATGCTCTACTAACTGAGCTACATCTTCAACTCCTAGTCTTTTTATATTTAGCATTTATTGAAAATTTGTGATAAAATATACGTAATATCAAAGTTATCTTCTTTTTTTTTGTTTTTGTTTTTCGAGACAGGGTTTCTCTGTGTAGCCCTGGCTGTCCTGGAACTCATTTTGTAGACCAGGCTGGTCTCGAACTCAGAAATCCTCCTGCCTCTGCCTCAAAGTTATCTTCTTAACCACTTTAAAATGACCAATTCAGCAAACCCAGCATGGTGTACATGACTGTAATACCATTGCTGGGGAGGCAGGAGAAGGAACACTACATCTTTTGCTGGGGAGTTCTTTGGCTTTCCTTCTCTGGGTACCAGCTCATGCCAAAGAAGAAACACTTATTTGCAGAGTTATAAGAAGACTTGTGATTGATACAATAATTATTCATTTCTTCATCCCTCCAATTCTTCAGCCACCTTCCTAATTCCATCTACAAATTAGTGAGAATACTGTGAAAAATGTGAGAATTAAATGAGATCATTTTAATGGTCTAGATATTTGTGTTATGTTGAAATCCCAACTCCCAATGTGATGGTAAATAGAAGTTTCTTCTTTGGGAGGCAATTAAGTCATTAAAGGGAATTCATGGCTTTATAAAAAGTAAAAAAAATGCTCTCTTGATTTTCTTTCTGATATGTGAATATAAAAAGGAGAAGCTAGCAGAACAGGACTCTCACCAGAAACCTACTACATTGGTGTTCTTTTCCAAGATTTCTAGCCTTTACCACTTTGAGTAGTGCCCCGACCAGATATAGCAATTTATATGAATTACTTGCTTCATACAGTTAAAACTCAAGAGAAGTTAGATAGTACTATTATATAGGCTTCTGTCCTATGATACTTAGGAAAACACAAGGAATTAACAGAATTGAAATTGGGTTCATATAAATACAAGTACAGTCTATAATTAAAGAAAATGAGTAAAAAGGAAGAAGGCACAAAAGACTTTTCAAAGAATATTAGAAGAAGTACAAATACCCCTATCAAGAGTTTTCCTCTACTGCAATAGTTCCTGCCACATGGCAATAATGCTGCCTAATAACGTCCAATGATATCACGCTACTTTATCTTGCATGGTGACCATATTTAAATGCTTAATTTTCTTTTGGCACTGTGCTGTGTGCAAATGGCTCACAAGACCTGAATAATTTTCCACTTATTCTGATGGCCCATAGAGACCCATATTAGTAGGTCTTTATTTACTTTAATGTAATGTGTGCTACTTAAAAGATGAGCTAGGGCTTAATGTTTATTAATCAGGACATTTTATTTAAAAAAAATCCAGATTTTAGGTTTTGTTCATTTAAAAGACTTGTTTTAAAGCAGTATACATTTTGTGGGGATGACAATTGGCTGAGCTGTGGAGGTGGTTCCATCTTGGCCCTTGTTACTTAGTTAACTGAAGTCTTTCAGAAATGTGAACTGTGAGATTAATGGGCAACTGACTTTTCACATATCTAATGAATCCATACCTCCAATGGAAGATCACTACTACTGAACATCTGATATAATGCTAGGTCTACATTTGCTAGGCAAGTGAATAACCCTGACCTCAGATGTGGCTATAGATTATGTTCTTCCAAGGCAGCAGATTCAATGATTGTGAAAGGTCTATAAATTTACTCTGCTTGTAAGTTAACTGTTAGCCTAGTATAGTTAAATTTTAAGTTCATTCCTCATTGTGGCCACAGTAGCCCGATTATCAGCATTTGTACTATCTCTCAAAGCTTAAGTATTCACAACACAGAAAAGGAACTGCATTATAGGAGAGGCACCCTGAGCTTAGAGAACATAAACTTTTAAATGTTTAGTAAGTCACTGTTCATAATTAGCCTTTGCTCCAGAGGAAAAAATACCTTTCTTATAATGGGACAGCAAACAAATATGGTCTCATCTCTAAAGAGAGACATCATTTCTATCATTTAAGACACTTTACTAAGCAAAAACACCAGAACAGTTA
This sequence comes from Tokudaia tokunoshimensis, assembly GCA_036184795.1. Classification (NCBI taxonomy): domain Eukaryota; kingdom Metazoa; phylum Chordata; class Mammalia; order Rodentia; family Muridae; genus Tokudaia; species Tokudaia tokunoshimensis. The sequence goes on along the minus strand of BTHU01000023.1, from coordinate 2,495,131 downwards.
GTCTGAAAAAAAAAAGATCTATAATATCTCTATTTGAAAGATATACAGAAACACATACAGAAAAAGAGACATTGGGAATTGTCTTCCCAAATGCATTACATGTCATTTATTCTGTCAAAATTTTCTTTACTGAAGAACAAGTTCTCCTGAACTTAAAAGAAATTGTTCTATTGCTCTCTTAGTCCACTTCTAGCACAACAGGAATGTGAAGGATTTTCCCACAGTAATCAGTTTTCCAACTTTCTGCCCAATCGGTGTTTGACACCTAGCTACTTACAATTAGTATAGACCCAGCAGGTTAAAGGCTCAGTCTAAGACTTCCTGTTCTGAAAGTTTATCACAATCCGTGAACCCCCAGCTCTATACCAGCAGTTCCTACAGGGCCAGTAATTTGTTTCTTTGTCTCACAGGAATAAGGGGACCACTTATACTTTGCTTCATTATTAGGGCTGTGATGGAATATCCATCTGGACAGCCAGGTAAAGAAGTGCCTAGAGTGTGATGTAGATGCACAGGAGCATCTTTTGTTGTAGAGAGAGGATACAGTGGCAGCCTGGCATGACAATGTCTCCCAACCCAGGAAGTCTCTGAACCTTGCACTCAAGAGATTTTAATGGCTATTTCATCATGTACACATGATAAATAATCAATTCGATCTCTACCCTTCTACTCCTTTTTCTGTAGAATAGGAGATGGTATCTAAAATTCCAAGCCTCTACTTATGGCCTATCTTTTCTTGTGACCAGTCCCCTACCCATATATATGCCCACCCCAAGTCTCATCAAATCTCATCAGAACATAACATTCCTTTTGCCCAGAAAATTCCGAGGGAATTTTCTAATTCATGGGTTCTATTAGAAACAAGAGTCAGAGATCAAATATCAGAACAAAAGATGAACTTAGCAAAGAATTTTTTTTTAAAAAGGAGCTTTGTGCAAAAAAAATCTTGAAACAAACACCTTGATAAGAAAGTCCTCATGCACAGTACCATCACAACCTTACTTGGCTAAGCAATCCAATATTCATATCTAAAGGAAACAAACTTGTGAATGCTAAATATGAGGTGTGTTGGGTATTCTTTCACTTGTTAGCAAATATTTATTGCAAATCTCACCTCCTTGATAAAATAGGTAGTAGCTCTTGACAATACAGTGTTTAAAAAAAAAACACTTCCCAGACAAAGTTTTCCATCTATAGATGATCTTTTCTTTACAACAAGATTACAAACTGATAACGCATATGTTGAAATATTATAAGTATGCAACACATTGGAAAGCATTCTAAGTAGGGAAGTGTATGTCACCTACCTTCTCTTGTGACCACATGAATGGCGGGGGCTATGTCATTGTAGCAGGACAAAAGACAGCATTAAAGCCAACAGAACATCCAAACTCAGTGCTCCAATTCTACTGAATATGTTGGGGTTGGCATCATCATAAAGTCTATAAATTATAAGACAAGCTGCCATAAATTGGGGACCATCTGTAGTTTGTGAATTAGGAAATTATCAATTATAGTGCACTGAAATAAATGCTACCCATGAGTGATCAGCCTGGAGTACAAAGAAGGATGGGAAAGGCAATTCCCAGGGATCTAAAACAATTAAGAATAAAGAGATGGAGAAGCAGTTAAGAGCAAGTGCTGCTTTTGCAGAGTAACCAAATTTGGTTCCTAGCATCAATGGTAAGTGGCTCATAACCCCCTGTAAGTGTAATTCCAGTGAACCCAAAACTCTCTTCTGGCGTCTGTGGGTAGCTGCATTCACATGTGTAGCCCCCTACTCCAGGGGTGAGTGCACATAATTTAAAATAAATTGTTTTTTTAAGAGTAAAGAATAGGGGTAAGGAGTGAGTGACATAGAGGATAGATTCAGGATGACTGACAGAGAGGGGAGGGTCAAAAGGGACTGGAGAGATGAGGAGGTAATGCTTTGGGTTGGTGGAGCATTATGTAAAGTGTGGATATAAACTTGAGACCAATGTGAGAACAAACTTGGAGACAGAGAGAGAGAGGCTAAGAGTGCAGTTTAGCACAGAGCACTTCTAGCATGCTCAAAGCTCTGGGTTCCAACTCTAGCACAGGAAACAAAAGTTCTAACTCTTTAGGCATGATCTGGGGCTGGTTCAACAAAGGAAGGTAATAATAAAGATGGAGGGAAGGGGACACAGCTGAATGATGTGGAAAAGGTAGACTTGATCAGGCATGGTGGGGGAACTGCTGAGACCACAAGGAGGGACTTAAGATCACAATGCCTTTAAATTTGGCAAGCAGATGACTGATGATGGGCTTAACTGAGTTACAGAACAGAGGAGGAGGAGACTTGATGTAAAAATAGACTTAGCATTAGAAATTTGAATTCCAGGTACCCAGAATCCAACTGGAGATTTCCAGTAAGTATTAGATATGCAAGAATGGTATGCCATATAAACCTGACATTATTTTTTAATTACAAGTATAACAATAAACCTCTTCGTAACTTAAATTTTAATTATTTTAACATATTACATTATATGCAAATCAATAGCTATCAGACAGTTATTATCTATAAGATTCATATAACGCTTCATTACTGGTGGGGGAAAGTACAGCTAAAAGTGCTGTGTGGGCATCCATTAAGCAGGCAGCTCACAGGCCTGAATATAAACCCAGACTACTTATCACTGCACTCTCTTTACACTCAAGAAAATCTCTTAAGAGAAGGAAATAGCACTTCATTTTAAGTCAAAGTGTCATTTCCACTGCAATTGCTATTGATATATTGGTAATGTATCAAGACAATTTGTGATTTAAGAAGAAAAAAAACAATGCAGAAGTTCACTCTATCGCAATTCATGAACAGTCTTTGTGCATCTTTAGTCTAAAGATCTCCATATACTACCCAAATGCCATAATAAAAGAGCTAATTTCCCCTGTGACAATGTCAATATATTATTGCCAGAACCAAATAAAATTCCAAATTGTTAATGAACTGAGTGTATTTGAATTTGTACTCAGGTCTTGTAAGAAAGAAACATCCCTCATTAAATATTGCATATTTATTAACTGAGCTAAACAAATTGCTTTCCACCAAATTCTACAGTACATATTTGTCACAATCCGTGGAAACAGAAATGAATAGAACCAGACATAATTGTTCTTTCATCCATCTCTAATGCTTCCAAACTGTTAGTCTTGTTTGCCTTTTTTTTTTTCCTGAGCCATCCCATGGTTCATACGTTCTTCAGCCTCCTGTTGGAGCAATTGTTAACTGTGAGCTTCCATTCACTGTTTGTCCTACCTTGGTGATAGCACCTAATGAACAATGAGGAAAGGAACATTATATTATTTTGCCGACATTATGGAACAAAGAATTTCAATTTCATCAAATTCAAATGTAGTTCAGTCAGACATCTCTGCCTCAGACTTCTATTTTTTATTTAGATAACTCTTTTCTCCTCTAAATTTCATCCGTAACAGGACACATCTGCATTTATTTCCATAAGCTTTTTAAAAGTTACCACGATAGGAATATTTTGGAATGCTAATCATTTATTTCCACATTGACATCAGAGACAGCAGGTTGCCTCCCCAATGAACAAATAATATGTCACACAATTGCTTTTTTGTAAGCTACATTGTTCTAAATCTGTGTTTTCTTTAGACCCTAAACCCAAAGGTATGCAGTGCCTAGTAAACTAGAATTGCATTCTTAACAGTACAGCAATAATTAGAGAGTGAGGAACATGATTGGTCAATCTCTTTTGCCTGTTACTGATAAATCAAGGGTTATTAGTTGCAAGTGGTTTTCATTTCGAACCAACCAACCATCTCTTCCTCTAACATCCTGTCTTCTTGTTGAAGCTCAATGCTTCCATGAAAATGAGTGTTTCAACCTGGTCTGCTGTTTCAACTGAAACCACCAATACTTCTGGGAGCCCTTCTACGCAGAGCTTGCCAACTGCCACATCAAAATTGATGTCCATTTCAAGCTTGGATGAGTTGGCTTCTGACACGTGCCTGGACTTCACAGGTTTAGCTTTGATTATTGTTGTGGATTTGAGAGCACCTTATGTTTGTAATGGTCCAGAATGTCACGTCTGGAGTTGAATAGGCATGAATTATTAGAACAGGTTCTCAAGCAGTGGAAAAGGAGAAGGAAGTTGGAAACAGTAATGGAAAATATGGATAGAACATTATCATGAGATTCAATGAAGAATGCAAGGTAGAACTTCAGGCAAAGCCAATTGTGTCCATTTTAAGGTAGTTTCTTCTTCCTGCATGTGTGTTGGTGGAGGGGAGGGGACTGATCTTTTCGGTTTCCTCCTGGCTCTATTTTTTTAATAGCTGGGGATTTTGGACCCCTGCAGTACCTGCAGTACTGCTTACTAATCTTGCCTCCGTCTCCTAGCAACCTGTAGGGTACAGCAATAGTCCCTGTCTATTCAGTGCTAATGCATTTGTACAGAGGAAAATGTAGAAATTCAGAGGAGGATATTTGCTAAAGGCAATTAGATGGATCTAGAGAAGCTGGAATCTTGGAAGCCAATCCTAGGAAGACAGATTCTGAAGCCCAGCTCCCTAAATTTGAATCTCAGCTTTGTTAATTTCTAACTATGATACATAAAGCAAATTGGTTTTGTTTGATTGCTTGCTTGCTTGCTTGGTTTCATTTGAGATAGAGCCTTGCTATGAGGCCCTGGCTAGACCAGAATGTGCAGCAATCTTCCTTTATCAGCTATCAGAATGCTGAGATTGCAGTTGTTTACTCCATGCTCTGCTTGAAGCAAGCTATTGGCCCCTTCAAAGTTTTATTTCCTTATTTGTAAAGTAGAGCTGTCATAAGTACCTACATAACCAAGATGTTCTGTACTGACTGACAGGTTTCATGCTGATAAAGTACATAGTCTCTGACACATATACTGTTCTAGAATTAAAGAATGCATTTTCACTGTCACTTTGTGGACTTCTAAGGACAAAGGTATTTATACAGGATGTAACTGTACACAAAGGGATACATTTACGTTCTGGTCTTGAGGCTCCTGTTAGAAGATGCCATTCTTTTATGTTCCTAGAATATTAGAAGAAAGATAAAAAAGCAAGTGTGTGGACATTAATAGAAATACAGAAGTAAGACCACTGTCTGCCCCAGAATCTACACTGTCATGAGAGCCACTGGTCACATGTGGCTATCTATATTTAGGTCAACTGAAATGAAATAGAGTGGGCCTATAAAATGACTCAGAGGATAAAGACACTTGCCAAACCTGAAGAACTGAGTTCTAATCCCTAGGAGCAATGTGGTGGAATAACTGACTCCATTAAGTTGTCTTCTCACGAGCCTACCAGCTTTCCTTCCGCGACCGCTGTTCCCGCAGTCTGCACTGAAGAGACAGGTACCCCAAGCTCCCTATCCCCAATATAACATCACTTGGGACACGGCCTGTTGGGGCTTCCGTCTGTGCCCGAGAACGGGTCAGCGCTGTGGTCGTCTGGGTGCCAGATCAGCGGGCCATCGCGACTACAGGGTGAGCGGCGCCACGGAGACTGCCCTCCGCCATCTTTGCTCCAGTGACTGGGAGGTTGGGACAGCCAGGTTCTGAGATAGACAGGCATAATATCACTTGGGTCTCGGGCGGCTTGTGTGTGTGCGGCTCCCAGGTTCGGGGCTGATCTGCAGTGACCAGCGCGCCAGCTCTATTGTGGGACTTCTGCCTGGCAGAGGGACCCCTCACTGGGCAGGAGCCTACCAGCTTTCCTTCCGCGACCTCTGTTCCCGCAGACTGCGCTGAAGAGGCAGGTACCCCAAGCTCCCTATCCTCAATATAACATCACTTGTGACACGGCCTGTTGGGGCTTCCGTCTGTGCCCGAGAACGGGTCAGCTCTGTGGTCCTCTGGGTGCCAGATCGGCAGGCCATCGCGACTACAGGGTGAGCAGCACCACGGAGAGTGCCCTCCAACATCTTTGCTCCAGTGACTGGAAGGTTGGGACAGCCAGGTTCTGAGACAGACAGGCATAATATCGCTTGGGTCTAGGGCGGCTTGTGTGTATGTGGCTCCCAAGTGCTGGGCTGATCTGCAGTAACCAGCGCACCAACTCTGCTGTGGGACTTCTGCCTGGCAGAGGGACGCCCCCTCCCCCCCAGGAGAGATCACACACCGCTGCACAGGGCAGGAGCCTACCAGCCTCCCTTTGGCGACCTCTGCTCCAGGAATCCACTAGGCTGAGCCTTTAGATGTGCAAGGCCTCCCCAATATAAGATCACTTGGGGCAAGGCACATTAGGGCTCCAAAGTCACTCAGGAGCAGGCAGGCCCCAGAAATCGGTGCCAGGGGAATCCTGGTAATCCAGGGGGGGCAGAAATAGCTTTGCAGGCTCACAGGAGGTCCATCCAACCAACAGCCAGTGGCAGCAGGACCAACTAACACAAGAGGTATCCAGATGGCAAAAGGCAAATGTAGGAATGTTACTAACAGAAATCAAAGTAATGTGGGACCATCCGAACCCAACTCTCCAACAGCAGCAAGTCCTGGATACCCCACCACACCCGAAAGACAAGATCTGGATTTAAAATCACTTCTCATGATGCTATTAGAGGATCACAAGAAGGACACAAATAAATCTCATAAAGAGTTACAGGAGACCATGAATCAACGGTTAGAAGCCTTTACAAAGGAAACACAAAAATCGCTTAGAGAAATGCGGGAGAACGTGGATCAAAAGATGGAGGCGCACAAGGAGACAACACAAAAATCGCTTAACGAGATGAATCAACGGGTAGATGCACTCACAAAGGAATCAAAATTTGCATAAAGAAATGCAGAAGAATATGGGTCAACAGATGGATGCCCATAAGGAGGCAACACAAAAATTGCTTAAAGAAATGAATCAACGGTTAGATGCCCTTACAAAGGAAACACGAGAACTGCTTAAAGAAATCCCGGAGACGATGGATCAACAGATGGAATCCCATGAGGAGGAAAGACAAAAATCGCTCAGAGAAATGCAGGAGAACGTGGGTCATCAGGAAGAAATCCTGAAAGAGGTAATGCAAAAATACCTTAAAGAAATACAGGAAAATACAAACAAACAAGTGAAGGATCTCAGCAAATCCATCCAGGAACTAAAAAAGGAAGTAGAAACAACTAAGAAATCACAAAGGGAGACAACTTTGGAGATAGAAAACCTTGGGAAGAAATCAGGAGTCATAGATGCAAACATCAACAATAGAATACAAGAGATGGAAGAAAGAATCTCAGGTGCTGAAGATTCCATAGAAAGCATCGACTCAACAGTCAAAGAAAATGCAAAATGCAAAAAACGCGTAACCCAAAACATCCAGGAAATCCAGGACACAATGAGAAGACCAAACCTAAGGATTATAGGTATAGATGAGAGTGAAGATTTGCAACTTAAAGGGCCAGTAAACATCTTCAACAAAATTATGGAGGAAAACTTCCCTAACTTAAAGAGAGAGATGCCGATGAACATACAAGAAGCCTACAGAACTCCAAACAGACTGGACCAGAACAGAAATACCTCCCGTCACATAATAATCAAAACACCGAATGTTCTAAACAAAGAAAGAATACTAAAAGCAGTAAGAGAAAAGGGCCAAGTAACATACAAAGGAAGACCTATCCGAATCATATCAGACTTCTCACCAGAGACTATGAAAGCCAGAAGATCCTGGGCAGATCTCATGCAGACACTAAGACAGCACAAATGCCAGCCTAGACTACTATACCCAGCAAAACTCTCAATCACCATAGATGGAGAGACCAAGATATTCCATGATAAAACCAAATTTTCACAATATCTTTCCACAAATCCAGCCCTGCAACGGATAATAGGTGGAAACCTCCAATACAGGGAGAGAAAAAACACCCTGGAAAAAATGAGATAATAACCTTCTTGAATCAAACCCAAAAGTAGATAACCACTCAAACATAAAGATAGCGTCAAGAATGGCAGATGGCAATAATCACTATGCCTTAATCTCTCTTAATATCAATGGTCTCAATTCCCCAATTAAAAGACATAGACTAGCAGACTGGATACGTAAACAGGACCCAGCATTTTGCTGCATGCAGGAAACGCACCTCAGTGTCAAAGACAAACACTACCTCAGAGTAAAAGGCTGGAAAACAATTTTACAAGCAAATGGCCCCAAGAAACGAGGTGGAGTAGCCATCCTAATATCGGATAAAATTGATTTTCAACCTAAAGTCATCAAAAAAGACACAGAAGGACACTACATACTGATCAAGGGAAAATTCCACCATCAAGAACTCTCAATTCTGAATATCTATGCTCCAAATGCAAGGGCACCCTCATTCGTAAAAGAAACTTTACTAAAACTCAAAGCACACATCGCACCGCACACAATAATAGTGGGTGACTTCAACACCCCGCTCTCTGAAATGGATTGTTCAGGAAAGCAGAAACTAAACAGGGACACAGTGAATCTAATTGAAGCCTTGGACCAAATGGAACTAACTGATATATATAGAACATTTCATCCTAGAGCTAAAGAATACACCTTCTTCTCAGCTCCTCATGGTACCTTCTCCAAAATTGACCATATAATTGGTCACAAATCAGACCTCAACAGATACAAGAAGATAGAAATAATCCCATGCCTCCTATCAGATCACTATGGAATAAGGGTGGTCTTCAATGGCAACAAAAACAAAAGAAAACCCACGTACACATGGAGGCTGAACAATGCTCTACTCAATGATAACTTGGTCAAGGTGGAAATAAAGAAAGAAATCAAAGACTTTTTGAAAGTTAATGAAAATGAAGGCACAACATACCCTAATTTATGGGACACAATGAAAGCAGTGCTAAGAGGAAAATTCATAGCCCTGAGTGCCGCCAAAAAGAAACGGGAGACAGCATACACTAACAGCTTAATGGCACACCTGAAAGCCCTGGAACAAAAAGAAGCAAATACACCCAAGAGGAGTAGAAGGCAGGAGATCATCAAACTCAGGGCTGAAATCAATCAAGTAGAAACAAATAAAACCATACAAAGAATCAACAAAACGAGGAGTTGGTTCTTTGAGAAAATTAACGAGATAGATAAGCCCTTAGCCATACTAACCAGAGAGCACAGAGATAGTATCCAAATTAATAAAATCAGAAACGAAAAGGGAGAGATAACAACAGAAACTGAGGAAATTCAAAAAATCATCAGATCCTACTACAAAAATCTGTATTCAACACAACTAGAAAATCTTGAGGAAATGGACAATTTCCTTGACAGATACCAAGTACCAAAATTAAATCAGAATCAAATAGACCATCTAAACCGTCCTATAACCCCTGAAGAAATAGAAGTTGTCATTGGAAGTCTTCCAACCAAAAAAAGCACAGGTCCAGATGGTTTTAGTGCAGAATTCTATCAGACCTTCAAAGAAGACCTAACACCAATACTTTTCAAACTGTTCCACAAAATAGAAACAGAAGGAACACTACCCAACTCGTTCTATGAAGCCACAATTACACTAATACCAAAAGCACACAAAGATCCGACAAAGAAAGAGAATCTCAGGCCAATCTCTCTTATGAATATCGATGCAAAAATACTCAATAAATTTCTTGCCAACCGAATCCAAGAACACATCAAAACGATCATCCACCACGATCAAGTAGGCTTCATCCCAGGGATTCAGGGATGGTTCAATATAAGGAAATCCATCAATGTAATCCACTACATAAACAATCTCAAAGAAAAAAACCACATGGTCATCTCATTAGATGCTGAGAAAGCATTTGACAAAATTCAGCATCCTTTCATGCTAAAGGTCTTGGAAAGATCAGGAATTCAAGGCCCATATCTAAACATAGTAAAAGCAATTTACAGCAAACTGGTAGCCAGCATCAATCTAAATGGAGAGAAACTTGAAGCAATCCCACTAAAATCAGGGACTAGACAAGGCTGCCCTCTCTCTCCATATCTTTTCAATATAGTACTTGAAGTTCTAGCTAGAGCAATTAGACAACAAAAAGAGATCAAAGGGATACAAATTGGAAAGGAAGAAGTCAAACTATCACTATTTGCAGATGATATGATAGTATACTTTAGCGACCCAAAGAACTCCACCAGAGAACTCCTACAGCTGATAAACGACTTCAGCAAAGTGGCCGGATATAAAATCAACTCAAGCAAGTCAGAAGCCTTCCTATACTCAAAGGATAAGCAAGCTGAGAAAGAAGTAAGAGAAATAATACCCTTCACGATAGCCACAAACCATATTAAGTATCTTGGCGAGACTCTAACCAAACAAGTGAAAGATCTGTATGACAAGAACTTCAAGTCTCTGAAGAAAGAAATTGAAGAAGACCTCAGAAGATGGAAAAATCTGCCATGCTCATGGATTGGCAGGATTAATATAGTAAAAATGAGCATCTTACCAAAAGTAATACACAGATTCAATGCAATCCCCATCAAAATCCCAACTCAATTCTTCATAGAGTTAGAAAGAGCAATTCAAAAATTCATCTGGGATAACAGAAAACCCAGAATAGCTAAAACTATTCTCAAGAGTAAAAGAACCTCTGGGGGAATCAGTATCCCGGACCTCAAGCTGTACTACAGAGCAATAGTGTTAAAAACTGCATGGTATTGGTACAGTAACAGACATGTAGATCAATGGAACAGAATTGAAGACCCAGAAATGAATCCACACTCCTATGGTCATTTGATCTTTGACAAAGGAGCTAAAACCATCCAGTGGAAAAAAGATAGCCTTTTCAACAAATGGTGCTGGCTCAGCTGGAGGTCAACATGCAGAAGAATGCAAATTGACCCATCCTTATCTCCTTGCACTAAGCTCAATTCTAAGTGGATCAAAGATCTCCACATAAAACCAGACACACTGAAACTAATAGAAGGGAAACTAGGGAAGAACCTTGAACATATGGGCCCAGGGGAGAATTTCCTGAACAGAACTCCAATAGCTTATGCTCTAAGATCAAGAATAGACAAATGGGACCTCATTAAATTACAAAGATTTTGCAAGGCAAAAGACACTGTCAAAAAGACAAAGCGGCAACCAACTAACTGGGAAATGATCTTTACCAACCTTACATCTGACAGAGGGCTAATATCCAATATATACAAAGAACTCAAGAAGTTAAACTCCAGAGAGGCAAGTAACCCTATTAAAAAATGGGGTACAGAGCTACACAAAGAGTTCTCACCAGAAGAATATCTAATGGCTGAGAAGCACCTAAAGAGATGTTCATCATCCTTAGTCATTAGGGAAATGCAAATCAAAACAACCCTGAGATTCCATCTCACACCAGTCAGGATGGCTAAGATCAAAAACACAGGAGACAGCAGTTGTTGGCGAGGATGTGGAAAAAGAGGAACACTCCTCCACTGCTGGTGGAATTGCAGGCTGGTACAACCACTCTGGAAAGCAGTCTGGCGGTTCCTCCGAAAACTGGGCATGACACTCCCGGAGGATCCGGCTATACCACTCCTGGGCATATACCCAGATACTTTACCTGCATGCAATAAGGACACATGCTCCACTATGTTCATAGCAGCCTTATTAATAATAGCCAGAAGCTGGAAAGAACCCAGATGTCCCTCAACGGAGGAATGGGTTCAGAAGATGTGGTATATCTACACAATGGAATACTACTCTGCAATTAAAAACAATGAATTCACGAAATTCCTAGGCAAATGGTCAGATCTTGAAAATATCATCCTTAGTGAGGTAACCCAATCACAAAAGAACACACATGGTATGCAGTCACTGATAAGGGGATATTGACCCAGAATCTGGGAATACCCTAGACACAATTCGCATATCAATAGATTTCTAAAAAGATGGAAGGAGAGCCCCCTGGTCCTGGAAAGACTGGATGTAGGGGAACGCCAGGACAGAGTAATGAGAGGGGGTTGAATGGAGAAAAGAGGGAGGGAAGGGGGCTTATGGGACTTTCGGGGAGGGAGGAAACGGGAAAGGGGAAGTGATTTGGAATGTAAATTAAAAAAATAAAAAAAAAAGTTGTCTTCTCACAATTCCCACATGTAGGACCCTACTCTACCATTGAATAAATAAGCATAATAAAATGATTATAGTTACATAAATCAAAGAAATACAGTTTTTCAAGTTGCACTAAGCACATTTTACGTACTTGATAAGCACGCATGGCCAATGGCTGCCACATTGGACAGTCCAAACCTAAAAACTACTAGTCACTGCAGAAAGCTTTTTGACATTACCTATTCAAGAGATTTCAGCATAAGTCCTATTTTGAGCAAGTCTCCATTATTTAAGTCTCCATTATTTATTATTCAAGCAGTTTACAAGTGTAAAAGCCTCCCTACATTAGGCTGCATACTCTTACTAGATATCAAGTTCTGAACATGGTATGTCAGACATCTGAAGTCAAAGCTGAGGAGAAAACTGAAGATGTGCTCAAGTCAGGGTGAGGATAAAGTGACAGTGCTATACAGGTCACTGTCTGGAGTTATCTAGAGGTGTCTCCAGGTGTGTATTTGACCAGTAAACACAGAATTCTTTTGTTAGGAGCAAGAGGAGAAGCAGAAGTATCACTCAACATTGATTCTGTATTTGCCCACGCAGGAATCACATATTAAGTAATGAATGTGTGGTCTGACCTCATTTTGTTTTGCTGGTTAATTTCCTTTTTGTTTGCTAACTAGTTTCTTGATCTCTTTCTACAGAGACCGTGTTTACCAACCCTCTTTGTATTAGGTTGTTCAATACTGGAAATGGAACCCAGGAACTCACTCATGCTAGGTAAATGCTCTGTTACCAAGCTATACCCTTAGCCCCATAATGAATTTCTGTAAGGACTTGGATACTTTTTTTTTTAAAGATAATTGTTTTGTTAACTTTATAAACTTGAGAGCCATAGAGACCCTCTAGGGTTCATTATAGATCAGACACTTGGCTGATCTCATTCTGCTTCTGAAGTCATGATTTTAGTGGTCATCCTTAAAAAACCCAGATGAAGAGTCCTTGATCTGCTGAATGGTATTTTATCTTTATAAGACAGAATTCTATCTCGAACTTGCCACCATAGAGTGCACAATAGCTAGGCAATGATCTACCACAGTGTTTGGAATTCTACTCTGACTGATTACTTTTATTGAATTACAGAGTAGCTTGCTCAGGTAGAAAGTATTTATACTGTAGAGCAGTTATACATACAAGTTAATCTCCAGATAATCTCCAGAAAATCTTTTAAGGTAATTAATTATCCATAGTGTTTGAGTGGAGGAGAGTAAAGTTTGATAAGAGAAAAATAATTTAAGTCACTTGTTTAGTCATTCATTAGGGTGGCCAATTTGAGACCTAAAATGTGTAACTCCACAGTCAGCTCTTTGAATATCACTTGACATCAAACTCTTGGCTTATGTCTTAGTCAGTGTTCTATTGATTCAAAGAAATACCATGACCAGGGGAACTCTTATTTTAAAAATCATTTAATTGGGCTGGTTTTCAGTTTCAGAGGTTTATTCCATTATCAGCATGGCAGGGAAAATGGCAGCAAGCATACAGATATTGTGCTAGAGAAGTAGCTGAGAGCTCTAAATCCTGATTTGCAGGTAGCAGAATAAGAAACTGTAGTTGGCATGAGAGTTTGAAACCTCAAAGTCCACTCCCAGTGACACACTTCCTCCAGCAAGAGCACACTTTCTAATCCTTTCAAACTGTGCCACTCTCTGGTGACCAAACATTCAAATCTATGAGCCTATAGGGGCCACTGTCATTCAAATCACCACATTTCACTCTGTGGCCCCCATAGGCTTGTAGCCACATCATAATGTAAAAATGCATTCAGTACAACTTCAAAAGTTCCTGTGGTCTATAACAGTTAAAACACTGTTTAAAAGTTCAAAGTCTTCTCTGGGACTAATGGCAATCTCTTAACTGTAACCTCCTGTCAAATATAAATGAAAATGCAGATCACATCTTTCTAACATTCAGTGAGTGGCACAGGATATACATTACCATTCCGAAAGGAAGGAAAGGGAACCCAGTGAGGAAATACTGGACCAAGCCAGCTGAGCAAACTCCAAACTCTGCATCTCCATGTCTTATGTCAAAGCACTCTTCAGATCTAGAATTCTTTTCAGCTTTGTTGACTGTAACACACTTCTCTCTCTTGGGTTGCTTCTACACCAGGCTAGAAGCTCTCTTGGACAGGTATGCCACTGCTCTGGCATCTCCAACTTCTTGGGGTATCCAATGAAATCAAGGCTTCACCTTCACAGTTTAACTCAATGGCTTCTCTGGGCCTCCATGCAGGGATAGCCCTGACACATGCCTGGCCTCAGCACCTTTCCTTGGCCATGAAAGGAGATTTCACAACCCATATCTTGTATCCTTGACTCTAAAGCCAGACCCATGTGGTCAAAGATGTCTAGTTCTTTTGTTTGATGGAGCTGGAACTTGGCCCCCTTGTTAAGTTATATCTGCATCAACTCTCTGGTTTTGATGGATTCTGTCACTGCTTAAGTTTTTCTTTAATTCCTTTTCATAATTTGGAAGCTTAGCTAGGTAGGGTCCTGACCCAAGATCACCACTCCCTTTATTCCACTTAATATCAAGCTTTCTTTTATCTCTTTATCTACTTGAACACTGGACTTAGGTCCATTACCCCTCCTGGAGCTTCTTTTCTCCTCAAACTTTACAGTTTATAATTTTTTCTTGTTCAGTTTGCTCCTTTTTCTTATAGATAAACGTAAGAATGGTCAATGATAAGCACACAACAGAGCCAATACTAGGCTGTTTTTAAATCTCCTCTATCAATGCCATTAATCTAAAACTCTTCAATTTAGCCTTAGACAGATGTTTTTGAACAAGGGCAGAAAACAGTCACATTCTTTGCCAAAATAACAAACAAATGGTCTCTGTGTCACTGTGCAATATTCTCCTTTGAAATCTCTTGAGCTGGGCTGGTATAATCTCCATTGTTCTCAGAATCACTGTCTTTCATGCTGTTTCTAGTATAGCCCATTAATCCCCAATAAAAGTATTTAACTGTTTTCCTAACCAAAAGTCCCAAAGTCTGCATTCTGCCAATGAGCCCCATACTCAGGTCTATCACAACAATACCCTGTTCCCTGATATCAACTTTTGTCTTAGTCACTGTTCTGTAGCTGTAAGGAGACACCATGACTAAGGAAATGCTTATAAAAGAAAGCATTTAACTGGGGCTTGCATACAGTTTCAGAAGTTCAGTCCATTATCAACATGGCAGGGAGCATGGTAGCACATGGGCAGACATGGTGCTGGAGAGGCAGCTGAGAGTTCTATATCCTTATCCACGGGCACTAGGAACAGAAAGACTCTGGACTTGGCATGGGCTTCTGCAATCTCATAGCCTATCTCCAGTAACACACTTCTTCCAACAAGGCCATACCTCCTAATCTTATGTAGTGCCACTCCCTGGTGTCCAAGCATTTAAATCTGTGAGCCTATAGTGTCTATTTTTATTCAAACCACTACAGCTTCATTCTTTTTAAAATCTTAATTTATTATAATTGTGTTAGGGGTGCATATGTATAGGCCAGAAGTCAGCTTTATGACATTCTCTCCTTTCACCTTTAATTAAATCAAGTTTTACTTATGTGTATGGATGTTTTGTCTGCATGTATGTCTGTATTTCATGTATGTTCCTGATGCAGTAGGAGTCTAGAAGATGGAGCCTGATCCTGGAATTGGAATTACTGATAGTTGTGAGTGTTTATGTGATGCTTTGAACTGAATCCAGGTCCACTGCAAGAGTAGTAAGTGCTCTTAGTGGCCGAGCCATCTCCCTAGCCCCTCCTTCTACCTTCTACAGAATTTCTAGGCATCGAAACCAAGTTGCCATGCTTGCCCACTCAGCCTTCTCGCTTGTCCTCTAGGCTTCATTCTCAAATTTGTAAAAGTGTACAGATCTTCAGAAGGTCTAATACATGTGACTTTTGCTATCCCTATCACCTTATCAATAAGTGCAAAGATGGCCTCAGTTCTTTCAGTAATGCAAAGTATAAAAACAAAAATGACAGGGGAAGATTGCAAAGCTCATTTCTACCAATGCAAGGCCCTCCAGGAGAAGGAATATTGATGACAACTGAGGAGCAGGTCATTTGAAGCTTGAGGGAGGACTCCAAGTTTCAGAATTCAGCCTGTGGTGGGATGCTCTAGGTAGTCTGTGGGAAGCAAGTGTGAAGGAGACAGAAAGTAGAAATGGGAAGGAGGAGTAGCAAGCATTTTGTTCATTTGGCATTATATTTTTTCTGCTTCAGGTCATAGTCGATAGAATATTCTGCAATGTCAAGATTATAGTTAATTGAGTGCTCATCCCTATGCACTATGAGCAGAGCATTAACAAAGGCACTTGTTCATTTCCCCTGTTGTCTTTCCTCTCCCCCATATTTTATTTTCTCCTGCTGCTCTCAGGTTACTCTGTGCTCTACTCCTGAGCTTTATGCCACTTAAGAACACCCTGCTGAGCCACACTGATAAGGCATCCATAAGTAGCCTGGACTTTCAGACCCACAGGAACACAGTGAACTCACTGAAATGGGCTCCTGTCAAATGACAGGGAGCATTCCCTGGTGTTTTGTCCGGCATTATCAGATATGCTCTAGTCTAGAACATGAAGCAATTCTTTTCAACTGTACATTACTCCCGAGACAAAGCATGTGTCTATAAAAGGCCCCTGCTGCCTGGTGGGGGTAGGGAGGCTTCACAGTGCCCAGAAAACAACAAAGCACTTTGAGTCTGGCAAAAGCCCCAGCCCATCACAGCTACACAGATGTTAGTTTTAGTGAGGGGGAAAAAAAATCAGATGCATTTGAAGAGGGAACTGCAATGGAAGGTTACAGGTTTTAGGATTTGCTTTTTCATGTGTTGGTTACTGAATCCTCATGTGCCTCCTTTCTCTGCCCTGCTAGCATTCGTTTGTCAGCAGTGTCTTGACTGTTTTTCCAAACAGCTCACCGTCCATCCTTTGGCTGGCCCTCCGTTTCTGGGCCTCCTGTATCTGAAGAACATTTGTCTAGTGGAAGCTTTTTAGGGGAGAAGACAGGGGTACTGTTCTAGCAGATGCAGAATCAGGCTTGGCCTTGAGCTGAATAGGAATGTGAGGTTGAGTCATGAAAGTCGCTAGGGTGAAGATCAGATAGAAAGAAGATTTGGGCTAATTCCAACTGTCTCTCTAACTAGCTGGGAGGCCTGGGATGAGACACTGCCCTTTGGAGCTCAGGTTTCCTTGCCTGTAGAAGAAAGAAGTATCCAATTTGTTAAAATGCAGAAATGTTTATAATAAAGAGTGCAGAGCATAGTGGGACAATTTTGAATCCCTGGCAGGGCCAGGAGGATCACCACAACTTTGATGACAGTCTAGTCTACATAGTGAGTTCCAGAACAGCCTAGAGTAAAAAGTCTCACTTTGTCTCAACCCTACTGCCTCTCCAAATCCAAATGAGATTGAAGGGCTAGAGGTATAGCTGTCCCCCACAAGTCACTTTTTTCTAAACCCTACAGTTTCTAATTGGAGGAAGTGTATCACCGTGGAGGTGGGCTTTGAGGTCTCATATGCCTAAGCTAGGCCTAGTGTAGGGTATAGTCTCCTTCTGCTACCTGCAGATTAAGATGTAGCATTCTCAGCCCCTTCTCCAGCCATACTTTTCACCATGACAATAATGGACTAAATCTCTGAAACTGTAAATCAGCCCCAATTAGATGTTTTCCTTTCTAAGAGTTGCTGTTGTCATAGTGTCTCTTCATAACAGTAAAACCCTAAGACAGGCACCATGCAGAGAGAATATTTGAGCATCACAAGATGACAGATAAATGTTTGAATTGCCTATGTTCATTGTAGTATTATTCACAATAGCCAAGATATGCAAACAACATAAGTATCCCTCTAGGAATGCATGGTATTAAAGAGTCTGGCATCTTGGGATACTATTCAGGTTCCCAAAAGAACAAAATGCTTTGGTTTGGCACAAAAATGGATAAACTTGCAAGGCCTTATGCTAAATGAAATGAGCCAGGTACAGAAGACAAATACTGCATGATCTTACATACATACAAGATAACAAAAAGTTGAATTCAGAAAGAAAGATGTTTATCAGGAACAGAAATTGATGGCTACCAGGAGTTGGGAGAGAGGGGTGGATGAAGATGGGGGATATTGGTCAAAGTGTTACAGTTAGGTAGGAGTAATAAGTATTGGAAAACTGCTGTCCAGCAGAGTAACTATAATTAATGATAATATAGTGAATATTTAAGAATTGCTGAGTAAATTTTAAATGTTCTCACGCTAAAATAATTAGTATACGAAGTGGTGGATATGTTAGTTGGTTTAGTCATTTGAGAATGGATACATATATCAAAATATCCCAATGTATCTCATAAATTTATTCATTTACAATTTTTCTATTAAAAATTTAAAAGTCTGAGTGTCCAAGATATTCAATAATTCTGTGCAATACAAGTTATTAATTTTTTTCAGTCTTCCATCCTCTTCTTTCCATACTCTTGTATTTATTCATTCTAATAAGTCATTGTTTTTCAGAGACAAATAAAGATTTCTTCATCAGCAAGAATAAAGATAATAATGATAATAGTAACTATTGTCATTTTTTTCTGGTGCTGAGAATGGAACTCAAGGTCTTGGGCATGCTCCAACTCTGACTTGCATCCCAAGTCCTAAAATAAGAGTTCTGTATCATTTCTCTTGTTTAATCAAGTCATGGAAACAAAAGGAACTTGAGACCTGAAATTAACTGTCAGGATGGTGGTAGGTAGTCCTGAGTCAGCTCTTCACTGGCTGCTTGAGTGACAGTCAGTCTGGCTCTCCGATTTGCTTCAGCTCTGAGTGAGTGCAGGCTCAAGGCCACTCACAGACTCCCCCTGTCCTTTGCCTGGATTACTCTTACAAACTGGCTTGTGTGGCATGGGCCACACTTGCTCTAAGGTTAAAAACTGGATTTGGTCAGCTAAGCTCACTACCAAGAGACAGAGTGTCGAAGAGAGACAGGTGCACTTATTATCATCCTTGCTTGGAAGGATGCGATTGTAGTAGTTTTGCTGCCTTCTGAGATTTCTCTTCCAAAACTGTAGGTCCACCCTAGTTCTGATAACCTCCTCCCAATACTCTTATTGGCCTAAGGGATATGAGGCCCCAGTTATTCTCATTATGCTCCCATCAGTCAGTCCCCTTTGGTCTGCCCATATCCATATAAACAGTCCCTTGTTTCAGCTCTCTGGTGGCCCTGTTGAGTGATCCATCTGTTTCCTGCCAGGAACCTGCCCGAGTCTAGCCAATAAACAGGACCTTCTGAGTGTTTGTCTCAGAGCACTTTACTGAGGAGAGCTGGTTACTCAGGTAAAGAGATTGCTCTGAAGGCAAAGAAGTCACTTGGCAACTCAAAAGTTAGTGGGTAGCATGGAAGCACAAAAATAGAGGTAGAAAGGGAGAAAGGGGGATAGTAGCTATGATAGAGGCATTTGGAAAGCTGGTCCTGGGATAGATCTGCCCAGCAAAGAGCAAGCATGCTGTGCTGCAAGGGGCAGCACACCAGAAGCAGGAGCAGGGCTGGCTCAGCTTGTACTTTTTCCAGTTCTTTCCATACAAAGATGAATAGGAAAAGGACACCACAGTACACCCGATGTGAATATATCTAAGACCAGTACAACAGCTCTGACACTTTAGACCACTCAATAAACCTCTCAGAGCCTTTGTGTCTTTATGTGCTAGAGACAGTTAACAGTTATGCACCTCATAGGAGGATGCTCCCAAACCAGCCCTAAATGAGCTGGAGTGTGGAGGCATGCCTGCTCAATATTAAAGTGCTATATAAAACAAAATGCCTGAGTGTCCTGAAGTTTATGGCTTGTCAGTTTCACGTACTATCACTTGTATTCTCAAGCAACTGCTTTTAATGTAGTACCTCAACCAGAGAAATGCCTTCACCAGATCGATTCTCTTAAACTGCCCAGGAACCTGTTTTTGCAAGGAAAGGCAAAGTGCAGACCTGCAATCATTTGTTTCTGACTAAGGTCGACTGGCTACCAAATCAAGGGGCCTGCAGGGAATCCTGGCTGCTGTCTTGTACAGCCTAGCTAAATCCCTGAGGACATGTGCCAAACCCAGTGTGGCACATAGAAAGAAAGTATACCCCTTTAGACATTCCCATGGCAGGTGATTTTTAGGGAGACATAGCAGAGAGCCAGATGGAAAACAGGCACATCTCTGCACAGTATTAGTGTCCATGTCCCTGGAGCTCTGGTGAAGCCAGAAGCCAAGCTAGGTAGTCAGCCACCTGCCCAGAATCACTGTGCTAGCAGCAGGATGTATTTGCTCAGCACCTGGGTCCTGAGTATCCAGGAGATTGCTTTGTGCCTGTTTGGCCTTCCTTATTTGCATACACTTCTCTTTCAGACCTCCTTCCAGATATGTCCTTTGTTTCCTTGCACATTGGTGTCACTATCCATTCTCAGGAAGGATCATAGGCTAATGTTTCATCCCTCTACTACATCCTTGCAATAATGGGTCTGGAATGCAACTGCCTTTGGAACCATCTGGAAGCTTTTCAAAATCTTCATGCCTAGGCTTATATTCTAGACCAAGATCAGAGTAACGGAACCTCTATGGGTGTGTGTATGTGTGTGTGTGTGTGTGTGTGTGTGTGTGTGTGTGCTCTTGCATTACAGTGGAAAATAAACCTGGGGCTAGATACATCCTACGGAATTCTTTATGCCTGAGTTCCAGCTCTAGCATGACACTGATAAATATATATATTAATTCCCAAGTTGGTGTGATTGTACAGCAAAGATGGAGAGTCTTGATTTTAGGAGATTTCAATATACCACATGGTGAAATAAAGCTGCACACCTTCTATTGATGGGATGTCAGGGGAAGTTGGAGGGCTAAAAACTTTCAGAATCACAAATGGACTGACCATACAGAAGCTTCCAGACTGATGCATAGTCAGGTTCCTCAGAGCAAGAGGCAACCCCAAACAACTTTGTTTTGGGGGCAATTACACCACCTTACCTTGTTGTAGCCAGTCTGTGCCAAAACAATAGTTTTCTCATAGCTGAACAAGATCTTGGGGAGGAGAAAGGATCCAAGTATCTCTATGTAATAGAAAATTTGTGGTATCAGAATTCAGTACATTGTAGGCATTATATAACAGGAGAAAATGTGGGCCTGAGAGGTCAAATGACTTTCCTATGGCTATCCCAGCAGGTTTCTGGCAGAACTGAGAGATACTTGGCTCCCTCTGTAGCTCCATCTCACCTCTTTGCCTCTTTGTGTTTCTGTCGAAATTTAAGTCCTGTCAGCAAACATTTGGAGGCTTTTAAAATGACTCTTATACTAAGATTCAAATGAGTAAGGCAGTACCGTGATTAGGGAGCATCTCTGTCACTTGTGCACGAGATTTTTCACATGCTGTTTTGTTTACCCAGCAAACAAACTGGACCCTGTGATGTCACTACATGTGGATGAGAAGTTTGAACATTCATTTATGCAAACAGAGTGAAGAAAAAACTCTCTTCTGATTTTATTTATTAGAAAGATATAATGTTATGTTAGTAATGTTCCTTAATAAATTGAAGCATGTTAGCCTGGGTAAATCTGTTTGCAACTTCTGGGAAAGAGAAATCGCTTTTGTCTGCTTAGTTGAAAAGGACTGCAGTTTGATGCTTTCGGCAGACAATGAGAGGAATCACAAGCATGGCTTAGATTTTCCAAGTTTTAGAACTGTCTCACTTTGAGGTACAGGCCAATTGCTTTTACATATGGAACAAAAATGACCATATAAAGGCATAAAAAAACACTGGAAATCTAGTCATTGACCCAGAAGGGTTTTTGTTTGTCTGTTTTGTTGTTTTGTGTTTGAGACAGAATCTTGCTATAGAGCTGAAGTCTGAGATTAGAGGAGAGCGACACCATATTAAGCTGATCTAGAGTTTGAAAATTGAATTTATTCTCATTGTAAACCTGTGGTTTTGGTGGAGTCCAAGGCCTGAGCCTACTGAGCCTTAGAGTGCAATAGAGAAGGTCACCTTCAAAGTGTGAAATGAATGGCTTACAAAGTTGTCCTTAAAGGCCAAGAAATAACTCCAATTTGTAGACAGAAACCACGAAGGAAGGTCTTAGTGGACAAAAATGGTGCAGGAGATAAAAAAGCATAGGAAAGTGAAAAGAGACCACAGGGACCCAAATAAGAAAAGGACATGAGCAGGAGATAGTTTAGAGGTCAAGCCTTTGCTTCATATTCATGAGGCTCTGAGTTCCATTCTTACCTCCAAATGTTAATGAATTGATATATAAGTCATAAAGTACATAGGATTGAATGGAATTGAATTGCCAGCATATATTAAAATGAGTATAATGGGTCTGAGGAGCATGAATCCAGCATGCATGACACCTTATGTTCCAATAGCAGAACCAAATAAATAAATAAATAGATAATATAGATAGATCGGGGAAAGAAGGAAGGATGATCCATTAAAATTTAAACTTTCATAAAGAAACACCACAAAACTGTAGCAAATAGTGTTCTCCTAACTGCATACCAAATTAGAATCCTCAGTAAGGCTTACTGTTGGATTTCAACTCTGAAAATTTTCCCATTTATTAAACTTGGACCAATGAGAAAAATTCTGTTTTCTTCTCCTGCTATTAGGAGCTTTGTGGAAAGTGCATCTGAAGCCCAAGAATGGTTGTTCTAGAACAGTGTCTCAGATCATGCTCTTACTTCAGAGTCTAAGGATGGTTTCAAATAGATCCAGAAATTGTTACTATTGGGTATGGCATGGTGACAGAGACTACTGTTTTTGAAAAAAAGAATTTATTAGTCACTGTTCCCAGAGGAGGGACAAAGTTATATAACCATAGGGCCATATGGAGAAGTACCAGGCTCAGTCACAGATGAGGTAGAGAGGGGCAGAAGTGAAGATCTAGTCTGCGTTGGAATTTTGTAGGAAAGGATAGGGCAGGCAAAGCAGAAGTAGCACTGAATGCACTAACTTCCTTCAACATTTATTTCAGTAGGGGCTAAGCGATCAGTGTGGTCTCTGGTTGTCTAGTACTGAGGTATTTTAGAATGAAGGAAATATTGGTTTGGTGTGTAAATTTGATGAAAAGGGGAGTTGGAAATATAAGCCCTTAGATTGATTGCTTTGCATATGAAAGACACACTGGAATGCAAGCTGTTCTCTCCAGGAGTTATTCAGTCCTGGAGTGACATTGGTGAGAAATACTTCAGGGATCAAGACTCCCAGGCATCAAATCATCAGAAAAGACAAACAATTTAAACACATAGTTATACAAAGAATTTAATGTACTATTTTATACTGATTGTGAACTCTTTACTGGTGATAACTCACAATTTAAAGATAGTATTTTTAAGGAGACATTAGTGGTAAATTTAATGTATTTAAAACTTAGGACTAAAGAACCTCAGAAACAAAAAGAAAATAAATCCTTATGGATTCAAGAGAGATGCTTGCGTGTTTGTTTGAGATGGAGTCTTACAATGTACTCCAGGCTTGCCTGGATTTCACCATTGTAGCCTAGAATGGCTTCAAACTCATGTTGATTTTCCTGCTTCAGCTTTCCAAGTGTTAAGATATGTAACCAAGGGTTACAGATATGAACCACACACAATATCAACAATTTTTTCAACCATTAACTCCTACTGTTTAAGCATGAACTGAAGGACAATAGCAATCCACATGCCAAAGAGGACAGGGAAAACCCTGGAGGCCTCAATTCTACACAAAGAATTCTAGAAAAGTAAGGAATTCTGAGCATGGGAGAAATAGTCTCCAAGGAAGAGAACAATGGTTGCTTCTCCAAAACCAAATGGTCAGCCCTGAAACTAAACACTCATACAAGTAGCATTACACAGATTGATCAAGCTATTTTTAGGAAAATATATGTATATACATATACATAGATAGTAACAACTAATGAAAAACAGGACCATGAATATGAAAGAGAGCAAGAAGGGTATATGGGAGGCTTTGGAGGGAGTAAAGGGAAGAAATGATATAATTATCGTCTCAAAAAAAGAATGCTCAACTGTTAATTTTGAGAAATGCATCACATGATTCAGATCAATCATATTAATGAATTCCTAATAATTATAGCAACATCATCCTTGAGCTGATGATGTTTCTGGGTGAAGTTCTCAAAATCAATATATATCAGAAGTACAAAAAAGTCAGCACACCATTTTCCCTACCATATCCTCATTTATTCAGCGACTCAAAAATCTTCACACAAACCTGTAAGACTCTCTCTCCCCCTCTATCTGTCTGTGTGTGTGTGTGTGTGTGTGTGTGTTTACACAAAGGATCTTACTAAAGTACTTTGATATGATCAAGAATGGTTATGTAGGTCATTGAATTGACTCCTAAATTAAATAATTTTGCCTGTTTTCATGTGCTGTTGAAGGTGGGGTCTTTCCTTGTGTCTCTGTGGCAAGACAAAGAGAAACTTTACTCTTGGGAGAATGTGGTGTACTTGCAAGATAAAAGTAACACTTTTGTTTTCAGTTCAGTGCTCAAGGCCACTGCTCACTAAGCAGTTATAAAGTAGCATTCTGCACCTGCTCTTAGGCATCTTGAAGTTTTCTGCAAAATCCCACTTTCCCTCCCACTTTCTTCGGATCACTGAAGCTGAGGCTACTTTGACACTTGAAATCTGGGCTGAAAAACCTAAAGACTTCCCCAACAGAACCATAATAATGTCTGAAAATGACTTTGGGTAGAGGTAGAGTTTGCATGAGGGACTTAAAAGGCCTTAAGTATGTGCTTAGCTGGCTGTGAGAGAAGCCATGTGCACTCCAGCAAAACAGTGACACACAATGAAACATTTAAGGCCTACAAACTGATAAGGAAGCCACAGAGTTTATTTTCCCTCATCTTATTCTGCTGAAAACATGTGGCCTGCTGGGATATGCCTACCTTCTTTTGCCTTCTGATATTTTCCCAAGATTTCTCAACATTTCTTCCTTTTCAAACTGCATGTTTCTGACTTTGTGCCTGTGTTCTTGACCTTTCTTTCTTGTACTGCTCTCAAACAATAAACAAGTGGATGTTTAACGGTCTTAGATAAATATTTACTAACATGGTTAGGAAAAAAGAAGCGGAGTATCTTGTCCCTTAGCATAAATTTCAAGTGTCTCCGCAAAACATACTTTTCTGAAGACTGTAATTATTAGCAAAAGCACCAGCCAGTAGCTTGCCTGGGGCAGTCCTGCAGTGCGAGGGTGGGGGGTGGTGGTGAGGTGGTTTTGGGGTGGGCTGCAAGTAGAAGAGCTGGCTTTGGTGACAGAACATGGAGGGTCACAGAGGCCATAGGGATGAATTCACAGAAGGATGCTCTAGCAACAGGAGCAGGATAGCAATCCAGAATTGACAGAACTATGTGAGCTTATTTAACTCTCAAAGCAATCTTGTCTTGCTATTATTATTACTATTATTATTATCATCATCATCATTTATTATTGTCTTTTTGTTGTTGTTGTTACTGTCATTTCATAGTTGAGGAAAATGTCCAAGGTCATACGGTTAGAAAATGGTGGAATCAGGATTTGCCTCAAGGTCTCTGACTGCAGATCCCATGTCTTTTTTTTTTTCTCTCCCTGGCTTGCTGCTGACCCAGTTTGAACAGTACCATAGTTTTTGATGTCTGCCTGGCCGTCCAAACACATCAACTTGCATCACCTTTCAGACAAGTTTCATATGTGCGAGAATGTTTTATTGTTATTATTTTTATTGTTCTGATTCTGGAAGGAAAAGTGTCTTTAGAAGTTTAAATCATGCATGATTTGTTTCCTGATATATGCTGTCGCAATGATTTCTTTTATAAAGATATTGAATGCAGCCTCTAGAAATAAGAAAGACTTTCTACTTATGCACTGTAGAATAATGCTGATGCTAAAAAAAGAAGAAAAGGTGACCTTATTAACCCAGTTCTTTCTATCCAAAATTCCCACAAACTGTGAGCATCCCACAGGATTCCACCCACACAGCAAATCCTAGAGCAATACTTTGAACAAAGCCATCTAACTCAATAACATTCCAGGCAGCTATTGAAAGCACCTTCAGGGTAGAGCACTTTCCTGAACAGCAATGTAATTAGGTGGAATGCTGTAAAAAGTCTTCTAGTGCATAGGAGAATCTTGAATTCAGAGTGGAACAAAGGACCACATGGAGAGAATGTGCACATGGTTTCACTCAGGAGATAGACCAGATGTAGAGAACTGGCACACAGGTGCTGCCACCCACTTGAGCTGTACCCATGACAGATACCAGGGAGAAAAATACCAACATTTCCTTCTCATCTCTAAAACAAGGTTAATTAACACTTCATATGTGGCACCTATTGATGGGAACACTTGCTTAAGATATCCTTTTTCTACCCTTGTTCTAAAAGTATTATTTCTGGGGAAAGTAAGCATTCTAAGGTATGCTGCTGTCATGCAGAACCAAGCCAAGCCTCGCGTAATTGATGAAGCTTCCTTTATGACCTGGGCCACTTGTGACCTCCTGCGGTGCATGCTCTCTAAAGTACTGTCCGATATTCTCATAGGCACCAGCCTCCTCCTCTTCCTCCTCTTCTTCTTCCTCCTCCTCTTTGTCTCCTATAGTGGCCCCAGCTGGTCTCAAATTCACCAATCAGCTAAGTATGACTTGGACTAACTTCTGTCTGCACCTCCCAAATGATAAGATTTCAGATATGGACAGTAGAATCTGGTTTATGTGGTTATGGAGATAGAACCCAGAGTCTCTTATATGGTAGGAAAGTAGTCTGCCAACTGAAGTACGTTTTCAGCCCAGTGCTTGGACGTTTGGTTACTTCCTGAGGTATCTAAGATTATTGATTCATTCCTCACTACCTGAAACCAGAACAGTTGCTGTTCTGTGGTGTTGAGCTTGCTAATGGGAGGTGCTCAGAACCTCTGCTGCTGTTGAGACTATGCTTCAAAGAGAGCAGTAGGAAGCAGGAATAACAAAAGGAATAAGAATAATAAAAAGGGCTTTTAAAGGCAACTTGGTTCACCATTGCTTGAGAACAGTTCAGCTTTCTTCCTTGTAATTCAGCAGGATTTCTTTGCATAGGAAAGAAAAAAAAGTGTGTGTGTGTGGTGGTGGTGGTGGGGGTGTAATATGCAGCTTTAGTCTGAATAAACCACAGTTCCATCCAGATGAAAAAAGAGCAGGCTCAGTGGTGGCTTTGTATTAGAAAACAAGATGGTCACCCAAGCATGACTGGAACTCTTCAAGACAAGGCTCCTGGGGCATCCTTTAGGGATCTCTGAGGCAGAAAAATTTGTAAAGCTGCTGTTTCTCCACACAGCTTGCTCCCTGTTTTTCCTCTATTTTATCACATGCCACCCAGTGACTGGATGAGAGATCTTAGCTGAGTTTTATTGTTTGTTTGTTTTTAGAATGGGTTATCCTATCTTCTCCTTCTACCTAGGCTTCTTCATCAATCTGTGATCTTGGTTCTCTGCCTTGGAAGGCGGATGCCACAGGGTAACACAGACAATTTTCCTTTGAGTGATCCCTTAGATTTGAGCCTTTTGCTGTGTGACATACTTCCTGGGGAGACACAGCACCCACATCTACTCACCACACTATGGAACAAAGTGACAACTGTACTAAAGTACAACTTCTTGAAGCAATGAGTTTTTAATGGGCTTGTTAACAGGCTCATGTGTGAGGGCTACTTACAAAGAGCAGGAATGACTCAAACAGCATCTCCAAAAATCCAACCCCAACACAGATGACAATTTATGGAAGCTGCAACCCTGAAATTGTCTGCACAGTTTGCAGGCAAATGGTCAAGTCTAAGAGATCCCTCCTCAGGGAAGAGATCTTGCAGAATATTTCTAGTTTCTGATTTGCCAGAGATGTGACCCCCGCCCTGCCCCCAATTTCATGAGTCTTCTCTCTGCTGCAGTAACTGTACTTCTTTCTTCCAGTCCTGGAAGGAATGTTTCAATTCAGAGAAGACTGTTCTACAATTTCAGTGTTTGGCAGCTTTAGATACATGATTACTATACAATGAAAGACTTGTAGGGGAAGGAGAATGGAAAAAGATTGAACAATCTATACCTACATTCTAATGTTCTCTGACAATGCAGGTTTTACAACAATTGAATGTATGTTAAAAATGTCTGGGGAGATTACTTAGTGGTTGAAAGTAGTTATTTCTTTTGCACAGAACCTGGGTTTGGTTCCTAGCACACACATGGTGGACCACAATCATTTATAACTCCAGCTATGGGGAATCTGACACCCTTTTCTGGATTCAGTGGCACTGCAGATACTGGTACATTTAAATACACGGAGACAAAACATTTACACATAAAATAAAACAACTAAATCTTAGAAAACATAACTGGAAGAAAGAAGCTAAAATGTTAACATAAAGAAATGACAAATGTTTGAAAAACTATCAGTGCTAATTAACCTGATTTGACAATTAAATGTTGTATACAAGTATCCAATTGTCAAGTGGTACCCCATAGACAAGTGCAGTTATTGCATGTTAATTAAAAATTAAAGAAGCAAGAGCTAGAAATGTAACTCAGCAGCTAAGAGCACATAATGCTCTCCAGAGGACCCAATTTCAATTCCCAGCACATATGTCAGGTAGCTCACTACCATATATACAACTCCAGATCTAGGGGATCTGATGCCTCTGGGCTCAGTGGGCACCTGTGCTCATATATACATACCCTTCCACACAATACCCACTTAATTTTTCAAATACTATAGAAACAAAAAATGAAATAGGTATATTTATCATATATGTTTTTGTTGTTTCTGTAATGAACTACCATGACCAAAAGCGAGACTGGGGTGGAAAGGGTTTGTTTGGCTTACACTTTCACATTGTAGTCTCATTGAAAGAAGTCAGGACAGTGAAACAGGGTAGAAACCTGGAGGCTGGAGCTGATGCAGAAATCATGGAGGAGTGCTGCTTACTGGGTTCTTCATCATGGCGAACTCAGCCTGCTTTCTACCAGAACCTAGGATCACAGCCCAGGGTTGATACCATCCACAATGTATAGGTCCCTCCCACACCAATCACTAATTAAGAAAACGCCTTATAAACTTACCTATGACCCAATTTTATGAAGGCATATTTCTAAACTGACGTTCCCTCTTCTCAGAAGACTATACCTTGAATCAAGTTGACATGAAACTCACCAGAGCATCATCTATACATAAGTAACCATATATTACACAGTGTATTTCTTCATTTAAAATTCAGAATCTTTACACACAGCAGTTCTTTAACAATATTCCTACAAATTAGCCTCTCCCAGGGATAAGCCCCTTTATTGGTTGTCTAGTGCAGAGTGGTCAGCCTCTAAATTATATACGCATAAACAACAAAAGCAGACTCAGCAGGCTCTATTCATATGTATTTGTATAAACACATGCATACATATATATGTACGTAAAAATATAATAAAAGAAAAAGAGGCTGTCATCTTGAGAGTTTCGGAGGTTAAGGAAGGAGGTCAAGGGAAGGTAATTATGAGGAGCTGGAAGAAAAAGGGAAGAAAACTGTAATTCAAATTCAATTAGAAACATTAAAAATAAAATAGTTAATAAAATCTCAACTATTCTCACAGCAGTTCACTTCATGTGAACACATTCAATGAGTGAAGTAATTTTCAAGTTCCATCCGGAAGACATAGAAAAAATATGCATAAACATGAGGCTATCTTTATACTTTTTCTCTAGGACCATACACCTTTCATCATCTGTAATTTTATGAGACTCTTTATAGCTTGTGTTCTTCTATAATTTCCTCAAATATCATTGAGAGCTTCATGAATATTTGTATGTGGGTTTTTGCAAATGGTTTCGTGGTGTATTAGTTGCTTATCTGTTGCTGTGATAAAATATCGTGATCAAAGGCAACTTGAGGAAGAGAAAGTTTATTTTGGCTTAGGACTCAAGAGGGCTAAGGGTAGATCACCAAGGGGAGGCCTGGCAATAAGCAGCAGATATGGTAACAGGAGCCAGAAACTGAGAGAGCTACCTGGAAGGAGGGCAAGGCTACTAGGAACTCCAAAAGATTGTCCCAGTGACAGATTTCCTCCAAGGCAGTGCCACTTCCAGAAACAGCACCACCAACTGGGAAACAACTATTAAAATACATGAGCCTATGGAGGATATTCTTCAAACCTATACGTAGCATAGGTATAATTACACAATCTGTTCTTTTTCAAGTGATATTGATGCTGAGATTTGAAAACAGGGCCTTTGGGTTCAAATTGCTCTACTGTTGAGGTATGTCTCTGGCCCTTGAATTTGCTTTCTTTAAAGTCATTTTTGGGGCGAGAATTGGTTTGTTTATAACAGCTCTGTAGTATTTTGCATGTCTATTGTCTTTTTACATGCCCTCTTCCCTGAGTCCTGTGATCACATAATTTATTCAAGTTTCTCTGACTTGTTTTCTATTTCTAATCAATAGAAAAACCTTTCTATTTCCTGGTCACAAAATATGTGATAGTTAAATGCACTGTAACTGTGTTCCCTAAGTGACTTCAACTTTTAATGTCACTTGTGATGTATTCTTTCTAGTGAGGTTGGAAATTTTAATCTAATACAGTTAATCAGTTTTTTCTTTGTGAGGTATACTTTTTATGACCTATGCAAACATCCATTTGAACTTTATTTTTGTCAGTGGTATGGGGTCAGAAATGGATTGTTTTCATATAAGGTTAATGAAATGTGCTGATTGACTAGTTTGTAATTTCCCAGTCTCTAATGATGTCATTTGAATGTCAATTCAATCTATTATCTATTCTCTTTGGGAGGCTCTCTATATTATCCTATCAATCTAGATAATCCCATGGTAATGTAAGGATGAGTACTCTACTTCTTGTATCTACTGGAGATTAGTGTGTGTACAGACTGTGAAACTAGTAAGGAAACCATAACAAGAGTAAGAGATTTTCGAGCAAGGAAAAAGGAGGGTTAAAGGGGATCTGCACCTTGAAAGCAGAAAGGAAGCTATAAGAAGCGGTAGAATGATTTTTAAAAAGTATCAGGAGGTTGGAGGAGAAGTTGAGGGAGGAGAATCAACAACAAAAAAATAATTTAAGGCCAAAAGGAAACCTAATACTGTGTATGCTTATTTAAATTTCTTTATATAAAAAGTTAATTCAGGTACAATTTGCAAACATAAAATTCACCCAAATGTAAATATACTATTTGTTACTTTAGATTTAATTCCTATAGTAGTGCAGATATCATTCTAATCCAATCTTAGAATAACTCCTTCACCCTAAAAAGTTTCTTAGTAATAATTTTCAAGTGAATATCACACCAACCACCAGCCTCCAGCAACTATTTCCCTCATTCTGTCCCAGTTTCTGTGCCTTTTCTATGAATTTCATGTAAATCAAATAATAAAATATATACTCATATTCAGTTCCTATTATTCAGCATCACATTTTTTAGTTTCATTCACATTGTTATATGCATCAATAATTCACTTAGTTGAGTCTGTTATTGCTGTGTAATCTTGTTGAGATATTTTGTTTAACCAGCCAGAATTTGAAGGACATTTATGTTCTTTCCATTTTTAAACATTTTTTCTTTCTTTTTTCTTTTCTTGAAACAGGGTTACTCTGTGTAGCCCTAGCTGTCCTGGAACTCACTCTGTAGATTAGGCTGGCCTCAAACTCACAGAAATCTGTCTGCCTCTGCCTCCTAAGTGCTGGGATTAAAGGCGTGTCTCCCCCACACCTGGCATCATTCCAGTTTTATGCCATCATGAATCATACCACTGGGAGCACTCATGGACTAGTCTTTATCTAGATTTGTGTTTTCATTTCCCTTGGGTAGAACTTAAGTAGAAACCTACAATGAAATGACTGGATTATAGGGTAATTTGAATAATAATAATAATAATAATCTGCCAAACTGTCCTCCAATGAAGTTATTCGAGTTTATGTTTCCATCAATAGATCACAGCCTTTTCAGTACTTCATTGTTAATCTTTCTGATCATAGTGATTCTGATGGATATGAAGTAATATCCCATTGTGGTTTTAATTCGTCTTTCTTTAATTCGACTAAAATTACTGAATTTTTTTTCTGTGTTTATTAGGTATCTGTATGTAGTCTTTTATGAAACGAATTTCTCAGTTCTTCTATGACTGTCATATCCATGATCTCAGTTTCATTTCTGGCTTGCTTGCCATTCATTCACTCCAACCAGGACTTCAGGCTCAGATGAAGAGAACTATGAGCTCTCTGATTTGTTTCCTACCAAATTTAATACTTTGAGCTAATTATGATTTATACTTTCTTTACTCAGTGCCTGCCATATAACAGGAGACTTCTCAGTGCTCGTAGCTGACCCCATGCTTCTAAAGCAAGCTCTCACCAATTGCGTAAGATAGAAGGTTATTGGACCAGCCACAGGAATGAGCCTCTGACTCATAGTTATGAGCTGAAGTTTAGGTAAATTCTCAAGAATAAAATCTTCTTAATTTATTTTTATATTTGGTCAATTCAAAAACCCTAAAAATTATGTTTTCCAAAAAGATTTGTTTGTTTATATAAATGCTCTATTTTGCATGCATTCCCACAAGACAGAAGAGGGCGTCAGATCTCATAGACAGTCGTGAGCCACCATGTGGTTGCTGGGATTTGAGCTTAGGTCCTCTGGAAGAACTGCCAGTGTTATTAACTGCTGAGCAGTCTCTCAAGCCCCCAAAATGTTGTTTCTAAAAACCAGGTATGATAGAAATTGCCTGTAATCCAAGCACTTGGGAGATGGAGGCAGGAAGATCAGAAATTCAAGCAAGACTTAGCTATATGGAGTGCAAACAGAAATATTGCTTGGGATGGTTGGGTACAGTTTGATTCTTACCTTTTGACAAGGAGATTTGCCAGTATGTTCATGCCATAGCTTCAACTCATTAGCTTCAGGAAGGCCCTGAACCGAGCAGCTTCTCTAGGACCCTTCTTTCTCAGAGCTTATATAAGCAGTAAGGATAGTTGAGAACCCCTTTCATGTCAGCTCAGTTGCAGGGAAGAGACACTCTCCAACCTGGTTAGCAGCCTGCAAGTTGTATAGTAGGCAGCCTGTTTCCAGCTTGTCCAAACTGTCACTCCTCCATTCCCATTGTTGCAACTGTCTTGGAGTTATTTCTATTCCTGTAATGATCCTTTACCCATATTCCTGGAGAAACCCCAATCAACTCATTGGTTTACTAAGATGGAGTTTGTTGGTGTCCTTGCTGTGTTATGACATTTATTCCTTATTTAGACTGAGTAGATGTTTATTCTTGTTATCTCAAGGATATAGTCACACAATCATTTCTCTTTTGTTCTTTGCCACTATTTATGCCAGACTAGTTGGTTGTGAGCTTCTGGGGGTTATCTTGTCTCTGCCTTTAGTCTTGCACATGTTATGGTATCCAGCTTTTATCTGGGTTCTAGAATTTGACCTCAGGTTCTCAGAGAAGCACTTTAATCCCTTGTGCCATCTCTCTTTATCCACGGAGCCATCTCCCCATGCTCTGATTTTTTTTTTGTCATAGGAAACCTGCATAATGATGAAATTATTTATATAGTCTCACAGATGGCTCAAGATGAAAGATATAAGATGAAACAATCTCACCAGATTAAAATGAAGCTGGAAATCCTCATCACCCAGTAATATCACAGCCATCATAAAGCTGTATCAAAATGCATTGCTCACATGTTTGTGGTAATGCTGCCAATTGGATACAACTATAGCAGATTAAACTGCATTTACAGTACTTAAAGTTTTGTAATTACCATGGTCCTTCTATTTATTAATGAAGCTTACTCTAAAACAGTATGCTATGTTATTTCCAAGCTAACCTAATATATCTTGAATTTATTGCATCTCTTTTTAAATGTATATAAAATTTTTGTTTGGTTTATCCAGTCTTGAACTATTATTGGTCTTAAAAATTATCCCTCCCAGGTTTCCCAAATAGCTGGGATTCAGGTACACTAGTACCCTGAGTTACTGTGTATCTTGACTAAAACAAGACAACGTATAGAGTTATTGATCTAGACCATGCAGGTTTCTGTGCAAACATACTCTATTATGTTCAGATAAATCCAGACTCACTTAACAACACATTGCTTAAACCCCATGTCCTTTGTTAAGAATTGCTTGACTGTTTATCTAATCAGAAAAAAAGATAAGGAAAGAAATAAGTTTATTACATATAACCTAAAATGTAAAATAATTTGATCCAAGACTGGAAATCTGGCAAGCCTACTTGTAAGTGGACAACAACAGATAGTTTGCTTGGATAACATGGAGGATATACAATTTGGGGCAGAGCAATTTACAAGGACCATTTTTAAAGGAGTGTAAAATAATATAGAGCTGAAATGCCTACAGTTACAACTTTTAATGCACAGGACAAAGTGTCCATATTGCTTGGTGAGGCTGTGGCCTGCATTCCAGGAGGATCATATTCACCATTGCACTTAAGCAAAGTGGATAGGAACTGTAATTAGAAAGGTTATTGTGGCTATTATAAATAAGGCTGCTATGAATATAGTGGAGCATGTGTCCTTATTGCATGCAGGTAAAGTCTCTGGGTATATGCCCAGGAGTGGTATAGCCGGATCCTCCGGAAGTGTCATGCCCAGTTTTCTGAGGAGCCGCCAGACTGCTTTCCAGAGTGGTTGTACCAGCCTGCAATTCCACCAGCAGTGGAGGAGTGTTCCTCTTTCTCCACATCCTCGCCAACAACTACTGTCTCCTGTGTTTTTGATCTTAGCCATCCTGACTGGTGTGAGATGGAATCTCAGGGTTGTTTTGATTTGCATTTCCCTAATGACTAAGGATGATGAACATCTCTTTAGGTGCTTCTCAGCCATTAGATATTCTTCAG
The DNA here is from genome assembly GCA_036184795.1 of Tokudaia tokunoshimensis. Lineage (NCBI taxonomy): Eukaryota > Metazoa > Chordata > Mammalia > Rodentia > Muridae > Tokudaia > Tokudaia tokunoshimensis. Next base: position 2,460,208 of record BTHU01000023.1, on the reverse strand, counting down.
GTGAGAACTCTTTGTGGAGCTCTGTACCCCATTTTTTAATAGGGTTACTTGCCTCTCTGGAGTTTAACTTCTTGAGTTCTTTGTATATCTTGGATATTAGCCCTCTGTCGGATGTAAGGTTGGTAAAGATCATTTCCCAGTTAGTTGGTTGCCGCTTTGTCTTTTTGACGGTGTCTTTTGCCTTGCAAAAACTTTGTAATTTAATGCTGGAAAGAACCCAGATGTCCCTCAACGGAGGAATGGATTCAGAAGATGTGGTATATTTACACAATGGAATACTACTCTGCAATTAAAAACAATGAATTCACGAAATTCCTAGGCAAATGGTCAGAACTTGAAAATATCATCCTTAGTGAGGTAACCCAATCACAAAAGATCACACATGGTATGAAGTCACTGATAAGGGGATATTGACCCAGAATCTCAGAATACCCTAGACACAATCAGCATATCAATAGATTTCTAAAAAGATGGAAGGAGAGACCCCTGGTCCTGGAAAGACTGGATGTAGGGGAACGCCAGGACAGAGTAATGAGAGGGGGTTGAACGGAGAAAAGAGGGAGGGAAGGGGGCTTATGGGACTTTCGGGGAGGGAGGAAACGGGAAAGGGGAAGTGATTTGGAATGTAAATTAAAAAAATAAAATAAAATTAAATTAAAAAAAAAAAAAGAAAGGTTATTGTGAAGGTGGCAGCTATAGAAAGATTGAGAGCTTGAAGCTAATTGTAAATTGTGTTGTGGTGGGTTTTACAAGAGACCCCAATTTTTTTTTCTTATGGGCATCATTATCATTATTTTTTCTTATGGGCATCATTATCATTATGGGCAGGGTCATCCTGTCTCTGCCTTTCCAGTACTCAGATTACAAGCACTCACTATCAAGCCAGTTTTTTAAAAGTGGATTCTCATGCTTGGAAAGCAAGCAGAACTTAGGAGCCAACTGAGCAACCCCTCTGCCCCAGAGTTTGCTTTGTCACCAAATGCATATACCAGGAAGCTGGAAATAATTTAATTTCCTCAGCTCATGGTTCATACCACCTTTAGAGACATGATATTTTTGTATAGGGTGCAAGGTACCTGATAACCATGGTCACAGATATCTCTCTCTCTCTCTCTCTCTCTCTCTCTCTCTCTCTCGGGGATGTGCTAGTTGTAGAGGTAAAAGGACAACTTCAGGTTTTGTTCCTCTGTCACCACCTACCTTGGCTGGCCAGTGAGCCCCAGAGGTCATCCTATCTCTGCCTTTCCAGTACTCAGATTACAAGCACTCACTATCAAGCCAGTTTTTTTTTTTTTGTTGTTGTTTTTTTTTTTAAGTGGATTCTCATGCTTGGAAAACAAGCAGAACTTAGGAGCCAACTGAGCAACCCCTGTGTCCCAGTTCAAAACTAAGGGAAACTTTCAATCTGGCCAATTTATGAATTCTAAGAGCCCATAAGGAGACAGTACCTCTTCTTGGAGAGAGTGATGGCAATATCCTGGATTGAAGAATTCTATTTACTTCCAACAGATTTATAGACTCCTGCCAAGACTTCATTGAAGTCAGGGCCAGTGTTCATCTGGGCCAGTTTGACCTTGTGTTGTAGGCTTCATCAATTGTCCACCATAAGATGGGTGACATGTGAGTGAAAAGGGAGGAGGGATTTAGAAGACTGGGAAGGACTGCTGTTTTAAAAGGTTTCTGGATGGCAGAGATCAAAAAGAGAGCAATTCTAAAACTATAAAACTGGCAACACCTTATTAAAAATTATCTTGACAATTTTTCAGATCAGCTTGAAATCATTAAGATGTAGCCTTTGTGGCTAGCATTACTCATTCACAGGTGAATAGGAAGCCTTTAATTCATGTAAGTATACTGTGAATGCTTAAAACCTTCGAATCTTTTCAGTGCTTGTCTGAATGCTGTTAATACAGCACATGGAAAATTCTTTGTCTTTTGACATTAGCATTCAAAGAAGACTCTAAAGCCTACTACAAATACAAAGTACTTCCTTTTCTTCCTTCTTGAGGCATCCATTTTCCTATTATGAAATTGGTATATGTTTTCAATCAGACTATTAACTTAATGAGTTAGTGTTCTTTATTTTTATAGTGTCTGTCTTATTCCCCAGAAATCAGACTGAGGGAAAACTTATCAAACCATGGTAGGAAACATAGTTTGATCTTTGCTCTCTGTGAGCTTATAATTTAGTTCAAGACAAGATGTGGTGGCTTGAACAAGAATGCCCCACCCCTGCACGCTCTTATATTTGAATGCTTGGTCACTAGGTGCAGGAGTGTCTGCAACTTCCTCAGCTAGCAGAGTGACAGAGGCAAGAAGATAGCTGGGTTCAACATAACTCAGAAGCCACTTTGGATTCAAACTTCTGGAGTTTGACTTCAGGTAGTTTATTTTAGGCACAGCACAATTTGGTGAAAAATAAATTCAATGATAATTAACTCAATCACATGTGTACAACAAAGCATGCATAAATCTCCTTGAGGAACAAAGTAAGCTAAATGCAGATCAGACCTGACTATACAGAAACTCCTTGTAAAGTCCATAAAGATATGTTCTGTAGTTTGACTGAGAAAAACAAAAGCTCTCTCACTCTCTCTCTCTCTCTTTCTCTCTCTCTCTCTCTTTTCTTTCTCTCTCACACATACAGAGGGGAGGGAGGGAGGGAGGGAGAGAGAGAGAGAGAGAGAGAGAGAGAGAGAGAGAGAGAGAGAGAGAGAGAGAGAGAGAGAGAGAGAAGAGATTTTTGGTTCATGGGAATAAAATAGATTTTAGAGTCAAACCATGCCTCAAATCTCAACTATATTGCTGATTAAAATATAATTTTGGAAAGTTATATAACTTCTTTGAGTCCCTATTGTCTTAATAAAATAGAGGTTCCTGTACCACTGTTGTAGAGTTACCTCTGGGAAGGGGAATCTAAGCCCCTGGCTTCTAGCTTTTACTTTGCAGGTGATAGCAACTATTTGAAACATCTTTGTTTTTCTACAACACCTGACTCAGGAATCTTTACAGATCTATGTAATCAGCAAATGGTTACTGAACTGAAAAATTAGCACTTGTTCTATCTTTCCTTCTTCTTTGTTTATTAGATATTTTCTTTATTTACATTTCAAATGTTATCCACTTTCCTGGCTTCCCTTCCGAAAACCCCCTAACCCATCCCCTCTCTCCCTACTCACCAACCCACCCCACTCCTGCTTCCCTGTCCTGACATTCTCCTATACTGGGGCATCGAGCCTTTTCAGGAGCAAGGGCCTCTGCTCCTTTTGATGTCCAACAAGGCTGTCCTCTGTTACTTCTTCTTCTGAAGACTTTTATTGACTGAACTCCTTCTGTAGTCCTGTGTTGATCATCCAGGTGAAACAAACTGATGCACAATTTGTAGGCTGTCATACTATCAGAATCCATCCACAATCTGGAAAAGAATCATGAATTCAAAATGAAAGATCATTGTTTTTACCATGTAGATGGATAAATATTCTAGCAGACAATTTTAGCAGGAAACTGTGGGTTTCCTCCTTGTTCTCTACATTGTTGTATGTGTGGCATCATTTGCCAAATACTTCACACAGGCAAGTGTTTTGCTTTCCATATTAGATGTCCTTAAGGAAACAAAGCAAATTACAAAGTTAATTAGTGAAGTTTTCCATTAAGCAGATCACCTGATTACTCTGTCAGGAAAACCTTTGATGATTCAGGAAGAGCTGTCTTGGTAACTCAGAAATGTCCTGGGATTAACCTTCCCTCAAGTACAGGCAGGAAGACTTTCATAACTCATATCACATAAGAGTCTTAGTGTGTATTGTGTCCACCTCTGCCCTGTCCTACCCTGGCTTCATTCAAGGAATTACGGTAGACACTCTGGGGCATAGAAGATGTGTATAAGAAATACTCTGTATTTTCAAACATTTGTCAAAGCACCAGAATGAGGGACAAAAATAACTGTAACACAATACAAAAAAGTGCTGTAGGAAAGATGAAGCAGGCTGTGGGATGGTGGAGTGGTTAGTTACTACTGGAGATGCTAGAAAAACTGCAGGTGGAAGTGGAATGGAGTTTTGATGACCATTGTGGCACAAACTCTCCTCAAGCTTTCCTGGCTATGGGTAGTAACAGCTCTGTCCAAATTGGGTGACTTAGGTACAATATTCTTAATGTTGTGAATTTGTCAACAAAGCTGATCAACTTGAGCAAACAACTCCTTTCTCTTAGGTCTAACCTTTACCCCTTTCTACAGGCTGACACTCTTCACTACTCTCCCCGTAAGTACACCAGGATACTTGCTCCTGATTAAAGTCAGCTTCCATTATCTTGAACCTGCATTTGCTCCTCTTCTTCCTTCCTCCCTCCATCCCTCTCTCCCAGCCTTCTTTCCTTCCTTCCTTCCTCCCTCTTCCCTTACCTTTTTTCTTCTTTCTACCACTCCCCATTTTGTCTTTTGAGACATAGTCACATATAACCCAGACTGGCCTCAACTTCTTATGTAGCTGAGGATGAGCTTGACCTAGTGATCTTCCTGCCTCTACCACCCAAGTGCTACGATTACAGATGTGCATAGCTATGAATGACTCAAACTTGGGATTTCTGAAACTACCCCATGACTATGTTGGCTTTCTATTCCCAACAACTTAGAACAATACCACTTTTATTAATAAAATAAATATCAAAAAGAAAGCACAAATACATGCTGCTTTCAAACATGAATGTTTATGAAACACATAAAACCAAGAACTTTCAAAAACTGCATCTTAAAGGATCCTTTGGAGAATATTTCTAGGCAATATGTGAGTTAAAGCTTCTGAAAATAAAAGTGTAATGAATTTGTGACAGAAGGCCTCCCTTCTTTACTGGTAAACCTTTCTCTAGTTGCCATAGGCATGCATGATTGGGGTCATCTGTCTCTATTTTTTCTCTGCTGATTTGTTGTGGATAAATGCTTCTAAAACCTCTGAAAAGCAAATGCTAGTGGGAGGCAGTTTCCATGGTGACTTTGGAGTTTTTTTTGTTTTTTTTTTTGGTTTTTCGAGACAGGGTTTCTCTGTGTAGCCCTGGCTGTCCTGGAACTCACTTTGTAGACCAGGCTGGCCTCGAACTCCTGCCTCTGCCTTCCAAGTGCTGGGATTAAAGGCGTGCGCCACCACCGCCCGGCAGACTTTGGAGTTTGTATTGTTGTTTTTAGACATCATAAATATGGGGATTGCTTCTTCTTGTTGCTATGCACATCTTACATATGAATTTTTTAAAAAGGTTGTAAGGAAGAAGGTGAGGAGAGTGTAGCCACCCTAATATTAGGTCTGGGTATTCTGTGGTCTTCATCATTAATCATTGTCTCTCGGGTTGATGTGCTTAACTGCATCACTTGGTGCTGAATCTGATCCTAAATAGTCACACAACCCAGATATCCAGACAAGCATATCAAGAGAGATCTGTAGGCAGAAAACACAGATGAGGTTGGTGATAGGCTTATCATCACAAGTGAGTGAAAGGTGACAATGCAGTTTAATAAAGCAGAAAATATATTACTTATTTTCTTCCAAACTCATTGCTTCTGTAACTTAAAATATATTTTGTTGTTGCTGTTTATTTGGCTAATTGGTTTTGCTTATTTGTTTGTTTTGCTTTGTTTTGTTTTGTTTTGTTTTTATTTTTGAGATACTATCTCACTCTATAGACCAGGCTGATTTAAACTATGTAATGCTTAGTATAAGAAGTAGTAAAAGCCATTTGCTTCCTTCAAAGTCAAAAACAAATTAGTTTGCCTTTACTATGGTAAAGGGTATATCCATAAAACATTAATGTTAAGAGAACGAGAGACTGCATGCTATACAATGTCTGCATACCTTTCTTTACATTATCATAGGGTATTCCAGTAATGTAACCCATGAGATTTAAATTTGTACATTTTCTTTGGAACATCATCTCACACCTTTTATAGTAAATAGCTTAACCTTGCACAAAGAGAGGGCTGACCTTTGCCCTAAGTTCTATGAAATACCTAAAATACCTTTCCTGATAACAAAGTTTTTGTTTGACCCAGCTATACCACTCTTGGGTATTTACCTAAAGGGCTGCAAGTCATCACAGGGATCCTTGCACATCTGAGGCACTACTCACAAGAGCTAAGTGATGGAACCAACTTGGGTATGCAACAACAGAAATGGATAAAGAAAATTTGCTATATAAACACGCAATGAAATTTGTTTCAGCCATAAAGAAGAGCAAAGCTGTATTGCTTGCAGGAAAATATATGTTGGAGAATAATCATATTAAGTGAATTAAAACCCAGTTTCAAAAGGACAAGTGTGTGTGTGTGTGTGTCTGTCTGTCTGTCTGTCTGTCTGTTGGAAGTTGAAGCATGGGGTATAGGTGGGATATACTCAATGTACAATATATGTTTATGTGAAAATGTCTTTGTGGCTAGGAAGATAGCTTAGTGAATAAAGTGCTTGCTGTGTGAGCAAAAGGACCTGACTTTGATCCCTAGAATTTATATTTTTTTAAAGCTGGTTATGTAGGCTTGTGCTTGTAATCCCAGAGCTGGGGACATCTGCATAGGTGGATCCCTGGAACTTACTGACCAGCAGGCCTTGCATACTTGGAGAGATCCAGGCTTATGAGAAACCCAGTCTGAAGCTTGTAACAACCCTTGGGGATTAGATGGTCCCTCGAAGTTACCGTTAAAATTGATGGACTGGAGCTTTCTAGGAGCCTTCACTTTTATTTCAACTCTCATTCAATCATTAGACATGCTTTATAACCATGGAGTGTGTGATCTTTGGGGAGGAAGCAACAATCAGAGAAGGAAAAGGCCTGGGAGGGACACAGCTGTGAAGCAGCAGCCAGCATGCCCGGCAGTAAGGGAAATGAGTATCTTGGACGTAAAGAGGGGATTTGGATGCAGTATCAGACTATTTGCTGTACCACCCTTTTTAATTTTCTGATGTTAGCGCCTGAGCCAACTTAACTGGCTTTTGTTTTTGTGAGATGATGGCTATAAAAGATCTTATATGTGAGTGTCTTCCTTGGAAAACCACATGTTAAATTATATGCCTCTAAAAAATGAAATACTTGTAAAAAGTCTCTTTCAATTCACCTCTCCACCCTTAGCTGAGATTGGAAAAAAGATAAGACATCTATGTGAGCAACAGCAGAGAAATGGAAAATGAAGGCGATAAACCACATCTCAGTTGAAGCACAGTTGCAAATGAGTGTAAAAGACTCCTGAAACTGTCCTGCGTGTTTATGGAGAGAGTACTCTAGGATTTGGAGAAGTTCAAAGATAGAAGAAGCTGACTGTTGACTCCCTATCACCATCCCTGCTTTTAGTACTGTTTCTGCTTCTCTTCCCTGAAACTTTATTCCTGAGGGTACCTTTGATGACTCATCTACATTTGAGGAGTCCAGGAGTACTATATCTATCAGGTCTCAGGAGTACTACACAATATTGTCTCTCAGATAGCTTATGCTCTAAGATCAATAATTGATAAATGGGACCTCATAAAATTACCAAGTTTCTGTAAGGCAAAGGACACTGTCAATCGGACAAAATGGCAGACAGCAAATTGGGAAGAGATCTTTACCAACCCTACATCAGACAGAGGGCTAATATCCAATATATACAAAGAACTCAAGAAGTTAAACTCCAGAGAGGCAAGTAACCCTATTAAAAATGGGGTACAGAGCTAAACAAAGAATTTTCACCTGAAGAATATCGAACGGCTGAGAAGCACCTAAAGAAATGTTCAACATCCTTAGTCATTAGGGAAATGCAAATCAAAACAACCCTGAGATTTCACTTCACACCAGTCAGAATGGCTAAGATCAAAAACTCAGGGGACAGCAAATGCTGGAGAGGATGTGGAGAAAGAGGAACACTCCTCCATTGCTGGTGGGATTGCAAGCTGGTACAACCACTCTGGAAAGCAGTCTGGTGGTTCCTCAGAAAATTGGACATAGTACTACCTGAGGACCCAGCTATACCACTCCTGGGCATATACCCAGAGGATTCTCCAGCATGTAATATGAACACATGCTCCACTATGTTCATACAGCCTTATTTATAATAGCCAGAAGCTGGAAAGAACCCAGATGTCCCTCAACGGAGGAATGGATTCAGAAGATGTGGTATATCTACACAATGGAATACTACTCAGCAATTAAAAACAATGAATTCCTGAAATTCTTAGGCAAATGGTCAGAACTGGAAAATATCATCCTAAGTGAGGTAACCCAATCACAAAAGAACACACATGGTATGAAGTCACTGATAAGTGGATATTAACCCAGAATCTCGGAATACCCAAGACACAATTCACAAATCAATTGATTCCCAAGAAGAAGGAAGGAGAGGCCCCTGGTCCTGGAAAGACTGGATGTAGCAGTGTAGGGGAATACAAGGACAGAGAAGTGGGAGGGGGACTGGGGAACAGGGGGAGGGAAGAGGACTTATGGGACTTTCGGAGAGGGGGGAACTGGGAAAGGGGAAATCATTTGGAATGTAAATAAAGAATATAGAAAATACAAAAAAAAAAAAAAAAGAAGTGTGAGGATACATACCTCAGATTCTTTAACCTTCATAGTACTGTTTTTGTTCTGTGTTGTTTTTGTCTTTGTTTTGGTTTTTCAAAACAGGAGTTCTTTATGTAGCTCTGTCTGTCCTGGAACTCACTGTATAGAAAAGGCTGCCTCCAAGGCAAGTGCCACTACACCAGGCCACAGTGCTGATTTTGAATTGCTTGGGTTTTTTTTTTGTTTGTTTTATTGTTTTTTTTTAAAAAGGGGTTCATTATTTGTTTACTTATCAATTGATTTTGAAGCCAGATCTCACCCTGTAGCCCAGACTGGACTTAATTTCATAGCAAATTTCTGAGTGCCATGATCACTGTCTTGAGTAACCATGCCTATATTGATTATATATACATTTGGTGTTCAAAGATAGTTAAGCAGATTTGCTCTGTGCTGTAAGTATAAAATACATACCAGGTTTCAAAGGTTTAATATGAAAGAAAGAATGAAAAACATTTCATTGTTATTTTTTGTATTGATTGTATGTTGCAAGGACATTTTGAATATGTAGTGATAAATGAAACAATACTGTCATCAATTTCACCTGTCACTTTGTGTTCTTTGTATGTATGGAAAATTTTAACTACAAAATATGAAATTTCTTTAGTTTTCTCTTTACAAAATTAAACATAAAATAAAAGACTTCTCATTTATTTTATTTGTTTTTCATGCAAATTACTTTGTATAGAACAATTTGTTGTATAGATCCAAGATGACTCAGTGAGTAGATATACTTGCACATGGATCTAACAACCTGTTTGATCCTCAGATCTCATAAGTTTGTGGAAGACGGTGGCTTTCTGAGAGAGTTGTCCTCTGGTGTCCATATGTATGCTTCTCTCTCTTTCTTTCTTTCTTTCTTTCTTTCTTTCTTTCTCTATCTATCTCTCTGTCTCTCTCTGTCTCTGTCTCTCTCTGTCTCTGTCTCTCTCTGTCTCTGTCTCTCTCTCTTTCTCTCTCTCACACACACATACACACACACACACACACTACCACCACCACCACCACCACACCTACCACCATCACCACCACTACCACAACAACAAATTAATTTAAAATCTCAAAAATATGTAGCTGCACTGTCTTCTAGCTTTGATATTTTCTGTTGGCATTAATTCTTGCCTTTATTTCTACAAATAATGTTCCTCCCACCCCCATGACTTCCTTTAAGCGTCTATTATTAGATTTCTATAGTATGAATGTGATGAACTTAGTTTTTTTCCTTTTGTTTTATCTTGTTTGAGGTTCTCTGGATTTCATGAACATGAACATGTGTATCAGTCCTTAATTTGAGAAATGCTGAATAAATGCTGTCATAATTTCTTTTCTCTCTTATGTTCTTTGGGATTGATGCCAATCCCACATATGATCAAATATATGTCACTAAAGTTTTATATTTTCCTTTTCTCACATTTTCCCTCTTTGTGTTGCAGTATGAGTAATTTTCATTATCTATCTTCAGGTTTACTAATCCTCTCCAAGGCTATGTCAGTTGTATCAATCAGCCCAGAAAAATGATTCTTATTTAAGACCACAATGTCTACTTTTTCAAAAGAATTTTTAATATTTATTTTTATGTGTATATGTTGTGTTTACTGTTTGTGCATTGAATGCATGCAGGTGTCCATGTAATCCAAAAGGCAATGTCAGGTATTCTAGAACTGGAGTTCCAAGCAGTTGTGAGTCACTTGATACACATGTGGGTAAATGGATCCAGGTCCTCTTCAAGAAGAACCCTTAATTGCAGAGCCATTTCTCCAGTCCCTGCAGAAATACCCTTTATGTCTGTTTTTTCATTCTTGATTATTTCAATATTATTTCTTACAGTTTCTCTGCTATATTACCCACTCTGCTGTATGTGCTAGCCACTGTTTCTGCTGGCATCTTTGATATATTAATCATAGTGCTTTTGAATACCCAGTCAGATAGTTCCAACATTTCCTACCTTATCTGAGTCTGGTAATGATGATTACTTAACCTCCTAGGTGTTGCTTTTTCCTCCTTTTCTGCATGCCTTGCAATATTTCTCCACAGCTGCACATGTGGTATAGGATAATGCAAAGTTAAGTAAATAGTTTTTCTGTGTGGAAATGGGAGTGCTTTCCTTTTGCTAGGCCCTTATCTAGTTCACGGTCTTCTGTTAATATCGTTAGGAGCTGGGCTTGTTGTGTGCATTTGTTGTTGCTATGGTTACCCTTAGTACACATAGGCTTAAAATTCCTATTCAGATACCTTGCTTGTAGGGCAGGTGGGGAGCATGGTTAATAGAGCAATGTCTATTTGAGTCTAGCTTTAAGACTTTTTGCTCTTCCACAGAAAAGGTTTCTCTATATTTTTGTTTCAGTTTCCTTTCTTGGCAGTATTCTATCATTCATTGTTATGAGAAGTTCTTTAGTTTGGTACTTAGGCTTATTGTGGCTTTATATTCAGATTTAAGATTGTTTTCTTATTTTTATTACTTACTAGAGAATTTCAAACAATGTATTTTGATCATAGTCACACTTCCCTTACCTCTTCCCAAATCCACCCAATCTTTCCTACAAAATGGACTTTGTATCTTTTTTTTAACTCTTACCCCATCATATACTGTTTGTGCTTCCCATATACCTTTTGGTTTGTGGCCCTCCACTGGAACCCAGTCAGCCCACCATGGGTCACAACCTTAAATTACATTGAATCTCCTTTGCTCATTGGCTATCAATTTTGAATAGCTCTTAGCAGTAAGTGGGACTTTGTGCCCACCTCCCCTCTCCATGTTGGGTGTTTGCCTGACTTGAGTCTACACAAGTCTTGCACATGCTGTTTCAACTGCTGTGACTTCATATGTACAGCTGCCCTGATGTGTCCATAAAACACTGTTTCCTTGTCATCCATCACCTCTGGCTCTTAGAATCTTTTGTCTGCTCTTCAGAAATGATCCCTGAACCTTGAGAGGAGCAGTTGTAATATGAATGTTTCACTTAAAGCACATTTGTACGTTCATTATTTCTACACCTTGACAAGTTGTAGGTCTCTGTGTTAATCATCATCTACTGATGGATGAGAGATACACTAATCTCTGGGTATAATGATAAGTCATTAAGACTCAATTTAATACTATATCCCTTTAGCAGAGTAATAATAATAGGGTCTCCCCTAAGGTTGATTGCCTACTATTCACAAGTTATTGGCTCCAGGTATGGATTTCAACTTGAAATTTAAATAAAACAAATATCAAATAAAAAATAAACAAATAAAAAAAGAAGCTTCCAGGTGAAGTTTCCATCATTTCTTTGATGGTTTCAGAGATATGGCCTTCTCTACTCTCTTGCCCATTCTTTGGCTTCAGTTAAGGACTCAGTATTTAAGTCCTTTAAAACACTCAAGTGTTTTAAAGTGTTGTGGAGATTATATCCAGACTTAACATTTTTTAACTGAAAATAACAGCTCAGCTTTCTCTCTCTCTCTCTCTCTCTCTCTCTCTCTCTCTCTCTCTCTCACACACACACACACACATACACACACGTACTGGGGAAGCCAAAGCAAGGGAACTGACAAGTGTGAGCTTTGTAGTGAGAAGCTGATAGAATTGTTTTTACTTTAAGAAGTTGAAGCCAGGTTTAGTCTTGTTCACTGTAATTCCAGTGCTTGGGATGCTGAGGCAGGAAGACTGTGAATTCAAGGATACATAGTGAGATACCATCTCCAAAATAAAGCCACTCACTGCTTCCTAAATAATAAAAACAAGAAAACAGAACATATTGTAAATAAAATTTCATTTAGTAACCTAAGCTATCAACATTACAGTTTAGCCACACTGTATTTCATACAATAGCAGTGATTTCCTATGGTAGTCACATCACTGACTGGGAACTATAGCTAATGATAGCATTGCAAGCAAGGATCAGACCACATATCACTGGGCTGGAAAAAGGTTTGATCAAACGTTAAAACTTAAGATATGATTTCTCCTGAATATATAGCACACAATCACAAAATTGAAAAATCATAAATCAAACTCCTGTAACTCAGAGACCCTCTCTCTATGAACTTGTATGTTTATTCTCAAATTTAATAGATATCATTCTCTTTTTATTCTTCTAGAATTTTCTTTTGTCACTGAACACTATATTATGAGATTTATTCATGAGAATTCATGTAGCTATACTTCTTTAGTGCCACACAGCATTACACTTGATGATTAAACAAAAATTTTCTATATTTCTTCAGTTCCCAATTTCTTGATGCTGTAAAAGTGCTGGAAAAACTGAAACTGATGCTTCTTTGTACATATGTTTTAGATTGTCTCTAGTGTATGTGCCTATAATTGGAATTGCTGGATTGATGTATTTCCTTATTTTCCACTTCATCAGTTCTTTCCAGATTGAACTGAGTGGTTATATTAGTTTAAATTCATTACCAGAGAATGAGAAACTCCTTGTACCATAGCCTCGAAAAATCAGTATTCTCAGATCTACAGTTAGAATATGTTTAGTCCCAGGAAGTGATCTTTTTTATGATTATGCTCTGGGGATTTAATTAAGTACTCATGGTTTCAAGACAAGCATTTTATAGGCTGAATCATCTCCCCAGTCCTAACAGCCACTTAAAAAAATCAGCTGAATTGGTCTATTCATCATAGCTTTAACTAATAATAAATAACAGCAATCAATATGATTTTATGTAAAAAGCTTTATATCTGGTAAGATATGCAACTTAGTTTTTCCTTCACATTTTCTCTTCAAAATTCTTGGCCTTTATCTCTTTTATGTAAATTTTAAAATCAGCTCTTCTAGTTCTATGTTTAAAACTGTTCTGGGATTAGGAATAGAATTATCTTGAATACATAACATTTTGAAAGAGAGAATAATTTATTTTAAAACACTGTGCCTGTGCTTGATTTGGAGTCACATATACTAAAATTAGAACAATACTGAGAAGATTAGCATGGCCTCTGGATAAAGATCACATGCAGATCCCTGACATGGTCCATATGGTTTTTGTCACTCTATTCACAATAATTAAGAAATAGAAACAACCAATGAATAGTGAAAATGTGGTACATATACACTACGGAATACTATTCAGCTGTAAAGGAAAAAAGGAATAATTAAATTTGCAAATAAATGTAGTTCTCATCCCTCTACAAAGAAACTTCTCTTTTCAGAAAATGGAGACCATTATAAAGAAAAGCACCAAAGGTCATGATACAGAGATCAACTAATTATAGGGAGGCCAACCTCAATAGATACATTTACAATACAATTGTGTACTGAAGGCTGCAGGAGCATTGAGGAATAAAGGTGGAAAGATTGTAAGAGTCAGAACAGGAAGACTGCTGTGAGATTCTAACTTCTAGAAATGATAGGGAAGGTACACTCATGATATTTTATCAATATGTCTGCCTAAACAAGACCTGAACAATGACAATAACAATAGACATGTTAATCCAGAAGTGGGAAATCACACCTATGTACTGCCCTATACACACCTAGCAGCTATTAAGAGAAGGAGAATTAGCCTATTCCAAGGATAAACACCATATTTAGTTATCTTATACAAAGTTGCCAGCTCTGAGATGGCAAGATACACACAGCATCATGAGGTGGACTCAGTAGGTTGTATTTACTTGTTTATATATTGTCTTAGTCACTATTTCATTACTGTGAAGAGACAGTATGACCAAAGCAACTCTTATTAAAGGAAGCATTTAATTGGGGTTTATTTCCAGTTTCAGAGGCTTAGTACATTGTCATCATGGCAGAGAATATGGTGACAGGCAGTCATAGTGCTAGAGAAATAGCTGAGAGCTTCATCCTAATCTACAATCAGAAAGAGAGAGAGAGAGAGAGAGAGAGAGAGAGAGAGAGAGAGAGAGAGAGAGAGAAACAAGGCCACACATCCTAATACTTCTTTTTTTTTTTTTACAATGTACACAGTTTTTATTTGTCAATTAATGGAGATGGGGTGTGGGAAGATTATTTACTTTTTTCCTCTGTTATTACATTTATTTTGTTAATATTTTGCTGAACACTTGGCTGTCTATGTTCACTAGTGATACTGAGTCATGGTTTTCTCATGTGTTTTTTCCTGGCATGGATATCTGGGTAACACAGGCCTCCTAATGTCAGTTTAAAGTATACATTTTTCACTCTTTAGACAAATTGGTATAAATTTTTGTTTAAGTGCTCAGCTATGAAATGCAGCAGGTGTCTTCTTCCTCACTATTGACCTGTCTAGATTTTCTACTTCTTTATGGTTCTGTCTTGACATGTTGCTAGCAATTTATGCATTTGTTTCTTGTTTTAAGAGTCTGTTGTTAGTCTGTAGTTACACATACTGCCCTCCTGATTCTTTGTATGTCTGTTATAAATTGTTATGGCTCCTCTTTCACTTTTCTTAGTGCTCTCCCTCCCCCTCCTCTCCCTCCCTCTCTCTTTCTTTCATTCTAATCTACCTGAAAGCTCATCACTTTGTGTTTATCCAAAAACAACTTTCAGTTGTGTTCATTTTTTTTAATTTAATTTAATTTTATTTTTTTAATTTACATTCCAAATCACTTCCCCTTTCCCGTTTCCTCCCTCCCCGAAAGTCCCATAAGCCCCCTTCCCTCCCTCTTTTCTCCGTTCAACCCCCTCTCATTACTCTGTCCTGGCGTTCCCCTACATCCAGTCTTTCCAGGACCAGGGGTCTCTCCTTCCATCTTTTTAGAAATCTATTGATATGCTGATTGTGTCTAGGGTATTCTGAGATTCTGGGTCAATATCCCCTTATCAGTGACTTCATACCATGTGTGATCTTTTGTGATTGGGTTACCTCACTAAGGATGATATTTTCAAGTTCTGACCATTTGCCTAGGAATTTCGTGAATTCATTGTTTTTAATTGCAGAGTAGTATTCCATTGTGTAAATATACCACATCTTCTGAATCCATTCCTCCGTTGAGGGACATCTGGGTTCTTTCCAGCTTCTGGCTATTATAAATAAGGCTGCTATGAATATAGCGGAGCATGTGTCCTTATTGCATGCAGGTAAAGTCTCTGGGTATATGCCCAGGAGTGGTATAGCCGGATCCTCCGGAAGTGTCATGCCCAGTTTTCTGAGGAGCCGCCAGACTGCTTTCCAGAGTGGTTGTACCAGCCTGCAATTCCACCAGCAGTGGAGGAGTGTTCCTCTTTCTCCACATCCTCGCCAACAACTGCTTAAAGAGTGCCACACTGGTGACTAATCATTCAAATAGATAAGCCTATAGAACCCATTCTTATTTAAACTACTATATATGTATAATAATAGTAATTAAAAAGAGGTCATCAATTTGATAGGGAGTGAAGCATATTTGAGGGGGTGGAGAAAAGAAAAGGAAGGGGGAAGTGATATAATCAGATTTTAATTAAAAAATGTAAAGGTGTGAATGTAAAAATTTCCCTTAATACCCAGATGGTGATGGCACATGCTTTTAATCCCAGAGCTTGGGAGGCAGAGGCAGGCAGATCTCTGAAGTTTGAGGCCAGCCTGATGTACAGAGTGAGTTCCAGGACAGCTGGGCTGTACAGAGAAAATCTGTCCTGAAAGAAAGTCACTTATTATTTAATTCATATAAAAGTAAGTAAGGAAATCTAAAATATAAACTGTTGAGCCTTACAATTAATCAATTCGAGAGGAACATTGCAGAAATTTGGACTGTAGGAAGGCGATGCCAGGATTGTAGGGCAGACCCCAGGTAGAGCTAGGCCCCCACCCCAAACTCTGCTGCTACAAATGTCAGCTGACAGACTCTTCAGTAAATAGAGCCTGGACAAAGATGAAAGAACTGATGCACAGGCTGTAAAATATAAAACTTGGAACAGTGCCCAAATAAAAAGACCACATGGCTGACGTACAGTGAGCCTGTGTGAATGGCACAGTTTGTATTTTTTTTAACTTCATCTGAAATGAATGTACATGTAATGGCATTTTCATGATTTGGAAGCTTATTTGGCTGGGGTCTTGCCCTAAGGGCACCCTTCCCTTTATTCCAGATCTAAAGAAGTGGACTTTCCTCAAGGGCACTAAACTCCTTATCTTTTTCAGTGAGCTTAATGTTGGCTCCAACATTAAGTTTCCTGGTGTGTTTTTTATTCTCTTCAAACTGTACCTTTTGTTTCTTTCTGCCCCACTTGCTCTTTCACACTGTGGACCTGAATAAGTTACTAATAATAACTATAACACCAATTCAATATTATGCTGTCTTGAAATTGCATCCACTGGGTGGTTTGTGGAGTGGGTAACTGGGAAGGGGGATATCATTTGAAATGTAAACGAGTAAAATAATTAATTAAAAAAGAAATTGCATTCACCAAAGAAATGAGTGCATGTTTAATTTAACCTTGGGAAAGTTTTTAGGACAAGGACAGAAGCCAGCTATATTTCTTGTCAAAATACCACAATAAAGGCCTCTATCCCAATTACTAATTATGTTCATCTCTGAAACCTCTTGATCTGTGCCTTCACAGTCCATCTTGCTCTCAGTACTACTATTTTCCAAGTTACTACTAGGATGGACCCTTACGCTCTGGTTATAGTATTCATCTACTTTTCCAAAATCCTCCACATTCCAAGAAAGAAAGAAGGAAAGAAAGAAAGAAAGAAAGAAAGAAAGAAAGAAAGAAAGAAAGAAAGAAAGAAAGAAAGAAAGAAAGAAAGAAAGAAAGAAAGAAAGAACAGCAACAACAAAAAGCAACATGGTCAGCTTTTTCATAGCAATGCCTATTCACTCTCTGGTACCAACTTCTGTATTCAAGTTAATTTTCTCTTGCTGTGCTAAACCACCATGACTAAGGCAACTTAAGGAAGAAAGAGCTTATATTGACTTATAGTTCCAAAGGGACAAAAGTCGATGATGGTAGAATGGAGCCATGGCAATAAGAGACAGGTGTGGTGGCAGGAACAAGCTAAGAGCTTCCTTCTTGAACCACATGCAAGAAGCAAAGAGAAAGAGCAAACTGTAGTGGAATGAATCTTTTCATCTCAAAGCCTGTTCCCATCAACATAATTCTTGCAGCCAAACCATACGTCCTAAACCTCCACAAACTGTGCTACTAAGGACCAAGTAATCAAATACTGAATCTTGTGGGGGACAGTTCTCATTTAAACCACCACAGCAATAGTAATTTTTCCGAGCTTTTCTTATGAAGAGTCCCTTGATTTTTCTATACAAGATCCTTATTGTCTAAAAATAAGAAGATATTGATTTTCTCTTGTCAATTCTTACAGAATTCTTTAAAATATTTATCAAACTTTTTATTCATGTGTGTGTATATGTATAATCATACATGTATGCATGTCCATGTGCATGTCCATGTAGATGTCCACAAAAGGCCATAGTAGGGCATTGGATCTCCTGAACCAGGAGTTAGATGTAATTGTAAACCTCCATGTGGGTACTGGGAATTGAACTCAAGTCCTCTTCAAGAGCAGTAAGCAGCCTTAAATGCTGAGCCATTTCTCCAGCCTCTGATTCTCATAACTCTTAGTTCTTTTGTGGTTTTATTGAATTAGGTAGGACATCCAGTATGATACTAAATAAGAGGTATTCTTCATATATACCTGACTTGATTGTGAATCTTGTAATTTCATTTGTAAGTGCTAATATATATATAGATATATATGTATATATATATATATAATTATAATATGTGACATTCTATAGCATATATAAAAACACATTATCCAAAAGAAAATATATTCTATTTTGATCATAATTTGCTAAGTTGTGTGTGTGTGTGTGTGTCTGTGTGTCTGTGTGCATGCCTGGGTTCATTCATGTGTGCATACATGTGTACAAGCACATTTCCATAGCATGTTCATATTTCTGTGCATGCATATGGAGGCCAGAGATCAACATCAGATGTTTCAGTTCTCATTATTCTCCACTTATCTTTTAAGACAGTAGAACCTGGGCAACTCACCAATTTTATTAACCTGGCTAGCCAGCAAGCTCCAGGTACCATCCTTTATTTGCCTTTCCAGTGTTGCTGTTACAGGTGCATGCTGCTATGTTTGACATGTTTATGTGGATTCTGGGGATCTTACTCAGTTCCTCATGTATGTGTGGCAAGCACTTTACCAACTGAACCATCTCCAGACTGGTAATTTTCAAATTACAGATTAATGTTGTCACCAATTGAATAGCTTTTCATCATTTATATGATTGTATGGTTTTCTTTTATTAGTTCATTAAAAATAATAATTCAGTGTATTTTGAATTTTAAATATTCTTTTAAAAAGTAGGGTGGTTTTTTATGTTTTGTTTTGTTTTGTTTTTTGAGACAGGGTTTCTCTGTGCAGCCCTGGTTGTCCTGGAACTCACTCTAAATACCAGGCTGGCCTCTACCTACCAAGTGCTGGGATTAAAGGCCTGCACCACCACTGCCCAGCTTTAAAAATTAGTTTTTATTTTATGTGTATGGGTGTTTTAGCTTTTATATATCTGTGTATCTTGTGTGCTGAGCCCACAGAGGACAGAGAGGGTATCAGATCCCTTGGAACTAGAGTTACAGATGTTTGTGACTTGCTGTGTCAGTGGCAGGAATTGACCTCACGTCCTCTGGAAGAGGAATCAGTGCTCTTAACTGCTGAACTCCCTAGCCCTAAATATTAAATATTTTTAATTTTTAGGAACAATCTTGCTCAGTGGTGTATTTACTTTTTATAGATTACCGGATTTTCTCAATAGTTAAGGCTGTCCTAGAATTCACTATACAGACCGTAGTGGACTTCAACTCAGCAATTCTACTTAACTCTCCTAAGTGCCAGTATTACAGATGTGAACCATTGTGAACTGTCATGTGTTATTTATTAATCTTTTTGCTCATTAGGCTGTTGAGTTCCTAAAAACAGAATTTTACTATGTATACCATACTGGTCTTAGAATTCATTATGTAGAGATGGTTGTCTTCAAACTCCTTATCTTCTCACCTCTGTCTCCCAAATGCTTGGATTATAGTTGTATACCACTGTGTGCAGCCAAATTCTCTGTCTCTCTGTCTGTTTGTCTGTCTGTCTGTCTGTCTGTCTGTCTCTCCTTTCCTTCCCCCTTTCTCTTTGTATATGTATCATATGCACATTTGTGTAGTTTTATGTGGGACATATGGAGGCTAGCCCATCTTTTTTTTAGGATAAAAAATATTTTAAACATATATGAGTGTTTTGCCCGTATGTATGTATGTATGTATGTATGTATGTATGTATATCACATATATGCAGTGTCCCTGGAGATCATGTCTCCAGCTTCTTCATCTTATTTTGAGATTGGGTCTCTCATTGAACCCAAAGTCACTGTTTGCTAGGCTAGCTAGCCATCTAGCTCCTGGGGTCCACTTGTCTCCATGTCAGGTGTTGTAGAGACATATTCATTCCAGACTTTTTATGTGAGTTCTGGGACTTTGAACCAAACTCCTCTTGATTTCAGAGCAGCTGCTTTTATCCGTGGGGAAGGAGCCTTGCCCTCAGCCCCTGATATATTAATCTTTTGAGATTAGTGTAAACCTGTTTATTCAAAATACAGGCTGCTTGGAATTTTTGTTATTATTTATCATCATTATTATTTTTGGTTAAAGTTGTATGAGAGTTCATAAATAACTTTGATATTTCTAATTTCCTAAATATTTAGAATTAATTAAGAATACTTGGGTCATCATCAAAAATTCGTGTTCTTTGACTTTGACGATTGATTAAAATTTAAACATTTTAAAGTTAATTATTCATTTTAGCTGCTATTTTATCATGAGCCAATTTGGAAAAACTAACTAATGTTTAAAAGATATAAATTTTATCAGCTCTAAAAATAAGTATTTACGGTACTTATGTTTAATTTAAAAACTTCTGTGGGTGATTAGGTCTCTGTCCTAACCCCCTAGTCTTATAGGTTTTACCTTTTATTTCTTTTCAATATTAACTAGTTTTACTAGAAACTGGACCATTTTCCTAGTATTTTAAGGCTGCCTTTCATTTGGTGATGCCGCTTTCTTCATTTCCATTTTATTGGTATCTGATCTTAGACTGTTATTACAATCCTTGTATTTTATTTTATTTTATTTTATTTTATTTTTAAGTCAAGGGTATTCCTGGCTGTCCCAGAACTCACTTTGTAGACCAGGCTCACCTCAAACTCATAGAGATCTGCATGCCTCTGCCTCCTGACTACTGGGATTAAAGGTATGCACCAAGATGAAGGTTTGATTTGTTATTTATTTTTTTTAGATCCCTAGAGTAAATCCATAGCTTATATATTTTCAGTCTTTTAAAAAAATTGTTTGGAGTTAGTTCAACATTTCTGCCCATATTTCCTCAGTTGACTTAAGTACTACTGGAATGATTTTTAGGAAGTTTTCATTTCCTCTGCCTATGTGGGTAAACATGTGCAAACACATGTGTGTGCGTGTGCATGTGGAGACCAAAGGTCAACCTTGAATGTTGTTCTTATGGAGTCTTTGACCTTGTTTTGTTGAGACAGGTTGTTCCCCAGACCCCCTGAGTCAGGCACTTACTATATAGCCCTGGTTGGCTGTAGCTTGCTATGTAGACCAGGATGACAGTGAACTTCCAGAGATCTACCTGCTTCTGTCCCTAAATGTTCTGGTGTTCAAATCTGTCCTCTGCTATTTATATGTTATAAATATAAGGAAAGATTTTCTTGAATTTCCAAAATCAAAAGGATGATGATGACAGGGTGTTGATAGTGATGGTGATGAAGGTTTTTAATTCATAGACTTTTTTGTGAGAATAAAAATTCATTATTACATGCAAAACATTTAATGAAGTATATAGCACACTATAAATATTGGCAGATATTATGATTAATATTCACTTACTGCTATTTTGTATATATGTATGTACATATGTATGTATGTATGTATGTATATTTATCTGTTTTCTTGTGTATCTTAGTTAGGGTTTTACTGCTGTGAACAGACACCATGACCAAGGTAAGTCTTATAAAGGACAACATATATTTGGGGATAGCTTACATGGTCAGAGTTGCAGTCCATTATCATCACTGTAGGAGCATGGTAGCATTTAGGCAGGCATGGTGCAGACAGAGCTGAGAGTTCTACATCTTCATCTGAATGCTGCTAGGGGAAGACTGACTCCCAGGCAGCTAGGATGAGGGTCTTAAGCCCACAACAACAGTAACACACCTACTCCAACAAAGCCACACCTCCAAATAGTGCCATTCCCTGGGTCAAGCATATCCAAACCATGACATTCCACTCCTGGCCCTTATAGGCTTGTTCAAACACATGAGTCTATGGGGGCCATACATAAACATAGCATAATGCAAGATACATTTAGTCCAACTTCCAAAGTCCCCATAGTATATAGCAGTCTCTAAAATGTTAAAAGTCCAAAGTTCAACGTCTCTTCTGAGATCCATCCAATCACTTAAATGTAATCCCCCCAAAAAAGACAGAAAATCAGCTGAGCAAACTCCAAACTCTGCATCTCTATGTCTGATGTCAAAGCAGTCTTTAGATCTCCAACACTTTTTTCATCTATGTTGACTATAACAAACTTCTTTCTCCTGGTCTGGTTCCACTCCCTGTTAGCAGCATTCCTCAGCAGATATCCTACAGCTCTGGAATCTTGAATGTCTTGGAGTCTCCAAGCCATCTTTAATGTTACCACTTCTTTTTTCAATGTCTGGGATCCACATATGATCTTCTGGGCTCCGCTAAAGGGCTGGCATCACTTCTCCAGCTCTGCCCTCTGTAGCACTCTAAGCTCAGGTTGATCCACTCCACTGCTGATGCTGTTCTTGGTGATCATCCAATGGTAGTGGCATCTCCATATGCTGGGGTCTTCCACTTCAACTAGGTTTCACCAATAAGCTCTCATGGGCCCTCCAGATGGTGTCAAGCCTCAACTCCTTTGCATGATCCCTTCAGTCCTGGGCCATCAACTACAACTGAATTTGCACCTTCATCAGTGGCCTTCCATGGCCTCTCACACTGCCAAGCTTTAGCTATGTTTCATGGCCCCTTCATGCCTTCAAAACCAGTACCACCTGGGTGCCTCTTACACATTACCAAGTACAGTGGCTGCACGGGGTATAATCTTGGCTATCTCTGGAACTCATCATTTTTGTGCTCTCAAAAAACACTTCTCAGAAGATTTTACCTCAGTGATGCTTGTCTCTTCTTAATGACCTCTAATTTCTTAGCTCTAGCTAACCAGCATCAATTGTCCCAGTAACCCCCTTTTCCTCTTGACAATAAAACCAGAGACACATGGCCAAAGTTGATAAGTTGTGCTATTTGTAGAGAGTCATATTGAAGTGCTTTATCACATGGCAGCTATCATTCAGCTCCAGAAACCAGTGAGCTACACCTCCCCCCAACCTGGTGGAGCTGGCAGAGCTCCAGGAACAAGCCTTTTGTCACACCTCAGCCTCCCGCAAAGCAACAGACCCTATGGGGTCAACTTCCTCGAGGAACCATGGAGCCAAGGGCCTGCTGAGAAGCGCTGAAAAGACTCTGCAACCCTTGGAGAGAGGGTCACGCCTACGGTGCATGTATTGTCACTCTTATCCCCCAAGTAAAGAGAGATTTTGTACAGCCATGCACTAATGTCTCTGTGTGTTCTCTTTCTCTCAACCCCCATCATTTCATTCCTCAGCTCTTCCTCCACGGAAAACCCGCTTGTGTGAAATTCCCAGGAAGCTTCCTCTTTTCCAACTCTTTTGCTAAATTTGGCTATCCTGGCTCTTGTTCCAATTTTTCTTTTTTTTTTCTCTTTTTTTTTTATTTTATTTTTTTAATTTACATTCCAAATCACTTCCCCTTTCCCGTTTCCTCCCTCCCCGAAAGTCCCATAAGCCCCCTTCCCTCCCTCTTTTCTCCATTCAACCCCCTCTCGTTACTCTGTCCTGGCGTTCCCCTACATCCAGTCTTTCCAGGACCAGGGGTCTCTCCTTCCATCTTTTTAGAAATCTATTGATATGCGGATTGTGTCTAGGGTATTCCGAGATTCTGGGTCAATATCCCCTTATCAGTGACTGCATACCATGTGTGTTCTTTTGTGATTGGGTTACCTCACTAAGGATGATATTTTCAAGTTCTGACCATTTGCCTAGGAATTTCGTGAATTCATTGTTTTTAATTGCAGAGTAGTATTCCATTGTGTAGATATACCACATCTTCTGAATCCATTCCTCCGTTGAGGGACATCTGGGTTCTTTCCAGCTTCTGGCTATTATGAATAAGGCTGCTATGAACATAGTGGAGCATGTGTCCTTATTGCATGCAGGTAAAGTATCTGGGTATATGCCCAGGAGTGGTATAGCCGGATCCTCCGGGAGTGTCATGCCCAGTTTTCTGAGGAACCGCCAGACTGCTTTCCAGAGTGGTTGTACCAGCCTGCAATTCCACCAGCAGTGGAGGAGTGTTCCTCTTTCTCCACATCCTCGCCAACAACTGCTGTCTCCTGTGTTTTTGATCTTAGCCATCATGACTGGTGTGAGATGGAATCTCAGGGTTGCTTTGATTTGCATTTCCCTAATGACTAAGGATGATGAACATCTCTTTAGGTGCTTCTCAGCCATTAGATATTCTTCAGGTGAGAACTCTTTGTGTAGCTCTGTACCCCATTTTTTAATAGGGTTACTTGCCTCTCTGGAGTTTAACTTCTTGAGTTCTTTGTATATATTGGATATTAGCCCTCTGTCGGATGTAAGGTTGGTAAAGATCATTTCCCAGTTAGTTGGTTGCCACTTTGTCTTTTTGACAGTGTCTTTTGCCTTGCAAAAACTTTGTAATTTAATGAGGTCCCATTTGTCTATTCTTGATCTTAGAGCATAAGCTATTGGAGTTCTGTTCAGGAAATTCTCCCCTGTGCCCATATGTTCAAGGTTCTTCCCTAGTTTCCCTTCTATTAGTTTCAGTGTGTCTGGTTTTATGTGGAGATCTTTGATCCACTTAGAATTGAGCTTAGTGCAAGGAGATAAGGATGGGTCAATTTGCATTCTTCTGCATGTTGACCTCCAGCTGAGCCAGCACCATTTGTTGAAAAGGCTATCTTTTTTCCACTGGATGGTTTTAGCTCCTTTGTCAAAGATCAAGTGACCATAGGAGTGTGTATCCATTTCTGGGTCTTCAATTCTGTTCCATTGATCTACATGTCTGTTACTGTACCAATACCATGCAGTTTTTAACACTATTGCTCTGTAGTACAGCTTGAGGTCCGGGATACAGATTCCCCCAGAGGTTCTTTTACTCTTGAGAATAGTTTTAGCTATTCTGGGTTTTCTGTTACCCAGATGAATTTTTGAATTGCTCTTTCTAACTCTATGAAGAATTGAGTTGGGGTTTTGATGGGGATTGCATTGAATCTGTGTATTACTTTTGGTAAGATGCTCATTTTTACTATATTAATCCTGCCAATCCATGAGCATGGCAGATTTTTCCATCTTCTGAGGTCTTCTTCAATTTCTTTCTTCAGAGACTTGAAGTTCTTGTCATACAGATCTTTCACTTCTTTGGTTAGAGTCACGCCAAGATACTTAATATGGTTTGTGGCTATCGTGAAGGGTATTATTTCTCTTACTTCTTTCTCAGCCTGCTTATCCTTTGAGTATAGGAAGGCTTCTGACTTGCTTGAGTTGATTTTATATCCGGCCACTTTGCTGAAGTTGTTTATCAGCTGTAGGAGTTCTCTGGTGGAGTTCTTTGGGTCGCTTATGTATACTATCATATCATCTGCAAATAGTGATAGTTTGACTTCTTCCTTTCCAATTTGTATCCCTTTGACCTCTTTTTGTTGTCTAATTGCTCTAGCTAGAAATTCAAGTACTATATTGAAAAGATATGGAGAGAGAGGGCAGCCTTGTCTAGTCCCTGATTTTAGTGGGATTGCTTCAAGTTTCTCTCCATTTAGATTGATGCTGGCTACCGGTTTGCTGTAAATTGCTTTTACTATGTTTAGATATGGGCCTTGAATTCCTGATCTTTCCAAGACCTTTAGCATGAAAGGATGCTGAATTTTGTCAAAAGCTTTCTCAGCATCTAATGAGATGACCATGTGGTTTTTTTCTTTGAGATTGTTTATGTAGTGGATTACATTGATGGATTTCCTTATATTGAACCATCCCTGCATCCCTGGGATGAAGCCTACTTGATCGTGGTGAATGATCATTTTGATGTGTTCTTGGATTCGGTTGGCAAGAATTTTATTATTTTTGCATCGATATTCATAAGAGAGATTGGCCTGAGATTCTCTTTCTTTGTTGGATCTTTGTGTGCTTTTGGTATTAGTGTAATTGTGGCTTCATAGAACGAGTTGGGTAGTGTTCCTTCTGTTTCTATTTTGTGGAACAGTTTGAAGAGTATTGGTGTTAGGTCTTCTTTGAAGGTCTGATAGAATTCTGCACTAAAACCATCTGGACCTGTGCTTTTTTTGGTTGGAAGACTTCCAATGACCACTCTATTACTTCAGGGGTTATAGGACAGTTTAAATGGTCTATTTGATTCTGATTTAATTTTGGTACTTGGTATCTGTCAAGGAAATTATCCATTTCCTCGAGATTTTCTAGTTGTGTTGAATACAGGTTTTTGTAGTAGGATCTGATGATTTTTTGAATTTCCTCAGTTTCTGTTGTTATCTCTCCCTTTTCGTTTCTGATTTTATTAATTTGGATACTATCTCTGTGCTCTCTGGTTAGTCTGGCTAAGGGCTTATCTATCTTGTTGATTTTCTCAAAGAACCAACTCCTCGTTTTGTTGATTCTTTGTATGGTTTTATTTGTTTCTACTTGATTGATTTCAGCCCTGAGTTTGATGATTTCCTGCTTTCTACTCCTCTTTGGTGTATTTGCTTCTTTTTGTTCCAGGGCTTTCAGGTGTGCCATTAAGCTGTTAGTGTATGCTGTCTCCCGTTTCTTTTTGGCGGCACTCAGGGCTATGAATTTTCCTCTTAGCACTGCTTTCATTGTGTCCCATAAATTAGGGTATGTTGTGCCTTCATTTTCATTAACTTTCAAAAAGTCTTTGATTTCTTTCTTTATTTCCACCTTGACCAAGTTATCATTGAGTAGAGCATTGTTCAGCCTCCATGTGTACGTGGGTTTTCTTTTATTTTTGTTGCCATTGAAGACCACCCTTCTTCCATAGTGATCTGATAGGAGGCATGGGATTAGTTCGATCTTCTTGTATCTGTTGAGGTCTGATTTGTGACCAATTATATGGTCAATTTTGGAGAAGGTACCATGAAGAGCTGAGAAGAAGTTGTATTCTTTAGCTCTAGGATGAAATGTTCTATATAGATCAGTTAGTTCCATTTGGTCCAAGGCTTCAATTAGATTCACTGTGTCCCTGTTTAGTTTCTGCTTTCCTGAACGATTCATTTCAGAGAGCGGGGTGTTGAAGTCACCCACTATTATTGTGTGCGGTGCAATGTGTGCTTTGAGTTTTAGTAAAGTTTCTTTTACGAATGAGGGTGCCCTTGCATTTGGAGCATAGATATTCAGAATTGAGAGTTCTTGATGGTGGAATTTTCCCTTGATCAGTATGTAGTGTCCTTCTGTGTCTTTTTTGATGACTTTAGGTTGAAAATCAATTTTATCCGATATTAGGATGGCTACTCCACCTCGTTTCTTGTGGCCATTTGCTTGTAAAATTGTTTTCCAGCCTTTTACTCTGAGGTAGTGTTTGTCTTTGACACTGAGGTGCATTTCCTGCATGCAGCAAAATGCTGGGTCCTGTTTACGTATCCAGTCTGCTAGTCTATGTCTTTTAATTGGGGAATTGAGACCATTGATATTAAGAGAGATTAAGGCATAGTGATTATTGCCATCTGCCATTCTTGACGCTATCTTTATGTTTGAGTGGTTATCTACTTTTGGGTTTGATTCAAGAAGGTTATTATCTCATTTTTTCCAGGGTGTTGTTTCTCTCCCTGTATTGGAGGTTTCCACCTATTATCCGTTGCAGGGCTGGATTTGTGGAAAGATATTGTGAAAATTTGGTTTTATCATGGAATATCTTGGTCTCTCCATCTATGGTGATTGAGAGTTTTGCTGGGTATAGTAGTCTAGGCTGGCATTTGTGCTGTCTTAGTGTCTGCATGAGATCTGCCCAGGATCTTCTGGCTGTCATAGTCTCTGGTGAGAAGTCTGATGTGATTCGGATAGGTCTTCCTTTATATGTTACTTGGCCCTTTTCTCTTACTGCTTTTAGTATTTTTTCTTTGTTTAGAACATTCGGTGTTTTGATTATTATGTGACGGGAGGTATTTCTGTTCTTGTCCAGTCTGTTTGGAGTTCTGTAGGCTTCTTGTACGTTCATCGGCATCTCTCTCTTTAAGTTAGGGAAGTTTTCCTCCATAATTTTGTTGAAGATGTTTACTGGCCCTTTAAGTTGCAAATCTTCACTCTCATCTATACCTATAATCCTTAGGTTTGGTCTTCTCATTGTGTCCTGGATTTCCTGGATGATTTGGGTTACACGTTTTTTGCATTTTGCATTTTCTTTGACTGTTGAGTTGATGCTTTCTATGGAATCTTCAGCACCTGAGATTCTTTCTTCCATCTCTTGTATTCTATTGTTGATGTTTGCATCTATGACTCCTGATTTCTTCCCAAGGTTTTCTATCTCCAAAGTTGTCTCCCTTTGTGATTTCTTAGTTGTTTCTACTTCCTTTTTTAGTTCCTGGATGGATTTGCTGAGATCCTTCACTTGTTTGTTTGTATTTTCCTGTATTTCTTAAGGTATTTTTGCATTACCTCTTTCAGGATTTCTTCCTGATGACCCACGTTCTCCTGCATTTCTCTGAGCGATTTTTGTGTTTCCTCCTCATGGGATTCCATCTGTTGATCCATCGTCTCCTGCATTTCTTTAAGCAGTTCTTGTGTTTCCTTTGTAAGGGCATCTAACCGTTGATTCATTTCTTTAAGCAATTTTTGTGTTGCCTCCTTATGGGCATCCATCTGTTGACCCATATTCTTCTGCATTTCTTTATGCAAATTTTGTGATTCCTTTGTGAGTGCATCTACCCGTTGATTCATCTCGTTAAGCGATTTTTGTGTTGTCTCCTTGTGCGCCTCCATCTTTTGATCCATGTTCTCCCGCATTTCTCTAAGCGATTTTTGTGTTTCCTTTGTAAGGGCTTCTAACCATTGATTCATGGTGTCCTGTAACTCTTTATGATATTTATTTGTGTCCTTCTTGTGATCCTCTAATAGGATCATGAGAAGTGATTTTAAATCCAGATCTTGTCTTTCGGGTGTGGTGGGGTATCCAGGACTTGCTGCTGTTGGAGAGTTGGGTTCGAATGGTCCCACATTACTTTGATTTCTGTTAGTAACATTCCTACGTTTGCCTTTTGCCATCTGGATACCTCTGGTGTTAGTTGGTTCTGCTGCCACTGGCTGTTGGTTGGACCTCCTGTGAGCCTGCAAAGCTATTTCTGCCCCCCCTGGATTACCAGGATTCCCTTGGCACCGATTTCTGGGGCCTGCCTGATCCTGAGTGACTTTGGAGCCCTAATGTGTCTTGCCCCAAGTGATCTTATATTGGGGAGGCCTTGCACATCTAAAGGCTCAGCCTAGTGGATTCCTGGAGCAGAGGTCGCCAAAGGGAGGCTGGTAGGCTCCTGCCCTGTGCAGGGGTGTGTGATCTCTCCTGGGGGGGGAGGGGGCGTCCCTCTGCCAGGCAGAAGTCCCACAGCAGAGCTAACGTGCTGGTTACTGCAGATCTGCCCAGCACTTGGGAGCCGCACACACACAAGCTGCCCGAGACCCAAGCGACATTATGCCTGTCTGTCTCAGAACCTGGCTGTCCCAACCTCCCAGTCACTGGAGCAAAGATGGCGGAGGGCACTCTCCGTGGTGCCGCTCACCCTGTAGACGCGATGGCCCGCCGATCTTGCACCCAGACGACCACAGCGCTGACCCGTTCTCGGGCACAGATGGAAGCCCCAACAGGCCGTGTCCCAAGTGATGTTATATTGGGGATAGGGAGCTTGGGGTACCTGTCTCTTCAGCGCAGTCTGCGGGAACAGAGGTCGGGGAAGGAAAGCTGTTAGGCTCCCGCCTAGTGAGGGGTCCCTCTGCCAGGCAGAAGTCCCACAGCAGAGCTGGCGAGCTGGTCACTGCAGATCAGCCCCGCACCTGGGAGCCGCACACACACAAGCCGCCCGAGACCCAAGCGACATTATGCCTGTCTGTCTCAGAACCTGGCTGTCCCAACCTCCCAGTCACTGGAGCAAAGATGGCGGAGCTCCAATTTTTCTTAGTCAGGGTTTCTGTTCCTGTACAAAATATTATGACCAAGAAGCAAGTTGGGGACTAAAGGGTTTATTCAGCTTACACTTCCATGTTGCTGTTCATCACCAAAAGAAGTCAGGACTGGAACTCAAGCAAGTCAGGAAGCAGGAGCTGATGCAGAGGACATGGAGGGATGTTACCTACTGGCTTGCTCAGCTTGTTTTCTTATAATACCAATAGCCCAGGGATGGTACCACCCACAATGGGCTGGACCCTCCCTCTACCCTCCCATCCCCCACCCCCATTGCTAATTGAGAAAATGCTTTACAGCTAGATATCATGGAGGTATTTCCTCAAGGGAGGCTCCTTTTTCTGTGATAACTCCAGCTTGTGTTAAGTTGACACAAAACCAGCCAGTACATTTTGTTGGTACATCTTAAGACCTGAGGTTGATATAGGTCTTCTTGAATCACTCTCCATATTAGTTTTTGAAGCTGTGTGTAACAGCTAGACTGGCTGGCCAGAGATGCCCTAGGATCTCCCTGTCGCTGCCTTCCCTGCCCTGGGATTATAGACACTCACCACCATGCTTGACTTATATGTGGATTCTGGTGCTTGTCCTTAAGCATGGCACAACCACTTTTCCAACTGAGCCATCTCCCTGTAATGAATTGGCAAACTGTCTTGTGCTGTTTGAGCTCACAGAAAAGCAAGGCTGGCAGCCTCCCTCATTGGTCTCTCTGTTTCAAACACAAGCATGTTCATTTTAGAATATCCTCCACAGTTCCTTGTATTAAGTAGGCCAGCCCCATCAATTCTGTGACCAGGAGAGTAAAGAACAGCAAAACAGCTCAATAGGAAAGCTATTGTGTCCTTGAAAACAGCTAGAATTCA
Source organism: Tokudaia tokunoshimensis (assembly GCA_036184795.1). Lineage (NCBI taxonomy): Eukaryota > Metazoa > Chordata > Mammalia > Rodentia > Muridae > Tokudaia > Tokudaia tokunoshimensis. The sequence goes on along the minus strand of BTHU01000023.1, from coordinate 2,429,535 downwards.
ACCATTTCTAACAGGGGCTATGATTTCTACCTCATGATATAAAAATGCCTGTATTGGGAGCATGAAACCTAAGTTCAGCCATGGAAAACACACATACATGGAGAGGACAGAGAGGACTCTGCACCAGAAACTGAATGGGGATACTCTAGTTGACAGTCTCAATTTCCCCAGTGGGTTTCTGCTGGATGCTTATAAGTACCTGTTCTAGTGTCCTTATTTGTGTGCTGCTTATTTGTTCTTTTGCATGGAAACCTCACACAAGAGGACATTCTGCTAGGCACAGAACAGTCTCTAAATTGCAAACTCCTGTTGGCCTTCTCCATAAAGCTTCCCCAGCCAATTTCTGTTGGATGTTTGTAAGTGGGGTTGGGTGATGTGTTTATTTGCTCTCTCAATAGGGTTACTCCAGCCATCTCTACTGAATATTGTGAACTCCCAGTTTGATGAAGCCTCACTATACATCTATGCTGCTTCTCTCTATCTGGTACTCACTACCTATTCTTTAACTTATGCTTACTATTACTTAATAAACGAACTCATTCAAAACACAAAGCTTAGCTATTTTAGATCATTGTATGGGTCATCCAACATGTTCCCCAGCCATAAATGCTTTATTTCTCAAGAGAAAACATGTTATTTTTATGGTATTCAACATGTTGTATCAATTTTAGTATTTATCCATATTGCTTCCTCCATACAAATTCCAAGTTTTTTTCTTTTTGAGTGATAATTGGGTTGCTTATGAAATCAGGTTGAAACTATTTCAATCCAGTCTTTAAAAGATAGCCTTATCTTCTGCTGAAAAATAACTCTTGCTTTCTGTAACTTGCCTTATTTCTTATGTAGCTTTCCAAGTGACCTTAAAGATCAACTTTCCAAATCTGGTGGTTTGCTGTTTTCTTACATTTTTTTTCTTGTTTCAATGAGTATGTAACGATTTATTCTTTTTTTTAAAGATTTATTTATTATTATATGTAAGTATACTGTAGCTGTCTTCAGACACACCAGAAGAGTGCGTCAGATCTTATTACGGATGGCTGTGAGACACCATGTTGTTGCTGGGATTTGAATTCAGGACCTTCAGAAGAGCAGTCAGGCTCTTAACCGCTGAGCCATCTCTCCAGCTACGATTTATTCTTCTAAACAAATTTCATTATTCACCTGAGGGTTCTTATGTCTTTCCAATTCGGGAAAGTTATTAATTATTTTTGTCTTAGAAAAAGTATTTTGTAGCACACTGGCCTCAAACTTGCTATGAAGTGAACAGTGCCTTTGAGGAGACAGGCATATACCACCTTGCCCACTTTATTGAGTGCTAAGAAGTAAAATCAGGACTTCCTATACGTTAGGCAATCATTCTACCAACTGACCTACATATCCAACCCATGCTCTTATTTTGTAAGTGATCAAAATAATGGTTCTCATGTAATTCTGTCCATTTCTTCTTAGGGAAACTTTCTGGCCTTGTGTTAGGTTTTTTCAGCCTATTCATACACTCTTAAATGATTATATTTTGAAAGACTACCCTATTTGGGGGGTCTTTCAGTGTATTCATCCTTTAATTTATCCTATCAAGTTTTTTACTTTAATGATATTTTAACTTAATTCATTTTTTCCTGAGTGCATGAATGTATGTGGGTGTACATGTTTGTGTGAGCATGGGCAGATGCCACATGAGGACATTGGTCATTGTGTTCTATCACGCTTTGCCTTCTTCCCTCAAGACAGGTGTTGGGAGGTGGTCTGTGCACAGGCAGCCTGGTTCTCAGGTAGAGCAAGGACTTTCAACCCCGGGACCCGGTAGGGGGTGGCTTCTACCTACAATCTTGTGGGCGGAACTTCCACCTGCATGGGATGGGAGGAGTTCAGTCACCGCCCCCTGGAACTTAGCTCCTGGTTGCAGTTGCAACCTCCCCAGGAGAGACGTGTGGCTACCAGTCATTGTGGTCCCAAGCCCCTCCCACATGTAAATAAGGTTTCCCTAAACTCTCAATCCAAGCCAATGAGTACCTGCTGCCAAACCCCAGAGCATCCCCAAATCATATATAAATCCCAAACTGAATCCTAGAGAATAATAAAGGGTGTTTGAAGATTACTCTGGCCGTCTGGGAGGTTTTATCACAAAGAGCTGTAACACACTGGAAGAGGTTCTCTCTCCCGGAACACTGTCGGCTGCTCCACTGTCGGCCGCTCAGTCGCAACCTTTCCTGGCTAGGCGGCCTTCGCCAGCCTCAGACCGACCGGATCGGCACAGAGCAGCGTGGGCAAACCCCCGCACCCGCTTTCGGCGTGGCTTCTGCACAGAAGCCCACAGACAGGGTCTCTTCCTGAACTTAGACGTGCCTGCTTTTCTAGTTATCACCCTGTCTCTGCCCTCTGCCTCTGCCTAGCCAAGCATTGGGATTACAGATCTGCAATTCTGCACCCAGTTTTGACTTAAGGGCTGGGCATCTGAACTCAGGTCCTCATGACTGCAAGAGAAAATGCTACTACTTACTGACTCATCTCCCTAACACCTTGATGGCATTTTTAATAGAATTACCTTTTCAAACTACTTGTCTGTTATTTCATTTGTTACATTGCTTTATGACTTTATTACCAGTGATAGGATTTATCCTTATTTTGGACTCTTTGAGCACCCCAAATCTATTTATTTTGCTGAGTTTTTTTTTCATATTATTGTGCATGTTAAATTAATCATAGTGAAATCCTATTATTTTGGCTAATTTTATAATCTCTCTTGGCATTCTGTTTCTCTGTGGGCTAGAAAGTGTTCTTCAGACTCATTTCTAATGCTGTCTAATTGGATTTTAGCTTGTTTGTGCCCTCCTTCACAGTCTATCCTTCTGTGTTTTGGTGATTATGTGGGTGTTTTCAATTAATACTGATTACACTCAACAGGCACACCGACATATCCAGTTTCTTAGGTATAACTAAAAAATAACAGGATAGAATGGCAAATACATTTCTTACTAGATTAATATACTAACTTTATAAGAGGGAACTTTCGCTATATTCAACAAATGTAGTATATGGAGAAGTTAAGGTGGGACGATTGTGAGTTCAAAGTTAGTTTGGGCTACATAACAAACCCACATTTTAAAAATCTTTTCATCTGTTTGATTTTAGCAAAGTCTCATCATGTAGCCCTGACTGTTTTGGAATTTGCTATATAGACCAGTCTGTCCTCAAACTCACAGAGATCTGTCTGTCTCTGCCTTCCATGCACTGGGATTAAGGACTGTGCCACCATGCCTGCGTTTTTCTTTTCTTTTTTAAAGGAAGAAGGAAGGAAAAGAAAATACAATAAAAATATGTAAAACTAGAAACAAAAAACTCAAAATAAAGTTTAAGAGCTTCCTTATTAACAATCACTTCTGTAAGAGATCAACAATAGTTTTACCCTCCGCACTTTTTGATATGACCATGGATAAAACCCAATGCTTCATGCATGCTAGACAAATTTATGGGACACAATAAAGGCTGTTCTAAGAGGCAAGTTCATAGTACTAACTGTGTACATAAGAAAAAAAAACTGGAGAGATCTCATGTTAGAAACATAATAGCACACCTGAAAGCTCTAGATCAAAAACAAGAAATCACACCCTTAAAGAGTAGATGGAAAGAAATAAGAGAACTGAGTGCTGAAATCAATAAATGGAAACAAAGAGAATGATACAAAGAATCAATGAACACAAAAAGTTGGTTCTTTGAGAAAATCAACAAGATAGTCAAACCCTTATCCAAACTTACTAAAAGCCAGAGAGAGAGGGTAGAAAGGAAGTGGGAGAGGGAGAAGGGGAAGGGAAGGGAAGGGAGAGGGAAGGGGGAGGGAGAAGGAGAGAGACAATATCTATTATTAACAAAATCTAAAATGAAAAGGGGGCATATAACAACAGACACTGAGGCACAGGGCGCGAGCCTACCAGCTTCCCTTTGGCGACATCTGTTCCGGGGATCGACTGCACTGAGGAGACAGGTACCTAGGTTCACCCCAATATAACATCGCTTGGGACACAGCCTGTTGGGCTTCCATCTGTGCCCAAGTGCAGGACAACACTGCGGTCGTTTGGGCGCCCGCTCTGCTGTGAGCCATCTCCCCTGCAGAGTGATCTGCACCGAGAGAGTGCAGTGTGCACTCCACCATCTCCAGGCACAGGGACAGTCAGGCATAATATCGCTTAGATCACAGGCAGCTAGTGTACACCCTGTTCCCAAGAGCTGGGCAGGTCTGCTATAACCGACATGCCAGCTCTGCTGTGGGACTTCTGCCCTGCAGAGGGACCCCCCCTCACCCCACCCTCTGGGAGAGATCACACACCACCGCACAGGGCGGGAGCCTACCAGCCTCCCTTTGGCGACCTCTTCTCCAGGAATCCACTATGCTGAACCTTTGGATGTGCAGGGATTCCCCAATATAACATCACTTGAGGCAAGGCACATCAGGGCTCCAAAGTCACTCAGGAGCAGGGCAGGCCCCAGAAATCAGTGCCAGGGGAATCCCAATAATCCAAGGAGGGCAGAAATAGCCTTGTAGGCTCACAGGAGGTCCAACCCACAGCCAGTGACAGCAGGACCAACTAACACCAGAGGTAACAAGATGGCAAAAGGCAAACATAGGAACGTTACTAATAGAAATCAAAGTAATATGGCACCATCCGAACCCAACTCTCCAACAGCAGCAAGTCCTGGATACCCCATCACACCTGAAAGACAAGATCTGGATTTAAAATCACTTCTCATGATGCTATTAGAAGATTTCAAGAAGGACACAAATAAATATCATAAAGAATTACAGGAGAACATGAATCAACGGTTAGAAGCCCTTACAAAGGAAACACAAAAATCATTTAGAGAAATGCAGGAGAACATGGGTCAACAGATGGAGGCCCACAAGGAGGCAACACAAAAATCGCTTAAAGAAATGAATCAATGGGTAGATGCACTTTCAAAGGAATCACAAAAATCGCATAAAGAAATGCAGAAGAATATGGGTCAACAGATGGAGGCCCATAGGGAGGCAACACAAAAATTGCTTAAAGAAATGAATCAACGGATAGATGCCATTATAAAAGAAACACGAAAATTGCTTAAAGAAATGAAGGAGACTATGGATCAACAGATGGAAGCCCATGAGGAAGAAACAAAAAAATCGCTTAGAGAAATAGAGGAGAACTTGGGTCAACAGGCAGAAATCCTGCAAGATGTAATGCAAAAATATCTTAAAGAAATACAGGAAAATACAAACAAACAAGTGAAGGATCTCAGCAAATCCATGCAGGGTCTAAAAAAGGAAGTAGAAACAACTAAGAAATCACAAAGGAGACAATTTTGGAGATAGAAAACCTTGGGAAGAAATCAGGAGTCATAGATGCAAACATCAACAATAGAATACAAGAGATGGAAGAAAGAATCTCAGGTGCTGAAGATACCATAGAAAGCATCAACTCAACAGTCAAAGAAAGTGCAAAATGCAAAAAACGTGTAACCCAAAACATCCAGGAAATCCAGGACACAATGAGAAGACCAAACCTAAGGATTATAGGTATAGATGAGAGAGAAGATTTGCAACTTAAAGGGCCAGTAAATATCTTCAACAAAGTTATGGAGGAAAACTTCCCTAACCTAAAGAGAGAGATGCCAATGAACATACAAGAAGCCTACAGAACTCCAAACAGACTGGACCAGAACAGAAATACCTTCCGTCACATAATAATCAAAACACCAAATGTACTAAACAAAGAAAGAATATTAAAAGCAGTAAGAGAAAAAGGCCAATTAACATACAAAGGAAGACCTATCCAAATCACATCAGACTTCTCACCAGAGACTATGAAAGCCAGAAGATCCTGGGCAGATCTCATGCAGACACTAAGAGAACACAAATGCAAATCTTCACTCTCATCTATACCTATAATCCTTAGGTTGGGTCTTCTCATTGTGTCCTGGATACATATATATATATATATATATATATATATATATATATATATATATATGTATGTATATTCTATAACTAGCAAAACTCTCAATCACCATAGATGGAGAGACCAAGATATTCCATGATAAAACCGAATTTTCACAATATCTTTCCACAAACCCAGCCCTGCAAAGAATAATAGGTGGAAACCGACAATACAAGGAGAGAAACAACACCCTAGAAAAAACGAGATAAAACCTTTTTGCATCAAACCCAAAAGTAGATAACCACTCAAACATAAAGATAAGGTCAAGAATAGCAGGTGGCAATAATCACTATTCCTTAATCTCTCTTAATATCAATGGTCTCAATTCCCTAATAAAAAGACATAGACTATCAGACTAGATACGTAAACATGACCCAGCATTTTGCTGCATGCAGGAAACGCACCTCAGTGTCAAAGACAAACACTACCTCAGAGTAAAAGGCTGGAAAACAATTTTACAAGCAAATGGCCCCAAGAAACGAGCCGGAGTAGCCATCCTAATATCAGATAAAATTGATTTTCAACCTAAAGTCATCAAAAAACACACAGAATGACACTACATACAGATCAAGGGAAAAATCCACCAACAAGAACTCTCAATTCTGAATACCTATGCTCCAAATGCAAGGGCACCCTCATTCATAAAATAAACTTTACTAAAGCTCAAAGCACTCATCACACCTCACACAATAATAGTGGGTGACTTTAACACCCCGCTCTCTGAAATGGATCGTTCAGGAAAGCGGAAACTAAACAGGGACACAGTGAATCTAATTGAAGCCTTGGACCAAATGGAACTAACTGATATATATATATATATATATATATATATATATATATATATATATATATATATATATATATATATATATATAGAACATTTCATCCTAGAGCTAAAGAATACACCTTCTTCTCAGCACCTCATGGTACCTTCTCCAAAATCTACCATATAATTGATCACAAATCAAACCTCAACAGATATAAGAAGATCGAACTAATCTCATGCCTCCTATCAAATCAATATGGAATAAGGGTGGTCTTCAATGGCAACAAAAATAAAAGAAAACCCACGTACACATGGAGGCTGAACAATGCTCTACTCAATGATAACTTGGTCAAGGTGGAAATAAAGAAAGAAATCAAAGACTTTTTGAAATTTAATGAAAATGAAGGCACAACATACCCTAATTTATGGGACACAATGAAAACAGTGCTAAGAGGAAAATTCATAGCCCTGAGTGCCACCAAAAAGAAACGGGAGACAGCATATACTTGCAGCTTAATGGCACACCTGAAAGCCCTGGAAAAAAAAGAAGCAAATACACCCAAGATGAGTAGAAGACAGGAAATCATCAAACTCAGGGCTGAAATCAATCAAGTAGAAACAAATAAAACCATACAAAGAATCAACAAAACTAGGCGTTGGTTCTTTGAGAAAATCAACAAGATAGATAAGCCCTTAGCCAGACTAATCAGAGGGCACAGAGACAGTATCCAAATTTACAAAATGAGAAACAAAAAGGGAGAGATAAAAACAGAAACTGAGGAAATTCAAAAAATCATCAGATCCTACTACAAAAGCCTGTATTCAACACAACTAGAAAATCTCGAGGAAATGGACAATTTCCTTGACAGATACCAAATACCAAAATTAAATCAGGATGAAATAGACCATCTAAACCGTCCTATAACCCCTGAAGAAATAGAAGTGGTCATTGGAAGTCTTCTAACCAAGAAAAGCACAGGTCCAGATTGTTTTAGTGCAGAATTTTATCAGACCTTCAAAGAAGACTTAACACCAATACTCTTCAAACTATTCAACAAAATAGAAACAGAAGGAACACTACCCAACTCATTCTATGAAGTCACAATTACGCTAATACCAAAAGCACACAAAGATCCGACAAAGAAAGAGAATCTCCGGCCTATCTCTCTTATGAATATCGATGCAAAAATACTCAATAAAATTCTTGCCAACCGAATCCAAGAACACATCAAAATGATCATTCATTACGATCAAGTAGGCTTCATCCCAGGGATGCAGGGATGGTTCAATATAAGGAAATCCATCAATGTAATCCACTATATAAACAATCTCAAAGAAAAAAACCACATGGTCATCTCATTAGATGCTGGGAAAGCATTTGACACAATTCAGCATCCTTTCATGCTAAAGGTCTTGTAAAGATCAGGAATTCGAGGCCCATATCTAAATATAGTTAAAGCAATTTACAGCAAACCGGTAGCCAGCACCATTCTAAATGGAGAGAAACGTGAAGCAATCCCACTAAAATCAGAGACTAGACAAGGCTGCCCTCTCTCTCCATATCTTTTCAATATAGTACTTGAAATTCTAGCTAGAGCAATTAGACAACAAAAAGAGGTCAAAGGGATACAAATTGGAAAGGAAGAAGTCAAACTATCACTATTTGCAGACGATATGATAGTATACTTAAGCAACCCAAAGAACTCCACCAGAGAACTCCTACAGCTGATAAACAACTTCAGCAAAGTGGCCGGATATAAAATAAACTCAAGCAAGTCAATAGCCTTCCTATACTCAAAGGATAAGCAGGCTGAGAAAGAAGTAAGAGAAATGATACCCTTCATGATAGCCATAAACCATATAAAGTATCTTGGCGTGACTCTAACCAAACAAGTGAAAGATCTGTATGACAAGAACTTCAAGTCTCTGAAGAAAGAAATTGAAGAAGACCTCAGAAGATGGAAAAATCTGCCATGCTCATGATTGGCAGGATTAATATAGTAAAAATGACCATCTTGCCAAAAGCAATATACAGATTCAATGCAATCCCCATCAAAATCCCAACTCAATTCTTCATAGAGTTAGAAAGAGCAATTCAAAAATTCATCTGGAATAACAGAAAACCCAGGATAGCTAAAACTATTCTCAAGAGTAAAAGAACCTCTGGGGGAATCAGTATCCCGGACCTCAAGCTGTACTACAGAGCAATAGTGTTAAAAACCGCACGGTATTGGTACAGTGACTGGCAAGTAGATCAATGGAACAGAATTGAAGACCCAGAAATGTATCCACACTCCTATGGTCACTTGATCTTAGACAAAGGAGCTAAAACCATCCAGTGGAAAAAAGATAGCCTTTTCAACAAATGGTGCTGGTTCAAGTGGAGGTCAGCATGCAGAAGAATGCAAATTCTCCTCCACTGCTGGTCGAATTGCAACCTGGTACAACCACTCTTGAAAGCAGTCTGGCGGTTCCTCAGAAAACTGGGCATGACACTCCCCGAGGATCCGGCTATACCACTCCTGGGCATATACCCAGAGGCTTTACCTGCATGCAATAAGGACATATGCTCCACTATGTTCATAATAGCCTTATTTATAATAGCCAGAAGCTGGAAAGAACCCAGATGCCCCTCAATGGAGGAATGGATTCAGAAGATGTGGTATATTTCCCAATGGAATACCACTCTGCAATTAAAAACAATGAATTCACGAAATTCCTAGGCAAATGGTCAGAACTTGAAAATATCATCCTTAGTGAGGTAACCCAATCACAAAAGAACACACATGGTATGCAGTCACTGATAAGGGGATATTAACCCAGAATCTCAGAATACCTTATACACAATTCGCATATCAATATATTTCCAAGAAGTTGGAAGGAGAGACCCCTGGTCCTGGAAAGACTGGATGTAGGGGAATGCCCGGACAGAGAAGGGAGAGGGGGTTGAATGGGGAAACGAGTTTGTGAAGGGGACTTATGAGACTTTTGGGGGAGGGAGGAAACAACAAAGGGGAAATGATTTGAAATGTAAATAAAATAACTTAGAAAATAAAAAAACTATAAAAATAAAACAAAACAACAGACACTGAGAAATTTTAGGAAATCACAAGGACATACTTAAAATTCCTATACTCCACTATTGCAAAATCTAAAGGAAATAAATAAATTTCTTGATAAATACTACTTTACAGTCAAATCTGATCATATAATTGATTTAAACAGACCCATACCTTCTAAGGAAATAGAGACTGTCATTAAAAGTCTCTCAACCAAACAAACCAAGAACCAAATGATTTTAGCACAGAATTCTCCTGGACTTTCAAAGAAGGGTTAATGTCAATACTCTTCAAACTATTCCAGAAAATAGATAGAGAATGAACACTACCCACCTAAACCACATAAAGATCCAGGAATGAAAGAGAATAACAGAGCAATTTCTCCATGAACATGGATGCAAAAATACTCAATAAAATACTTGGAAACTAAATCAAAACACACATAAAAAAGATCATCCACCATGATAAAGTAGGCTTCATCACAGAGATTCAGGGATGGTTCAATATATGTAAATCAATAAAGTAAGAAAAATGATATGATCATTTCATTAGATGCTGAAAATCCTTTGACAAAGTCCAACACCCCTTCATGAGAAAAGTCTTGGAGAGATTAGGGATCTCTCTTATGATTATTAGATTATTAGATAATTATGATTAGATACCCATTTATAATAGCAGCAACACACAGCAAGCCAATGTCCAACATCAAATTAAATAGAGTGAATCATGGAGAAGACAAAGCTGCCCACTATCTTCCTACCTATTCAATATGTACTTGAAGATCTAGGTAGAGCATTAGACAACTGAAGAGGATGCAAATTGGAAAGGAAGAAGGCGAAGTATCTTTATTTGAAGATGACATGATAATTTACATAAATAACACCAAAATGTCTACCTGGGAACTGCTACAGCTGATAAACACTTTCAGCAAAATAGCTGGATATAAAATTAACTCTACAAAACCCAATAGTCTTCCTGTATACAAATGAAAAAATGAACTAAGAGTGAAATCAGGGAATTAATCCCTTTCACGATGGCCTCAAATAATACACAACATTTTGAAGTACACTTACCAAACAAATGAAAGACTAGTATGAAACAAACATCAAAGGTTTGAAGAAATAAATTGAAGATATCAGAAGATGGAAAGATCTCCCATGATTTTGGATCAGTAAGTATAACATAGTGAAAATGGTCATCTTACCAAAAGCAATCTACAGATTCAATGTGATACTCATCAAAATTCCAGCAGAGTTCTTCAGAAATCCTGAAAACACAATTTCCAGCTTCATTTGGAAACAACAACAACAAATAACAACAGCCAAACAAAAACATGATAACTATAATGATCCTGAATAATAAAAAACCTGCTGGAGCTCTCACCATTTCCTATTTGAAGCTATGCTACAAAGCTATAGCAATAAAAACCACATGGCATTGGTATAAAAACAGACATGTTAATAAATGGAATTGAATCAAAGATTCATCCACATATAAATCCACATGACAATGGATATCTGATTTTTTATAAAGCTAGAAAGATACAATAGAAAAAAGACAGCATCTTCATCAAATGGTGCTGGCAAAACTGGATATCTGCTGGTAGAAGAATGCAAATAGATACATACTTATCACCCTGCACAAAACTCAACTCAGATATTGCTCAGTGACTTCAACATATAACCATATACACTGAACCTGATAGAATAGGAAGTGGGGAATATCTATAATCACAGGAGAAGACTTTCTGAACAGAACATCAGTAGCACAGGTACTAAGATCAACAATTATTAAATGGGGCCTCATGAAACTGAAACGCTTCTATAAGGCAAAGGATATTATCAATCAGATAAAGTGACAGCTTACAAAAGGAAAAGGATTGTTCCCAACTACACATTCAATTTATGTCTAATATCCAAAATATATAAAGAACTCAAGAAACTAGCTATCAAGAAGAAAAAAATAACCTAATTAAAAATGGGGCAGAGATCTAAGCAGAGAATTCTCAATAGAGGAATCTCAAATGGCTGAGAAATACTTAAAGAAATGTTCAACATCTTTAGCCCTCAGGGAATACAAATCAATCTTATACCTGTAAGAATGGCTAAGATTAATAACACAAGTGAAAGCTCATACTGGTGAGGATGTAGAGTAAAGGAAACACTCCTCCATTGTTGGTGAGAGTGCAAACTCGTCCAGCCACTATGGAAATCAGTAGGGTGGTTCCTCGGAAAGATAGGAATTGATCTATCTCAAGATCCAGCTATATTATTCTTGAGCATATACCCAAATGAAGCTCCATCCTACCAGAAGAACACTTGCTCAATTATGTTCATTGCTTTTTTATTCATAATAGCCAGGAATTGGAAACAACCTACATGTCCCTCAATAGGAATGTTAATGAAAATATGGTACCTTTACACAATAGTATATTACTCCTGGTCTTTTCTCATGAAATACAAAAATGAAGTGTATCTAAATGGGTAGGTAGGGAGAACTGAGAGGAGTAGAGAGAGGGATATTGTAATCAAGATATACTGTATGGGGAAATAATTTATTTTCAATAAAAGGAAAAAATAAAAATGAAAATCATGTGGAATGCAAAATTAAATTAATTTTTGTTTAAAATAACCAAAAATAGCTGGGTTATAGTCTAAAAGAACATAAAAGAAATAATAAAATAAAATGAGTATACTTATGCTCTGAATGCACTGCTTGCTGCACATATTGGGAAAAGAGAAATATTAGATAAGTACTTGTCTCATGGGGTTGGTAATTACATCACACAATAAAATATAATATACTTTCTCATCAGTAATTATGACACCAAATCACCAGTTAAGCCTAGTAATATTTTAAGTCTTTCAGCTTACTACCAGATGTACAAGGTTTGTAATAAATTCTCTCACTTTACTGTCACCCCCAAAATGTATACTATTTGTTTTATTAATTTCAATAGATTATTTTTAGCTTAAGTGGCAATAGATTCATATCAACAAAAATAAAACATCACAAATTTTGCATTTTTTCTTTCTTATTAGATATATTCTTTATTTACATTTCAAATGTTCTCTTTCCTGTTCGCCCCCCCCCCAAAAAAAAAAACCCTAACACTTTCCCTCTCCTCCTGCTCGGCAATCTAACCATTCCTGCCTCTCTGTCCTGACATTCCCCTATACTGGGGCATCAAGCCTTCTTAGGACTAAGGGCCTCTCCTTGCTTTGATGTTCAACAAGGCCATCCTCTGCTACATATGCAGCTAAAGACATGGGTCCCTTCATGTGTACTCTTTAGTTGGTGGTTTAGTCCCTGGGAGCTCTGGGGGTACTGGGAGGTTAATATTGCTGTTCCTTCTATGAGGCTGCAAACCCCTTCAGGTCCTTGAGTCCTTTCTCTAGCTCCACCATTGGGAACCTTGTGCTCAGTCCAATGGTTGGCTGAGAGCACCCATTGAGAGTGCTGAGAATAATGAGAGTACTGAGAGTACTGAGAGGTACTGGCAGAGCCTCTCAGGAGACAGCTATATCAGGCTCCTGTCATTAAGTGCTTGTTGGCATCCACAATAGTGTCTGGGTTTGGTAACTGTATATGGGATGGATCCCCAGGTGTTGCAGTCTCTGGATGGTCTTACCTTCAGTCTCTGATCCACACTTTGTCTCTGTATCTCCTCCTGTGGGTTTTTTGTTCCCCCTTCTAAGAAGGACCAGAGTATCCATACTTTGGTCTTCCTTCTTCTTGAGCTTCATTTGGGCTGTGAATTGTATCTTGGGCATTCAAAGCATCTGGGCTAATATGCACTTATCAGGGAGTCCATACCATGTGTGTTCTTTTGTGATTGGGTTACCTCACTTAGGATGATATTTTCTAGTTCCATCCATTTGCCTAAGAATTTCATGAATTCACTGCTTTAATAGCTGAGTAGTATTCCATTGTGTAAATGTACCACATTTTCTGTATCCATTCCTCTGTTGAGGGACATCTGGGTTCTTTCCAGCTTCTGACTATTATAAATAAGGCTGCTATGAACATAGTAGAACATATGTCCTTATTACATGTTGGAGAATCCTCTGGGTATATGCCCAGGAGTGGTATAGCAGGGTCCTCTGGTAGTACTGTGACCAATATTTTGAGAAACCACCAAACTGATTTCCAGAGTGATTGTACCAGCTTGCCATCCCACCAGCAGTGGAAGAGTGTTCCTCTTTCTCCACATCCTCGCCAGCACCTGCTGTCACCTGAGTTTTTGATCTTAGCCATTCTGACTGGTGTGAGGTGAAATCTCAGGGTTGTTTTGATTTGCATTTCTCTGATGACTAAGAATGTTGAACTCTTTAGGTGTTTCTCAGCCATTCGAGGTTCATCCATTGATAATTCTCTGTTTAGCTATGTTCCCAACTTTACTAGGGTTATTCGGTTTTCTGTTATCTAACTTTTTGAGTTCTTTGTATTATTGTATATTAGCCCCCTATCAGATGTAGGATAGGTAAAGATCTTTTCCCAATTTGTTGGTTGCTCTTTTGTCCTAATGACACTGTCCTTTGCCTTACAGAAGCTTTGCAATTTAATGAGGTCCCATTTGTCAATTCTTGATCTGAGACCATAAGCTATTGGTGTTCTGTTCAGGAAATATTCCCCTGTACCCATATGCTCAAGGTTCTTTCCCACTTTCTTTTCTATTAGTTTCAGTGTGTCTGGTTTTATGTAGAGGTCCTTGATCCACTTGAATTTGTGTTTCTACAAGGAGATAAGAATGAATAGATTTGCATTCTTCTGCATGCTAACCGTCAGTTGAACCAGCACCATTTGTTGAAAAGGCTGTCTTTTTTCCACTGGATGTTTTTAGCTCCTTTGTCAAAGATCAAATGACAGTAGGTATGTGGGTTCATTTCTGTGTCTTCAATTCTATTCCATTGATCTACCTGCTTGTCACTGTACCAATATCATACAGTTTTTATCACTTCTGCTCTATAGTAGAGCTTGAGGTCCTGGATGCTGATTCCCCCAGAAGTTCTTTTACTGTTTAGAACAATGTTTGCTATCCTGAGATTTTTATTATTCCAAACAAATTTGAGAATTGCTCTTTGTATTTCTGTGAATAATTGAGTTGGAATTTTGATGGGGATTGCATTGAATCTGTATATTGCTTTTGGCAAGATGGCCATTTTTACTATATTAACCCTGCCGGTCCATGAGCTTGGGAGATCTTTCTGTTTCTGAGGTCTTCTCCGATTTCTTTCTTCAGAGACTTAAAGTTGTTGCTGCACAGATCTTTCACTTGTTTAGTTAGAGTTACACCAAAATATTTTATAACGTTCATGACTATTGTGAAGCATGTCATTTCTCTAATTTCTTTCTTAGCCCATTTATCCTTTGAGTAGAGGAAGGCTATTGATTTGTTCAAGTTAATTTTATATCCGGCCACTTTGCTGAAGTTGTTTACCAGGATTATGAGTTCTCAGGTGGAATTTTTGAGGTCACTTAAATATACTATAATATCATCTGCAAATAGTGATATTTTGACTTCTTTCTTTCCCATTTGTATCCCTTTGACTGCCTTTTGTTGTCTAATTGCTACAGCTAGAACTTAAGTACTATATTGAATAGATAGTGGGAGGCAGCCTTGTCTAGTCCCTGGTTTTAGTGGGATTGCTTCAAGTTTCTCTCCATTTAGTTAGATGTTGGCTACTGGTTTGCTGTATATTGCTTTTACTATGTTTAGGTATGGGCCTTGAATTATTGATTTTTCTAAAACTTTTATCATGAAGGGGTGTTGGATTTTGTCAAATGCTTTCTCATCATCTAAAGAAATGATCATGTGTTTTTTCTTTGAGTTTGTTTATATAGTGGATTACATTGACAAATTTCCTTATATTGGACAATCCCTGCATCCCTGGGATGAAGCCTACTTGATCATGATAAATGATCATTTTGATGCATTCTTGGATTTGGTTTGTGAGGATTTTATTGAGTACTTTTGCATCAATATTCATAAGGGAAATTGGTCTGATGTTCTGCTTTGTAGTGTCTTTGTCTGGTTTAGGTATCAAAGTAATTGTGGCTTCATAGAACGAATTGGGTAGTGTTCCTTCTGTTTCTATTTTATATGATAGTTTGTAGAGCATTTGTATTAGGTCTTCTTTGAAAGCCTGATAGAACTCACCACTACACCCATCTGGTCCTGGGCTTTTCTTGGTAGGGAGACTATTGATGACTGCTTCTATTTCATTAGGGGTTATTGGACTCTGTAGATTGTTTATCTGATTCTGATTTAAGTTTGGTACCTGGGATCATTTGCTTGGAAAATTGTTTTCAAGCCATTTACTCTGAGGTAGCATTTATCTTTGATACTGAGGTGAGTTTCCTGTGTGCAGCAAAATGCTGGGTCCTGGTTACGTTTCCAGTCTGTTAGTCTATGTTTTTCATTGGGGAATTGAGTCCATTGATGTTAAGAGATATTAAAGAATAGTGATTGTTGCTTCCTGTTTTGTTTTACTTTTTTTTGTTGGCATGGCTATCTTCTTTTGGTTTGGTTGAAAGAAGATTACTTTCTTGGTTTTTCTTGGGTGAAGTTTCCCTCCTTGTGTGTGTTTTTCCATCTATTTTCCTTTATAGGGCTGGATTTGTGGAAAGATATTGTGTAAACTTGGTTTTGTCATGGAATATCTTGGTTTTTGCAGCTTTGGTAATTGAGAGTTTTGCTGGGTATAGTAGACTTGACTGTCATTTGTGTTCTCTTAGGGTATGTATGAAATCTGTCCAGGATCTTCTAGGTTTCATTATCTCTGGTGAGAAGTCTGGTGTAATTCTTATAGATCTGCCTTTATAAGTTACTTGACCTTTTCCCCTTACTGCTTTTAATATTCCTTCTTTGTTTAGTACATTTTGGTGTTTTGATTATAATGTGACAGAAGGACTTTCTTCTCTGATTCAGTCTGTTTGGAGTTCTGTAGGCTTCTTGGATGTGCATGCCCATCTCTTTCTTTAGGCTAGGGAAGTTTTCTGCTATACTTTTGTTGAAGATATTTACTGGCCCTTTAAGTTAGGAATCTTCACTCTCTTCTATACCTATTATCTTTAGATTTCGTCTTTTCATTGTGTCCTGGATGTCGTGGATGTTTTGGGTTAGGAGCTTTTTGCATTTTGTATTTTCTTTGACTGTTGTTTCAATGTTTTCTATGTGATTTTCTGCACCTGAGATTCTCTCTTCTATCTCTTGTATTCTGTTGTTGATGTTTGTATGTATGTGACTTCTGATTTCTTTCCTAGGTTTTTTATCTCTAGAGTTGTCTCCCTTTGTGATTCCTTTACTGTTTCTACTTCCATTTTTAGATCCTGGATGGTTTTGTTCAATTCCTACACCTGTTTGTTTGTGTTTGCTTGTAATTCTTTAAGGGTTTTTTGTGTTTCCTCTGTAAGGGTTTCTACCTGTTTGCCTGTGTTCTCCTGTATTTCTTTAGGGGTGTTATTTATGTCCTTTTTGAAGTCCTCTATCTTCATCATGAGATGTGATTTTAAGTCAGAATATTGCTTTTCTGGTGTGTTGGGGTAACCAGAGCTTGCTGTGGTGGGAGAACTGCGTTTTGATGATACCAAGTAGCCTTGGTTTCTATTGCTTGTGTTCTTGTGCTTGCCTTTTGCCATCTGGTTATCTCTGGCTTTCTCTGGTCTTTCTGTCTTTGAGTGTGGCTTGTCTGTCCTGCAAACCTGTGTGTCAGTACTCCTGTGAGACCAGTTCTCTCCGTGAGGAATTTAGTTATGGAGAGCTATGGCACAGGGTCAGCACTGTGCTTGCAGTTATGTAGGCACTCCTGGGAAACCAGCTCTCTCCTGGTGGTATTTGTGTGTATAACTCTGTGGCCCAGGATCAGCTCTGGGCGCAGACAGAAATCGGAAGCTTCCAGTCCCAGGCTGTCCCTGGGTTCCTGTGTTCTGAGGGTTCCAGGAGGATTCCTCCGAGCATTAGGGGTGTTCCTACCTCCACTCACAGTCCTGTCTGCACTCCTGGGAGGCTAGCCACCTGAGTATGTGCCACCTGGGTATGGAGCTCTGTGGCAGAGGATCGCCAGCTTTAGACAGAACCAAATTTTGCATTTTTAAGTTAGCTATCTGGTCATCATAAAAAATCAGCTACCAGCTTCCTAGATTTATACTTTCTACCTTATACTGAATATCTGACTATTGAAATATTCTACAATATACTGAATATTGAAATCCTAAATTAGCAAACATTTACAGTATTTTCTTTTGGGAAAGTGCAAACCAGAAAAAACTTATTTTGTTATGGTGCTTCTGCACATTGATTTCTCTTTGTGTTATAGAACAGTAGACTAAGTGTGTTTCTTTATTCAATGAAAATTTCCCTAGCTATTGACTATATAACAATTTTATTTCCATCTTTCCCTCTCTAACCCATTGAATTCTTTGGGCCTCAATCCAGCCAAGATGACATCAATTAACATAACAGAGGTAGACTTGAGTAGTTTGGATAAATCTTATATAGTTATTTTTATTAATTCACAGATCATTTAATCATGAAACCTACATTAAAAGGATCCTTAAACAGAGAAATTGAATAGGAAATACCAGAATACATAGTACATAGTTGAAAGAAAGAAGATTGTGGGTATTTCAAGAAGACCTGTGTATGTACACTTTTATGACTGTGCTTATATTTACATACATGCATATATATACATGCATGCATTTGTATGTATCTAGATCTCCATTCATTGAATTTTTCCTATGAGTCATAGTTTAAAACATTTATCTACAGTTGTTTTCTTTAGAGTGTAGTCTGATGTGTTTGTTTAAAACAGATAGCTGAGCTTCATCTCAGACCTTTTGAGAGCAGCAATTAAATCTGTATAACTAATCCTTGCTACAGCACTAATGAGGAAGTGCTACACTCAAGAATAACTCAGAGTTGGTACATATTTTTTCTGAGATAGGGTCTCATTACATTGTCCAGGTCAGCCTTGAGCTTGTAATCTTTCTGCTTCAGTTGCCTGAGTTCTATGTGTCTGCAATTTGCAGGGGAGTCATAGCTTTTCAGTGGTCTCTATAAACAGGCGCCTGGAGTTATAGTCAACTAAAAAAGAAAGGGAAGAATTTATATTTACTTCACTTCTTATTCCATCCTTGCCATTAGTTTCAAGATTTTATTGTCCATCTAAATAACCTTGAGAAGTCATTAAAATGTGGATTACTAGACCCCCATCCCTGCTGTCTCTGATTCAGTGGATTTAAAATGAGGGTCCTAGGCATCACAAACCAAAATATTTCCACATGTGGCTGATTCTGCTAGCCTTTGAACAGTTTTAGAACTAAACATACAAATTAGCATGTATTCTGAGCAAATAAATGTGGTTTCAAAGAAACAGCAATGTCTTTTTTCTCTCCAGCACAAGAGATATAATACAGGCATCATGGAAACTACTCTGTCACTGAGCTCTGTATTTAATAAAATAATGATTGAAAAGATGATGTCTCCACTATGTTCATAGCAGCCTTATTTATAATAGCCAGAAGCTGGAAAGAACCCAGATGTCCCTCAACAGAGGAATGGATTCAGAAGATGTGGTATATTTACACAATGGAATACTACTCTGCAATTAAAAACAATGAACTCACGAAATTCCTAGGCAAATGGTCAGAACTTGAAAATATCATCCTTAGTGAGGTAACCCAATCACAAAAGAACACACATGGTATGCAGTCACTGATAAGGGGATATTAACCGAGAATCTTGGAATATCCTAGACACAATTCACGTATCAATAGATTTCCAAGAAGATGGAAAGAGAGACCCCTGGTCCTGGAAAGACTGGATGTAGGGGAATGCCAGGACAGAGAAGCGAGAGGGGGTTGAATGGGGAAAAGAGGGAGGGAAGGGGGCTTATGGGACTTTCAGGGAGGGAGGAAATGGGAAAGGGGAAATGATTTTGAATGTAAATTAAAAAAAACTTAGAAAATTAAAAAAAAGATGATGTCTTTTATTTTGTTGTATTTTCTTCTATAACCTATGTTAAAAGAGGGCATCAGATCCCATGACAGATGGTTGTGAGCCACTATGTGGTTGCTGGGGATTGCACTCAGGACCTCTGGACAAGCAGCCAATTCTCTTAACCACTGAACCATCTCTCTAGCTGCAAAGTATGTTTTTCTTTTAATCTAGAAGACTGTCTTTGACATTTACTTAGTGTGGATCTCCTTGTTGAAAACTTGGTTTAGGTTAATCTGGAAATGTCCAGAATCATGGATGCAAAGAATCATAAATACATAAATATATAAATACATTATAAATATATTCAGAAATAAGAAAGAATAAAATTTCTGCCTACATTCAGGGCCTTGGAAGAACATAGATACTGTGTAAGATCAAGATTATAGCACTTAGCGAGATCAGTGGTGACACATGCCTTTAGTCCCAGTATTCACGAGGCAGACGCAGGTGAATCTCAGTGAGTTTGAGGTTAGCCTGCTCTACAAAGCCAGTTCCAGAACATCCAGGGCTACATAGAAAAACCCTGTATCAATAAAACAAACAAGCAAACAGAATAAGAAAAAAACAGTTCTTAAGACATTCCAAAAATGTCAGAGAGGCACAAAAATGAGCCAAATCTTATTTTATCTTACTTTTATGATGCTCTAAATTTAAAATAAAATGTTAGCTTGTCTTACCACTTAATATGTGACTGCAGAAGAGAGTGCAGCAGTTAATAGTACTGCTCTTGCAGAGACCTCAAGTTCAGGTCTCAGCACCTACATTCATCAGCTCACAACTGCCTATAACTCCAGCTCTGGGGGTTCCTTTACCCTTAGCCACCATGGATGCCTACATCCCTGGGCATATATGCCTCCCATTACATGCATATTAAAACAATTTTAAAAGAAATATTTTTAAAGTTAATCTAAGTATGATGTTTTTATTATTGATCTGAGTTTGAGGTTACTTTTAAAACCTCTATTATTTTTCCTAAAGGAAATAATGAATACTTTCATGGAAAAAATGGTCTGAAATGGATTGATTGATAAAAAAAATAGGCATCCTAATCCTCATCACTCAGAAGTTGAGGCAGAAAGATCGTAGTTCTAGGCCACCCTGGGCTTGTCTCAGAAAAGAAATTGAAACCAAGTGACATTTGAACCATTTTTAAAAATGTACTAACTTCTCAGAGTGTTTACATGATAAATTATCATGTATAGACCTGAAGTAGGATATGGACTTGATTTCAAATCTTTTGTGATATTTTGTTAGAATGTACATATGTGTGCTGAGTGTTGGTATTTGTGTGTGTATGTAAGTATATTTCTGTGTGTATGTGTGCTTTTGTGTGTGTCTGTGTGTCTGTGTTTGAGTATGTGTGTGTCTGAGAGAGAGAGAGAGAGAGAGAGAGAGAGAGAGAGAGAGAGAGAGAGCAGGACTTTAAGGAAATGCTTCTCCATGCTTGGTATTAATGATGAAGGAAAATTTTGACCTAAAATTGATCAGATTAATGGCATGTGGGTAGGATTCTGTCAGCACTCAACAAAGCCAGAAAGAAATATGCCTTCTTATATGGAAAACACGAGCATGCATCATAGCATAGCTGGAAACTGTGAGACGAAATGTGCAGGATTCACCACCACATTTGTACCTCCTCAACAGGATTCTCTCCGTTTAAAATGGAGACAGGAA
Source organism: Tokudaia tokunoshimensis (assembly GCA_036184795.1). NCBI lineage: Eukaryota > Metazoa > Chordata > Mammalia > Rodentia > Muridae > Tokudaia > Tokudaia tokunoshimensis. The sequence goes on along the minus strand of BTHU01000023.1, from coordinate 2,408,067 downwards.
TTCTATCATTGGTGTTTACACTGCAGTTAAAAATAGATTTACCTACAATATAGATAATGCAGGCAATTTCTGGCTTCTTTATTTTCAGATTTCAGGGTCAAAGTTACCCTCATTTGTTAGTTTGGGAGTCGAGAATTTTATTCTAGCTTACAAGCTGTTTTGCTTCCTCAAAGAAACAGTTCTGCTTATAGTGATTAAAAACTGTAACTAAAACAAGCATAGTGGCACACAAAAAAAGAGAGAAAGCCATTCTGAGGAAGAGAAAATCTTGAAAAAAAAAGGCACAGCAAGATTCAAGAGAAAGCAGACATGATCCCAGACTTCTTAAGGCAGAGTTCTTCAAAGATGTTGGTCCTCTGGTAAGTAATGAGTTATTTCCGTCTAATCTTAACTTAAAAATAAAATGTGAACATAAAATTAGCACTTTTTACTGGCAGAAATGACTAGAAGTGTAGCCTGTGTTTCAATCTCATGTTTTGTCTATAAAAGAAATTTGAAAATATTTTAAGCGTGTTCTTCTCTTTCTGCTCCATCAAAAAAAGGAACAATAATGAGAGCAAGAAAACAACAATAACTGGAGGTTACCATAATTTGGCTGAATTTTCTTGAGATTAGAACAGTGTTTGAATATGTTTCTTTTTTCTTCCTTTGATTTTTCCTTTTTCTATCTACTGCTTCATTCCATAGGTTCTGGTGAGTGCCTTATTTTTGCCAGGTCCCATTTCCTGTTTGAGGGCTATAAAAAGTGTAAAACAGATGAAAACTCCTATCATCATGTGGTTACATTTTTAGTGAGAGGACACAAATAGTTTATTAGATGATACATACTAGAGAGGAAGTAAGTACGGATGAGATTAGGAATGTGTACATAGAAGTGTGTGTGTGTGTGTGTGTGTGTGTGTGTGTGTGTGTGTATGTGTGTGTGTTGAGGGGGGGTCTGCAGTTTCCTAATCTGCCATGTTGTTAGAACTCATCTTGAGCTTTAATACTATGCACACAAGAGTCAGATTATTTTATTGTGAAATAGATTCACTAACATTTACAAAGGCATATAGAGTGGAGCTTCAGAAGTTCTCAGTGGTTAAGAGTGCTCTCTGCTCTGCCAGAAATCCTACATTCAGTTCCTTGTACCCATGTCGAGTGGCTCACACCTACCTGTGACTCCAGGGGATCAAATACCCCTGGCTTCTAGGCCTCTGAGAGCACCCACACATACCTGCACACAGCTACACACACATGTGCACAGCTAAAAATAAGATGTAAGAGTCCAAAGTCCTCCATATTTTGTTCAGATTACCATAGTGGTAACATTTCACCCAATTGTCCAACATCATAGTCCAATGTCAATATTAGAAATACTGGAGTAATATTAACTAGACTTCATGTTTTCCTGACTTTGTGGCAGTTTCCTTTGACTCATTCCTTTGTGGATGTTCATAAGTATGTGAGTGGTTACAAATGCATGTTTCTAATCTGATACACTCAGGATACATTTTTTTTATGTTATCTTCCTTGTGTAGACACTTGGACACATCCATCACTATTTTAAAAGTTAATCTGAAACATAGTCCTCATACTTGTATCTCTAGTTCCTGTTTTACTTTTACTTTTTTTTTTTTTGATACAGAGTCTCGAGTAGCTCAACTTGGCTACAAACTATGTATTTGAGACTGGCCTTGAACTTCTGATCTTCCTACACTCATCTTTCAAGGGCTAGGAGTATAGAAGTGTCCATCCAGATTTAGGCTATGAACTTGTGATCCTACTGCCTTGACCTCCTAAATATCTGTGATTAAAATCTTGTATCAGCAGGCACAGTTTATTCATAAATCATGATTTTGACACAGTTCCTTTATCTATATAAATTTCATAAGGAATCTCCACAAAATATTATGGATATTAATTATTAAATGATTACATAGTCCTCAAAACATATTAAAACTAATATTTCCATGACCTCTTTTCAAATGAAAAAGTGTTTCTAGCTGTCTTTGGATTCAGCACAAGAAATCAGCAATTATATATTCATTTTTTTTAATTCTAGAGAACAATTTCAGAACTCAATGTGCCAGACACAAGTAGTTAGGGGGATTGTGGGTGGGCAAGAATAGTGATGAGCCAGATGAGCATTGTTCAAACAAGCCTCATGTAGTTATCCTTTAGTAGGAATAAAACCTTACCGCGTGAATTAGCAGGGAAGTCAGCAGTACTGAGGAGAGTACAATAGTCAAGGTTGGCGTATGTTCAAGTGGTTGCAGATCTTGCAAAGTATCTTTCTCCCAAAGTTCAGATACCATTACTTGAAAAGGGACTTTTATGGGGCTCCTTTATGAAAATGCCAGCAAGGGTGATTTCTTTTAGACGTTGCTAAAGTAAACACATACAGACGCAGGTAAGAGTTTTCTTCTCTGTTTATCCTTGTTATCCCTTCATTGATCACTACTTCCTTCTCCCTATCTTTCTCTGGTTCTCTTACTGGTGAAGATGGACGAAGCAAAATGAACCTAGACAAAGCATTTACCTCTGGTGTCCCCCGTTGGAAATCTTGTGGGTCATTTGCCTCCGTATGTCACCTTGTCATGTAGGGAAATGGAGCTCCTGGCAAATATTTGATAAACGGACACCCTCTCTCTATGAAAGCAACAATATCAAAAAGGGACTTCAGAGGGATCCACAATCTATTCTTAACCTCTTTCGGAAGACACTCTACTTGGACTGAGAAAAGAAGCAGCATCTGGTCGGAGCTGTTACTCACATGCATTAGGTTTGTTGGAAGAAGTAGCCATGTGGAAAGGAGGAGTAAATTAACTAAACAAGTTTTCCATTAAGCTCTTTGAGTTGTTTCTTCAGTGCTATCAATGGCCTGTTGAACTGGGACAAATTGTTCAAGGCCATGGCATGACTGATGGTGATCTTTAAAAACAAATTATTTGCCTCTGGTTAAAATTCATCTTGGGTTTATACATTATAGAAGACTATTAGTATACATCCTCAAGTCCCTGCTATTTTGAAAAACAAAACATTTTTCTTTTGTAAACCCACAGTGGGATGCATGGATTTGTTTCATCAGGCCTGTGGCTGTCAAGATTATAGTGACACAGGACTTCATCAATTTCATACAACTAGAAACAGAGCAGGGATAGAAAGAGTTGGAGGACCTCTAGAATTCTTTCTCTACCTGGGTTTTATTGTTCCTATCCTTTCCTACCCATGCAATTCCATCATACACATTGAGTCTTAGATCTCCAAACTCTGCTAACATATTTATTCATCTTTCTATTCTTATAGCTGCTGCGAGGCCCATAATGAATGCTGTAATACTCTGTAATTGCTTTAAACTGTATCAGTACCCTTTGGTTGATAATGCTTCTGGCTTCTCAGAAAAGCCAGAAATGCTTTGTGGACCAAACACGTCACATATATTATCTTTAAAACAACCCTATGACCATGCTTGCTGTTTATCTTTTGATGGGAAGATCTCAAGAAATTCTCTTCACCCCCCAATAGAGAGGATACTAACACACACACACACACACACACACACACACACACACACACACACACACACACGCACGGTTTAGCTTGGTTGGCTAACCCCTGGCTGATTAAAAGTAGTGAAAGCACCAGGATTTCTGGTCCCCACACACAGAGACCTTTATAGACAGCTACAACATCTAGAAGCCTTAACTCTGGTCAGTTGTTTATGCTTTTTGTCATCCCAGGAGGAGTCACATGGGCACCTAGTGAAGGACTATGAGACTTACCAAGCTCCTCCTCCTCGTTCTATGACAGAATGCCAATAGGTCCTAACTCATAAAAGTTTCATACCTGTGATTGCAACTATTCTATTTCAAGATGATTGATGATGAGGTCCAACCACAGAAAAATATTTAGTTTATAGATGAGGAGAAAACTTCTCTTAGGGGCAGAACTAGTTGACGTAGAATCAGAGCTTGCCTGATCCCACAATTTCTTTAGTTCATCTCTCACATTGACTACAGTTACCTTTGTAAATCACATTTATTACCTTTTAAATTCACTCCTTTTGTACACATATGTGTACATATATGTGTCATAACTTTGTACATATATGTGTATGTATTATAAAAACCTTTCATTTCATATACCTATTTATACATATATATTATATGAATCTTTCATATATGTGTATACATATGAACCTTTTATATAAATGCATGTGTGCATGTATGACAAGTACATATGCACAATTGTAAGGGCTACAAGACAACCTTAGTTGTTATTCTTTAGGTACTAGTCACCTTGTGTTTTGAGACAGGGTCTCTCACTAATCTGGAACTTACCAATTAGAGTAGGTTAGCTATTCAACAATACCCAGAAATCCACCTTTCTCCATCTCCCCAGCACTGGGGATTGGGGATTGTAAGCACACACCCATATGCAGTTTTTCTTTATTCTCTGTCTGCCTGCCTGCCTGTCTGTCTGTCTGTCTGTCTGTCTGTCTCTCTCCTTTCATTTATATCTATATCTATATCTATATCTATATATCTATATCTATCTATACATATATACATACATACATACATACACACACACACACACACATATATATATATTGGAGATGGTATTTCTCTGTGCAGCCCTGGCTGTTGTGGAACTCACCCTGTAGACCAGGCTGGCCTCAGGTTCACAGAGATCCACCTGCCTCTGCTTCTCAAGTGCTGGAATTAAAAGTCTGTGTCACCATGCCTGGCTTCTTTTTAAAAAACAATGTGAGAATGAATGCAGGTTCTTATGCTTTCAAGGCAAGCAGTTAATCAACATGTGTGTGCATATATAACAAAATAACAAGTTTCCTTATCACATTTTTATATGTAATTTTGGTTGAATAATCACCCCTGTCTTAGTTTGTGTTTTATTGATGTGAAGAGCCATGATGGCCAAAGCAAATCTTATGAAACAGAACATTTAATTGGGACTGGTTTACAGTTTTAGAAGTTTAGTCCATTATCATCATGGTGGCACATAGCACACAGGCAGACATGGTGCTGAGGAAGGAGCTGAGTGTTCTACATCTTGATCCAAATCCAACAGAAGGAGACTATATATCACTCTTGAGCATAGGAGACCTCAAAACCTGCCTCTACAGTGACACATTTCCTCCAACAAGGCCACATCTACTACAACAAGGCCACACTTCCTAATAGTGCCCCTCCCTATGAGTCAAGCACTCAAATGCTTGAGTCTGTAAGGGCCATACCTAATCGAAGCACCACATACCTATTCCTTCCCTCATCTCAATGCTCCTCCTGCCCCTGTTGTATGCTTTCATTCCCAACTGTTTGCTTTCATATTGTGTTTTACTATGCTTTCCACTCTCACCCTTAAAGTCTCCTTTTATCGATCTCATGGGTCCTTTTCTAGCTGTCTAGCCTCACCACCGAGACAACATAAATATTTTCAGTTAACAATTAGAAATTATAATCCATGCACATTCAGGAACCTTCAACCATCTACTGTAGTACTATACCTTTAAACTGAGGCACTTAGCAACCAATCGGTCTAACCTGTGGTCCATAGGCTTCATGTGTTCCAGGACAACTATGAATGTAGCCTAACACGTTTCTGGATGACATCATGTCAGAATGTCAAAACATTATAACCCTTGGACAGTATAGGTGGGATTTCCTAACTTCACTTGGCTTTAGTTTCTTGCTTCATATCATTTTTGTGTAGGTCTCAACCTATAATTTTTTCCTTCTGGCTCCTACCCCTACTCCTTACCCCCTAACTACACCCCTACCCTCTCAGCTCCTCTTGTTTGGGATTGTTACTTTCCTGTTGTTGTGAGAAATTGCTGAGCTAATTAAATTTATGCAATGGAAGATATATTCTGGTTGGTGGTTTGAAAGGTTTCAGTCTATGGTTGTATGCCTGTTTAGAGGTCTATGGTGAGGTTTCACAGTAGCGAAGACATGATGGAGTAAAGCTGCTAATTTCATGGCAGTCAGAAAGCAAAAGTAAAAGGTCATTTTGGATCTCCATATCCCTTTCAAGGCTATGCCCATGACCATCTAAGCTTCCACTAGAAGAAAGAAATTTACCTCCTAAAGATCCACAGTCTCCCAATAGTGCCAAAGGCTTATGACCTAGAATTTTTTTTGTGTGTGTGGGGGAGCTCATTGAAGATCTAAACAGTAACAGTGATAAAGCTTAGCCTTCTCAAATTGGATTCTTGATTTCCTCTAGATATTTGTGTGCTGTCTTTTGTTGATCTAGGTTTCTTTACACAAACAGCCCCTCCCCCTTCTTGAGCTTCTGGGATTTCTATGCTGAAATTGGTTCCATCAATGTTGTGACATGCCTTATCGACAACTCCTTGGCACTCTGAGTCCAAATGGATTTTCTAGATGCAGCTCCCTTCTTCCTGAGGGTTCACAAAACTTAACAAAATGACTTCTTAAAACTCAACTTTGAAGGGTTGGAGAGATAAATCAGTGATTAAGAGCACTTACTCTTCTTGCAGAGGACAAAGGTTCAGTTCCCAGCACCCACACGTTTGATCATGACCATTCCTATTTCAAGTTCCAGAGGTTCTTGTGTCCTGCCCTCTTCTGACCTCCATGGGCACTAGGCATACAGGTGGTAAACATTCATATGTGCAGATGAACATTCTGAAATACAAAGTAAAAATAAATTTAAAATAAATGAATAAATCTGTAAAAAATAAAAGCAGTCAACTTTTGGAGCTGGAAGAATAGGTCACCAAGTCTGATAACCTGAGTTTGATCTCCATAACTAACACCTACAAATTGCCCTCTGACCTCCTTCCATACTTGTCCCCAACACTAAATAAATAAACATAACAAAAAAATTAGGACAACTTTGAAAATTTATTAGATATTATATCTTGAAATATTGTTCCTATAGTGTTTATTTTCTCCTTCTAAGGCTCAAATTAAGCTGGATTTGTTGCTGTTTGACAAGCAAGAATATGCATTTGAAAATCCCAAGTTTATTTTCCCCTCATGACATACAATCTGTTAGTTTGTTTAGATATTTGTACAATTCAATCAAGGCAGAAGGGAATTATAGGTATAGGAAAATATACACTGTAAATTAATAAAATATTTTTAAAGAGAGATATATTCTAATATCCAACTCCTCAGTAAAAGATAACCTCTGATTGCTTTTGCAACTTGGTAGTCACACAACTTAATTCATCAGCACAGTTTCCTTGGCAACATGACCGTCCATGGATGCAGAAACAATGTCAGAAACTATCACTCATAAAGGACCATTCCAGGTAGCATCAGAGGGCAGCCAGCAGTTCTCCTCAGGAGAAGCAGACAATGTGCAATAAAGTCTTTCCAGTCGTTACCTCGAACATCTGCAGCAACTGAGATCTTGTCATCCACTTCCTCTAACTCCTCTGATTCTGCCTTTTTAAAAGTGGGTGTTTCTCTGGATCTCCTCTTGTTCCTTTTATCATTTATACTCTTGGAGCATCTAGCAAGCTACAGTATGCCATCACCATCTGTATAGTATTTCTCAAACATTTGGAATCTAATGGGATAATGACATACTAGGACCATCAGGTTTTTAATTAAAAGATTCATTTCTACTAATAATTCATTTTAAAAATACAAAATATAATGTGTACTTATCCCTAATGAAATAATAATGCTGTATCCTGATAGAGAATGTGATAAAGTCATTTGTAATATTTTCTCATTGTATGTGTTGAATAGACTGGACTTTAGGTCAAGTTTATACTAATTTATGAAGCCCTAATTCATAGTCTTCAATTGTAGGAATAGTATTAAGTATTTGCTACATTTTACAAGTAATTTTTTATATCAGTAAAGTATAGAAACAAAAATTATAGAGAGAATTCTAACTAAAAATAATGTTTTTATGTGGTAAACTGAAAAACACATGGCAGAAAAATAGTGGGATTGTGTTTTAGATTGGGAATTGCAACAAATTTATTGCTGATATATTCTTTGTAATTAAAACTTGTAACATTTGGTGTGTGTGTGTGTGTGTGTGTGTGCGTGTTTTGTGTGTGCTCATATATGCATGTGTATGAGCAGAATTCCTGCCATAGCTTGCATGTATATGGGAAAAAGAAGAAGCCCTGAGTGAATGTGTTAGGATGAGTTATGGACTGAGTGAGTGTTGTCCTCAGGAACATAGTCATGTCAAGGACTTCAATGCCTCAGACTAATGCAAGTGGCAAAACCTCTGGGTAAGAGGTGAGGCTCAGGCAGATAGTGAAGTCTTCCTCTATTCCAAGTGTGAATGTTGATAATGTGTGCAGAAACTATCAGACACAGTTTTCTCTTCCTGGAAGATTACAGCCCGAGACTGCTTCCATATAGACAACTCTTACCAAGATTAACTAAATCTGTCTCCTTGTTAGCTGTATGCTATAAACCCACCTCCATGTTCAGTTGTCTAAAATAAAGCTACCTCCTCAATCCAGATGTGTAAAATAAACACACTGAGTCTCCAGGTTATATAATAGGTGCCTTCATCACAGCAAGCACAACCCACCTTATCCCAGCTTTATTCTGCTCATGTGTACACCCCATTTCTTCATTTCCTAATGGTTCCAGGCAGGTTTCTAGGAACAAGTTGTACAAGGATGTAACATGTGTGAAGGTCAGAGGACAAATTCTGGGACTCAGTTTACTCCTTCCGTTATGTTGTTTCTGGGGATGTAGCTCAGGTCCTCAGGCACCCTTACTTGCTAAGCTATCTCTCTGGCCTTCTTTGGACGGCTCTCTAAAAAAATATTTCCTCATATTTTGAACAAGTTCTTGAAAGTAATTTTAAAATACCCTATAAGATATATGCATGACTTTTTTTTTAAATGAAGTGAATATAACTATCAAGTATTAGAGTCAATCCTTGGCATTGAGAATTTTGTATTACAAGTTAGTCCTCACAAGATCTCTCTTCTTATTTTCAGTGGAAAACCGACTTTTAGTCCTGAATTGATAGTTTGATTATTGAATAAATTTGTAATTCAGACTGAACAAACTGCTTAGGACCAGAGGAATAAGTTTTACTGGCATTATTCCTGATGAGAGCTATTGTTGTGTCAACTCCCATTTCAGCCTTCCTTGGGACCAGCTTCTTTTGAGATCCAGTTTACGGGAAAAGGCATACCAAAAGTGATAAGCATATTCTGTGGTGATGGCTGGGTTTGTGTTATCATCTTCACTGAGAGGAAATTATTACTATGTCATTCCTAATTTATAGATGGCAAAACTGTGACTCAAATGACTATTCTTTGCACAGTAGTGAATTGGGACTTGACTTATCACTTTCCCTCCAAATATTGCTCTTCATTAGTATCCTGAACTCCTTCCCACAAGATCTGCACTGCATATAGCCAGTTACTTCCCCAAACTCATATTTGACTAACAGTCTTCTGCCTAAAATTTCTCATTGCCAGATGAAAGAGCACAACCCCTTCCCCATTCATGCCAAGTGCCTGTGATTATGGCTCCTACTTCTTTCTCTGCTCTAATCACCATGCTACCAAGAAATTGTATAGAACTTAATGATGTAAAACAAACAGTTATTATGCTTTAGGCTTCTGTGGTCAGGAATGTAGATAAGATGTAGAGAAGAAACCTTGTCCCTGCTCCACTTCGCATTAACTAAAATAGTTTGGAAGTTGAGGCTGGAAACATACAAGATTTACTCACTACTATTTATTGTTGTTGCTACTGGAAACTCCAGCAACTAGAGTTGTTTTCTTTCTTTCATGCTTTTCTTTCTTCTTTCTCTTCCAGTATCTTTGTCTCCATTTCTTGTCGATGTGTCTCTCTATGACTGAATCAGAGCTCCTAGAGGTAAGCGGGAGGAGGGGAGAGGGAGGGAGAACATATGGCAGAGACTTTGATAATCTAATATCAGAGATTAAATACATTCAGTTCCTCCCACTAATTAGAAATGGCATCCCTTTTATTAGAAATGAGCTGCTAAGATTTTTCTAATATTCAAGCAGACTCCATGATTTCGACAATTCTTTGTGAATTAGAGACAATAATCATATGGACCCACAAATCTATAATGAATATATATTATCCAAGAGGCTTGTGATGGCAAAGGCCAAGGTACATGAACTGATAAGAAACATCTGCATCTTCAGCAACAGTGAGATTTGAGTTGATCTCAGCCATCAGTTTGTCTTATCTATGAGCCATCAAAGCTAGATATTTGCATGTGCAGCATAATTCTTGCAGATATTTACTTTTCTATTTTACCTTCTACCTGTTTTTATTTTTAACTTTTGCTTTTATGAGATGGGGTCTCATTGAGTAGCCTTGCCTGGCCTGGAACTCACAGAGCTCTTCCATTCTCTGCCTCCTAATGCTACTCTGCCTACCTGTATATTTTTAAACACAAAGACCCTGTTATGTTATCTTGATGGTGTTTCCATGTAAGCTCACTTAACATTTGATAACAATAAGAAAATATTTGGGGATATGATAAGGACATTTGCAAGATTCATCTTTCTACTTGTAAGTAGGGAAACAGTCCCTTTCATTCTCATTTCTGTAGCAAGTGTCTAGAAAAGGTATAAATTTTACTTGATATGTATTTCTCAGGAATATCTAAAGGGTGGAGTATTGCTTTCTTGGTTTAACTAGCTCTAGGAAACAGGCAAATTGGTCTCAAGTCTTTCTGTTTCCTTGTCATAATCATAAAGCATAGATCCAATGTTTTATGTCACCCTTATAATTTGGAAATGGGAATTCCTGGAAAGAAGCTGTGTCTACAATGGGTGATTGACTGATGATTACAGTGATTTAAAGAGATTGGAATGTTGCAGGTCCAAAACCTACTTACAGTTTATCTTGGGCTAGATTTAATCCACCATCTATTTCTTGTCCACTTCTGAAGCATTTATCTTGGGCTAGCTTTATTCTCCTACCTAATAACATCCTATGATTAGTAGATTAAAAAAAAGAAATCTTTTGGATTATATTAACGTAGCAAACCACTAGCTTCCACCAATCCAAAAGCTAGCAGTGCCATCAGATAGCATTTGAAGCTTATGACTAAGATTTCTGTACTTCACTGTAGTTACATCTTCCATGTTCCCAACAACATACTGAAAAAGTGTCTTCATTTGTGACTTTTCTTTTTACTGTTACCATAGAAACTTCCTGAAAGTTAGGACATGGAATTAACTACAACCCAAATCTTTTTTCCTTAGTCATGGACATTCATATTTAGCTCTAGAATAAGCTATCTCTTATGCCCTTTGAAGTGAGAGCTCTGCTTTATGTTAGCAAATTGAAAGGCAACCTCCATGTTTCTTCCGCTCAAATCTGTGACTGCCTGACTAGTTGAACATGATAGAAGTGACATTCTTGAAACTGGCCTTAAGAAATTATAAGTTCTCAGAGGCTTTACCTGCATGCAATAAGGACACATGCTCCACTATGTTCATAGCAGCCTTATTTATAATAGCCAGAAGCTGGAAAGAACCCAGATGTCCCTCAACGGAGGAATGGATTCAGAAGATGTGGTATTTTTACACAATGGAATACTACTCTGCAATTAAAAACAATGAATTCACAAAATTCCTAGGCAAATGGTCAGAACTTGAAAATATCATCCTTAGTGAGGTAAACCAATCACAAAAGAACACACATGGTATGCAGTCACTGATAAGGGGATATTAACCCAGAATCTCGGAATACCCTAGACACAATTCGCATATCAATAGATTTCTAAGAAGATGGAAGGAGAGACCCCTGGTCCTAGAAAGACTGGATGTAGGGGAATGCCAGGACAGAGAAGTGAGAGGGGGTTGAATGGAGAAAAGAGGGAGGGAAGGGGGCTTATGGGACTTTCAGGGAGGGAGGAAACGGGAAAGGGGAAGTGATTTTGAATGCAAATAAAAAAAACTTAGAAAATAAAATTAAAAAAAAAAGAAATTAGAAGTTGATACAATCAGTAGAGCAGCTGGGACAGGAGTCTTCCCTTGCAGCCGCCATCTGCAGCAGGGAACCAGGCAGCTCCAAAGCCTTCTGTGCTTAGTCCACCAGGAGAGAAAGATCTCCCAGCAGCGATTTCACTTCTGAGCGCTGAACTGAGATCTCCACCTTCTATCTGGAGGGGTACAGCTAGGAGCACATTGGGCACAAGATCAGTGGAGCATCGGGGACAGGAGTCTTTCCTTCCAGCTGCCATTTGCAGCAGGGAACCAGGCAGCTCCAAAGTCTTCTGTGCTTAGCCCTCCAGGAGAGAGTGATCTCCCAGCAGCGATTTCACTTCTGAGTGCGGAGACCCTGCCAGAAGAGAGTTTGTCCCCCATGTGTACAGACACAGACTTACAGACCCACAGGAAGGGCAAGCTCCAGCCAGAGACAAGACCAACTAACACCAGAAATAACCAGATGGCAAAAGGCAAGCACAAGAATCCTACCAACAGAAACCAAGGCTACTTGGCAATATCAGAGCCCAGTTCTCCCACCACAGCAAATCCCGGATACCCCAACACACTGGAAAAGCAAGAGTTGGATTTAAAGTCTCTGCTCATGATGCTGTTAGAGGACATCAAGAAGGTCATAAATAACTCCCATAAAGAAATACAGGAGAACATGGGTCAAATGGTAAAAGCCCTTAAAGAGGAAACACAAAAATCCCTGAAAGAAATACAGGGGAGCATGGGTCAACAGGCAGAGGCCCTTAAAGAGGAAACACAAAAATCCCTGAAAGAATTACAGGAGAACACAAACAAACAAGTGAAGGAACTGAACAAAACCATCCAGGATCTAAAAATGGAAGTAGAAACAATAAAGAAATCACAAAGTGAGACGTCTCTGGAGATAGAAAATCTTGGAAAGAATTCAGGAGTCATAGATGCAAGCATCAACAACAGAATACAAGAGATAGAAGAAAGAATCTCAGGGGCTGAAGATACCATAGAAAACATTGACTCGACACTTAAAGAAAATGCAAAATGCAAAAGGCTCCTGAGTCAGAACATCCAGGAAGTCAAGGACACAATGAGAAGTCCGAACCTAAGGGTTATAGGTATAGAAGAGAGTGAAGATTTCCAACTTAAAGGGCCAGTAAATATCTTCAACAAAATTATAGAAGAAAACTTCCCTATCCTAAAGAAAGAGATGTCCATGAACATACATGAAGCCTACAGAACTCCAAACAGACTGGACCAGAACAGAAAGTCCTCCCAGCACATAATAATCAAAACACCAAATGCACTAAACAAAGAAAGAATATTAAAAGCAGTAAGAGAAAAAGGTTAAGTAACCTATAAAGGCAGGCCTATCAGAATTACTCCAGACTTCTCACCTGAGATGATGAAAGTCAGAAGATCCTGGGCAGATCTCATACAGACCCTAAGAGAACACAAATGCCAGCCCAAACTACTATACCCAGCAAAACTCTCAATTACCATAGATAGAGAAACCAAGATATTCCATGATAAAACCAAATTTACACAATATCTTTCCACAAATCCAGACCTACAAAGGATAATAGATGGAAAACGCCAACATGAGGAGGGAAACTACACCCTAGAAAAAGCAAGAAAGTAATCTTTTTCCAACAAACCCAAAAGAAAGTAACCTCACAAACATAAAAAGAACATCAAAAATAACAGGAAGCAACAATCACTATTCCTTAATATCTTATAATGTCAATAGACTCAATTCCCAAACAAAAAATATAGTCTAACAGAGATGTTTTTCATGTGGATCTTCGATTTTATCAGAAAATGTTTGTGACTCCTCTTTCAATTTAGTAATGCTTTTTGTATCTACCATTTTGACTGTATTATTTTCCATGATAATCATTTTCTGTGTATTTCTTCAATTTTGTCCGTGGTGTTTTTCATGTAGATCTTTGGTTTCGTCGGGGGGGGGGGGAGGGGCGATGTTTTTAGTTCGACTTTCAATCAATTTAGGAATGTATTTGTGCCTACCATTTTGTCGGTATAATTGTCCATGATAATCTTCAATTTTAATGTTTCTCTGTATTTTTCTTCAATTTTGTCAGTAGTATTTTCCATGTGGATCTTCAGCTTTATCAGACAATGTCTATAATTTTACTTTCAATCAACTTAGGAACATTTTTATACCTTCCATTTTATCTGTATAATTTTCCATGTAATAGTTTTAACATGTTTTTCTATATATTTCTTGAATTTTTTCAAGAATATATTCCTAGTAGATCTTCAATTTTATTAGAAAGTGTTTATAATTCCACTTTCAATAAACTTAGGAATATTTTTATTCCTACCATTTTATCTGTATAATTTTTCCATGAAATACTCAATCTTAACATGTTTTTTTATATATGTCTTCAATTTTATCAAAGATATTTTCCATGTAAATCTTCAATTTTATCAGAAAATGTTTATAATTCCACTTTCAGTAAACTTAGAAATATTTTTATGCCTACCATTTTATCTGAATAATTTTCCATGATAATCTTCAATTTTAATGCTTTTCCATATAATTTTTTAATTTCATCAGAAGTATTTTCCATGTGAATCTTTAATTTTATCAGAAAATGTTTATAATTCTACTTTCAATCAACCTAGGAATATTTTTATTTCTACCAATCTATCTGTATAAATTTCTTTAATTTTATCAGAGATATTTTCCATGTAAATCTTCAATTTTATCAGAAAATGTTTTTACTTTTACTTTCAATCAATTTAGGAATATTTTTATGCCTACCATCTTATCTGTATAATTTTTCATGAAATAGTCCATTTTAATGTGGTTTTCTATATAGTTCTTGAGTTTTATCAGAAATATTTTCCTTGTAGATTTTTAATTTTGTCATAAAATATTTATAATTCCACTTTCAATCAACTTAGGAATATTTTTATGCCTACCATTTTATCTGTATAATTTTTCCATGAAATAGTCTTAACGTGTTTTTCTATATATTTCTTCAATTTTATCAGAGATATTTTCCATGTATATTTACACAATGAAATACTACTCAACAATTAAAAACAATGAATTCATGAAATTCTTAGGCAAATGGGGAACAGGGGGTGGGAAGAGGGCTTATGGGACTTTTGGGGAGGGGGGAACCAGGAACCAGGAAATCATTTGGAATGTAAATAAAGAATATAGAAAATAAAAATAATTTAAAAAAGAAATTAGAAGTTTTCATTTCTTGCACTCTATAATGGTCAGTCTCATAACTAAGCTACCACATTAACAGGCCAAGGTGAAGATAAAACAATGACTTGAACCAACTTACCAGCCATGTAAATGAGACATCTTGGAAATATATTTCCTAGTTCAGGTCAAGCCATCCCTAATTGGTAACACACAGAGCAAAGGCCAATATTCTTCTGAAATTTTAGATTCATAAAATAAATGATTATTGCCTCTTAAGATGTCAAGTGTCAGCCGGGCGGTGGTGGCACACGCCTTTAATCCCAGCACTTGGGAGGCAGAGGCAGGAGGATTTCTGAGTTCGAGGCTAGCCTGGTCTACAAAGTGAGTTCCAGGACAGCCAGGGCTACACAGAGAAACCCTGTCTCAAAAAACCAAAAAAAAAAAAAAAAAAAAAAAAAAAGATGTCAAGTGTCATAGAGGATTTCTAACTAACTTTCTTTTTTTATTTTCTATATTCTTTATTTACATTCCAAATGTTTTCTCCTTTCCCGGTTCCCCCCTCCCCAAAAGTCCCATAAGCCCTCTTCCCTCCCCCTGTTCCCCAGTCAACCCCCTTACACCTCTCTGTCCTGGTATTCCCCTACACTGCTACATCCAGTCTTTCCAGGACTAGGGGCCTCTCCTTCCTTCTTGGGAATCAATTGATATGTGAATTGTGTCTTGGGTATTCCAAGCTTCTGGGTTAATATCAATTTATCAGTGACTGCATACCATGTGTGTTCTTTTGTGATTGGGTTACCTCATTAAGGATGATATTTTCCAGTTCTGACCATTTGCCTAAGAGTTTCAGGAATTCATTGTTTTTAATTGCTGAGTAGTATTCCATTGAGTAAATATACCACATTTTCTGTATCCATTCCTCCGTTGAGGGACATCTGGGGTCTTTCTAGCTTCTGGCTATTATAAATAAGGCGGCTATGAACATAGTGGAGCATGTGTCCTTATTGCATGCCAGGGAGAGCTCTGGGTATATGCCCAGGAGTGGTATAGCAGGATCCTCCAGGAGTGTCATGCCCAGTTTTCTGAGGAACCGCCAGACTGCTTTCCAGAGTGGTTGTATCAGCTTGTAATCCCACTAGCAGTGGAGGAGTGTTCCTTTTTCTCCACATCCTTGCCAATACCTGCTGTCTCCTTAGTTTTTGATCTTAGCCATTCTGACTGGTATGAGGCGAAATCTTAGGGTTGACTAAGGATGCTGAACATTTCTTTAGGTGCTTCTCAGCCATTCGATATTCTTCAGGTGAAAATTCTTTGTTTAGTTCTGTACCCCATTTTTAATAGGGTTATTTGGCTCTCTGGAGTCTAACTTCTTGAGTTCTTTGTATATATTGGATATTAGCCCTCTGTTGGATGTAGGGTTGGTAAAGATCTTTTCTCAATTTGTTGGCTGCCATTTTGTCTGATTGACAGTGTCCTTTGCATTACAGAAACTTTTGTAATTTTATGAGGTCCCATTTGTCAATTCTTGATCTTAGAGCATAAGCTATTGGTGTTCTGTTCAGGAAAATTTCCCCTGGGCCCATGTGTTCAAGGTTCTTCCCCAGTTTCTTTTCGATTAGTTTCAGTGTGTCTGGTTTTATGTGGAGGTCCTTGATCCACTTGATGCTGAGCTTAGTACAAGGAGATAAGAATGGATTGATTTGCATTCTTCTGCATGCTGACCTCCAGTTGAAACAGCACCATTTGTTGAAAATGCTATCTTTTTTCCACTGGATGGTTTTAGCTCCTTTCTCAAAGATCAAGTGACCACAGGAGTGTGGGTTGATTTCTGGGTCTTCAATTCTATTCCATTGATTCTTTCTTCCATCTCTTGGATTCTATTGTTGATGTTTGCATCTATGACCCCTGATTTCTTCCCAAGGTCTTCTATCTCCAAAGTTGTCTCCCTTTGTGATACCTTAGTTGTTTCTGCTTCTTTTTTTTGTATCCATGATGGATTTGCTCAGTTCCTTCACTTCTTTGTTTGTGTTTTCCTGTAATTCTTTATGATATTTTTGTGTTTCCTCTTTCAGGACTTCTGCCTGTTGACCCAAGTTCTCCTGTATTTCTTTAAGCAATTTTTATGTTCCCTCCTTATGGGCTTCTATCTGTTGACCCATATTCTCCTGAATTTCTTTAAGTGATTTTTGTGTTTCCTTTGTAAGGGCTTCTCCCTGTTGATTCATGTTCTCCTGTACTTCTTTAAGAGATTTATTTATGTACTTCTTGAAATCCTCTAATAGCATCATGAGAAGTGATTTTCAATCCAAATCTTGTCTTTCTGATGTGTTAAGGTATCCAGGACTTGCTGCTGTCAGAGAGTTGGGTTCAGATGGTGATGTATTGCCTTTATTTCTGTTAGCAATGTTCCTAGTTTGCCTTTTGCTCTCTGGTTATCTCTAGCATTAGTTGGTCCTGCTGTCACTAGTTGGTGCTTGAACCTCCTGTGAGCCTGCAAGGTTATTTCTGCACCCCTGGGTGACTGGGTTTCCCCTGGCACAGATTTATGAGGAGCTGCCCTGCTCCTGGGTGTCATTGGAGCCCTGGTGTGCCTTGCCCCAAGTGATGTTATACTTTGAATATCTCTGTGTACCTGGAGTCCCTGTCTGGTCTGTCACCTGAGCAAAGATGGCGAAGGCTGCTGTGCTCCCTCCAGGTGCGGGTCACCCTGCAGGGCAAGTGTCCCAGAGCAGAGCTGGTGCACTGATGACCACAGCGCTGCCCAGCTCTTGGGCGCAGGTGGCACCCTAGCTGGCTGTGTCCCAAGCGATATTATACTCTGGATATCTCTGTGTACCTGGAGTCCCTGTCTGCTCTGTTGCCAGAGCAAAGACGGAGGAGGCTGCTGCGTTCCCTCCAGGCACAGGTCACTCTGCAGGGAAGATGTCCCACAGCAGAGCTGGCACCCAGATGACCATAGAGCTGCTCCACTCTTGGGTGCAGGTGGAACCCTAGCAGGTTTTGTCCCAAGTGATGTTATACTCGGGATATCTCTGTGTACCTGGAGTCCCTGTCTGCTCTTTTACCAAAGCAAAGATCTCTAACTTACTTGCATTTCTTCAGAAGTAATTGTCATCTGAGAGGCTTATATTGAATAACTTCATCCTTTCTAACTCTTTCTGAGCTCTGGTTAGCTGGTTTAACTTGGCTTTTCTGGCTCAAAACACTCCTCCAAGATGGCTGATACAATCTGACTTCTTTTGACTTCTGACTGAATTGTTCTGCTTGGCCTCATACTAACTTTGGCAATATGCTTTGATATTCTGGCTTCTTTGCATTATCTGACTCATTTTGCCTTCACCTGTGTCTAGCTTGTTCTCTCTACAACCTGTCTCTGTCATTCTGTACTTCTCTCTTAAGAAGCCTCTCTTTCCTGTGCTGCTCTCCTGATAGTTGGCCTTATTCTACCTCTGACTCATTCTATCAAATCTATATCTGATTTGTTACTTTGTCTGCCCCTCAATTAGACACCACTTTCAAACATGACTGCTTCCTTGTAGAAACTAACCTTACCTACATTGTTTGGAGTTAAAGGTTTATACTAAAGGCAGGTCTACATTCTAGCCAGATCCTACTATAATCCAGAGCATGTCTGCATTCTAGCCAGATCATAAAGACCTGGAAGGTCTTTTCGTGTGATTCCTTGTCAGAGAAGCCATCTTGCTGGTTTAAAATTCCTCTATAAGTTTGATACAGAGGTAGAAGAAACGAAAACCTGTTAATTCTCTTAAGCTTCTCTCTCCCTCCCCCATTGTCCCTGTTAATTTCACTTGTGTTTCACTAAATCTGTCTCAATGAGTATATACTTTCTGCTTCTGGAAAAAGGATATGCTTAATATCATTATCTACTTTATTAAATGTTATACAATACTGGCTCTGATTTCTTTATTTCTATGTGGACTGAGTAGGAGAGTAGACAATTTTGATATGATTGGATTGATTTCTTCTTAATTGCCTCTCTGTTAGATTTTTAAAGATTTATTTATGTATTTTATGGATATGAGTACACTGTAGTTTTCTTCAGACACACCAGAAAGGAGCATCAGATCACATTGCAGATGGTTGTGAGCCACCATGTGGTTGCTGGGGGTTGAACTCAGGACCTTTGGAAAAGCAGTCAGTGCTCTTAACCACTAAGCCATTTCTCCAGCCCTCTCTCTGTTATTTTTAATAAACAACGGTGTTTGGGTCACTCTGTAGTCCTGTTGAATCAGCGTTTCAACGGTGGGAACTATCAAATTTGTTCAACTTCACAGGTAAATTTTATGCTTGCCAAAGTTTGAAAACTTTTACGCAAGTAGTTATTTAATATATTCCTGGAATAAGGCTCACTGTGGAATTTAAGTTGAAAAAATAATTGCTACAAAGCATTTAGCATGGAATCTAGCATATTTTAAGATATAAATAAATTTTAGCTGTTTTCAATCACCATCAACATCATCTTTATTGTTTTTGAATATTATCTTCATGATTTAGAGATATACTCATCTGTCTTTGGGGAGAAAACAAGACTTACTGGTATGCTGGTTTTTATGTGTATAAGTGTGCATTGTGCATATGCACATGCATGTTTATGTGCACATTTTCATGTGGAGGTTGATGTGGGTTATCATCTTCAGTGATTATCCTCATAATGTTTTCAGACAGGGTCTCTCACTAAACCTGGAGTTCACTAGTTCAACTAGTCTGGTTGGCTAACAAACTGCAGGGTCCTTCTTTTTCCTTTTCCCCCGGCAATAGAATTTTAGGCATGCACTGCCATGCCTGGTCTTTTATGTGTGTTTTGCAGGATCAGTCTCATGTATAAATGAAAAGCATTTGACTGACTGAGCCACCATCTCTCTAAACAAGTATGATGGTTACTTAGTAAAGCAAGTAAACAGCTGTTGCCTGGAGCTTAGAATAAAGCTATTAGTCCTGGAATAACAAGGAGGTTTGTGCTTATCTCTAGTCAACAGTAAGATTA
The DNA here is from genome assembly GCA_036184795.1 of Tokudaia tokunoshimensis. Taxonomy (NCBI): domain Eukaryota; kingdom Metazoa; phylum Chordata; class Mammalia; order Rodentia; family Muridae; genus Tokudaia; species Tokudaia tokunoshimensis. The sequence continues at coordinate 2,387,946 of BTHU01000023.1, read as the reverse complement.
GGTAAAATGTTCTTCATAGTGTTTACGCCACTGCCTTTGGTACAAAAATGTGTGTTCAAGAGAGAAAATAGAGGTCCATTCAATACATGCTCAGACAAATGGAGTGAACTATTGGACCAGGACCTATTCAGAAAACCCATTGCAGATATCTTCAGATATTTGGAAGAAAGAACCTCCAAAGAAATTCTGGTAAGTCAAATTACACTTGGTTTGTTTCTGGGAATATGAGAAATCTGGCCTTCCATTCCAATATAGAATTAAATTTATTGATTGAAAACCAAAGCCATCCAAAAATGGAAATAGAAACAGTAAAGGAATCACAAAGGGATTAACTCTAACCCTGGAGATAGAAAACCTAGGAAAGAAATCAGGAGTCATAGATGCAAGCATCAATAACAGAATACAAGAGATAGAAGAGAGAATTTCAGGTGCAGAAAATACTATAGAAAACGTTGACACAGCATTCAAAGAAAATGTAAAATGCAGACAGCTCCTAGCCCAAAACATCCAGGAAAATCCCGGATACAATGAGAAGATCAAACCTAAGGATAATAGTTATAGAAGAGAGTGAAGATTCCCAACTTAAAAAGCCAGTAATATCTTCAACAAAATTATAGAAGAAAACTTCCCTGACCTAAAGAAAAAGATGTCCATAAATATACAAGAAATCTACAGAACACCAAAAAGATTGGATTAGAAAAGAAATTTCTCTCATCGCATAATAGTCAAAACAGCAAATGCACAAAACGAAGGGATATTAAAAGCAGACAGGGGAAAATGCCAAATAACATATAAAGGCAGACCTATCAGAATTATACCAGACATCTCACCAGAGAATATGAAAACTAGAAGATCTTGGGCAGAGGTCATACAGACCTTAAGAGAACAAAAATGCCAGCCCAGGCTACTCTACCCAAGAAAACTCTCAATTAACATAGATGGAGAAACCAAGATATTCCATGACAAAATAAATTTACACAATATTTTTCCACAAATCCAGTCCAACAAAGGATAATAGAAGGAAAACTCCAATACAAGGAGGGAACCTATACCCTAGAAAAAGCAAGAAAGTAATCTTCTTTCAACAAACTCATAAGAAACTAGCCACACACATAATTCCACCTCTAACAACAAAAATAACAGGAAGCAACAATCACTATTCCTTAATATCTCTTAACATCAATGAACTCAATTCCCCAGTAAAAAGACATAGATTAACAGACTGGATATGTAAACAGGACCCAGCAATTTGCTGCATACAGGAAACATACCACAGTGTCAAAGAGACACTACCTCAGAATCAAGGGTTGGAAAATAATTTTCCAAGTAAATGGTAGAAATAATCAAGCTGGAGCAGCCATTTCAATATCAAATAAAATTGAGTTTCAACCAAAAGTTACCAAAAAAGATAAGGAAGGATACCTCATACTTATCAAAGAAAAAATCTACCAAGAACTCTCAATTCTGAACATCTATGCTCCAAATGCAAGGGCATGAGCATTTATAAAAGAAACTTTACTAAAGCTCAAAGCACACATTGCACCTCACACAGCAATTGTGAGAGACTTTAACACCCCACTCTCAGCAATAGACAGATCATGAAAACACAAACTAAACAGAGACACAGTGAAACTAACAGAAGTTATTGACCAAATGGATTTAACAGATATCTATAGAACATTTCATCCTAAAACAAAAGAATATACCTTCTTCTTTGCACATCATGGTACCTTCTCCAAAATTGACCATATAATTGGTCACAAAACAGGCCTGAATGGATAAGAAAAGATTGAAATAATCCCATGCATCCTATCAGACCACCACAGATGAAGGCTGCTTTTCAATAACAACATAAACAACAGAAAGAACACATACACATGGAAGATGAACAATGACCCACTCAATGATAACTTTGTCAAGGAAGAAATGAAGAAAGAAATTAAAAGCATTTTAGAATTTAATAAAAATGAAGCCACAACATACCCAATCTTATGGGATACAATGAAAGCAGTGCTAAGAACAAAACTCATAGCTCTGAGTGACTCCAAAAAGAAACTAGAGAAAGCGTACCCTACCAGCTTAACAGCATACCTGAAAGCTCTAGAACAAAAAGAAGCAAATACACCCAAGAGGAATAGACAACAGGAAATAATCAAAACAGGGCTGAAATCAACCAAGTAGAAAGAAAAGGATCTAGAAACAGAATCAACAGAACCAGGAACTGGTTCTTTAAGAAAACCAACAAGATAGATAAACCTTTAGCCAAACTAACAAGACAGCACAGAGACAGTACCCAAATTAACAATGTCAGAAGTGAAAAGGGAGATATAACAACAGAAACTCAGGGCATTCAAAAAATCATTAGATACTCCTACAAAAACCTATACTCAACAAAATGGAAAAATCTGGACAAAATAGACAATTTTCTAGACAGATACCAATTGCCAAAGTTAAATTAGGATGAGATAAACCATCTAAACAGTCATATAACCCCTAAAGAAATAGCAGCACTCATTCAAGTCTCCCAGGAACAGATGATTTTAGTGCAGAATTTGATCAGTCCTTCAAAGAAGATCTAATACTAATACTCTTCAAACTATTTCACAAAGTAGAAACAGAAGAAACACTACCAATTTGTTATATGAAGCCACATGAAGAAACCACATAAAGAACCAACAAAAAAAGAGAACTTCAGGCCAATTACTCTTATGAATATCAATGCAAAACTACTCAATAAAATTCTCACAAATCAAATCCAAGAACACATCAAGATGATCATTCATCATGATCAAGTAGGCTTCATCCCAGGGATGCAGGGATGGTTCAATATAAGGAAATCCATCAATGTAATCCACTACATAAACATACTCAAGAAAAAACCCACATGATCATTTCATTAGATGCTGAAAAAGCATTTGACTAAATTCAGCACCCCTTCATGATTAAAGTCTTGGAAAGATCAGGAATTCAAGGCCCATACCTAAACCTAGTAAAAACAATATACAGCAAACCAGTAGCCATCATCAAACTAAATGGAGACAAATTTAAAACAATCCCACTAAAATCAGGGACTAGACAAGACTACATCAACATAGTACTTTAAGTTCTAGCTAAAGCAAACAAAAGGTGGTCAAAGGGATACAAACTGGAAAGGAACAAGTCAAAATATCACTATTTGCAAATGGTATGATAGTATATTTAAGTGACCCCAAAAAGTCCACTAGAGAATTCCTAAACCTGATAAACAACTTCAGGAAAATGGCTGGATATAAAATTAACTCAAACAAATCAGTAGATTTCCTATTCTCAAATGATAAACAGGCTGAGAAAAAAAATAGCAAAATGATACCCTTCACAATAATCACAAAAAAATATAAAATATTGTGGTCTGACTCTAACCAAACAAGTAAAAGATCTCTGCGACAAGTACTTCAAGTTTCTGAAGAAAGAAATCGAAGAAGACCTCAGAAATGGAAAGATCTCCCATGCTTGTGGACTGGCAGGAGTAATACAGTAAAAACGGCCATCTTGCTGAAAGCAATCTACAGATTCAATGCAATCTCCATCAAAATTCCAACTCCATTCTTCACAGAGTTAGAAAGAGCAATTCTCAAATTCATTTGGCATAACAAAAAACACAGGATAGTGGAAACTATTCTCAACAATAAAAGATCTTCTGGGGGGAAATCACCATACCTAACTTCAAGATGTATTACAGAGCTATAGTGAAAAAACTGCATGGTATTGATTTACTTAAATCTTTATTTCAGTTATCTGTTAATTTAAATATGTTAGCACCTTGAAAAGTAGTCAAGAATCAGGTCAAATTGATTATTGACTTGTAATCTGTGAACATGGCTCAGTCAGTAAAATGACTGCTGTGTAAAAGCATGAATATGATTCCCAGAACCCATGGGAAAAGAGTAATATGTGGCTCAGGCAAAAGTTCAGTTGGCAAAGTACATGACACATAAGCACAAGGACCCGAGTTTGATCTCTAGAACTCATGTGAAAAAGCTAGGTTTGGTGGTATTGCCTTATAACTCTAGTGCTGGGAGGTAGAGACAGGTGAACCACTGGAACTCACAGACCAGACAGGTAAGCCTTACTCTGCAAACTCCAGACCAGTGAGAGACTCTGTTTCAAAAGAGGGTGTGAATAGTTCTTGACAAATGACACTTGAGGTTGACCTTTGGCCTTCACACACATGTGCATTCAAGTACACCCAAGAGGAAAATGCACTCTCATGAACACACACATGCACATATGCATATATATCACTCAAATCCCTGAACTTATATAAAATACTGTTTGGTTCATGGTAGGACTATATTAGTCTCAGTTATTTTTTTCTGTATATGTGAGTTATCATTGTTACTTATAGAGAAGTATGTCAGTAGGAAACCTTTTTCTTGGCACAGATGTATAAGCAAAGGTAATAGTAAAAGAAGTGTGAAAATCAGGCTAAAGGCAGTGGAACCTTATGGTTCTCTGAAAGGGTAGTGAGGATCTTGCCTGTTCACCATTGAAACTTCAAAGGCATATTATTTGGTGTTGGAGAAACTAACCTTGAGTAAATAACAGTTCCCTAAAAATGAGTACTTACTGATTTTCACATTTCTTTTTATGTTTTGAACATCTTAGAATTTGAGTATGACCAGAACAGTCTTCTGTATTTTTCTTTTTTGAGATAGGGTCCCATTGTTGTTTCCTAGGGTGATCTGGAACTTGCTATATAGCCCAGGCTTGTCTTGAAATTTAGAGTATCCTGTTTCAGTTTCCTGAGTGCTGTGATTAGGGATATGTACTGCCATACCTAGCAAGGATGATCTTTAAGTGATTGTGGTTAACTAGATTCTATTTATAGTAGTGCAATTCCTTGGTTTATTATTTTTTTCTTTCCAGCTTCATAAAATGCGAGTAACAAGTTAGGTGTGATGACATTTGCCTTGTAATCCCAACATTTAGGAGATTGAGTCAGGAGGATTGCCATGAGTTTGGGGCCAGATGGTGCTACATAGTTAATTCCAGGTCAGTTAGAGATGTATAACAAGAATATCTAAAAGAGTTACAATTCAAATCAAATCTTCATAGAGCTCAAAAGAGCATTCTGCAAATTCATTTGGAATAACCAAAAACCCAGGATAGTGAAAACTATTCTTCATAACAAAAGAACTTCTGGGGAAATCATAATCCCTGACCTCAAACTCTACTACAGAGTAATAGTGATAAAAACTGTATGATATTGGTACAAAGACAAGCAGGAAGATCAATGAAATAGAATTGAAGACCCAGAAATGAACCCACACACCTATGGTCACTTGATCTTTGACAAAGGAGCTAAAAACATCCAGTGGAAAAAAGACAGCATTTTTAACAAATGGTGCTAGATCAACTAGAGTTTAGAGTTAGCATGTAGAAAGATGCAAATTGATCCATTCTTACCTCCTTGTACTAAGCTCAAGACCAACTGGATTAAGAACTTCCACATAAAACCAGACACACTGAAACTAATAGAGGAGAAAGTGGGGAAGAGCCTTGAACACATAGGCACAGGGGAAAATTTCCTGAACAGAACACCAATGGCTTATGTTCTAAGATCAAGAATCAACAAGTGGAACCTCATAAAATTGCAAAGCTTCTGTAAGGCAAAGGACACTGTCAATAGGACAAAATGGCAACCAACAAATTGGGAAAAGATTTTTACCAATCCTTCATCCGATAGAGGGATGTGGATAAAGAGGAACACTCCTACATTGCTGGTGAGATTGCAAGCTGGTACAACCACTCTGGAAATCAGTTTGGTGGTTCCTCAGAAAATTAGACATAGTACTACCTGAGGACCCAGCTATACCATTCCTAGGCATATACCCAGAAGATGCTCCAGCATGTAATAAGGACACATGCTCACCTATGCTCATAGCAGCCTTATTTATAATAGCCAGAAGTTGGAAAGAACCCAGATGTCCCTCAGCGGAGGAATGGATACAGGAAATGTGGTACATTTACACAATGGTATACTACTCAGCTATTAAAAACAATGAATTCCTGAAATTCTTAGGCAAATGAGTGGAACTAGAAAGTGTCATCCTAATCACAAAAGAACACCAATGGCATGCACTCACTGATAGGTGGATATTAGCCCAAAAGTTCAGAATAAACAAGATACAACTCACAGACCACATGACGCTCAAGAAGAAAAAGGAGCAAAGTCTGGGTGCTTCAGGGCTAGGGATGTAGGTCAGTTGGTAGAGTGTTTGCTTATCATGTAGGAAACCCTGGATTCTAGAACTACATAAAATTGGGCATGGTGGTGCATACCTGTAATCTTAGTACTCAGGAAGCAGGGGTGGGGAGGGGGAGTAGATCTGAATTTCAAGGTCATCTTCAATTCTAGAGTGAATTCAAAGCCAGCCTGGGATACATGTGATTCTGTATAAACCAAACCAAAAACAAAAATGAAAACAAAAAGGAGGTAAGTCCATGTGAATTCACTACTTGCTCAGCCATTGTAGACGTTTTCTATAAGTTCATTTTTGTGAGGAATCAGTTTATTTCAAATGAAAGATTCTGAAGCATTGAATAGATATGAGTATTAAATCTCAAAGCTTTTGATAGGTGTAGGAGTTTGCAGCCTGTTCATCTGCCATTTTCCCAATCAGTACTGTACTTCTGCTCCAGTTTCTTTAGTGTATCACTTGAGGATTTATTTAGAGAACTCTAGAGAATATTTGAACTGAGAAAAAAAAGTGAAGATGTGACCTAACTTATAGCGAAGCTGCCTTCCCTCTCCTTTGCCCCTTACTACCACCTTTACCAACATGTACAGAGATTTGATGAGTACCTTGAGATGTGGGCAGAACAGAATGATAAAAATATGCTTCCAACAGTTCTTTACAAAGCAGATGGTCTGCAGTAAGCTCTATATCTCTGTCCAAAACTCATTCCATAAATTGTCTTTTGAAGTTTAGATAACTAAATGAAAATAGTAAAACAAAAATTAAGGCAGAAAAAAATATATTTTCCCACATCTTGATTAAAAACACCATGAGACATGCAGTAGATTTACTATATTGCAGTAAGCTATCAGCACAGTGATGAAGTGTGCATCAGTTAGTTCCTACTGGGTAAAATATGCCCTGAAATCTAGTGCCTTTACACAACTCATTATTTCTCTCTTGTTTCTGTGGATTGGTGGAACAGTTCTGGTATGGATGGGTTCTTCTAATCTCTGGTGGCAGGTTGATTGGAAAATGATTGATCTAGAGCAGACTCATTCCCATATTTGGTGATGAGCAGGATTTGGTTAAGGGGTTATACATTTCTACTTTTAGGCAGCTTCTTTTAATGATATCTTCCTTCCCCTTTCAGCTATTGTAGGCCAAGTTGGCCTCAAACTCATGGTCCTTTTGTCTTATTCTCCCCAGTACTGGAATGACAGGCATAAATCACTATGCCTGGCCTACAGTTTATCTTTCTTTACCTCTCTGGTGAATGCAACCCTTTTGAACACTCCCATTTTCTCTTGACAGTCTTTCCTTCTCTGATTTCTGAGATACCACTTGACGTCTTCTGAACCTTCTTCATTGAACGTTGGTGATGGCTCAAGTTTGTTCCTGCTCATTTTCTCTGCTCATCGTATAGCAATCATGAATGAATTAAAGCCAGTCATATGATTTTCTTTTATTTTGTCTAGGTATAAGTTCTTGTGTATGCAAATGTATAATATGTGCATGTACATACAAGTCAGAGGTCCATGACAAGTGTTTGCCTTGAGCACTCTCTACTTTTTTTAAAAAAAGATTATTTTTTGTCAGTATGCATGTATATATTGTATCATGTACATGCCTGTACTCACAAAGGACAGAAAATGGCATTGACTCCCCTGAAACAGGAGGTATAGATGTTTGTAAGCTGCCATGTCAGAGCTAAGAATAAATCTATGTCTTCTGCAAGAGCAGAAAGTGCTTTCAAAACACTGGGTCTTCTTTCTATGTCTCCATTTTATTTGTTTATTTATTTTTTTTGAGATAACGTCTCTCAGTGAACCTAGAACATTCCACTTTGGCCAGCCTATCTAGCTAGTGAGTTCCAGGGATCCACCCATTTCTGCTCCCCAGTGCTAGGGTTACAGATGCACACAGATGTGCCTGGCTTTCATGTAGGTGCTAGGAATCTGAAATCAGGCATCCATGTTTATATAATAGGTATGCTACTGACTGAGCTATCTCTCTAGCTCCCACTCTTATGTTTTAATGACTTTATTTTCTGTTGACTGCCAGTTCTATAATTATCAAGTTTCTCTTCTGAATTTAAGACTGTCCCAGGCAGCTTTACTGTGACATCCCACATACTACTTAAACTCTTATATCTTCAGCTCAGTAAATTACCATCTACTCAGTTATTCTAGCTAGCAATCTGGGAAAACAGTTTCTCTTCATTACTTCCTACTCAGTAAACCAGACCAGTGTCCTCAGAATATCACCTTGACATTCCCCTGCTCTGTGTAGTGGAACCAGACAACGCCTTCTAAGCCCTGGTATCAGCTAGCTCCTGATAGCCAATAAGAGGTCATGCAAGACTCAAATAGTGTGAATTTTTTTCCTTAACAAGGATGAGCTGCTTCTGTTACTTCAAAGAATCTAGCCCAGCAAATTACTGGTCCTTGTTGAAGTTTTTATCTGCCGTCATTCTCTGTGGGAATAGTCAATCTCTTATTAGAAAGTTCATCACATTCAATCTTTTCCTATAATGAATGTTTTCCAGTTTGTTCTTACATTATAAATATAGGTTTGTCTTCTTATCACTATAATCTAAGGGAAGGTTCTCACCTGTGGGTTATGACCCCTTTGTGGGGAAGGTCAAATGACCTTTTTACAGGGATTACATATCAGATATACTACATACCAGATAAGATTCATCATAGTAGCAAAATTACAGTTATGAAATAGTAATAGAAATGTTATGGAATGTTAATTTACTATTATGCTATCACATTTATCACATTTAACTCCTGTCCAGGAGATGTATTTCATTACAAGAAAAGTACAGTAATATATTATAGCATTAAAATTTGCCACTTAGTACGTACCCCATTACTTGAGAGATGGTGGCCTGATAAAATGGTGGAAGGACTTAATTAAAATTAACTTAGGGTACCAGATGGGAGATCTTGTTCTGTGGGATTGGGATGCTGCTTCTCAGTATGTGACATATGCTTTGAGCCAATGACTCATATACGATATGTTTCTTCCTTATATAAAATATGTATATAATTTAGAGACCACTATCCTCTTTCCTGTTTCCAAGGAATAAATGCTTCTTCTCATTCTCATTATTAACTCCAGTTGAGGTAGTCACCTGGCTTTTTGTAACACTGAACTAACAAGCAAAGAGAGTATCAGTTGAGATGCTTGATCATGACTAAGGATGTGAATTGGGTTGCTGATATATAAGGAGAGTCCAGAGGGATTTTTCAGTGCCTCTATTTTTAACAGTAAAAGTCCAAGTATATAGTGATTCAGTACATACAGGACCCTCAAAGATTCAGTTTTCAGGAATGAAAGAATGGATCACACCCATTCCCCTGCCCCCTGCCACCATTAACACTGCCAAAAGAATGGCAAGTCAATGTTGTAGCTGAAAGAGAAAAATAGAAAATGTGTTGTGGAAGAAGAAAGTGGTAAGTACCAATTGTAGACATGATCATGAATTACAGGGTATGGCATAATTTATTATACATGGATTAATGAATAATCTTATTATTATTTCATATTATTTATATTTTAAATTAGTTTTAAGTCTCTCTCTCTCTCTCTCTCTCTCTCTCTCTGTGTGTGTGTGTGTGTGTGTGTGTGTGTGTGTGTGTGTGTGTGTGTGTGTGTGTGTGTTTGCACATGCTCAAGGAAGCCAGAGGCATCAGGTTATCTTAGAGCTGAGCTACAGGCAGCTGTGAACTGCCTAACTTGAGTACTGAGGTCTGAACTCAGGTTCTCAAAATGAGCAGCAGCTGCTCTTAACCACTGAGAGCAGTCCTTCTTCCTATCATTTTTCTCGTCCTTCTTCCTATCATTTTTGATAAGGAATGTTGGTGATGATGACTTTGTAATTTAATGTATCAATCATTAAACTACAGGGAGTCATATTTGGTATTTACAGGAGGGATTCCATGATGCTGGGAAAACTTGTACTTAAGTCATAAAACTGAGGAAGTAGGCATTCTTCTCTCTCTTTTGTAGGAGGCTAATAAGTTTAAACTTCTTATGTTTAGCAGCAGCGAGAGTTTGATAAATGAGTACGAGGTAGAATGGATATTGAGTAGCTTGAGTAATTGACTGCATTAGTCCTGTGTATTTGCCATCAGATCTGTTTCATACCTTTCTCCAGCTCTTCTCTGCATGTATCCTAAAGGCTGACTCCTATGGGCTATATTCCCTGGCCTTCCAAGTCACTGGACCTGAACTGGACTTGGAGTAGATTAAAGTGTTTGGAAAAGAAAGACTGTAGTATATTTTCACATTTGCTCTCTGATGTGGGAAGGTTTTCCAGCTGTGGCTACATCTGTGGCTTCCATTCTTGCCTGGGCTTCCTTTGGGCAATGCTGGCTTCAGTAATATGGCTGGAGCTTTCTCAAGGGTAGCAAGGGCTTCTTACTTTTGCTCATCTCAGGAGTTTTTCTCTGTGCTATTTAGCTCCATGTTCTTCTCATTGTTCAGTCAACTCTTCATGAAATCTCCCAACTTAATGGAATCGAATTCCTGTACTTTAAGTGGATCAGAGGCTGTTTCTTCCTCTTCACCTTCAGGTACCATTGTCTTGCAGGTATTAATAGACTATCACCTTTAACAGGGGTTACCCATCACACCTCTCCTCCTCCTCCTCCTCCTTACACTTACACTTACAGGCTCTGCTTCTTTGGAGTTCTTATGTTCTTTAGAGTATCCTTTGAAAATGTAGGTTCACAAGTAATCTTTTCTTTAAAAAATGAAACCACTTAACATTGCAACCTAGTAAACTGTGCCTTTTCTACTCAGCACCAGAGGTGTGTTTAGACTCTGAGAAGCCTGGGACTAGAGAAATGGTTCAGAGGGTAAAACACTTGTCATGCAAATGTTAAAGCTGGGGTTAAGTTCCTCAGCACCCATACAAACTCTAGGCCTATCTGCAGTCTCATTGCTTGGGAGGTGGAGTCTCTGGAGCAAACTAGTTAGGTTAACTGAATTAGGGAGCTCTGGGTACAAGTGAGTGATCCATCCCAAATGTCTCTGAGAATGATGATGTCAAGATACTTGACATCAACATCTGGCCACCACATACAAGCACACACCCGCACACCAATTGAGCAGCTGGAAAGGAAACCCTTACAGTGACACTAGAAACCCACCATTCATTTTTACTACTTTAACCATTTTCCTCATCTTTGCTGAAATGTAAACATTATCAACATTACTTTTGCAGGACCATGAAAGGCAGCCTAGTTCCTCACTACAGATAGAAACCTTGGTGACCCTAAAGGGACCGAAGGTGTTTCCACCCTCTCCTTGGGGACCCAGGCTCCTGGCCAAAGGCTGCAGCCCTCCATAGATTTGTGGCCTTCAATCATGTAAAGGCAACTACCCAAGCCCCCTCCACAGGTAGAAGATGTGACCTGTGGTCACATAGTCTCAAGACAGATCTCCATTTTAGTGAGGTACCTAAAGGCCTGGAGGACTTAGCCAATAAACATTCCTTACCAGACACTCCTCCCTGCAAAAGATATTTAACCTCAGATGTGCCCTGAGAAGTGGGGTACGGTTTTACTCATCCACTTTCCGCCATGACAATAAATACCTAAAGACCACGGACTGCCTCTTTTCATCGGGATCTGCAGTGGGAAGCAATGGAGATGGCTTTCGCCTAAAGAGCCACTGTCTAACCTCCCATAGAAGACCTCTCTGAACTCCCAGCCGTGGCTACCACCAAGCCCAAGCCCAAGCCCAAGACAGCCTGCCAACAAGCCAAGGACTCTCTCCCCATAGGGATAGCAGGAGTGCCCCCCTTTTCTCCTTGGCCCCAGGCTAGATCTAGCCCGCAGGTCCCCAATCCATTCTCAGCTCTTCAGCAGCTCCCATTGGTGCCTGAGTGTCCAAGAGCCTGAGAACCAGACAGCCCTGGCCTCCTTGAAGGCCTGGGGACCCCTGAGCCAGATCCAGCTGTCCAGCACTTCAGACTGTACTTCCACACCCCTGGAGCAGTGTCCCACAGCTTCCCCATAGCCTGACACCCACACTGCGTCAGAGTCAGATAAGCTCAGTCAAAACACCAGTGTCCTGCCTCCTGAAGCAGTTGAGCCCTGTGGTAGAACAGACACAGGACACTGCTAACACTACACAGTTTGCCTCCCTAACTTCAATCTTCTTTCTACATTCACCAGAAACATTGTGAGCTCAACACATTGATCAAGTAGTTACTTCTTCTGACAGTGCGATATCAGGATGTTGTTTTTTTTTAATTTTTTTATTTTCTAAGATTTTTTTTTATTTACATTCAAAATCATTTCCCCTGTCCCGTTTCCTCCCTCCCGGAAAGTCTCATGAGCCCCCTCCCCTCCCTCTTTTCCCCATTCAAACCCCTCTCACTTCTCTGTCCTGGCATTCCCCTACATCCAGTCTTTCCAGGACCAGGGGTCTCTCCTTCCATCTTCTTGGAAATCTATTGATATGCAGATTGTGTCTAGGGTATTCCGAGATTCTGGGTTAATATCCCCTTATCAGTGACTGCATACCATGTGCGTTCTTTTGTGATTGGGTTACCTCACTAAGGATGATATTTTCAAGTTCTGACCATTTGCCTAGGAATTTCGTGAATTCATTGTTTTTAATTGCAGAGTAGTATTCCATTGTGTAAATATACCACATCTTCTGAATCCATTTTTCCGTTGAGGGACATTTGGGTTCTTTCTAGCTTCTGGCTATTATAAATAAGGCTGCTATGAACATAGTGGAGTATGTGTCCTTATTGCATGCAGGTAAATCCTTTGGGTATATGCCCAGGAGTGGTATAGCCAGATCCTCTGGGAGTGTCATGCCCAGTTTTCTGAGGAACTGCCAGACTGCTTTGCAGAGTGGTTGTACCAGCTTACAATCCCACCAGCAGTGCAGGAGTGTTCCTCTTTCTCCACATCCTCGCCAACAACTGCAGTCTCCTGTGTTTTTGATCTTAGCCATCCTGACTGGTGTGAGATGGAATCTCAGGGTTGTTTTGATTTGCATTTCCCTAATGACCAAGGATGTTGAACATTTCTTTAGGTGCTTCTCAGCCATTAGATATTCTTCAGGTGAGAACTCTATGTTTAGCTCTGTACCCCATTTTCAATAGGGTTACTTGCCTCTGTGGAGTTTAACTTCTTGAGTTCTTTGTATATATTGGATATTAGCCCTCTGTCGGATGTAGGGTTGGTAAAGATCATTTCCCAGTTAGTTGGTTGCCACTTTGTCTTTTTGACAGTGTCTTTTGCCTTGCAAAAACTTTGTAATTTAATGAGGTCCCATTGGTCAATTCTTGATCTTAGAGCATAAGCTATTGGAGTTGTATTCAGGAAATTCTTCCCTGTGCCCATATGTTCAAGGTTCTTCCCTAGTTTCCTTTCTATTAGTTTCAGTGTGTCTGGTTTTATGTGGAGGTCCTTGATCCACTTGGAATTGAGCTTAGTGCAAGGGGATAAGAATGGGTCAATTTGCATTCTTCTGCATGTTGACCTCCAGTTGAGCTAGCACCATTTGTTGAAAAGGCTATCTTTTTTCCACTGGATAGTTTTAGCTCCTTTGTCAAAGATCAAGTGACCATGGGAGTGTGGATTCATTTCTGGGTCTTCAATTCTGTTCCATTGATCTACATGCCTGTCACTGTACCAATACCATGCAGTTTTTAACACTATTGCTCTGTAGTACAGCTTGAGGTCCGGGATATTGATTCCCCCAGAAGTTATTTTACTCTGGAGAATAGTTTTTAGCTATCCTGTGTTTTCTGTTATTCCAGATGAATTTTTGAATTGCTCTTTCTAACTCTATGAAGAATTGAGTTGGGATTTTGATGGAGATTGCATTGAATCTGTATATTGCTTTTGGCAAGATGGTCATTTTTACTATATTCATCCTGCCAATCCATGAGCATGGCAGATTTTTCCATCTTCTGAGGTCTTCTTCAATTTCTTTCTTCAGAGACTTGAAGTTCTTGTCATACAGATCTTTCACTTGTTTGGTTAGAGTCACATCAAGATACTTTATATTGTTTGTGGCTATCGTGAATGGTATCATTTCTCTTACTTCTTTCTCAGCCTGGTTATCCTTTGAGTATAGGAAGGCTACTGACTTGCTTGAGTTGATTTTATATCCGGCCACTTTGCTGAAGTTGCTTATCAGCTGTAGTAGTTCTCTGGTGGAGTTCTTTGGGTCGCTTAAGTATGCTATCATATCATCTGCAAATAGTGATAGTTTGACTTCTTCCTTTCCAATTTGTATCCCTTTGACCTCTTTTTGTTGTCTAATTGCTCTAGCTAGAACTTCAAGTACTATATTGAAAAGATATGGAGAGAAAGGGCAGCCTTGTCTAGTTCCTGATTTTAGTGGGATTGCTTCAAGTTTCTCTCCATTTAGATTGATGTTGGCTACCGGTTTGCTGTAAATTGCTTTTACTATGTTTAGATATGGGCCTCGAATTCCTGATCTTTCCAAGACCTTTAACATGAAAGGATGCTGAATTTTGTCAAATGCTTTTTCAGTATCTAATGAGATGACCATGTGGTTTTTTTCCTTGAGATTGTTTATGTAGTAGATTACATTGATGGACTTTCTTATATTGAAACACCCCTGCATCCCTGGGATGAAGTCTACTTGATCATGGTGAATGATCATTTTGATGTGTTCTTGGATTCGGTTGGCAAGAATTTTATTGAGTATTTTTGCATCGATATTCATAAGAGAGATTGGCCTGAGATTCTCTTTCTTTGTCGAATCTTTGTGTGCTTTTGGTATTAGCGTAATTGGGCGTAGATGGAAGCACAACAGTCTGTGTCCCAAGCGATGTTATATTGGGAGGAACCTGGGTACCTGTCTCCTCAGTGCAGTCAATCCAGGAGCAGAGGTCGCCAAAGGGAAGCTGGTAGGCTCCTGCTCAGTGCGGGGGGGGGGGGGGGGTCCCTCTGCTAGGCAGAAGTCCCACAGCAGAGCTGGCGCGCTGGTTACTGCAGATCTGCCCAGCTCTTGGGAGCAGGGTACACACAAGCTGCCTGAGACCCAAGCGATATTATACCTGTCTGTCTCTTAGCCTGGAGGTCCCAACTGCCCTAATGCTGGAGCAAAGATGGCGAGTGCCTTTTTTTTTTTTAAAGAAAAAAAAAACAACTCAGAAGAGTTGTTTTTCAGGAAGAAATATGTATCATCCATAACTCTATACCCTTCCCTAATCAATGTTAACAAGTCATTAGCTAAACTTCTGGAGCTTTGCATTTGTTTTAAAAATAAACTTTTGATCCTTCTGTCAATATTAGTTTTAAAGAGAATTTTTATTAAGGTGCTTGTAGGTTCCTGTGCACACATAAGGAAAAAAAAATTGAAGAGAGCCTGTGTGCACTTTACTTGTGTTTCTCCAATGTGGATATCTTGTGAAACCATAGTAATGATATTGACTTTGATAGAGTGTAATGGTCTCATTCAGATTCCAGTTTTTTCCTGTGGTTATTTCTGTACAAATGTTTGTCTGTGTGTTACATGCTGTGTTATTTTATCACTTCTGTGGTTTCATTTATCCATGACAATAGCCAATACTCCAGGAATTTCTTATGTTGCCCTTTTATAACCCCTCTTATTCCACCCCTCTCACTTAGTGTCTCCAAACTGTGGCAATGTCTTTTCTGACTTTCGTTTCTAAACTGGTATCTCGACAAGTCACATGATAGAATCATATAGTATATAACTTTTTGGTCTTGGTCTTTTTTTTAAGTCAGTATGATTCCTTGGGCATCACTTAACGATGTTTAATAAATCAGTAGATTTATTAATTGTTAATTATTAAATAATTATTTGTTATTATTTATTAATTATTTAATAAATCAGTAGATCCTTTTGTTTGTTTTTTAATTGCTGAGTAATCCAGAAGCATAGATGTACCATAGTTTACTTAATTATTCACCAGACACAGTCATGATTCAGTTATCATTAATAAAGCTGCTATAAACATTGGTGTACGTGTTTCCCTATAAATACAAGTTGTCACTTATCTTTGGTGAATTCCCAAGGGTGAAGTTGCTAGGTAATAGGGTAGCTGTGTATAGTTTTTCCTTTTCCTTTTTTTTTTTTAAAAAAAATTAAAACACAGTAATTGTCAAGCTGTTTTCAGAAGAGCTCTACCATTTTACACCTCCACCAGAAATATTAGTGATCCAATTTTCCCATATGCAGGATTTTGTAGTCACTAGCTGCATGTGTTATAGTTTACTCTTTTAATATGTGTGTAGGGTTACATTATGATGATTTTTGTGGTATGTATATGTATGATGGCTTTAAATTAGGTAAACTGTTTTCCTCTGCTTAATTCTTCTTTTCTAAACTTGTTCCTGCCATTCCGGTTTCTATACACTTGCATAAATTTTTAAATAACCTTATCCCTATGTAGAAAAGCATCTTTATGTGACTTTGATAGGCATTGTATTAAAACCGTATATCAATTTGTGAAGAACTGATATATTTACTATATTAAATCTTCTACTACATGAACATGGCATACTTCTCCATTATTTAAATCACCTTTCATCAGATTTTTACATTTCTCAGCGTGCAAGTCCTATATATAATTTTACAGTCTTACTGAAGAGTTTAATGTTCTTCTGGGCAATGCTTTTCGGTCTTCATTGCTATACTAGTACAACCAAAATGCAGTGATTTCTTCTTTCTTTTGAAACAGGGTCCTACTGTAAACTCCTAACTAGCCTAGAAGCCACTATGTATATCAGGCTGACCTTGAACTCACAGAAATCTACCTGCTTCTACCTCCCAAGTCCTTGTATTAATAATTTTTGCTAACATGTCATAGGAAAATAAGTTATCTACCTAATCTGTCTGTCTGTCTGTCTGTCTGTCTGTCTCTCTCTCTCTCTCTCTCTCTCTCTCTCTCTATCTATCTATCTATCTGAGACAGGAACTTATTATATAATCCAGGTTCTCCTTGATCTCATTTTTAAACAGGAGCTCCTTTTGTTACCACCTCTCAAGTGCTAGGTCTGCAGGTGTGTACCACCATACCTGCTGTTGCAAGTTGAATTTCACATGTTCATGTTGAATACTACAAGCTTGCTGTATTCACTTATTTCTAGGGCTCTCCTTTTTATTTGTTTTGTAGGTTTTTGGAAATTTATATGTAAGTAATCATGGAATCTGCAAATCAGATTGCTTTCTTTCTTCCTCCATAATTTATATAAATTTTACTTCCTTATCATACCTTACTGAGCTAGCAAGAACTTCCAGCATTGTTTTCCATTAGAGTGGTATGCATAGAGATCTTCAATCAATTCTTAACCTTAAGGGACAATGCATTTAGGTTTTCACAATTAAATATAGTACTGGTTATTGGATTTTTGTTTTTGTAGACAAATTTTACCAAGTCCAAGAAGTTCACCTTTATTCTTTTTTTTCTGAAAATTTTTCTTCATTAATATATGGAGAGCTTTTATTTCAAATTTTCTCTCTACATCAGTAGATATGATCATGGGCTTTTGCTCCTTTACCTTGTTAGAATATGTGAATGTTTACATGGATTTGCACATTTGAAATTAGCCACATTTTTTGTTCTGGAAATGGAAGCCAATACCTTGCAAGTGCTAGGCAAGTACTCTGTCACTGAGCTACAGCCTCACACCCAATCCAAATCATATTTGTGTTCATATTATAATTCCTGTCTTCATATTATAATCACATATAATTATAATATATAATTGAATTGTGTTTACTAATATTATGTTGAGAAAGCTGTGCCTATATTCATGAGAGTTATTTCTCTATAGTTGCCTTTTTATAGTCTTTTTGTGGTTTTGTTATTATAGTATGGCTTTGTAAAATGAAGTTATTTCTCTTCTTGCATTTCTCTTCTTTCCTAGAAGGGGCTCTACAGGCATAAAA
Organism: Tokudaia tokunoshimensis; assembly: GCA_036184795.1. Classification (NCBI taxonomy): domain Eukaryota; kingdom Metazoa; phylum Chordata; class Mammalia; order Rodentia; family Muridae; genus Tokudaia; species Tokudaia tokunoshimensis. Next base: position 2,369,797 of record BTHU01000023.1, on the reverse strand, counting down.
TTAATTCTTATTTAAATGTTTGCTAGAATTCTCCAATAGAAAAGCATCAGGCTCAGAGATCTGATTTTGAGAGTTTTAAAATTATAGGTCTACTTTTTTAAATAATTATAAGGATATTTGAATAATCTTTTTTCATATTGAGTTAATTGCCATAGTTTGTGTGTTGTGAAGAATTAGCCTGTTCCATATAAGTTAAATTATTGAAGAAAATAAGGGCAGAAAGTCATGTAGGAGCCTGAAGGAGAAACCATGGGGAAACAATGCTTGTGTTCACTAATTGGTTCATACAGAAATAATGGAGGAATACTGCTTATGCTCACTCAGTGGCTCATATTTATCCTTTTTATACATCTTAGGACTATCGGCCTAAGGATGATATGATTCACAGTAGGCTGGTTCCTCATACATCAAATGATGATGATGATGATGACGATGATGACAATGACAATAATAATAATAATAATAAATCATCTCCATAGACATTTGCACAAGGCAATCTAGCCTAGGCAATTTCTAAATTGAGGCTCTCCTGTCTGATGAATGTAGACTGTGTCAAGTTGACAAAGCTAAAGAAGATATACAATGTCAGCTTTCTTGCATTAATTCCTTCATAGTTTAACTTTTTATGACCTTTTACTTTTACCTATCTATGAAATGAATTTGAAGTAAAGTTCATAAAAGGAGAACATATAAAGGAGAATATAGCATGATAACATTTTTTAAATCCTATTTAACCTTTGGCATATGTCTAGTCTATTTATAACTTTATGTGTTAATGTTTAGTTATCATTACCTTTTTATTGTTTATTCTCCTTTTTTCCACTGTGTCTCACTCCTCATTTTATTTGTATGTATATTTTTGGAATAATTTTTTAGAGTATCATCTCGATTTACTGTTGTGTGGCACTTTTTCTTGGGAGAGACTACACATACACCTACTCACACCAGATGGGGAATTGAAGACAAACTAAAGTATGGATACCACCAAAGTCCAACTTGGTGAAGCAATGAGTTTTATTGGAGCTACTTATAGGAATGTAGGTGAGGGGTTAATCACCCAAACAGGAATGACTCAAAGAGAGCTGTATCACCAAAGTCCATCCAAACATGGATGATCGCACCCAAATACTGAAAAACTAGAGCATACTTCCTAACCTTCATAAGCAGGTAACTTAACAAGTTGCAGACTATCCTTTCCAAGTGGCTCAGATTATCTGAGCCTCATCCAGGCTCCTCAGATGGTGTGGTACTTTGAATAGGTTTGTCCTTTATTGACTCATGTGTTTCAATGCTTGGCCTATGGATAGAAGCACTATTAGGAGGTGTGACCTTGTTGGAGTAAGTGTGTCCCTGTAAGAGGGAGCGTTGAAGTCTCCTAGTGCTTAAGCTCCATTGAGGATAGAATCAGATTCTCCTCCTGGCTGCCTTCAAATCAAGATGTAGAACTCTCAGCTCCTTCAGTGTAGAGGATGATTCTGATGCTTTGATTAGGAATCAGTTTATTAAGGCTGAAGGTCCTTGCTGCCAATTGGATTTTGATCTATCAATAAAGATGCTAATAGCCAATGACTGAGCATGAGCTGGGACACTGACCAGCCATGTAAGTTTTTGGGTTAGTGGCCTCTGGCCACTTCCCTTACTGGGTTAGCAGGGGAAGATTTAGGAGTGTCTAGTCATTGAGTCAGCCAAGATATTTCAAGATTAACTGGCCTGTGTGTGTTTTCTATCTGCAGATCCAAGTTAGCTCCTGAACAGGTGTGTGCCTGTGACTTGGTGGTAGCTCAAAGTGGTGTAGACAAAACTACATGCAACAGATGACACCCAACATAGTGCTTGAACCCACGACCTGACCGAGATTAAGAGACTCATGATCTACCAACCAAGCTAGCAAGACAACTAAGCTAAGGGCAGATTTAGAGTGTTGTGCAAAGGAGTAAAGGAAAAGTCATGCTACCTGTGGGAAGCTTAGAAGAACCCAGCTGCTGAGCCACAAGGCAGAGTAAAAATGAGCTGTGTGTGTGTGTGTGTGTGTGTGTGTGTGTGTGTGTGTGTCTTTCATCCATGGATTCAAGGGAACCAGGGCAGTTGCTGGTAGTGCAGTCCACCCGGGGCTTAAAGCAGAGTAGTAGAAAATATATGCTACACTTCACCAAAACCATGTCTATCTGCAGGCTGCCATGCTTACAGCCATGATGAAAATGGACTGAACCTTTGAAACTGTAAGCCAGCCCCAATGAATTGTTTTCCTTTATAAGAGATTCCTTGGTCATGGTGTCTGTTCATAGCAATAAAACATTAACTAAAACAGAAGTTGGTAACAGGGACTTGGATATTGTTGTAATAGGCCTGACTGTGTTTTTGTTTAGAGGAATGTGGATTGTGGGACTTTGGAAAGCACTGGAATGTTTTAAGTGGGACTTAATGGGCCATACTACAAGAAGATTAGAAGACAGTTGTAATGAGGGTGATTTTAACTGTAGGGGGCTGGCTCAAGAGGTTTCAAAGGAGAAAAATTTTAGTATGTGGCCTAGAGATTGTTGTACTATTTTGGTGAAGAATGTGATTGCTATTTTCCTACGTTTGAATAGTCTGCCTGAGGTGAAAGTGAAGCAATTTAGAGTAATTGCATTAGCAAAGAAAATCTCAAAAGAGCTTATCATAGACTCTGTACACTGGTTTACTCTTATGAATAGCATTTTGATCAAGCATAGCAAGCTTAGAAATGGAAGATACAAAATATTTGGTTCATGGATTAAAGGGTCACCAGGTCGTGAACTGGAGCTAAATTCTGTATTTAAGGATATTAAATGGAATTACAGGAGTGGTAACCATGGGGCAAGATCCCACCGAGCCAAGCTTATTGTTTATAAATTAGCAATTGAAAGAGGGATAGTTATATTACCCTAGATATTATTATGATCTGGTTATGGTTTTCATTTGTTCATAAAAATATGATTGTGTGTCAAATTGACAAAGGATGGATTGTGATGGCTATTCTCAGTTGTCAAGTTGAATATATATCGAATGAACTACAATCCAGAACTTAGAAAAATCTTGTGAAAAGGAATTAAAGAAAAGCTCAAATCCAAGTACAGTAGTACAAACTCTTAATTTCAGCACTCAGGACACAGAGGTATGCAGATCTCTGAGTTCAAGGTCAGTCTACAGAGCAAGTTATAGGACATCCAAGCTTAAGCAGTGAATGAAATCATTGTAAACAGAAAGTTGGTGAAGATGCAATAGAATAAGGGGGCTGTGTTTCAGACCTAGCAACTATCAGTACTCAGCAGCTTTGGCCATGTGGCACTGGCTTTGGAGTCATACATAGAAGGGATTACTGGGACAAATGATACTAGTTATCTAGAGCTGAGAAAGTAGCAGTGATTAAAAAGATATCAGCATTACTGAGGTAAACTCATCTAAGAAGTGTTTTCTGAGAGCACAAAGAAACTGTGTTCCAGAGATAGACCTCATGCTGGCAGCTAGACTTGGTAATGTGTAAGAATCACCCAGGTCGTACTGGTTTTGAAGACATAACGGGTGGGTCATGGAGAGCAGCTGAGGCTTGGCACTGTAAGAGACCAGGAAATGCTACTGGTGAAAGTGCAGCCTCAGTTGCAGTTGATCACCCAGGATTGAGGGGTTCATGCAAAGGAGTTGAGGCTTGGCACCATGAAGAGGGCTTATGAGAGACTATTGGTGAAGCCTTATTGCACCGAAAGACCCCAAATATCAGAGGTGCCAATACCATTGGATGACTACCAAGAACAGCAGCAGCAGTAGAGTGAAGTCAGCCAGAGCCTAGAGTGCTACAAAGGGTAGACCTGGAGAAGTTACCCAACCTCTTTGGAGGAGCCAGAGGCCAGACTTGGCCCCAGGCAGCAGCCTGGGCCCAGATATTCCCATGGCCTCAGATGGCAGTGTAGGCTATTCAGATCAGCATGCTACATCTCAGCAGCACAGTCCTCAGATAGCTACATGGTCTCTGGTAGCAGTCCAGACTATAGACATCAGCTTGGCCTTTGGTGGTAACTTGGCACAGACATCGACACAGACCCCCAGATGCAGCAGGACCATAGACAAAGACAGCTTTTGGTGGCAGTCAGGGCCAGCACCTCACCATGGCCTCCTCATATCTGCCTGTTCCTCACTGTTGTCTGGTCTCCAGATCTACCTTTCTTCACAGTGTAAGAATGGCTTGGCCTCTTCTATCTCTCTACTGCATACTCCATCTTTCCCATCTCTCCATCACATATTCATCAATCATAATGGTGCCCTTGTGTGTCTTTCTTTTAGTCATCACAGGCTGGCCAGCCAGAGGGTAAATGCTTGGGTGTCTTTCTTCTGTTTTCCCCAGGTCAAAACAATGGGAGGTATAGGGTGAGGCATTTTACTACTTTGAGTGAAGTATAGAAACTTCACTTGAAGCCCTTTGAATGTTTGTGAGTTTTAAATATCATTGCTTTTGAGCTTAACATAATGTTATAATTTTTATTCAGTCATCAACATATTCATACAACTAATGAGGAAACATTGTATTTCAGTTGTTTTTATGTTCTTTTCATTCTTAAATGATTATTTTACTAGATGTTAAGTTGACAGCTGGCAATTCTTTTCACTTAAAGGTTCTTTCTGGTCTTTGTGGTTTTTGAATGAGAAATCCCTTGTCATGAAAGCTGATATTATTGTAATTTGTCACGTTTTTCTCACCTTGTCTTTAGTTTTCAGAAGTTTAACTGTAACTGTAATTATTGTATCTTATGGCATATATTTCTTTGCAGTTGTCCTATTGCTGAGTCTTTTGTCAATTTAAAGAGATTTTAGTTATAACTAAGAAGGCTTTGTATACTAATTGATCTTTGAATTTCAGAATATAGCATCAAGCTGAAATACACCTGGTGCCTTTTATCTATTTACTGAGTGAATATGTAGATAAGTATAGGAAGAGAGAAATGTATAAATTGTTCAATAGCTGTGATAGATGGTCAGCTATAAGTTGGGGTTTCAGGAGCTGACTTAGTTGTACTTGCCTTAGTATAGTTTTGAATTGTAAGTGAAGTGCAACTTTTGTAGGAGGTAATAATTACTGTTATCTTTGATTACTCACATCTTCCCATGCCTGAAGGAAGCATCTGATCTCATGCATTGATTGAAGAGAAGAGTGAAAGCAGTGAGGGAGGTCAGGGGAACTATTGAAACCCTGCAAATCAAGGGAGAGTCCCAATTAGGATGGCGAACATTTCTAGGAGACCAAAAATGCCAAGGTCCCACCTGTCACTCGTTTGTTCAGAAACTATCAGTGAATAAACATAGATGAATTCCTTGACATACATTTGATAGAAAATTCAGTATACTCTCAGATGCCCAGGGCAGCATACCTGCCACTGCTGCCCAGCAGTTCTTCCTAGCTTTAGATCACAGGACTGGGAAGTCAAGGGTTGACTGCCCATTTCAGCTTAGGCTAGAAGCAGCAACACACTTGCATTTGATTTCCAAGCCAACAGGGAAACAATGTTTTGATTAATAGATTTTGCCTGAGGCAGAAGCAAGTTTACTGTGGTAGTTTATTGGAAAAATCTCCTCTGTGCATAATGTAGCACTTGGTTGTATGTTTTCTTTCTTTTTCCTTTTCTTTTTTCCCTTCCTTCTCTCCTCCCTCCCTTCAGCTCCCTGTCAAATAAAAGTGTCTTTTATACACAAAATACATCCAAAATACCATGTTTGTTAAATTAGTATCAATTTAACTATATATTTAATCAAAGTGTATTTAGACAAGATTTGTAGAATCCCAAGTTAAATGAATTTGAATGTACTTAAACAAAGCAAAGCAAATAATAATAAGTTAGATAAGACATATGTTTTGGTAAACACAATTTAATAACATTTTCCTCAACTGGTAACTAGATAGGCTTATTATCCTAAAGTTTTTCAGATCCCCAGCCAGAAATCTGTGGTTCTTTACCACTTAGGACTGGTTAAACTCTCCACATTCATGACCATTTTTCCAAATGACTTGGAGGAAATTTAACTAGTCTCCCTTCAGCAGTGTGAAGATTAGGAGTCTCCTGGGAAGAAAGCAGATATTGGCTACAGAGCAGCTTAAATCTAGTCCCAGGCCCACACAGGACAGTCTCACATTTCCAAGACAATGTGGAGTACAAAAAGGTGGCTGAAACAGTGGAGTGGGAACATATGGTCAGCATCAGGGTCTACCTTCAAGCATAAATTGCAGTGAACAATGTTAGTCAAGTTCTGAGGTTGTCCAAAGGACTTTTTATGTTCACTGTAATTCTAGGTGAGAGAGCCAAGATAAAGAAAATCCACAACCACAGAAGATTGGGGTTATTTTGATTTGAAATATTTAATGTTTAGAGGAAGTATGAAGTTATTTTGTATCCCTATTAACTGGCCTTCAAAGTTGATTGCTTGGTTAATGTAATTTTATATTTGGATGAAATTCTGGGTTTATCTGCCAAATTTTTGCCTGATTTATTTTTTTTATCTTCTAAGATTGCCAGGAAGCTTTCTATTGCTGCATCTAAATTTGGTCTACATACCTTCTCCATAGTGGAGTAGGATTGCACAATGATTTACAAAGATAATTAAAACAGGGAATTGATGGCCCTTTTACTTTTATTTGTTTGTTTCATTTTTCTTGCATTTGTATCTATGTGCATGTGTCCTCATGTGTGGAAGGATCCATGTGCTTGCATGTGCATATGGACAACCTTAGATGACATTTCTCAGGCATTGTCCACCTTGTTTTTTTAGATATGTCCTCTTGTTTCCTGTAAATATCTACAAAGACTATGCTGGCTGGTCAGTAAATTCTAGGAATCAGCCTGTCTCCACCTCCCCAACATTGAGATTATAAGCTCCTGCTACTGTAACTGGCTTTTTCACATGGATTAATTTAAATTGATTCAGGTTCTTGTGAGGACTGGCTTCACTAACTAAACAGTCTCTCCTGACCCTGCTTGTCATTTATCTATTTGTCTGTCTATCTATCTATATATTAAACTAATCTATCTATCATCTATCTATCATCTATCATCTATCTATCTATCTGTCTGTCTGTCTGTCTGTCTAATCCATCTATCTATCTATCTATCTATCTATCTATCTATCTATCTATCTATCTATCTATCTATCTATCTATCTGCTTTTTTTGTTTTTTAAGTTCTTATTCTTTCATTTTAATTTATTCGCTTTGCATCATAATTGTAGCCCTCCCCCCACACTCTTCACTCTATCCCACAATCCCTTCCTCCTTCCTACTTCCCCTTTCCTCTTCTCCTCTGAGAGGGTGGAGCTCCAAACTCCATATCCCCTCCACCATGGCACATCAACTCTCAGCAGGGCTAGGTGCATCCTCTCCTACTGAGGCCAAACAAGGCAGCCCAGCTAGAAGAACATATTCTACAGACAGGCATCAGCTTTTGGGATACCCCTGCTCCTGTTGTTCAGGACCCAGGTGAAGACTGAGCTGCATATATGCTACATATTCTAGGTCTAGTCTTTGGTGGTTTGTTCAGTCTCTGAGAGCCCCAAGGGTCCAGGTTACTTGAATCTGTAGGTCTTTCTATAGAGTTCCTATCCCCTTTGAGGGCCTCAATCCTTCTCCTTACTCTTCCATTAGAGTCCCCAAGTTCCATCTATGTTTGACTGTGGGTATCTGTACCTGACATAGTCAGCTTCTGGGTAGATCCTCTCAGAGAACAGCCTTGCTAGACTGATGTCTGCAAGCATAACAGAGTATCATTAATAGTGCCAGGGATTGGTGCTTGCCCATGAGATGAGATTCTAGTTGGGCCAGTTATTGCTAGGCCATTCCCTCAGTCTCTGCTCCACTCCCCTTCCCTACATTTCTTATAAATAGGATAAATTTGAGGTCAAAACTTTTGTGGGTGGGTTGGTGTCCCTATTGCTCCACTAGGGTTCCTGCCTAGCTATAGTCACCATTGATTCTTAGACACTTCCTCTATCCCAGGTCTCTAGCACCGCACATCTGTCAGTTACAGATTTTTATCCATTCTCATGGCCATCTGGCCATTTCGCCTGTCCTTCTCCACACCTGATCCTGAACTCCCCCCCACATTCTCTGCTCCATCTCTTCTCACACCCAGTTCCCTCCCTCTATCTGTCTTCTATGACAATTTTATTCCCCCTTCTAAGTGAGATTTAAGCATCCTCTTTTGGGCCTTCCTTCCTGTTTAGCTCCTTTGAGTCTGTGGAGTATAGCATGTGTATCCTGTATTTTATGGCTATTATCCACTTGTAAGTGAGTACATATCATGCATGTCCTTTTGGGTCTGGGTTACCTCACTCAGGACAATATTCTCAAGTTCCATCCATTTGCATACAACATTCATGATGTCTTTGTTTTTCATTGTATAAATGTATCATATTTTCTTTACCCATTCTTCAGATGAGGGACACCTAGGTTATTTCCAATTTCTGACTATTACGAATAAAGCTGCCATAAAAATAGTTGATCAACTGGCCCGGTGGTATTATGGGGCATCTTTTGGGCTATTTGCCCAGGAGTGATATAGCTGGGTCTTGAGGTAGAGTGATTCCCAGTTTTCTGAAAAACTTCCAAATTGATTTCCAAAGTGGTTGTACAATTTTGCATTCCCACCAGCAATGGAGGAATATTCCTCTTGTTCCACATCTTCACCAGCATGTGTTATATAACTTGAGTTTTTGATCTTAGCCATTCTTACAAGTATAAGATGGAATGTCAGGGTTGTTTTGATTTGCATTTCCCTGATGACTGAGGATGTTGAACATTTCTTTAAGTGTTTCCTTGGCCATTCAGGATTCCTCTATTGAGAATTCTCTGTTTAGCTCTGTACTTCATTTTTTAATTGTGTTATTTGGATTGTTGGTGTCTAACTTCTTGAGTGCTGTCTTAGTTAGGGTTTTACTGCTGTGAACAGACACCATGACCAATGCAACTCTTATAAAAACAACATTTAGTTGGGGCAAGTTTACGGGTTAAGAGATTCAGTCCTGAATCATCAAGACATGTCAGCATCCAGGCAGATATGGTGCAGGCTGAGCTGAAAGTTTTCCATCTTCATCTGAAGGCTATTAGCAGAATACTGGTTTCTAGGCAGCTAGGATAAGAGTCTTATAGTCCACAACCACAGTGACACACCTACTCCATCATGGCCACACCTCCTAATAGTGCCTCTCCCTGGGCCAAGCATTTACAAACCATCACAAATGCTTTATAGATTTTTGATATTAGTCCTCTGTCAGATGTAGAGTTGGTGAAGATCTTTTCCTGATCTGTAGGCTGCTGTTTTGTTCTATTTACAGTGTCCTTTGCCTTACAGAAGCTTTTCAGTTTCATGAGGTACCATTTATTAATTGTTGAGCAATTGCCTGAGCAATTGGTGTTCTGTTCAGAAGTTGTCACCTGTTCCAATGCATTCAAGTACATTCCCCAATTTCTCTCCAATTAGATTTAGTGTATCCAGTCTTACATTGAGGTCATTGGTCCACTTGGACTTGAGTTTTGGACAGGTTGATAGAAATAAATCTATTTGCATTCATCTATATGCAGACATCCAGTTAGACCAACACCACTTGTTGAAGATGCTTTCTTTTTTTCCATTGTATGGTTTTGCCTTCTTTGCCAAAATTCAAGTATCCATAGTGGTGTAGATTTATTTCAGAGCCTTTGATTCAATTCCATTGATCTACCTGCCTGTTCCTATACCAATACCATACAGCTTTTATTACTAGTGCTCTGTAGTACAGCTTGAGATCAGAGATGTTGATACTTCCAGAAATTCTTTCATTGTTCAAGATTGTTTTTACTATCCTGTGTTTTTCTTTTTCCATATGATGGTAAGAATTGCTCTGCCAAGGTCTACAAAATATTGTGTTGGAATTTTGATGGGAATTGGATTGAATCTGTAATTTGCTTTTTCTAAGATGGCCATTTTTTACTATGTCAATTTTACCAATCCATGAATATGGGAAATCTGTCTTCCTCAGTATCTTTCTTCAGTGATTTGAAGTTCTTGTCATAAGAACTTTCATTTGCTTAGTTAGAGTTCCAACAGGATATCTTATATTATTCATTGCTATTATAAAGGGTGTTGTTTACCTAATTTCATTCTTAGTCTATTTATCATCTGTATAAAGGAGGGCTACTGAATTTTCTGTTAATTGTGTATCCAGCAACTTTACTAAAGGTGTTTAACAGCTGTACAAGTTCCCTGGTAAAATTTTGGGAGTCACTTATGTATACTATCATAACATCTGCAAATAGGAATACTTTGACTTCTTCCTTTTCAATTTGTATCCCCTTGATCTCCTTCAGTTGTCTAATGCTCTAGCTAGAACTTCAAGTACTATATTGAATAGATAGGGAGAGAGTGGGCAGCCTTCTCTTGTCCCCGATCTTAGTGGAATTACTTTCAGTTTCTCTCCATTTAGTTTGATATTGGCTAATGGCATGCTATATATTGCTTTGATTATGATAGTTATGTGCCTTGTAACACTGATCTTTCCAAGACTTTTAACCTGAAAGGGTGTTGAATTTTGTCAAAAGCTTTTTGAGCATCTAATGAGATGATCGTGTAATTTTTTTATTTCGATTTGTTTATATGGAGGATTACATGGATTGATTTTTGTATATTGAACCATCCCTACATCCCTGGGATGAAGCCTACTTGATAATGGTGGATGATGTTTTTGATATGTTCCTAGATTCATTTTATGATTATTTTATCAAGTATTTTTGCAACAATATTCATAAGAGAAATTGGTTTGAAATTCTTTCTCTGTTGAGTCTCTCTGTTTCTTGTATGCAGCAGAATGATGGATCCTGTTTTTGAATTCATTATGTGAGCCTGTTGTCTCTTAGGGAAATGAGACCATAGATGTTGACAGATATTAATAATCAGTTATTGTTTATTCCTGTTATTTTTATGCTGGTGGTATTAGTGTCTATATGTGTTTATGTGTATGTCTCTTGTTTTTGTTGATATGTAATTACTTATTTACTGTTTTTCTTTGGATGTAGCCTCCACAGTGTTGGAATTACTGGTATGTACCAACATGTCTATCTCAAGGACTCATTTTGTTAGTATCAAAAATTGTACTTATACTTGATTATTTTCATTAATACCATTGGGGCTTATAGTTATTGTTTCAAGTAGAAACTTTTTTCTTATAGCAAGTCCTCTATGCTAGTTTTTAACATTATACCTAGAGTTTAAAGTTCAAAAGTTCCATCTCGATTTGTCATCTGCCTCCTGATGAAACTGCTACCTACTCTGATATACAATCATACTCTGGATAAACAAGTTGGACAAACTATCAAGAAAGGGTCTGAGTAGAAGATAGAGTGTCTATCCGTGCCTGTTCTCAGTTCATTGGAATTGTAGAACATCCAGAACCTAGAGCTACCACATGACCTCTTAGAGTGCTGCACAGTATCTACCACGGTAGTGCTTGACTCTACCTCCTTTCATTCTTACCAGCTGCTAGTACTGGAGCAGTGAGGAGGAAGGACTACCAAGACTTTAGCTCACCTTCTCTATGTGATTTATGTTTATCTAGGTAATTGGTATTTATCTCTATCTAATTTATATTTATTTTAAGGCTATAAGAGTCTTAGCACAAAAGGAGTCTCTGAGACTCTGTTCATGTTACAGGAGCTGGGCTGGTACCCTGGCAAGTAATTAACCCTAACTTTACAAATCATCATCAAGTATTTTGTCAGCAAGGCCTGCTCTGTATCTAGTTCCACTACAGTTCAGAACAGAGGGATTATGTAGCTACTCATGTGCCAAGACCATATCTGAGAGCATAGCACAACTTTCCTTATCTGCTGGCTGGCAAATGCCAGGGATGTGGTCCAGATAATGTCTTATTCATTTTGAATAAAAAACAATGAACATCTGAAAACAAAGTTCCTCCCTACTCTGAGATCATCATATAATTTTCATATGTTTTGTTCTAGAAATGATAGGATTTAAATTACATGTTTGATCAAATTTATGCTGGTAGATGGCATAACTATGAAAGCATTTGATCAAAGGTTATTATTTTCCAAGTGATTAGCATGTGCTTCTACAAGTTGATGTCTATTTTCATCACTGTTCAAAGGATTGCCATATTGTACAATTTGTTAATTTAGTCTACTTTTGTACTTTCTCTTCATCTTTGCTCATATGCATTGATATCCATTGTCTAGATCATGTTGCTTTGTTCACTGAGCTTTTATAAATTGGTTTTATGTTTTGCATAGGAGATCTCTTTAATGTTATCAAATGTTGAGAGAGTGCACCTGCACAGGGAGGGAGCGCATCAGCCTCCCCTTGGCGAACTCTGCCTCAGGGATTGACTACGCTGAGCTTTGGAGGTGCAGGGACTCCCCAATATAACATCACTTGGGGCAAGGTACATCAGGGCTCCAAAGTCATTCAGGAGCAGGGCAGCCCCTCAACAATCGGTGCCAGGGGAATCCTGGTCATCCGGGGTGGGGGGCAGAAATAGCCTTGCACGCTCACAGGAAGTCCAACCAAAGGTGCAATAACCCCTGAAGAAATAGAAGTGGTCATTGGAAGACTTCCAACCAAAAAAGCACAGGTCCAAAATGTTTTAGTGCAGAATTCTATCAGACCTTCAAAGAAGACCTAACAACAATACTATTAAAACTATTCCACAAAATAGAAACGGAAGGAAACTACCCAACTCATTCTATGAAGCCACAATTACACTAATACTAAAACACACAATGATCTGACAAAGAAAGAGAATCTCAGACCAATTTCTCTTATGAATATCAATGCAAAAATACTCAATAAAATTCTTGCCAACCAAATCCAAGAACACTTCGAAACTATCATTCACCACAGTCAAGTAGGCTTCATCCCAGGGATGCAGGGATGGTTCAATGTAAGGAAGTCAATCAATGTAATCCACTACATAAACAATCTCAAAGAAAAAAAAAACACATGGTCATTTCATTAGATGCTGAAAAAGCATTTGACAAAATTCAGCATCCTTTCATGTTATAGGTCTTGGAAAGATCAGGAATTCAAGGCCCATATCTAAACATAGTAAAAGCAATTTACAGCAAACCGGTAGCCAACATCAAATTAAATGGAGAGAAACTTGAAGCAATCCCACTAAAATCAGGGACTAGGCAAGGCTGCCCCCTCTCTCCATATCTTTTCAATATGGTCCTAGAAGTTCTAGCTAGAGCAATTAGACAACAAAAGGAGGTCAAAGGAATACAAATTGGAAAGGAAGAAGTCAAACTCTCACTATTTGCAGAAGATATGATAGTATACTTAAGCGACCCAAAGAACTCCACCAGAGAACACCTACAGCTGATAAACAATTTCAGCAAAGTGGCCAGATAAAAAATCAACTCAAGCAAGTCAGTAGCCTTTCTATACTCAAAGGATAAGCAGGATGAGTAAGAAATAAGAGAAATGATACCCTTCACGATAACCACAAACAATATAATGTATCTTGGTGTGACTCTAACCAAACAAGTGAAGGATCTGTATGACAAGAACTTCAAGTCTCTGAAGAAAGAAATTGAAGAAGACCTCAGAAGATGGAAAAATCTTCCATGCTCCTGGATTGGCAGGATTATGTAGTAAAAATGACCATCTTGCCAAAAGCAATATACAGATTTAATGCAATCCCCATCAAAATCCCAACTCAATTCTTCATAGAGTTAGAAAGAGCAATTCAAAAATTCATCTGGAATAACAGAAAACCCAGGATAGCTAAAACTATTCTCAAGAGTAAAAGAACTGGGGGAATCACTATCCTGGACCTCAAGCTGTACTACAGAGCAATAGTGTTAAAAACTGCATGGTATTGGTACAGTGACAGGCATGTAGATCAATGGAACAGAAATGAAGACCCAGAAATGAATCCACACTTCTATGGTCACTTGATCTTTGACAAAGGAGCTAAAACCATCCAGTGGAAAAAAGATAGCCTTTTCAACAAATGGTGCTGGTTCAACTGGAGGTCAATATGCAGAATATGCAAATCGATCCATACTTATCTCCTTGCACTAAGCTCAATTCCAAGTGGATCAAGGACCTCCACATAAAACCAGACACACTGAAACTAATAGAAAGGAAACTAGGGAAGAACCTTGAACATATGGGCACAGGGGAAAATTTCCTGAACAGGACACCAATAGTTTATGCTCTAAGATCAAGAATTGACCAATGGGACCTCATAAAATTGCAAAGCTTCTGTAAGGCAAAGAGCACTCTCAAAAGAACAAAGCGGTAGCCAACAAACTGAGAAAAGATCTTTACCAACACTACATCCGACAGAGGGCTAATATCCAATATATACAAAGAACTCAAGAAGTTAGACTCCAGAGAGCCAAATAACCCTATTAAAAAATGGGGTACAGAGCTAAACAAAGAGTTCTCACCTGAAGAATATCTAATGGCTGAGAAGCACCTAAAGAAATGTTCAACATCCTTATTCATTAGGGAAATGCAAATCAAAACAACCCTGAGATTCCACCTCACACCAGTCAGAATGACTAAGTTCAAAAACACAGGAGACAGCAGTTGTTGGCCAGGATGTGGAGAAAGAGGAACACTCCTCCACTGCTGGTGGTATTGCAAGCTGGTACACTCTGGAAAGCAGTTTGGTGGTTCCTCAGAAAACTGGGCATGACACTCCCAGAGAATCCTGTTATACCACTCCTGGGCATATACCCAGAGGATTCACCTGTTTGCAATAAGGACACATGCTTCACTATGTTCGTAACAGCCTTATTTATAATAGCCAGAAGCTGGAAAGAACCCAGATGTCCCTCAACGGAGGAATGCATTCAGAAGGTGTGGTATATTTTCACAATGGAATACTACTCTGCAATTAAAAACAACGAATTCGCAAAATTCTTAAGCAAATGGTCAGAACTGGAAAATATCATCCTTAGTGAGGTAACCCAATCACAAAAGAACACACATGGTTTGCAGTCACTAATAAGGTGATATTAACCCAGAAGCGTGGAATACCCAAGACACAATTCACATATCAATAGATTTCCAAGCAGATGGAAGGAGAGACCCTTGGTCTTGGAAAAACTGAATGTAGGGGAATACCAGGACAGAGAAGCAAGAGGGGGTTGAATGGGGAACAGGGGGAGGAATAAGGGCTTATGGGACTTTCAGGGAGGGAGGAAACGGGAAAAGGAAAATCATTGGGACTCTAAATAAAATATATAGACAATAAAAAATGTTATCAAATATCATCCTTTATCAAATATTTCCCATTACTATGGTTGTGTTTTTTCTCCTATCTGAATGACTTTGTCTCATTTTTGCCTATACCACTGAAACTATATAACTAAAATTTGCTTCAATTTATATTGTGATCATATTGATCTCAGAACTAAACACAAAGATAGTTTTGATTTTGCAATATTTTTACATCTTAAAAGTATTTTTATTCATTAAGATTTTGATGTATTCATGTTAATATGGCTTTCAATGCTATTGGTACTAATGTATATGTGACTCTATGAAGTATAAATTTCAGCTAGCTGTTTTCTTAAGCATAAGATACAAACTATTCACAGACTATTTACAGACTAAAATGTTTTATCTTTCTCAAGATGGAGATTTCCATTATAGAAACTTGATCAATTCTGTCATAATCCAGTTAACAAAACCTCTAATAATGGTGTTTCATTGTGATGTAGTATACTAGGGTGAAATAGTTTCCTGGCAGTTTGGCAGCCCCACATTAGAACTCTTTAAAAGTCCATGATCTTTAATTTATACTTATTTACAGACTATAAAGAATGGCTAAAAAAAAAAAAGATCAAGATAGACTGGCTCATATTAGAATGGTTTGGAAGAGGATTTATGATTCCTGCTTTATATTTACATATTTATGACTTTTAAAGTCATACATGCATGACTTTCCTAATTCAAATTCTATTTTTCAATGAAAATGAATTTTTATATATCATAGAAACCATGTATCATATACATAGCCATGGATACCAAAAATATGCCCCCTTCTACTGCCTGGTCATTCTGGTAAAAGTAGAGAAAGGCAACATTACTGAATGGATGGACCTAAGTTAGAATTTCACTTCCACTACCTACTATTCGTGTGCCCCTGGACAAATTACTTAATCTCTGTTCCTGCCATTGTTCTCAGCTGTAATATGAAAATTGTTATGAAACTGTAGAAAATATAAACAACATATTATTTCAGCACATATTAAGAACTTAAGTCAAGGGATTAGTCTATGGTAATTCATTTTTCAAGACAACCTATGTAAGTGACATTGTGAAGTGTGAGCAAGTGTTCCTCTCCCTTTTTTCTTTATGGGAACTTTCATGCCTCCACCGCCTCAATAACTTCCAGGATCCAATATGTGTTTTCTGCTTTTTGTTTCATTTCTTACTAACTTAGCCTTATCACTCTGTTATTAAATAAAGAAAACATTACAAATTGTTTTTAAAATTAATTATGTGATTTCAAACAGAATTCCTCAAGTGAATAGTTTAGCTTTCATGTTAAATGGAAAGACTTACTGTTAACCATTAAAGGAATTTAAGGCTAGGATATTATTTCTGACCCTCTACCTCAGATCACTATTTATGTTTTCTAGAACATATTACACGGTATTTTTGTTATGGTTTTACTGCTGTGACAAGAAACCATGACCTAAAAAACTCTTATAAATGCAAACAATTTTATTAGATATTTGCTTTATGTACATTTCAAATGTTATGCCCTTTCCCTGTTTCACCTCCGAAAAGCCCGTATCCCATCCTCCCTTCCCCTGCTCATCAAACCCCCCTCCCAATTTCCTGAACTAGAATTCCCCTACACTGGAACATGAAGACCCCACAGGACCAAGGGTCTCTCCTCTAACTGATGTTCGAAAAGGCCATCCTCTGCTACATATGTAGTTGGAACCATGGGTCCCTCCATGTGCACTCTTTGGTTGGTGGTTTAGTCCCTAAGAGCTCTGGAGGTTGGTATGTATTATTGTTCCTCCTATGGAATTGCAAACATCTTCTGCTCCTTGGGTCCTTTCTCTAACTCCTTCATTGGGGACCCGATGCTCAGTCCATTGGTTGACTATGAGCAATGGGTATTTTGATCCCTCTTCTAAGAAGGACCAAAGTATCCACACTTTCGTCTCCCTTCTTCTTGAGCTTCATGTGGTCTGTGAATTGTATCTTGGGTATTCTGAGGTTTTGAGCTAATATCCACTTATCAGTGAGTGCATACCATGTGTTTTCTTTTGTGATTGTGTTACCTCACTCAGGATGTTATTTTCTAGTTCCATCAATTTGCATAAGAATTTCATGAATTCATTTTTTATTTGTTATAGCTGAGTCATGATCCATTGTGAAAATGTACTACATTTTCTGTATCCATTCCTCTATTGAGGTACATCTGGGTTCTATCCAGCTTCTGGCTATTATAAATATGGCTGTTATGTACATAGTACAGCCTGTGTCCTTATTACACATTGGAGCACCTTTTGGGTATATGCCCAGGAGTGGTATAGCTGGGTCCTCAGATTGTACTATGTCCAATTTTCTGAGGAACCACAAAACTGATTTCCAGAGTGGTTTTAACAGCTTGCAATCCAACCAGCAATGGAGGAATTTTCCTCTTTCTCGACATCCACTCCAGCATCCTTCTGTCCCCTGAGTTTTTGATCTTAGCCATTTTGAGTGGTATGAGGTAGAATCTCAGGGTTGCTTTGATTTGCATTTCTCTGATGATTAAGGATGTTGAACATTTCTTTAGGTGTTTTTCAGCCATCCAATATTCCTCAATTGAGAATTCATTGTTTAGCTCTGTATCCCATTTTTTAATAGAGTTATTTGTTTCTCTGGAGTCTAACTTCTTGAGTTCTTTTTATATATTGGATATTAGGCCTCTATCGGATGTAGGATTGTTAAAGATCTTTTTCATATCTGTTGATTGCTGTTTTGGCCTATTGACAGTGTCCTTTGCCTTACAGAAGCTTTGCAATTTTATGAAGTCTTATTTGTCAATTCTTGATCTTAGAGCACAAGCTATTGGTGTTCTGTTCAGGAAAACTTTCCCTGTGCCCATTGTTCCAGGCTCTTTCCACTTACTTTTCTTTTTTCTTTTTTTCTTTTTAATAACTTTATATATTCTGCGGTTAAGATAACAATGTTTATTTCTTTTTTTATTTATTTTTTTTAATTTACATTCCAAATCATTTCCCCTTTCCTGTTTCCTCCCTCCCCAAAAGTCCCATAAGCCCCCTTCCCTCCCTCTTTTCTCCATTCAACCCCTCTCGTTTCTCTGTCCTGGTGTTCCCCTACATCCAGTCTTTCCAGGACCAGGGGTCTCTCCTTCCATCTTCTTAGAAATCTACTGACATGCGAATTGTGTCTAGGGTATTCCAAGATTCTGGGTTAGTATCCCCTTATCAGTGACTGCATACCATGTGTGTTCTTTTGTGATTGGGTTACCTCACTAAGGATGATATTTTCAAGTTCTGACCATTTGCCTAGGAATTTCGTGAATTCATTGTTTTTAATTGCAGAGTAGTATTCCATTGTGTAGATATACCACATCTTCTGAATCCATTCCTCCGTGGAGGGACATCTGGGTTCTTTCCAGCTTCTGGTTATTATAGATAAGGCTGCTATGAACATAGTGGAACATGTGTCCTTATTGCATGCAGGTAAAGCCTCTGGGTATATGCCCAGGAGTGGTATAGCCGGATCCTCCGGGAGTGTCATGCCCAGTTTTCTGAGAAACCGCCAGACTGCTTTGCAGAGTGGTTGTACCAGCTTGCAATTCCACCAGCAGTGGAGGAGTGTTCCTCTTTCTCCACATCCTCACCAACAACTGCTGTCTCCTGTGTTTTTGATCTTAGCCATCCTGACTGGTGTGAGATGGAATCTCAGGGTTGTTTTGATTTGCATTTCCCTAATGACTAAGGATGATGAACATCTCTTTAGGTGCTTCTCAGCCATTAGATATTCTTCAGGTGAGAACTCTTTGTTTAGCTCTGTACCCCATTTTTTAATAGGGTTACCTGCCTCTCTGGAGTTTAACTTCTTGAGTTCTTTGTATATATTGGATATTAGCCCTCTGTCGGATGTAAGGTTGGTAAAGATCATTTCCCAGTTAGTTGGTTGCCGCTTTGTCTTTTCTATTAGATTCAGTATATCTGGTTTTATATGGAGGTCCTTGATCCACTTGGATTTGAGTTTTGTACAGGGAGATAATAATGGATCAATTTGCATTGTGCTACTTGTTGACTGCCAGTTGACCCAGCACCATTTGTTGAAAATGCTGTCTTTTTTCCACTGGATGATTTTAGCACCTTTGTCAAGGATCCAGTGACCAGAGGTATGTCAGTTTGTTTCCGGGTCTTTAGTTCTATTCCATGGATCTACCTGCCTGTCACTTTACCAATATCATGCAGTTTTTATAACGAATGCTTTGTAGTACAGTTTGAGATTAGGGATGGGGATTCTGCTAGAGGTCCTTTTATTGTTAAGAATTGTTTTCTCTATCCTGGGCTTTTTGTTATTCCAGATAAATTTGGAAATTGCTCTTTCTAATTCAATGAAGAATTGAGTTGGAATTTTGATAGGAATTGCATTGAATCTGTGGATTGCTTTGGCAAAATTCCATTTTTACTATATTAACCCTGTCAATCTGTGAGCATTTCTATCCTTTAAGGTCTTCTTTGAATTCTTTCTTCAGAGTCTTGAACTTCTTGTCAAAAAGATCCTTCACTTGATTGGTCAGAGTCACACCAAGTTATTTTAGATTATTTGTGACTATTATGAATGGTGTCGTTTCCTTGATTTATTTTTCAGTCTGTTTATCCTTCTGGAATTCTCTGGTGGAATTTTTGGGGTCACTTAAATATACTATAATATCACCTGCAAATAGTGATACTTTGAATTCTTCCTTTCCAATTTGTATTCCTTTGACCTCCTTTTGTTGTCTAATTCCTCTGGCTAGGACTTTGAGTACTATACTGAACAGGTAAGGAGACAGTGGACAGTCTTGTCTAGTACATGATTGCAGTAGGATTGCTTCAAGTTGCTCTCCATTTAGTTTGATGTTGGCTATTGATTTGCTGTATATTGCTTTTACTATGTTTAGGTAAGGGCCTTTTATTCCTGATCTTTCTAAAACTTTTATCATGAAGGGGTGTTAGATTTTTTCAAATGCTTCCACAGCATCTAATGAAATGATCATGTGTTTTTTTTTCTTTGAGTTTGTTTATGTAGTAGATTACGTTGATGGATTTCTGTATATTGAACCATCCCTGCATTCCTGGGATGAAGCCTATTTGATCATGGTGGATGATCATTTTGATTTGTTCTTGGATTTGTTTGGCAAGAATTTTATTGAATATTTTTGCACCAATACTCATCAGGAAAATTGGTCTAAAGTTCTCTTTCTTTGTTGGGTCTTTGTGTGGTTTCGATATCAGAATAACTGTGGCTTCATAGAATGAATTGGGTAGTGTCCCTTCTGTTTCTATTTTGTGGAATAATTTGAAGAATATTGGTATTAGTTCTTTGTTGAAGGCCTGATAGAACTCTGCATTAAACCCATCTGGTCCTGGGCTTTTATTGGTTGGGAGACTCTTAATGACTGTTTACATTTCTTTAATGGTTATAGGACTGTTTAGATCGATTATCTGATCCTGATTCAACTTTGGTACCTGGTATCTGTCTAGAAAATTGTCCATTTCATTTAGATTTTCCCGTTTTCTTGAGTATAGGCTTTTGTAGTAGGAACTGTTGATTTTTGGATTTCCTCAGTATCTGTTGTTCTATCACCCTTTTTATTTCTGATTTTGTTGATTTGTAAACTGTCTCTGCGCCCTTGGGTTAGTTTGATTAAGGGTTTGTCTATCTTGTTGGTTGTTTCAAAGAACCAGCTCCTGGTTAGGTTGATTCTTTCCATACTTCTTTTTGTTTCTACTTGATTTATTTCAGCCATGAATTTGATTATTTCCTGCCATCTACTCTTCTTGGGTGTATGTGCTTTTTTTTGGTTCTAGAGCCTTCAGATGTGCTGTCAAGCTGCTAGTGTATGCTCTTTCCAGTTTTTTTTTTTTTTGGAGGCACTCAGTGCTATGAGTAAAACTTGTGTCCCATAAGTTTGGGTATGTTGTGCCTTCATTTTCATTAAATTCTAAAACGTCTTTAGTTTCTTTCCTTATTTTTTCCTTGACCAAATTATCATTGAGTAGAATGTTGTTGAGTTTCCATGTGTATGTGGGCTTTCTGCTTTTTTTGTTGTTATTGAAGACCAGCCTTAGTCCATGTCAATCTGATAGGATACATGGGATTATTTCCATTGTCTTATATCTGTTGAGGTCTGTTTTGTGTTCGATTATATGGCCAATTTTAAGAAGGTACTGTGAAGTGATGAGAAGAAGTTATATTGTTTTGTTTTAGGATAAAATGTTCTATAGATATATGTTAAATCTCTTTGGTTTGTAACATCTGTTAGTTTCAATATGTCTCTGTTTAGTTTGGGTTTCCATGATCTGTCCATTGATGAGAGTGGGGTGTGGAAGTCTCCCACTATTATTGTGTGAGGTACAATGTGTGCTTTGAGCTTTAGTAAAGTTTCTTTTATGAATGTGGGTACCTTTGCATTTGGAGCATAGATGTTCAAAATTGAGAGTTCTTCTTGGTAGATTTTTCCTTTGATGAATATGACATATCCTTCCTTATGTTTTTTTGATAACTTTAGGTTGAAAGTTGATTTTATTTGATATTAGGATGGTTACACCAGCTTGTTTCTTGGGACCATTTACTTGAAAAATTGTTTTCCAGCCTTTTACTCTGAGGTAGTGTCTTCTTTGTGCCTGAGGTGAGTTTCCTGTATACAGGAAAATGTTGGGTCCTGATTATGTATCCAGTCTGTTAGTCTATGTCTTTTCATTGGGGAATTGAATCCATTGATATAAAGAGATATTAAGGAAAAGTTATTGTTGCTTCTTCTTATTTTTGTTATTAGAGGTGGGGTTATGTTTATGTGGCTCTCTTCTTTTTGGTTTGCTAAAAGAATACTATTTTCTTGCTTTTTCTAGGGTATAGTTTCCTGCCTTTTGTTGGGGTTTTCCATTCATTATCAATTGAAGGGCTGAATTTGTGGAAAGATATTGTGTAAATTTGATTTTGTCATGGAATACCTTGGTTTCTCCATCTATGGTAATTGAGAGTTTTGCTGGGTATTGTAGTCTAGGCTGGCATTTGTGTTCTCTTAGGGTCTGTGTGACATCTGCCCAGGATCTTCTGGCTTTCATAGTCTCTGGTGAGATAGATGTCTGGTGTAATTCTGATACAACTGCCTTTATATGTTACTTGACCTTTTCCCTTACCACTTTTAATATTTTTTTCTTTGTTTAGTGCATTTGGTGTTTTGATTATTATGTGATGGGAAGAATTTCTCTTCTGGTTTGATCTATTTGGAGTTCTATTAGGCTTCTTGTATGTTCATGGGCATCTCTTTCTTCAGGTTAGGGAAGTTTTGTTTTTTCTATAATTTTGTTGAAGACATTTATTGGCCCTTTAAGCTAGAAATCTTCACTCTCTTCTATACCTATAATCCTTTTGTTTGGTCTTCTCATTGACTCCCATATTTCCTGGATGTTTTGGGTTAGGAGCTTTTTGCATTTTGCATTTTATTTGACTGTTGTGTCAATGTTTTCTATGGTATCTTCTGCACCTGAGAGTCTTTCTTCTATCTCTTATATTCTGTTGTTGATGTTTCTATGTATGACTTCTGATTTCTTTCCTAGGTTTCATATCTCCAGAGTTGTTTCCCTTTGTGATTTCTTTATTGTTTCTACTTCCATTTTTAGATCCTGGGTGGATTTGTTCAATTGCTTCACCTGTTTGGTTGTGTTTTCTGGTAATTCTTTAAGGGACTTTTGTGTTTCCTCTTTAGTATCTTATCCCTGTTTACCTGTGTTCTCCTGTATTTCTTTAACGGAGTTATTTATGTCCTTCTTGAAGTCCTCTATCAGCATCATGATCTATGATTTTAAGTCCAACTCTTCCTTTTCCAGTGTGTTGGAGTATCCAGGACTTGCTGTTGTGGGAGAACTGGGTTTGGATGATACCATGTTGCCCTGTTTTCTGTTTATATAGTTCTTGGGTTTGCTTTTTGCCATCTGTTTACCTCTGGTATTAGTTTGTCCTGTTGTCTCTGGCTGGTGCTTGTCCCTCCTGTGGGCCTGCAAGCCTGTCTCAGCACTTTTAGGAGACCAGCTCTCCCCTGCCACAGAGGGCTGTGGCTCAGCCCAGCTCCTGGGTGCAGATGGAGTCCAGATGGATCCTGTCTCATCTGCTCTGCCACTCCTGTGCTCCATGTACTCCTAGCCATAACCTCCTTGGACAGTCACTGGAGAGAAAATGGCCAAAGGCAAACATTTAATTGGAGCTGACTTAAACTTTCAGTCAGGGGTTCATTCCATTGTCATCATGACAGGAAGCATGGCAGTGAGCAGGTCAACAAAGTGCTGGAGAAGGAGCTAAGAGATCTATGTTTTGTTATGCAGACTGCAGAAAGAGAGACCTTGTGCTACACTGGACATAGCTTGAGCATAGGAGACCTCAAAGCCCACTTCCACAGTAAAACGCTTCTTCCGATAAAGTCATACCTACTTCAACAAAGGCTGCACCTCCTAATAATGCCACTCCCTGTGAGCCAAACATTCAAATGCATGACTCTGTGATGGTCATTCTTATTCAAACTACCATACATAGAATTATTAGTATTGAATCACTTGTTTATTTTGTTTCAATATAAATTATTTGAATTATAGTGCATATTGCTAAAACCATCTCCATATATTTTTCCTTTGAGAACAGTAAAAGTTTTGAACTTGTTTCATGCTAGTGAGAACATGAATAAATCCTTGTTTAAACAGAAGAAAAGGAGTGCTTTAGTGGGTTTCAATTTGTTTTCTATTCTTATTTTTAACTTTAACAGATCTAGTCTCACTGTATTGCCTAGACTGGCCTTAAACCCCTGGAGTCCAATAATCTACATGCCTCATACATTCTTATTTTATGTCTATAATCCTGTCTCATTTGGATCTATGCTATCCAAATGTATTATTGACCATAAGCAAAAATACTATGTAGCATTCTTAATTAGAAAGAAGTGTAAGACTCTGCCGAGTCTTAGCTTACCGGGGACCCTCCAAGTGAACAATGCAGAGCCAGGGTCGATGCAAAAGCAAGAAAAATTTATTGTTCCAGCATGCACCTGAAGGAGAGGAGGTGACCCCAGATGGCCTGTTCAGCGAGTTTTTATTTAGTTTCCAGGGGCAGAATAGAGCATCAGCAACTAGGCATAATGTGATTGGCAGAACAGTGTGACTTTTAAACTGAATGGTCCTTAGGTAATGAAGTAGCAAGGACTTCCCTTGTCTGTGGGTGGCCAAAGGTTGGTCTGCCCTGCCATTTTCCTGAGGCATATAATCCAGGAAGGGAGGGGTACCTACCATAGACCTCCTCTTCTTTCCAGGAAGGGAGGAGCCTTTATGCTCTGTGCTCTTGGTGAAATTTTCCAAATGCCCTGAGCTTTACCTCTTCATGAGTATTCTTAGTAAATAAAGACAATGTGATATTTCAACATAGTTCAGAACTAGCTGCAGAAGCCTAATATAAAGATTTAATGGCCCAGGAAAAACAAAGTTAAAGACATAAACAGTAACAACCAAAATAGAAAGAGAGAGAGAGAGAGAGAGGGAGAGAGAGAGAGAGAGAGAGAGAGAGAGAGAGAGAGAGAGAGACAAGGAAGGAAGAGATATAACTCTAGTGTACTAGATCAAAAGTCAGTTACAAACGTTTAGAGTGCCATGATCATGATGAGCATGGGGAACCAAGTCAACCAGGACATGGGCAGAAGTTGAACTCAAAGCAAGTATGCAAGAGCATGTCAGGAGCCAAGGCATACCACAAAGTCACATCACAAAATAAACTTCTCACAGAGATTTATGGGGAAGAAAACAGAGTGTCATCTGTCTCTAAATGGAAAGATACAGCAGAGGGCTGGACAAAGGTGAGAGGGCTTTTATAGGATTTTTGGAACATGCCCAGTATATAGTAAGAAATGTACAATAGAAAAATACAGAAGTACTGTTTGGCCATTAATGCTGAATCACAAGGGTAAGGATTTCCAAATCTTTAAAGCTTAGGTCAAACCAAGTGCTAGGTTGTTTTTCTCTTGGCCCTAGTCTCAGGCTTGGTTTTTTTTCCCTTGTCCCTACATTTCTCCCTTTTTTGTTTACTATTGATAACTAATCAGAGGTCAGCAAAGAAAACAACATTATCATTAAACTATATCCTGTTGTATGGGGGCATCAAAGTACATGGAGCAAGCTTGATCTTCACCATCAGGGCATAATACGAGATTGTAGGTCTCAGGTCCCGTAGTTAGAGACAGATTACCCTGTAATAGCAACTGACTAAGGTCTAGTTAGAAGTCTTTTGGATCTGCTGTTGAAGAAGTCTAGACAAGATAGGGTACAATTAGAAGGATTAAGAAATGGAAGAGAAGGGGCTAAGAAAAACAGTATCCAGGCTAGGCATGGTGGTGCATACCTTTAATCCCAGCATTGGGAAGGCAGAAACAGATGAATTTTTATGAGTTTGAGGGAAGCCTGGTCTGAAATTCTACTCAAGGACAGAGAGGGCTATTACACAGATAAGCCCTATCTAGGAGGAGGAGGAGGAGGAGGAGGAGGAGGAGAAGGAGAAGGAGAAGAAGAAGAAGAAGAGGAAGAAGAAGAAGAAGAAGAAGAAGAAGAAGAAGAAGAAGAAGAAGAAGAAGAAGAAGAAGAAGAAGAAGAAGAAGAAGAGCAGTATCCAATTTCATATTAGACTGTCAATGATACATTGGCCAGGGTCATCGATCTGTTCCTTACCTTTTTGGACATCCCACTGGACTTGTTGGTTCTTATCTTCTACTATACCTGATGGGTTGACATAGTAGCAGCATTCCTCCATCAAGAAGAGGTAAAGACAACTCTTATCTGTTAGTAGTTCTAATCCTCACCAACTTTGTACCACCATGGCAGCCAGTGAGTCTATTTGGTCCTGTAGAGTGAGAATGGTCTCAGTCACCTGTTGCAGGTCCTAGATGAACTATGAGGAAAATGAATAGCAGATAGTCCCAATGGTGGTGACAAGGGCAGTTTTACCCAGGACTGCAAGAAGGGGCAAGGACCTAAACCATTTATTTGTCATGCTGTGCCACAGCAAACTCTGTGATGGGAAATAGCAATGGTTATTCTCTTAGTACCATCCCTTATTTTTGGAAAAGGAAGACCAGGGTACAAGTGGATAGACAGTGGTAGACTTTAGTTCTACAAAGGATGTAGGGATTGTGAACATTCAGACATAAGGGCTGGGTGGTAGATCTCAGGGTCAATGTATTATTATTACAATATGAGGAATCCAGTGTGCCCATAAAGTGTGTTCCTAAAAATATTAAAGCAATTTGTGATATCAAAGGAAGGAATGTAGGAAAGATAAGGGGTGGTAGTGATATTTGACTCTGCTACAAGGTTGTAGAAGCCCAGAAGGGCTTAAAGAAGCTGCAGGACTTATTAAGCAACTCCTAGCAGGGAGGAGACAAGGAAACAAAGGGAGTTACAATAAAAGGAGAGGAGTAAGTGTTTTAGTAACTAGAGAGATGCCCATGTGGTAGGGCCCTAGAGGCCATAGCAGGCTCTAAGAGCCAGAGAGAGGGTACTCGTCGAATAGGTAAGGAGAGAAGAATGGTTAGAGCTGGTGGAGGGAATAAAAATTTGAAGAGGTAGATTCTAGAATTTGGAAATAAATATGGTAGGTGGCATTAATAAATGATATGTCATACCTTAGGACACTCAAATCAGTACCTTGAGACAGATTAGAAGCTTGGTTTAGAGTGGCTAAGTCCCTTTGCCTGTTGAAAGCACTGGTAAAAACTATTAGTTCATCTTATTGATTAGTGGTTCAGTCTGGGAAGGACCATTGAAGCTTATGAAAAGATTTGGCAGTGGGCACAAGGAGGAGCTTGTGTGAGGGGCCAAGTTCCATTTCATATAGCGTGTGATCAAGAAGGGAGAAAGGGGATCCAAGATCTTAAGAACCCAGACACACCTAAGAAGGCTAGGATTTCATTCTTGGTGGAAGGAACTATGGGTAACTGAATACATGTTATCTATCTATGGTTATGGCCTTATGAGTTGAACTAATAGCTAGCTCCAGATAAGTAAACTGAAGAGTGGACACCTTGACCTTATAAGATGTTAATCTATGTCCCTAGCCATACAGAAAGTTTAGTAGCAGTATTAGCCAAGCTAATTTGTAGGGATGGACTTCAGAGGAGAAGATCATCTACTTATTGTATAAGCTTAGATTTAGAAAGAGAAAGAGTAAACCAGAGGTCAAAGCCTGGCCAAATAAAGGTAGGCTATCCCAGGACCCCTGGGATAGGACAGTCCAGATGAATTGGATAAAAAATGCTTGACTGTCTGAGTCAATTCAAGTAAAGCAAAGATATGATTTTGGCTGGGGATTAAGATGAATAAAAAAGAAGGCATTTTTGATGTCTAAGACAGAAAAATGAGATGCTCTTGAGGGGATAATAGAAAGGAAAGGAGTTGAGTATTCTGGGGTAGAGAGGAACCACTGCAGAGTTGATAGTTGGAGATCTTGAACCAAGTGGTAGGTTCTATTTGGGTTTGTAAACTTTGAGTATGGAGATATTAAAAGGAGAAGACATGGGGCACAAAAGGTCTTTTCTTACAAGGTCTGAGATAAGAGGCATGAGTTCTCTGAGACTTTGGAGAGAGGATGAGTGTTGAGCCTGGGTGATGTAATCGGTATGGTTTTGGCTGTAAAAGGGTTTTGGGTGTCCCATACTCAGTAATCCAACTGGAAGATTGGTAAAGGGAAAGGTGTGTTGGATTGTGTAGTTTGGAAACAAAGGATGAGAGGAATGGCCAGTGAGTCTGGGGTCAAGTGAATTGGGGGAGCAAAATAAGTAAAGGCTCCCACTTTGGGTAGAGGACCCTTCCTAACAAGTTAACAGGACAGCTTGGCACCACTAGGAATGAATGGGTAAGTGGATAACTTTTCAAGATACAACTAAGTGGTAGGGTTTGGTGATATTGGTAAAACTATCTTCCTATACTGACAATAGGGGAATGAGAAGGAGACGCGAGACCCCAAAACTCCTTCAGGACCAAGTAGGCAACCCTGGTGTCAGAGCGAAGGAGACAGTTTGCCCTGATACAATGATGACAACTAGGGGCTTCCTGTTAAAGATGTTTGTAGTCGGGTCAAGGGAGCCTGGCCCTACTCAGTTGTCCATGGCCAGACTGACCCTTAGGTCAGCTGAAGGGTGAACTGGGTCCAATGTCCCCATGCCACAGAAGTAGTCAACAGCACAGTGACCCTCTTGATGGCATCTTGGGCATGGTTTATAGAGTTTGTGAGGATGCAGGCAGACCTGGGTGCAGTGACCCTCCTGGATGCATCTGAAACATGGACCCAGAGGTTCTCAGGCTTTCAGAAATGAGGATGGGGGCAGTTTGTTACGGCCAGCTGAAAGGCCTTAGCCAAAATTGGGTATTTTCTTTTTCTTGCTTGCTCATTTCTCCCATGGTATACCTGAAAGGTCTGCTAAGACTTCTGCCTATAGAATCAGGGTTCCTCTCTCTAGGCATTTAAATTTGGACTTAATGTCAGGGAAACTCATAGTAGAAGTTGACCATCTGAGGCCTTGGGATACAGATTAGTATATTATTGAAGGGCCTTTGTAAGGTGGTCCCAGGAATTAAAATGGGTTTTTGTTTGTTCTGAATAACCTCATAGATTTTTTTTTTAATTTGTCACTTTAAGGGGAGGGGAATACAGAAACAGGCCAGGAGGCATGTTTTAAATGAATCTCTAAAATGCCAACCAGGGTACTGTAGTTCCATTCAGGATCCTGGATTACAGGATATTTGAATTTGTTTATTTTTAGAGTGTGGTTCAGTCTTTAGCACACACCTTTAATACCCTTGGCTGGAATACAGAAATGCCCCCTTAGTACTCACCTTTGATCCCAAACAATGAAAGTAAAGTTAGTTTGTAGAAGGAAGCACCCATGTTTGGAAGTGAAGTCCAACTGAGTAACAAAGTGATGAATCAGAGAAAGATGTGACAGAATAGGATACACCCAATTCTCACAGGAAGAGAGAGGAAATGGAAGCTACTTAAGAGAGAGACAGACAGTACAGGAAGAAGAGAGTACAATACAGGAATACAGAAGAGTTTGTGGAGAGAAGTGCAGTAGAGTTGAGAGGGAGAGTAAACCAACACATAAAGGGAGAAGTAGGTAGTTTTATTGGGAGAGTTTTGCAGAGACAGATTGAAGAGAGAACAAGTTAAACACAGGTAAAGAAAGAACAAGCATGAGAATGAGAAGGGCCCAGAATATTAGAAAAGATTGCTAAAGTTAGTTTGAGGCCACGCGGAGTAAATTCAGAGGCTGAAAGAAAAGCCAGACTGAATAAATCAAAGAGGAGAGGAGTTTGAGCCAGAACAGCTGAGTTAAACCATCCAGCCAGAGTACAGAAAGAACAAGAAAGGGTAAGCTTATTCAGCAGCAAGTCTCAGAGGCTAAAAATATTCTTGGTCTAGATAAGATTGTATAAAGGCTAGAAACTTCCAGGACTAGGCCTAGGACTAGCAGATGGAGGCAGTAATCCTCCCAGAAGACCATTAAAACAGGAAAATAAAAGATACATTTACAATCCTAGTCAGGGACCTAAGCCCTGACCCAGTGGGTGGTGTTAGTTTAGTGGATATCATTTACATGGACCTTAGCCTGTTCCCAGACTTGCCTGCATTCTTTAGGCAGAAAGTTGTTGGTGAGAATCATATGAACATCATGGAAGGTGAGGTTGGAAGAGTAGGTAATAGAGTGGAACTCTTTAATGAAGGTGAAGGAATTAGCAATATAAGATGCTGGATTTAAATATTAAATTTTAGTAAGCCTTCTTTCTATTCTTTTTAACATTTATTGATTCTTTATGAATTTCACACCTTGCACCCCAATGCCACTCATCTTCCAGTCCCTCCATATCTGTATACTACCCCAAAGACAACAAAATTTAAAAAACTAAAAACTGAAACCACATCTCACTGTGGGAGCTTAAGTGCTTACCCTTTTATACATAGTATAAACTTTCGGCCAAACAGCTTTCCTTAGAAATGTTCGTTGCAATAAATCATTGATCTAGGTTGAGGCCTCTGACTTCCACTATACTATCAATACCGGATTCTCATAGGGACTCCTCTTGGATATCCTGTTGTGCTGTGACATAGAGATCCTGAAGTTTTGGTTCTGCACGACCAGTCCCTTCACATACTCCAGAAGCTCATGGATGGGGTAGACTTGAGGGTGGGTCAACTCAAAACCCTGGGCATGTCTGGGTGGTAGCTGAGTTGGTCAGTCCACCAGGTCTCCCATGCCTAAACCATCAAAGCCAGCTCTACTGAATGCTGTAGCCATTGTGAGAGGCTAAGCCTTGGTTTTTTTATGATTTTTTTTCATCTGTTATTCTTATGCTCAGGAAAAGAATCACCACACAAAAATTCATCTCAATCCAAAATATCTTGGAGACCTAATGCTTCCTTGGTTAGCTCATATCATATGATCACCTTCAATCAAGATGGTAGTGTAGTCATATGGTATCCACTCTCTCCAACCCTAACAACCACGTGGCTGCCTCCATCCCAATGGAGGACAGCAGCAAAAATGGGAGCAAAACCACATGTTGCTTATATCTCAAAATTGTGTCATGCCACATGGTTACTTTAAGATTATCGAATGCAGATTTAAAAAAAAAAACTGACCATGTTTTGAGGTTTTTTTTTAAGATGTATTTTATTTATTTGAGTACACTATATCTGTTTTCAGAAACACAAGAAGAGGGCATCAGATCCCATTACAGATGGTTGTGAGCCACCATTTGTTTGCTGGGAATTGAATTCAGGACCTTTAGAAGAACAGTCAGTATTCTTAACTAGGGAGCCATCTCACCAGGCCCCATGTTTCAAGGTTTTTTTCTATATTCTTTATTTACATTCCAAATGATTTCCCCTTTCCCGGTTCCTCCCTCCCTCGAAAGTCTCATAAGCCCTCTTCCCTCCCCCTGTTCCCCAGTCAACCCCCTTCCGCTTCTCTGTCCTGGTATTCCCCTACATCCAGTCTTTCCAGGACCAGGGGTCTCTCCTTCCATCTTCTTGGAAATCAATTGATATGTGAATTGTTTCTTGGGTATTCCAAGCTTCTGGGTTAATATCCACTTATCAGATCCTTCACTTGTTTGGTTAGAGTCACACCAAGATACATTATATTGTTTGTGGCTATCGTGAAGGGTATCATTTCTCTTATTTCTTTCTCAGCCTGCTTATCCTTTGAGTATAGGAAGGCTACTGATTTGCTTGAGTTGATTTTGTATCCAGCCACTTTGCTGAAGTTGTTTATCAGCTGTAGGAGTTCTCTGGTGGAGTTCTTTGGGTCACTTAAGTATACTATCATATCATCTGCAAATAGTGATAGTTTGACTTCTTCCTTTCCAATTTGTATCCCTTTGACCTCCTTTTGTTGTCTAATTGATCTAGCTAGAACTTCAAGTACTATATTGAATAGATATGGAGAAAGAGGGCAGCCTTGTCTAGTCCCTAATTTTAGTGGGATTGCTTCAAGTCTCTTCATTTAGATTGATGTTGGCTACCAGTTTGCTGTAAAATGTTTTGCTATGTATAGATATGGGCTTCGAATTCCTTATCTTTCCAAGACCTTTAACATGAAAGGATGCTGAATTTTGTCAAATGCTTTTTCAGCATCTAATGAAATGACCATGAGGTTTTTTTCTTTGAGATTGTTTATGTAGTGGATTACATTGTTGGATTTCCTTATACTGAACCATCCCTGCATCCCTGGGATGAAGCCAACTTGATCAAGGTGAATGATGGTTTTGATGTGTTCTTGGATTTGGTTGGCAAGAATTTTATTGAGTATTTTTGCATCGATATTCATAAGAGAAATTGGTCTGAAATTCTCTTTCTTTGTTGG
The DNA here is from genome assembly GCA_036184795.1 of Tokudaia tokunoshimensis. NCBI lineage: Eukaryota > Metazoa > Chordata > Mammalia > Rodentia > Muridae > Tokudaia > Tokudaia tokunoshimensis. The sequence goes on along the minus strand of BTHU01000023.1, from coordinate 2,337,649 downwards.
AGCTTTGAGTGGTTTTGGTATCAGCATAATTGTGGCTTCATAGGACGAGTTGGGTAGTGTTACTTCTGTTCTATTTTGTGGAATCGTTTTAAGAGTATTGGTGTAAGGTCTGTTTTGAAGGTCCGATAGACTTCTGCACTAAAACCATCTGGTCCTGAGCTTTTTTTGGTTGGAAGACTTCCAATGACCACTTCTATTTCTTCAGGGGTTATAGGACGGTTTAGATGGTCTATTTGATCCTGATTTAATTTTGGTATTTGGTATCTGTCTAGGAAATTGTGCATTGCCTCCAGATTTTCTAGTTGTGTTGAATACAGGCCTTTGTAGTAAGATCTGATGATTTTTTGAATTTCCTCAGTTTCTGTTGTTATCTCTCCCTTTTCATTTCTGATTTTGTTAATTTGGACACTGTCTCTGTGCTCTCTGGCTAGTCTGGCTAAGGGCTTATCTATCTTGTTGATCTTCTCAAAGAACCAACTCCTCGTTTTGTTGATTCTTTGTATGGTTTTATTTGTTTCTACTTGATTGATTTCAGCCCTGAGTTTAATGATTTCCTGCCTTTTACTCCTCTTGGGTCTATTTACTTCTCTTTGTACCATGTCATTCAGGTGTGCCATTAAGCTGCCAGTGTATGCTCTCTCCCATTTCTTTTTGGAGGCACTCAGGGCTATGAATTTTCCTCTTAGCACTGCTTTCATTGTGTCCCATAAATTAGGGTATGTTGTGCCTTCATTTTCATTAAATTTTAAAAAGTCTTTATTTCTTTCTTTATTTCTTCCTTGATCAAGGTATCATTGAGTAGAGCATTGTTCAGCTTCCACATGTATTTGGGCATTCTGTTGTTTTTGTTGCTATTGAAGACCACCCTTATTCCATAGTGATCTGATAGGAGGCATGGGATTAGTTTGATCTTCTTATATCTGTTGAGGTCTGTTTTGTGACCAGTTATATGGTCGATTTTGGAGAAGGTACCATGAGGTGCTGTGAAGAAGGTATATTCATTTGCTTTATGATGAAATGTTCTCTCTCTCTCTCTCTCTCTCTCTATATATATATATATATATATATATATATGTGTGTGTGTGTGTGTGTGTGTGTGTGTGTGTGTATGAGTTCCATTTGGTCCAAGGCTTCAATTAGTTTCACTGTGTCCCTGTTTAGTTCCTGCTTTCCTGAACAATCCATTTCAGAGAGTGGGGTGTTGAAGTCACCCACTATTATTGTGTGAGGTGCAATCTGTGCTTTGAGCTTTACTAAAGTTTCTTTTACGAATGAGGGCTCCCTTGCATTTGGAGCATAGATGTTCAGAATTGAGAGTTCTTGGTGGCTTTTTCCTTTCATCAGTATGTAGTGTCCTTCTGTGTCTTTTTTGATGACTTTAGGTTGAAAGTCAATTTTATCTGATAATAGAATGGCTACTCTGGCTTATTTCTTAGGACCATTTGCTTGTAAGATTGTTTTCCAGCCTTTTACTCTGAGGTAGAGTTTGTCTTTGACACTGAGGTGCGTTTCCTGCACTCAGCAAAATGCTGGGTCCTGTTTACCTATCCAGTCTGTTAGTCTATGTCTTTGTATTGGGGAATTGAGGCCATTGATATTAAGAGAGATTAAGGAATAGTGATTATTGCCACCTGCTACTCGGGACGCTCTCTTTAGGTTTGAGTGGTTATCTACTTTTGGGTTTGATGAAAGAAGGTTACTTTCTCATTTTTTCCAGGGTGTAGTTTCTCTCCTTGTATTGGCAGTTTCCACCTATTATCCTTTGCAGGGCTGGGTTTGTGGAAAGATACTGTGTAAATTTGGTTTTATCATGGACTATCTTGGTCTCTCCATCTATGGTGATTGAGAGTTTTTCTGGGAATAGTAGTGTAGGCTGGCATTTGTGTTCTCTTTGAGAACACAAATTTGAGTCTGTATGGGATCTGCCCAGGATCTTCCAGCTTTCATAGTCTCTGGTGAGAAGTCTGATGTGATTCTGATAGGTCTTTTTTTATATGTTAATTGGCCTTTTTCTCTTACTGCTTTTAATATTCTATCTTTTTTTAGTACATTTGGTGGTATTTTTTTGTTTGTTGTTTTTTTGTTTTTGTTTTTGTTTTTTTTTTTTTGGTTTTTCGAGACAGGGTTTCTCTGTATAGTCCTGGCTGTCCTGGGACTCACTCTGTAGACCAGGCTGGCCTCGAACTCAGAAATCTGCCTGCCTCTGCCTCCAAGTGCTGGTATTAAAGACGTTCGCCACCACTGGCCTGGTGTTTTGATTATTATGTGACGGGAGGTTTTTCTATTCTGGTCCAGTCTGTTTGGAGTTCTGCAAACTTCTTGTATATTCATGGGCATCTCTCTCTTTTAGTTAGGGAAGTTTTCTCCCATAATATTGTTGAAGATATTTACTGGCCCTTTAAGTTGCAAATCTTCAATCTCATCTATACCTATAATACTTTGGTTTGGTCTTCTCATTGTGTCCTTGATTTCTTGGATATTTTGGATTACACATTTTTTGCATTTTGCATTTTCTTTGACTGTTGAGTCGAAGCTTTCTATGGTATCTTCAGCACCTGAGATTCTTTCTTCCATCTCTTGGATTCTATTGTTGATGTGTGCATCTATGACCCCTGATTTCTTCCCAAGGTTTTCTATCTCCAAAGTTGTCTCCCTTTGTGATTTCTTAGTTGTTTCTACTTCCTTTTTTTAGATCCTGAATGCATTTGCTCAGATCCTTCACTTGTTTGTTTGTGTTTTCCTGTATTTCTTTAAGATTTTTTGTGTTTCCTCTTCCAGGATTTCTGCCTGTTGACTCAAGTTCTCCTGCATTTCTTTAAGCGATTTTTGTGTTTCCTCCTTATGGGCTTCCATCTGTTGATCCATATTCTCCTGCATTTCTTTAAGCAAATTTTGTGTTTCCTTTGTAAGGGCATCTACCCGTTGATTCATGTTCTCCTCTATTTTATTAAGTGTTTTTTGTGTTGTCTCCTTATGGGCCTCCATCAGTTGACCCATATTCTCCTGCATTTCTTTGAGTTATTTTTGTGTTTCCTTTGTAAGGGCTTCTAACAGTTGATTCATGTTCTCCTATATTTCTTTATGAGATTTATTTATGTCCTTCTTGAAATCCTCTAATAGCATCATGAGAAGTGATTTTAAATCCAGATCTTGCCTTTCGGGTGTGATGGGGTATCCTGGACTTTCTGCTCTCAGAGAGTTGGGTTTGGATGGTGCCATATTGCCTTGATTTCTGTTAGTAACGTTCCTATGTTTGCCTTTTGCCATCTGGTTATCTCTGGTGTTAGTTGTTCCTGCTGTCACTGGCTGTTGCTTGGACCTCCTGTGAGCCTGCAAGGCTATTTCTGCCCCACTGGATGGCCAGTTTTCCCCTGGCACCGATTGCTGAGGGACTGCCCTGCTCCTGAGTAACTTTGGAGCCCTGATGGGCCTTGCCCCAAGTGATGTTATATTTGTGGAATCCCTTTGTACCTGGAGACTCAGTGTAGTCAATCCCTGGTGCAGAAGTGGCTAAGGGGAGGCTGGTGTGCTTTCTCCTGGTGCACTCTCTCCTAGTTCGGGTCCCTCTGCAGGGCAGATGTCCCACAACAGAGCTGGCGTGTAGATGACCAAATCGATCCATTCTCATTTCCTTGTACTAAGCTCAATTCCAAGTGGATCAAAGACCTCCACATAAAACCAGACACACTGAAACTAATAGAAAAGAAACTGGGGAAGAGCCTTGAGCACATGGACACAGGGGAAATTTTCCTGAACAGAATACCAATAACTTATACTCTAAGGTCAAGAATTGACCAATGGGACCTCATAAAATTACAAACATTCTGTAATTCGAAGGACACTGTCAATTGGACAAAACGGCTTCCAACAAATTGGGAAAAGATCTTTACCAACCCTACATCCAACAGAGGGTTAATATCCAATATATACAAAGAACTCAAGAAGTTAGACTCCAGAGAGCCAAATAACCCTATTAAAAATGGGGAACAGAGCTAAACAAAGATTTTCACCTGAAGGATAGGAATGGCTGAGAAGCACCTAAAGAAATGTTCAACATCCTTAGCCATTAGGGAAATGCAAATCAAAACAACCCTGAGCTTTCCACCTCACATCAATCAGAACAGCTAAAATCAAAAACACAGTTATTCGAAAGGATGTGGAGAAAGAGGAACACTCCTCCACTGCTGGTGGGATTGCAAGCTGATACAACCACTCTGGAAAGCAGTCTGGCAGTTCCTCAGCAAATTGGGCATGACACTCCTGGAGGACCCTGTTATACCACTCATGGGCATATACCCAGAGGACTCCCCAGCATGCAATAAGAAACATGCTCCACTATATTCATAGCAGCCTTATTTATAATAGCCAGAAGCTGGAAAGAGCCCAGATGTCCCTCAATGGAGGAATGGATGCAGAAGATGGGTTATATTTACACAATGGAATACTACAATCCAAGTGATGTTATTATACTCAGGATCTCTGTGTACCTGGTTGTCCCTGTCAAGTCTGTCACAGGAGCAAAAATGGTGTGGCCTGTGGGGCTCCCTCCAGGCGCAGGTCACCCTGCAGGGCAAATGACCCACAGCAGAGCTGGTTCCCAGACAACCACAGAGCTGAGCCACTCGTGGGTGCAGGTGTAACCCTAGCGGGCTGTGTCCCAAGTGATGTTATACTAGGGATATCTCTGTGTACCTGGAGTCTCTGTCTGGTCTATCACTGGAGCAAAGTTGGAGGAGGCTCTGTCACTCTTCCAGGCATGGGTCATCCTTGTGTTTTAAGCTAATACCTTTGCCACAGATTTTACAGATTTTTAACTGTACCCAATATACAAATCTTGGTGTGTAAAAAGTTTACATACTAGTCTTACAAATCTTTTTTTTAATTTTATTTAATTTTCTAAGTATTTTTTTATTTACATTCAAAATCATTTCCCCTTTCCTGTTTCCTCCCTTCCCGAAAGTCCCATAAGCCCCCTTCCCTCCCTCTTTTCCCCATTCAACCCCCTCTCGCTTCTCTGTCTTGGCATTCCCCTACATCCAGTCTTTCCAGGACCAGGGGTCTCTCCTTCCATCTTCTTGGAAATCTATTGATATGCGAATTGTGTCTAGGGTATTCCAAATATATACAAAGAACTCAAGAAGTTAAACTCCAGAGAGGCAAGTAACCCTATTAAAAAATGGGGTACAGAGCTAAACAAAGAGTTCTCACCTGAAGAATATCGAATGGCTGAGAAGCACCTAAAGAGATGTTCATCATCCTTAGTCATTAGGGAAATGCAAATCAAAACAACCCTGAGATTCCATCTCACACCAGTCAGAATGGCTAAGATAAAAAACACAGGAGACAACAGTTGTTGGCAAGGATGTGGAGAAAGAGGAACACTCCTCCACTGATGGTGGAATTGCAAGCTGGTACAACTACTCTGGAAAGCAGTCTGGTGGTTCCTCAGAAAACTGGGCATGACACTCCCGGAGGATCTGGCTATACCACTCCTGGGCATATACCCAGAGGATTCTTCAGCATGTAATAAGGACACATGCTCCACTATGTTGATAGCAGTCCTATTTATAATAGCCAGAAGCTGGAAAGAACCCAGATGTCCCTCCACGGAGGAATGGATTCAGAAGATGTGGTATATTTACACAATGGAATACTACTCTGCAATTAAAAACAATGAATTCACGAAATTCCTAGGCAAATGGTCAGAACTTGAAAATATCATCCTTAGTGAGGTAACCCAATCACAAAAGAACACACATGGTATGCAGTCACTGATAAGGGGATATTAACCTAGTCTTACAAATCTTAAGATAAGATACATATCTAAAAAGATGGGCCCAAACCAGAAAGGGTATGAGATGAGTAGCAATAATCACCATTGGGAAGAGTTTATCCTGCTTTGCTGTCCTTTTTCTGTCACAGAATCAGGTGACTTACCTTACACAGAGCAGAGATTGTGGAGGAAATCTTTTAAGAAGTGCACTTGGGTCTAGAGAAGGGGAAGCCATAATCAAACTCCAGAGTCAACGTTTCATTGAAGTGGAGCAGCATAAAACAATAATTTAATATTGCCCATAGAGAAAAGATACCTGAATCCCTGTAATACTGAATCCAGTAAGCTAAAAATGAAGCAGGAGTAAAGATAAATAATTTTTTGAGCCCTGGATATAGAGGACACTGCAGGAGGGAGCTGAGAGATGTACTAGCCAGCAAGGAGAGAAGTGTGTGTATAGCTGCTCCTTCATTTCTCCCTTACATTCTTTGCCTGGCTCCCAGCTCCACATCTGCAACAAACTTATAGAATCATCAATTGTAACTTAAAATGTCAGAATAGTCATACAGTTAGGGTGGGGAAGAGGACCACACTAAAAACAAACAGGACTTGGATTGAAGATGAGAGAAAGTTTAAAGGTAGGGAATGGGGAATCTCTTTCCATTTTCCAAATCCCTCAAAGTAGTTGTAAAAGTCCCTAATAATATTGGGGTGTAGGGTGCTGTTAAGCAGCCATTTGGATTGGTTTTCTAAGGGATATTGAGGCCACATTTGACTGCAAAAGCAAATAAATTTGGGGCAGGACTCAAGGAGGATTGAATGAGACTAAGCCATTTAGAGGGGCATTACTACACTCCACAGGCTCAGGAACAGGCCCAAAACTTGGTGCCTGGTGCAAGAGCTTTCACATGAAGTCCAAAGGTTTTCCAGAAGCAACAAAAAATTGAGCTTACATACGAGGTCTCACACACAGAAAAGGATGGAGAATGGAATTACACAGTATCATAAAGAAAAACGATGAGAGCACAAAAGAAGCTGTGATTACAGGCAGCTTTAAGGTGGGAGGGAGAAAAACTTAGGGGGCAGGAAAGGGTAGCAATAGCCCAATTTGAGCCAAAGAAGCTGCAGTATTGGGATATGTGGTCTGTGAAGAGGGTCAGCCATAACCACAAAGACCATGTCTGGAGGAACTCCACTTCCAAGAATATCAGTGGGGCTCCTGATGCTCAACTGCCACTTCCTCAGACATTTACACTTCCTGATAGGGAAATTTATCAAATTACCACTGGTGGATGGGCTGCCACAAGATTGATAAACTGTACATTGTGTCCGTTGCAGGTATCTGATACCTGTGAAGGATAGGTCCCTGGTGTGGCTTAGACCCCAGGGGGTGCACAGGCATCAGGAAATACTGAGTCAAAAATCAAATGAGGGCTTTTCCAGCACAAGGGAGTCTTGGCAATTTAGAGTCAAGGAATACCACAAAGTCACACTAACCAACAAACCTCACAGAAAAGATTTATTTGGGGAGAACTGAATAGCAACCACCTCTGAATACAAAGAGACAGTAGAGGGCTGGAAGAAGAGTAATGCATTTTATAGGGGGTTTGGAGCATGCCCAGTAAGGTAGTGGAGCATGTGCAGTGAGCTAGTAGAAAAGAAACAGAGCTGCCGGAAATATTGTTCAACCAGCCATCATTCTGAGTCATGGGGGCAGGGATTTCCAAGTCTCCGAGCTCCAAGTCAAGCCAAGGGGCCGAGTGTTTTTCCCTTGGCCCTGGTCCCTACAATGTGTACTGGGAGGGCTAGAGCATCTGCTAATCAAGGATGAGATGATGCATGGCAGACAATTTGCTCTTCAATGAGGATTTAGGCTGAGTATACTTTCCTTTCTGCCTGTTTCCATCGGTATGAACACTGCTTAGAATAAGCAGCTGTCATGTTATATATCTTTATATTTACCCATCTCTTAACTTTAATTACCTTGAAGTCTTGTACTGTATAAATCACTTTGTGAAGTGTCAATGCACAGCACTGCTTGGTCTCCAAAAAGGAGAGGCATGAAGGGAATCTAAAACGGTAAGCAAGAAGAACAAATGAAATAATTACCATTTTTATTTAGGTTCCTCCCTGAAAGTTACACTAAAGTTCACACATTTTCTGCATATAAAATTTAAACATTTCAATCAAAGTGACATTTTAGAGTATAGATGACTTTTACACGTGTTCTTCGGCTGCCAGCTACTTGAAGTTTTAGGTAATATTCCTAGCCCTCATGTCTTAAGAAAAAAAATAAGAGCCAGGCAGTGGTGGTGCACGCCTTTAATCCCAGCACTTGGGAGGTAGAGGCAGGAAGATTTCTGAGTTTGAGGCCAACCTGGTCTACAGAGTGAGTTCCAGGACAGCCAGGACTATGCAGAGAAACCCTGTCTCGAAAAACAAAACAAAACAAAAAAAAAAAAAAAAAACAAAAAAAAGAAAGAAAGAAAGAAAGAAAGAAAGAAAGAAAAAAATTAGAATATTTTTATTGTTTACTATTCTTCCTTTTCCTCTTCTCTTTACCATTTTCTCCTCTTCTTTTTCTCTGTCTTCTTTCTCCTCTTCATCTTCTTCTTCCTCCTCCTCTTCTTTTTACTTCTAGAGACAGGATTTCTTTATTTAGCTGAGGCCAGTATTAGTCTAAATATAGACTTGTCTCCATCTCCCTAGGGCAAGTACTTACAACCATGTACCTTTATGTCTAATTCATTCAACCATTTGTAAGCAAGCAGAGATGGATGCTTGATTTAATATTCTTGTGTGTATACTGGTTGAGTCAGTAGTACCAAGAAATTTCTTCACTTCAAAATCTTATTTTATGGAATGGAAGTACAGCTTAATGGCAGGTCACTTGTCTTATATGTATACAGATTCCATTCTAAGCACACACACACACACACACACACACACACACACACACACACACACACTATAAGAATAAGCAGCTTATTATTAGCAATAGAACTGGTATAGTATGTTCTTCACAGAAAAAGTAGCATGATTAGAAGCCATGCAAACTCAGAGAATCAGTTTTTGTAACTAATGTTTCCAGTCTTTGCTACTAAAAGGGAAAAATGCTTTAAAGAATAAAGAGCAATGTAATTAAGTCTGCTAGAGCCAGAATTTAAATGTGTCTCTACAGTGGGTAAAACACAGTGTGAAATGTTAAAGTCTCAAAAGAAATACAGAAATTCTAAAGCAGTTTTATGTTATGGTATTTTTGTTTCCATTTTCAAAATGTTTGTAAGAGGCATATATTTTATAGTGGAATCAATAAATTTAAATGTTAAACTATGCAAAAATTCCATAGAATGGACTTCGATAAATGTCTCTCAGGCACTCAAGGAGATCCCGAAATCTGCCCTGAAGTAGGTGATGAGTGCTTTGATGGCCACCCATCAGGAAAAATAAGGAATGTCCTTTACATTTTCCATGGACAGTTGTCCAGAAAACATAATGAAGATGGGTTCTGTACTTTGCTTACCTATTTCTCTGTTGACACTTTAAAACATCTATATAGTCCAAAGAGGTGAAAACCATATACACACAAAGCAGGAGTGCCTGGTTGCACAACAGAGCCTACCTACACACCTATATTCATTTGGGAAGATAGCAGTCTTCATTCAGAAGACCTATGTATACAGGGCTTGTAGTCAGAAATGTCAGTTTTAAGACAAGTCATGGTGACTCATAGCTATAATCTCAAAAATGAGGAGGCTGAGGCAGGAGGTAGCCTGGAAGACACAGTGAGACCTTATCTTAAAAAACAGGAAAAAACAAAGGAGATGTTAGTTTTAGGAAAAGAACCTGGACAATAGGGCAAACCAAATTAACATTTATTTTTTAAATTTAATATATTATTATTGGAGGGACATGTGCCATCCTATTGGCCCTAGAACTGACCTTCATAAAGACAATATAATGTTTACTAGAAGCCTTACATCCCTTTGCTAGAAGTAAATAACTAACCTACAAAAACATCAAAGATGACCATGTGTCTTAGTTTTGTAGTCTATAAAACAGGGATAATAAAACTACTCATAGTTCAGACTTACACATGATTACAATGGAAAATACTTAGGATGGAGCCTGACACACAGTAAGTATCCTATTATCCTGCATTAATCTCAATGAAATTATGGTATGGGTTTTGTAACTGTATATGGGATGGATCCCTGGGTGGGGTAGACTCTGGATAGTCTTTCCCTCAGACTCTGCTCCACCCTTTGTCTCTGTATCTCCTTCTGTGGGTATTTTCTTCCCCTTTCTACAAAGGACCCAAGTATCCATACTTAGTTCTTCCTCCTTCTTGGGCTTCCTTTGATGTGTGAAATGTTTCTTGGGTATTCCATGATTCTGGGCTAATATCCACTTATGTGTGTTCTTTTGTGACTGGGTTACCTCACTCAGGATGATATTTTCCAGTTCCATCCATTTGTCTAAGAATTTCATGAATTCATTGTTTTTAATTGGTCCTGGAAAGACTTGATACCATAGTGTAGAGGAATACCAGGACAGGGAAGCGGGGGAGGGTTGATTGGGAAGGGGAGATGACTTATGGGATTTTCGGGGGAGGGGGAAACCAGGAAAGGGAACAATATTTGAAATGTAAATAAAGAATATATCCAATAAAAAAAGAAATTATGGTATGCACCTTGTAAGAATAAGCCCCAGAGTGCGGATACTAAGAGTCATAGAACAACCAAGGTGTAAAAGAACATGGTTTAAGGACCACACATAATAGAGTATTTGATTACATGGTTCCAAATTAAGGAAGTTTCCAGATTCCTAATAAGTTTAGAACATATATGATGCTGCTGATAGGAAGAAAAATTGGCTAAAATGAATTTTGAATATCTATTCTCTTATGAACCAGGGTTTTGACATAAACTATTGTTCTGGTTAGTAGTGGGGTTTGTTGCTTTTTTGTTTATTTGTTTTGTAAACTTGAAAAAAAGTTAGGGTTTTCTCAGAAGGGGAAGCATAATTGAGAAAATGCTGCCTCAGATTGGCACATAGGCAAATCTGTGGGATATTTTTTTAATTAATACTAATATGTGAGAATCCAGCCCACTGTGTGCAGTGCCATTCCTGAGCAGGTGGGAAAGTTCTTCAAGTTCATCAAGCTATGGGGACAAGCCAGTAAGCAGTGCTCCTTCATGGTCATTGCTTTAGTTCCTTCCTCTAGACTTCTGCTCTGAATTCCCTTCATGATGGATTGTGAGCTATAAAGGTGAAATACACTATCCATCCCCCCGCCCCCTGCCAAGCTTCTTTGGTCATTGTGATGGATAGTCTTGGTTGTCAGTAGACTGCATCTGAAACTAAAACTCAAAAATGGAGGGCACACCAATTTTGGTGCAGTTCTTTTTTGTTGTTGTTGTTGTAGTTGTTGTTGTTCGGTTTGAAGTACGTGGATCCATTTCTAGTCTGGTTCTTTGAGATAGGAAGACACAAGTTTTTGATCCTCATCTTGAGGTGGAAAAACACACCTTTAAAATGGGCCATACCTTCTGATGGAAGCCTATGTAAGGACATGGAAGAAGGAAGCTTCTGCTCTTTGCCTGCTTGCCCTAGCCTTGCTAGCACATCCATTACTTCACTGACATTGGAGCCTACTTTTATACTGAAGACAACCCAGCTTTATGGACTCAACAACAACAACTACTGGATTCTTGGACTTGTGTTCACATCCAGCCATTGTTGAATTAGCTGAACTGCATACACACACACACACACACACACACACACAGAGAGAGAGAGAGAGAGAGAGAGAGAGAGAGAGAGAGAGAGAGAGAGAGAGAGAAAACTTGACTAAAACAGTTGTAGTCATGGCATTCATCAGAGTAACAAAAGTGAACTAAGGGAAATCTATTTCAATAAATTCCTCATGTTTTTCTTCCTGTATTCAAATTGTTCTTTCATTCCTTTAATCTATTATTTTTGACAACTAAATATAAGTTTGACCAATTCAATACATAAACACAGCTTACCCAAAATATCACTGCACAGATATGCTCAAGAGACAGATACTGGCCCTTCCAAACAAATACTGTTAGCCTCCATGGAACAAAAAGTCTAAAGTCCTACACTCTTTCTTTCTTTCTTTCTTTCTTTCTTTCTTTCTTTCTTTCTTTCTTTCTTTCTCTCTCTCTTTCTTTGAGTATTAAACTACCAGCAGAAGCTGTTAACTGTGAATAGTTTTACATGTCATTGGGCTGTAGATTGCAAAGACCTCTCTGAATCCCTACTGTTCTCCCCACATTAAAGTCCTTTGAGCATGTCTAAGAACTCCAACTAGTTAACAAGCTCTGGATTCCTTTCACTTCTTAATAAGTGAATCTTATTAGTAACATTGTTCTTGCTAGAAAAATAAAGCTGCATAAATCCCTAATCCAGAGCTAAGTACTTCTAAGATCCTTATCTTTATAGCAATTAGTACCTTCTCGAGGTGAGGAAGTCATATTCTGGTTCATGTTTACTTCCCTTTCTCTTTTTCTCCATCCTTTCCTTTCTAAGAAATAACAGCTGTGGGAATAGAGAGGATCACCCTTCTTATATAAAAACAATAGAATTATTATTTTAGGTGAGTTTTGTACTTACAGATTCATTGCATAGATAGTACAGAAAATCCCCTATCCACTTACATTCAGTTTTCCCTAGTAATATTGTCCAGTAGTATAGTATATTTATCATCAGTAATGAACCAATACTGATACATATACATTAAAGACAGAATTGATTCAGATTCCTTTTAGTTTTTCCCTAATTCCCTTTTCCGGTTCCAGTACTCATCTGTGACACTTAAAGAGTTCTTAGGTATCTTTAGACTATGATTGGTGGAGGCAGTTCCTCAGATTTGTGTGGTTTTGATGACTTTGATATTCATGAAGAATCCTACTCGTGTTTTCTAGAATATCCAGCAATTGAACTCTAGCCAGTGTTGCTCTCATGACTACATAGTGGTCATAGAATTTAGAGGAATAAATTACACTGTGGTATTATTGAACACTTTTGGTATTAATATTAGCAGGTTGTAGTAGTATTTGTTACCTTTCTCACTGTTTATCTTCCTTCACTAAATGGTGTATGCACCTTGGAAGCAATTTTGTAGCTTCAAGTCATATTGAAGGAATAAATAATCAAATTCTACCATTGTTGGGAAGTATCTACATAAACTCTTTGGATTTCTTCAGTTCAGGCAATTTGTTTATCTGTTCTCATTTATTTATCCAATCATTTGTTTATGTCGATATTGATTTATAGATGTTTATTTTGGCCTTTAGCTTATAAATTAATACTGCTTCATTCATTTCCTTGCTCAGTTTTTCTAGGCTTGACCATTAATAACTCTTTCAGTCAGATACTGCCTGTATTTTTAGGCACTTTTATATTACTGTGACTACACATAGCATAAACAACTTCCAGGAAGAAAGATTAATTTAGATTTTCAAAGGCTTCAGTCAATCAACACAGGGAAGGCATGGTGGAGCAGCTCACATAGTGGCGATCAAGAATAAAAGATCAAGGATGTCTGTGTTAAAACATACTTTCATTTTTCCTTTTATCCCATCAAAACCCCCAGCCTTTCTCCCTAGTTCAGAGTTCAGTCTGAAAGTACCCACACGAATTCACTCAGAAATGCCTTACTCATTCCTAGGACTTTCTCAAAATGAACTGACAACCAGAGCTCATTATCATGGTTAATTTGTTTGTTAGCCCTCATTTACCTTTCTGGAGCCACAAGATTTTTCTAGACTCATTTCTGCTCCATTCTCCAAATCAAACATTTCTTCAAGTTTCTAGTTCCTTTTATTAGAGAACCATATTAGAAATAAAAGAATGGCACATAGATACAGTCATTGCTACTATAATGCCATTGCTTTCTTCTCCCTTCCAATTTGACAGAACAGGAGAACACACACACACACACACACACACACACACACACTGATGTTCATGCATATGTGTGATAGCTATTCTTGGTTGTCAACTTCACTAAATTTGAACTAATACACTTTTTTGATGGATGTTTTTGCGGGGTGGAGGGTGGGGCTTGGTTTGAAGTGGATCTAGTCTGGATCTTTAAAGTACTTCAGATCTACTTTTAATCTGGGTCACACTTTCTGTTGGAATCCTATAGGTTATAGAAGAAGGAAGTTTTTCTCTTTGCCCGCTTGTCCTCCCGTTGCTAGCAATTCCATTCTCTCACTGGCTTTGCAGCCTATTTCCTTGGGATTCTGGTGTATACTGAAGACCAGCTGAGACACCCAGCTTTTTGGACTCAACAACTACTGGATTCTTGGACTTTGTGCTCACAGCTAAATACTGCAAATCCTTCTAATAAATCACTCCTTTTAAAATGTATTTATTTTTATTTTTATGCACATATCTGTTTTGCCCCATGTATGTCGCTATGAGAATGTTGGATCCCTGCGACTAGAGATACAGACAGTTGTGGACTGCCATGTGGGTGCTGAGAATTGAACTTATTCATTCTATAAGTTCTGTTACTCAAGAGAATCCTGACTATAAGCATTGTATATGCAACTCTTCCCAGCTGTATTAAGCTATATGCGCTCATCTCCTATCCATCATCACATGAATCATTTTATTCCATTTTCCTTGCTTATTTATAATCCCCTTTCCAACAGTGAGAAACTTAGCTCTCACTATGCTCCAATCACTTACTTAATTGTTTAATTTTATATGCATATATAGTGATCTCAGAATTATCATCCTGTTCTTCTTGGGGTAGAGCAAACCAATCAGAGAATAGATCCTTCTGCTTTCAGACATAGAATTCTCTCATTTCCAGAATTACATAGGTCAGTACCTGATTCCTCTCCTTCCTTCAATGATGTTACTTCATTCATGTGTAATAAATTTTTTTATGGTGTTCTTTATTCCACCATAAAATCTCATTTATTCTTCATTTTTTTTAAATTATTTCCGCATTAACGTTCATTCTTTGTACTCAAATGCTGTGTGGGACTTGACAAATTCTTATTGTCTTGCATTCACCATTTTGGTCATGCACAATAATTTTACTAACACAAGCAATCTTGGTGTACTTTGTCTATCTAATCCCCATGGGAACCCCAAATATCTAACAACTATTATTTACTCTTTTTACATATATTTGCTTATTGTCATATAATTATAACTACACTATATGGTGCCATTTCAGACTGGTTTCTTTCACTTAACAATTTCATTTAAGAATCACCTCTATGATTTTGTAGCATGCTAATTCTACATGGTTTTAGTATAGATTAATTAAATATTAATTAATTATTCATTAAGCAATTGAAACATTAATTTTACTGCATAAAATGTAGAATACCTTGCTTTTTTCTTAATCCAGTGAAAGGCATCTTGTTTTTTTTATTTTTGATGGCATTGTTGTTGACCTAATCGTGTAATTTTTAGATATTTGACACCCATTTGTGGGAGAAATTGGGGAAAAATTTGGAGATGTAGGCTAGAGACAATCTAGAATGATATAAACCCAGTTTAATGGGTGGTTCTAATAAGAACTCAGAAGAGTAGAATGTAGATAGGATGTGTACACTAAAGACTTGACTTGGCCAGCTCTGCTGTGGGACTTCTGCCTTGCAGAGGGACCCCCCCCCCCGCACTGGGCAGGATCCTACCAGCTTCCCTTTAGCGACCTCTGTTCCTGGATCAACTGCACTGAGGAGACAGGTACCCAGATTCGCCCCAATATAACATCGCTTGGGACACAGTCTGTTGGGATTCCATCTACGCCCAAGAGCGGGACAGCACTACGGTTTTCTGCGCGACAGCTCTGCTGTGGGCCATCTGCCCTGCAGAGTGATCTGACCCGAGAGAGTGGAGAGTGAACTCCGCCATCTTTGTTCCAGCATCAGGACAGTTGGAACCTCCAGGCTCAGAGACAGTCAGGCATAATATCATTTGGGTCTCAGGCGGTTTATGTGTACCCTGCTCCCAAGAGCTGGGCAGGTCTGTGGTAACCGACGTGCCAGCTCTCCTGTGGGAGTTCTACCCTGCAGAGGGACGCCCCCTGCCCACTCTCTGGGAGAGATCACACACCCCTGCACAGGGCAAGAGACTACCAGCCTCCCTTTGGCGACCTCTGCTCTGGGAATCCACTACACTGAGCCTTTGGATGTGCAGGGATTACCCAATATAACATCACTTGTGGCAAGGCACATCAGGGCTCCAAAGTCACTCAGGAGCAGGGAAGGTCCCAGAAATCGGTGCCAGGGGAATCTCGGTAATCCAGGGGGGGTTAGAAATAGCTTTGCAGGCTCACAGGAGGTCCAACCAACAGCCAGTGACAGCAGGACCAACTAACACCAGAGGTAACCAGATGGCAAAAGGCAAACATAGGAACGTTACTAACAGAAATCAAAGTAATATGGCACCATCCGAACCCAACTCTCCAACAGCAGCAAGTCGTGGATACCCCACCACACCCGAAAGACAAGATCTGGATTTAAAATCACTTCTCATGATGATATTAGAGGATTTCACGAAGGACACAAATAAATCTGATAAAGAATTACAGAAGATCATGAATCAATGGTTAGAAGCACTTACAAAGGAAACACAAAAATCGCTTAGAGAAATGCAGGACAACATGAATCAACAGATGGAGGCCCACAAGGAGGCAACACAAAAATGGTTTAAAGAAATGAATCAGGCCGGGCGGTGGTGGCGCTCGCCTTTAATCCCAGCACTTGGGAGGCAGAAGCAGGAGGATTTCTGAGTTTGAGGCCAGCCTGGTCTACACAGTGAGTTCCAGGACAGCCAGGGCTACACAGAGAAACCCTGTCTCAAAAAAAAAAAAAAACAAAAAACAAAAACAAAAAACAAAAAAACAAACAAACAAACAAAAAGAAATGAATCAACGGGTAGATGCACTTTCAAAGGAATCACAAAAATCGCATAAAGAAATGCAGAAGAATATGGGTCAACAGATGGAGGCCCATAAGGAGGCAACATAAAAATTGCTAAAAGAAATGAATCAATGGATAGATGCCCTTACAAAGGCAACACAAGAATTGCTTAAAGAAATGCAGGAGATTATGGATCAACAGATAGAAGCCCATGAGGAGGAAACACAAAAATCGCTTAGAGAAATACAGGAGAACTTGGGTCAACAGGCAGAAATCCTGAAAGAGGAAACAAAAAATACCTTAAAGAAATACAGGAAAATACAAGCAAACAAGTGAAGGATCTCAGCAAATCCATCCAGGATCTAAAAAAGGAAGTAGAACCAACTAAGAAATCACAAAGGGAGACAACTTTGGAGATAGAAAACCTTGGGAAGAAATCAGGAGTCATAGATGCAAACATCAACAATAGAATACAAGAGATGGAAGAAAGAATCTCAGGTGCTGAAGATACCATAGAAAGCATCAACTCAACAGTCAAAGAAAATGCAAAATGCAAAAAACGTGTAACCCAAAACATCCAGGAAATCCAGGACACAATGAGAAGACCAAACCTAAGGATTATAGGTATAGATGAGAGTGAAGATTTGCAACTGAAAGGGCCAGTAAACATCTTCAACAAAATTATGGAGGAAAACTTCCCTAATCTAAAGAGAGAGATGCCAATGAACGTACAAGAAGCCTACAGAACTCCAAACAGACTGGACCAGAACAGAAATACCTCCCGTCACATAATAATCAAAACACCAAATGTACTAAACAAAGAAAGAATATTAAAAGCAGTAAGAGAAAAGGGCCAAGTAACATACAAAGGAAGACCTATCCGAATCACATCAGACTTCTCACCAGAGACTATGAAAGCCACAAGATCCTGGGCAGATCTCATGCAGACACTAAGAGAGCACAAATGCCAGCCTAGACTACTATACTCAGCAAAACTCTCAATCACCATAGATGGAGAGACCAAGATATTCCATGATAAAACCAAATTTTCACAATATCTTTCCACAAACCCAGCCCTGCAAAGGATAATAGGTGAAAACTGCCAATACATGGAGAGAAACAACACCCTGGAAAAAATGAGATAGTAACCTTCTTGCTTCAAACCCAAAAGTAGATAACCACTCGAACATAAAGATAGCGTCAAGAATGGCAGGTGGCAATAATCACTATGACTTAATTTCTCTTAATATCAATGGTCTCAATTCCCCAATAAAAATACATTGACTAACAGACTGGATACGTAAACAGGACCCAGCATTTTGCTGCATGCAGGAAATGCGCCTCAGTGTCAAAGACAAACACTACCTCAGAGAAAAAGGCTGGAAAACAATTTTACAAGAAATGGTCACAAGAAACAAGCCGGAGTAGCCATCCTAATATCAGAAAAAATTGACTTTCAACCTAAAGTCATCAAAAAAGACACAGAAGGACACTACATACTGATCAAAGGAAAAATCCACCATCAAGAACTCTCAATTCTGAACATCTATGCTCCAAATGCAAGGGCGCCCTCATTCGTAAAAGAAACTTTACTAAAGCTCAAAGCACACATCGCACTGCACACAATACTAGTGGGTGACTTCAACACCCCGCTCTCTGAAATGGATCGTTCAGGAAATCAGAAACTAAACAGGGACACATTGAATCTAATTGAAGCCTTGAACCAAATGGAACTAACAGATATATATAGAACATTTCATCCTAGAGCAAAAGAATACATCTTCTTCTCAGCACCTCATGGTACCTTCTCAAAAATCGACCATATAATTTGTCACAAATCAGACCTCAACAGATATAAGAAGATAGAACTAATCCCATGCCTCCTATCAGATCACTATGGAAGAAGGGTGGTCTTCAATGGCAACAAAAACAAGAGAAATCCCACATACACATGGAGGATGAACAATGCTCTACTCAATGATAACTTGGTCAAGGAAGAAATAAAGAAAGAAATCAAAGACTTTTTAAAATTTAATGAAAATGAAGGCACAACATACCCTAATTTATGGGACATAATGAAAGCAGTGGTAAGAGGAAAATTCATAGCCCTGAGTGCCACCAAAAAGAAACGGGAGACAGCATACACTAGCAGCTTAATGGCACACTTGGAAGCCCTGGAACAAAAAGAAGCAAATACACCCAAGAGGAGTAGAAGGCAGGAAATCATCAAAATGAGGGATGAAATCAATCAAGTAGAAACAAATAAAACCATACAAAGAATCAACAAAACGAGGAGTTGGTTCTTTGAGAAAATCAACAAGATAGAAAAGCCCTTAGCCAGACTAGCCAGAGGGCACAGAGACATTATCCAAATTAACAAAATCAGAAATGAAAAGGGAGAGATAACAACAGAAATTGAGGAAATTCAAAAAATCATCAGATCCTACTACAAAAGCCTGTCTTCAACACAACTAGAAAATCTCAAGGAAATGGACAATTTCCTTGACAGATACCTAATACCAAAATTAAATCAGAATCAAATAGACCATTTAAACTGTCCTATAACCCCTGAAGTAATAGAGTGGTCATTGGAAGTCTTCCAACCAAAAAAAGCACAGGTCCAGATGGTTTTAGTGCAGAATTCTATCAGACCTTCAAAGAAGACCTAACACCAATACTCGTCAAATTATTCCACAAAATAGAAACAGAAGGAACACTACCCAACTCGTTCTATGAAGCCACAATTACGCTAATACCAAAAGCACACAAAAATCCGACAAAGAAAGAGAATCTCAGGCCAATCTCTCTTATGAGTATCGATGCAAAAATACTCAATAAAATTCTTGCCAACCAAATCCAAGAACACATCAAAATGATCATTCACCATGATCAAGTAGGCTTCATCCCAGGGATGCAGGGATGGTTCAATATAAGGAAATCCATCAATGTAATCCACTACATAAACAATCTCAAAGAAAAAAAACACATAGTCATCTCATTAGATGCTGAGAAAGCATGTGACAAAATTCAGCATCCTTTCATGTTAAAGGTCTTGGAAAGATCAGGAATTCGAGGCCCATATCTAAACATTGTAAAAGCAATTTACAGCAAACCGGTAGGAAACATCAATCTAAATGGAGAGAAACTTGAAGCAATCCCACTAAAATCAGGGACTAGGCAAGGCTGCCCTCTCTCTCCATATCTTTTCAATACAGCACTTGAAGTTTTAGCTAGAGCAATTAGAGAGCAAAAGGAAGTCAAAGGGATACAAATTGGAAAGGAAGAAGTCAAACTATCACTATTGCAGACGATATGATAATATAATTAAGCGAACCAAAGAACTCCACCAAAGGACTCCTACAGCTGATAAACAACTTCAGCAAAGTATCCGGATCTAAAATCAACTCGAGCAGGTCAGTAACCTTCTTATACTCAAAGGATAAGCAGGCTGAGAAAGAAATAAGAGAAATGATACCGTTCATGATAGCCACAAACCATATAAAGTATCTTGGTGTGACTCTAACCAAACAAGTGAAAGATCTGTATGACAAGAACTTCAAGTCTCTGAAGAAAGAAATTGAAGAAGACCTCAGAAGATGGAAAAATCTGCCATGCTCATGGATTGACAGGATTAATATAGTAAAAATGACCATCTTGCCCAAAGCAATATACAGAATCAATGCAATCCCCATCAAAATCCCAACTCAATTCTTCATAGAGTTAGAAAGAGCAATTCAAAAATTCATCTGGAATAACAGAAAACCCAGGATAGCTAAAACTATTCTCTAGAGTAAAAGAACCTCTGGGAGAATCAGTATCCCAGACCTCAAAATGTACTACAGAGCAATAGTGTTAAAAACTGCTTGGTATTTGTACAGTGATAGGCATGTAGATAAATGGAACAGAATTGAAGACCCAGAAATGAATCCACACTCCTATGGTCACTTGATCTTTGATAAAAGATCTAAAACCATCCAGTGGAAAAAAGATAGCCTTTTCAACAAATGGTGCTGGCTCAACTTGAGGTCAACATGCAGAAGAATGCAAATTGGCCCATTCTTATCTCCTTGCACTAAGCTCAATTCCAAGTGGATCAAGGACCTCCACATAAAACCAGACACACCGAAACTAATAGAAAGGAAACTAGGGAAGAACCTTGAACATATGGGCACAGGGGAGAATTTCCTGAATAGAACTTCAGTAGGTTATGCTCAAAGATCAAGAATTGACAAATGGGACCTCATTAAATTACAAAGATTTTGCAAGGCAAAAGACACTGTCAAAAAGACAAAGTGGCAACCAACTAACTGGGAAATGATTTTTACCAATCCTACATCCAACAGAGGGCTAATATCCAATATATAAAATGAACTCAAGAAGTTAAACTCCAGAGAGGCAAGTAACCCTATTAAAAATGGGGTACAGAGCTAAACAAAGAGTTCTCACCTGAAGAATATCTAATTGCTGAGAAACACCTAAAGAGATGTTCATCATCCTTAGTCATTAGGGAAATGCAAATCAAAACAACCCTGAGATTCCATCTCACACCAGTCAGAATGGCTAAGATCAAAAACACAGGAGACAGCAGTTGTTGGCGAGGATGTGGAGAAAGAGGAACACTCCTCCACTGCTGGTGGGATTTCAAGCTGGTACAACCACTCTGGAAAGCAGTCTGGCGGTTCCTCAGAAAACAGGGCATGACACTCCCAGAGGATCCGGCTATACCACTCCTGGGCATATACCCAGAGGCTTTACCTGCATGCAATAAGGACACATGCTCCACTATGTTCATAGCAGCCTTATTTACAATAGCCAGAAGCTGGAAAGAACCCAGATGTCCCTCCACGGAGGAATGGATTCAGAAGATGTGGTATATTTACACAATGGAATACCACTCTGCAATTAAAAACAATGAATTCACGAAATTCCTAGGTAAATGGTCAGAACTTGAAAATATCATCCTTAGTGAGGTAACCAAATCACAAAAGAACACACATGATATGCAGTCACTGATAAGGGGATATTAACCCAAAATCTCGGAATACCCTAGACACAATTCGCATATCAACAGATTTCCCTGAAGTTGGAAGGAGAGACCCCTGGTCCTGGAAAGACTGGATGTAGGGGAATGCCAAGACAGAGAAGCGAGAGGGGGTTGAATGGGGGAAAGAGGGAGGGAAGGGGGCTTATGGGACCTTCGGGGAGGGAGGAAACGGGAAAGGGAAAATGATTTGAATGTAAATAAAAAAAACTTAGAAAATAAAATAAAATTAAAAAAAATAAAATATAAGTTACAAGCTTTCTTACTCCTTGAGGGAAATATCATGGTACAATCACCAATCAAATAAAACCTAAAATGTTTAAGTGTAAAAAGCTCCCTGTCAGACATTTGGAATTCTTTCACAATCTGCTGGGCTCCAAAGGGCTTGGTTTTCTTTATTAGGTTGTTAACATTTCTGCATAGTTCTTTTCTCATTTTGACACACTTATCTGAGGTATTATTTTTTAAACTGCTGGTATAAATTGTATTTTACTAGCAAGACATGGCAGGTGTACTTTATATGGTAAAATAATGAGTTTGCAGAAAGAATCCTAGAAGAAAGCCCTTTTGAGTTCTAGTGGTCACTGGTGGCTATTTCCTAAAATACATGGCTTTAAAGCAAGAAAAGCTTCCCCTTTACACCCACTTCCATCTCTGCAAAATTGACAATTCTCAAGAAAAGCCCCAGAGTGGGAAAAATGGTATTTTAAAATATTTTATTATTTGAAATGTCATGCATTTATAAAATATATTTTGATCATATCTATCATTATTATTTCCCTACAATTCTTCCCAATGCCCCCATCTCCCTCCTAACTTCATGTCCTTTTTTATTGTTACTAATAAACACCTGAGTCCAATTATTGCTGTCTATATCTTCATGGATATGTGGCCATCCACTGGGGCATGAGTAACTTAATAATGGAAATGTCTCTGACAGAGTGACTCTCCAGCCCTTGATAGCCATCAATTGCCATTAGCTCCTCTGATAGGGATGAGGCCTTGGAGATCACGCCTGCATTCATGCCTGCTAGAATTTTGACTGCCTTGGTCTTGTGCATTCTAGCTGCTGTGAGTTCTTATATGCAAGTCTGGTATACCATGTCTAGAAGTCAGCCCTTTGTAGCTGTGTTTCCCATCCACTGGCATATATTCTTCCTTGTCCCCTTAATCAAACTTCCCTGAACTTTTGAATAGTGGGATGTACATATAGATGCTCCCCAACTCTGTACTCCATGTTATTTATATTATGCACATTGACCATTTTGAGCCTCAACATTAACCATGACTGACAGCAAAAAGAAACTTCTCTGGCCAAAGTTGAGAGCAACACAAATATATGCTATACAGACAAATATGTAGAATGCAGTTTGACAGCATTTGGTAATTTTTTTATGTTAAATTCCATTTGTTAATTGTTGTTTTGTAGTAGAGCAAATGACTTGGATATGATCAAAACACATTTATAAAATTGTCAAAGCTGATTTTAAAATCGAATTGTGGGGTGGAGATAAGGCTCGATGCTAGTGTTTACTTAACATGCTCAAGACCCTGGATTTAATTCCCAGTACTTAAAGAAAGGAGAAAAAGTCTTCAGTTTATTGCAGCCTTGCTATCCTCACTTACTTGTTATAGTAAGGATACTATAGTTATAGGAGACGTAGGGCTTGGGAATTTCCTATGTCAACAATGCAGTCTGTGTGTACAGAGTTTTCTTTCTTTCTCACCTGTCTGAATAACTAGTTTATTTCTTCTTATTATCTTATTGTATTGATTAGAATTCTGCTTAATAGTAGCAGTAAGAGAGGATATACTTGTCTTATTAACAATAATAGGAATAAAATTTCCAGTTTCTCCCCATTAAGTATGCTACTCTGTACCATTTGTAAATAATCCTTTAAGTAAGGAGGGTTTCCTGTATGTTAGTTTACTGAGAGACATTGGTGACATAAAAACACTTAGGTGTGCTATTACATTGTGTTAAAAACTCTTGCTCCATCCATTGATCACAATCATAAGATATTTTTCAGCATGTTGATATCTAGTAGGTAATACATATTGGACTCAATGGCCAAATTAAGAAAGAAAACACACAGTTGGATGAGCAGAAAAGGGGGAGATGGAACTAGCAGGAATTTGTGGGAGAGATGGATATAACTGAAACACATGGTGTGAAATTCTCAATGATCTAGTTTTAAAAATAGAATGTTCTTCATTTTCCAACTTTTGAGTTGTATCAATAAGCTATTAATCTATGTTCTTTCTGAATTTTTAAACATAGGCACCTAGAGCTATAAATTTCCCTCATAGGACTGCTTCTAGTGTGTCCCTGAGGTTTTGCTATGTTGTGTTTATAGTCTCATTTAATTTCATGAAATCCTTTTTATTTATTACTTGGTTTCTTCTTCATCATTTATCAATTTATTATTCAAAAATGAGTTGTTTAATTCACATGAGTTTCATTATTTACTAAAGGTTTGTATTTACCAGGGTTTTTTTTTTTTCAATTTTAATTTTGCTCATATAGGATGCAATGAGTGACCTTATAAACTTTTGGATTCTCAGACTCTCACTGTCATCTCCTCCTCTTTCCCACCTTCCCTCATCCTTTACCTTTAAAAAATTACATTTATTTATTTATTCATTTATTTATTTGTTGCATGTGTGTGTGTGTGTGTGTGTGGAGGTCAGAAGAGAACTTGTGGGAGTCAGTTTTCTCCTTCCACCATGTGACTGAACTTAGGTTTGTCAGTCAGTGCCTTTATCTGCTGTGACATTTTGTGGTCTCCTTTCTAGGTCTTTCATTCCCCTGTCGTGAGGTGGATAAGTTTCCCCTGTTGTATATTTCTGGCATAGGGTATTATGTTTCCATAGGCTTAAAGTAAGAGAGCCAAATGATTATAAACTGAAAGAGAATTACTTTTTATCAGCTGACTATCTCAGGTATTTGTTTCAGTTAGGGAAATATGACTATAGTGATTATATCTTAAATAATAGATGATAGTTAATTTTAAGTATTGCCATATAATCTTTAATAGGTAGATAATCATGCTGCAAAGTAGCGATTTTACAATTATACATTTCTGTGATAAAGAGACCACAATAGTTTGAAATTACTTATCATGCTCATAGGACTATCAAACCAAAGCCAACCACCAACCAAGTGAGTTGACTTTGTTCTACTAAGATATTTATTTCTTTTTTGAGGTTGAAGAATGTTGAGATTAAGCCTCATGTTGTAATCTAGGGTGGCATTATTTATAAGTTGGCCAAGAATTTGCATCAGTTCTCCTGCCTTGGCCTTCCAAGTGCAGGGATTAAAGGTATGTGCCAATACAATGGCCCACTAAAGGTGTATTGTGCATATAGCTTTACAAGGTAGAGTACTCTTCAAATTCATTAGTCAAATGTGTTGAATATACATCTCTACCCTGATGCTGGCTGAGTAAATTTTTCTCCTTTATTATGCCATCAGTTTTCCTTTTCTGGATGTACCTTTATTGACCCTCAGAAAACCCAAACATTTGACACTAGTAATGACATTGACCAGTGGCTCCAAAGGGGTGGTTGGGGGTCAGCCAGGAATGAACAGGATTCTGGGAAGGGGCAGAAATTTGTCCTTTGTAACTCAGGTTCAGTGATCACAGGTGTCTGAGAATGTAGGTTCATTTAGAGCAAATCAGATGTGAGCTCCATATTTGTGTTCTGCTCATCACTATGCCCTGAGACCTAAAGGTGGCTAATAGACAGACTGCTGAATGGATGGATAGTTCATCAAGTACATGCATACACAAATGAATGAATAAAAATAAATGCTTCCTTCTCAAGAATCTGCAGTTCCCCCTGCCAAAAAAAGAAAGCTCCATGTCAAGAAAGACTGTCTTGAATATCTTCTCATCTCTTTTTTTTTTCAAGTGCAGTTATGTTCTCATAAATTCTAGCTTGTATTTCAGGACCACATTATCTCCTAATCCTTTCTAATAGTATTAGCATCCCTATTCTGCAAAGAGAATAAATATCTCATAAACATGGAAAAGCTCGGCCATTTGCACCAGGGAGCCAGGCAGCTCTACAGACTTCTATGCAAAGCCTGCCAGGAAAGTGATCTCCCAGCAGCACTTTCACTTCTGAGTGCATAAGTGAGATCTCCACCTTCTCTCTGGAAGGGAACAGCTAGGAGAACACAGGGCATACAATCAGTGGAACTGTTGAGACAGGAGTCTTCCCTTCCAGCCTCCATCTGCAGTCAGCAGGGAACCAGGCAACTCTACAGCCTTCTGTGTACAGACCCTGCCAGAAGAGAGTTGGTCTCCCAGGAGTACAGACACAGGCTTACAGGCCCATAGGAGGGACAAGCGCCAGCCAGAGACAGCAAGACCAACTAACACCAGAGATAACTAGATGGCGAAAGGCAAGCACAAGAACACTGCCAATAGAAACTAAGGTTACTTGGCAATATCAGAGCCCAGTTCTTGCACCACAGCTAGTCCCAGATACCCCAACACATCGGAAAAGCAAGAGTTGGATTTAAAGTCTCATCTCATGATGCTGATAGAGGACTACAAGGCCATAAATAACTCCCTTAAAGAAATACAGGAGAACATGGGTCAAAAGGTAAAAACCCTTAAAGAGGAAACACAAAAATCCCTTAAAGAATTACAGGTAAACACAAACAAACAAGTGAAGGAACTGAACAAAACTATCCAGGATCTAAAAATGGAAGTAGAAACAATAAAGAAATCACAAAGTGAGACATTTCTGGAGATAGAAAATCTTGGAAAGAATTCAGGAGTCAAAAATTCAAGCATCAACAACAGAATACAAGAGATAGAAGAAAGAATCTCAGGGGCTGAATAG
Source organism: Tokudaia tokunoshimensis (assembly GCA_036184795.1). Classification (NCBI taxonomy): domain Eukaryota; kingdom Metazoa; phylum Chordata; class Mammalia; order Rodentia; family Muridae; genus Tokudaia; species Tokudaia tokunoshimensis. Next base: position 2,311,053 of record BTHU01000023.1, on the reverse strand, counting down.
GCCATAGCCTCAATAGTCAAAGAAAATGCAAAATACAAAAAAATCCTGAGCCAAAACATCCAGGAAATCCAGGACACAATGAGAAGACCCAACCTAAAGATTATAGGTATAGAATAGAGCAAAGATTACCAACTTAAAGGACCAGTAAAAATCTTTGACAAAATATAGAAGAAAACTTCCCTAACCTATAGAAAGATATGCCCATGACCAGAAAGTCCTCCTGCACATAATAATCAAAATATCAAATGCTCTAAACAAAGAAAGAATATTAAAAGTAGTAAGGGGAAAAGGTCAAGTAACTTATAAAGACAGGCCTATCTGAATTACACCAGATTTCTCACCTGAGATGATGAAAGCTAGAAGATCCTGGGTAGATCTCATACAGATCCTAAGAGAACACAAATGCCAGCCCAAACTACTATACCCAGCAAAACTCTCAATCACCATAGATGGAGAAACCAAGCTATTTCATGATAAAACCAAATTTACACAATATATTTCCACAAATCCAGCCCTACAAAGGATAATAGATGGAAAATGCCAACACGAGGAGGGAAACTACATCCTAGAAAAAGCAAGAAAGTCATCTTCCAACAAACCCAAAAGAAAGTAACAACACTAACATAAAAATAACATCAAAAACAACACGAAGCAACAAACACTATTCCGTAATATCTTTTGACATCAATAGACTCAATTCCCCAACAACGAACATAGACTAGCAAAAATATTTTTTATGTAAATCTTCAATTTTATCAGAAAATGTTTGTAATTCTTTCAATCAATGTAGTAATGTTTTTTATGTCTATCATTTTATCTGTATAATTTTCCATGAAATAGTCAATTTTAATGTGTTTTTTATATATTTCTTGAACTTTATCAGAAATATTTTCCTTGTAGACCTTCAATTTTATTAGAAAATATTTATAATTCCACTTTCAATCAACTTAGGAATATTTTTATGCCTGTCATTTTATCTGTATAATTTTCCATGAAAGTCAATCTTAATGTGTTTTTCCATATATTTCTTCAATTTTATCAGAGATATTTTCCATCTAAATCTTCAATTTTATCAGAAAATGTTTTTACTTCTACTTTCAATCATATTAGGAATATTTTTATGTCTACCATCTTATCTGTATATTTTTTCATGAAATAGTCAATTTTAACGTGTTTTTCTATATATTTCTTGAATTTTATCCAAAATAATTTCCTTATAGATCTTCAATTTTATCAGAAAATGTTTATAATTCCACTTTCAATCAACTTAGAAATATTTTTATGCCTACCATCTTATCTGTAATTTTCTATGATAATCTTTAATTTTAGCATGTTATTTTATATTTTTCTACAATTTTATCAGAAATATTTTCCTTGTAAACCTTCAATTCTATCATAAAATGTTTCTACTTCATTTTTCAATTAATGTAGCAATGTTTTTTATGTCTATCATAAAATATTTCTACTTCATTTTTCAATTAATGTAGCAATGTTTTTTATGTCTACCATTTTACTCTTTAGTTTCCCATGAAAATGGTCAGTCTTAAAGTCTATATATTTTTTCAATTTTGTCAGAAACATTTTCCATGTAAATCTTCAATTTTATAATAAAATATTTTTACTTCCTTTTTCAATAAAAAATAAAAAATATTTTCAATCTCAAAAAAAGTTTCAATAAAGCATAAAAATAAAAGAAATTTTCAGGAAAAAAATATTGGATACGTTTTAATAGGGCAAAATTGTAGTCAAATATAGAGAAACCTACACAGACCGGATTTGTTTCTGCTACTCAAGATGATGTTGTCTATTTAGCATGATTGTTTCCATCCATCTTCAAGATATGTGTTAAAATACTGAATTTCTTGCTAATTTCTGTATCTATTTTATGAGCCCTGTACTACAAATGTAAATGTTTGAAGGGAAGATTGACCTCACTTTAAATCTTCATAGCTGTATTGCTGAGAAAGGGAAAATTACAGTTCTATGAGGATTTCTGGTGATGATAAGTCATAATAAAATAATACTGAAAAAACCTCAGTCTTTACATGTTTTGGTCTCCATGACGATCATGATAGAACACTGTACTGATGATGTCATTCATGACCAAATAATGGACCCTGGGAGAGAAAGGAGTTCCCTTGAATTCAGTGTCGGTTCAACTCAGTGAGCAGAGATGCTTTTAAGGAATATGTGTTTATATACTCCTTCCTATCCACTGGATGTCAAAACCAAGTTTTACAACTCAGACAAGGATGACTTATATCTTGAAGTCCAGATTCAAAATGTTTCACCTGTAACTGTGTTTGTACAACATGTTTCTTTGGAGCTACCTGAAATATACACCCACAAATCATTGAATACTCTCAATGTGGATGGAGAATATCAGTGTACATTTGGAACCAGAACATCTTTGCAGGCAATGGAAGGACGCTACTTCTTGTACCACCTGAAGATCAAAGAGGAATATTTGGAGAGAGGAAGATCCCTTTTTGGCCTGACAAACATGGGAAAGGTAAACATCGTGTGGAAAAGGGAACTTGGTGACATGGCAAAGCTGTACACAGTGCCACTTGAAAGAAAAGTTGAAAGTTGTGGAGGCCTAAAGCTGTCTTTGGAGAAAATTCCAGGTACTGTAGTCCTAGAAGAACCGTTTCAAATGATCTGCAAGATAACAAATTGCTCTCATGAGAAAATGAACCTGATTGTGAAAATGTACAATACAGATTCTGTTCACTGGCTTGGACGTTCAGGAAGCTACCTTGGCAAGTTGACTCCAGGTTCATCTACTTCATTTACCCTGACACTGATGTGCCTACAGCTAGGCCTAAGAAGAATTTCTGGCTTACAGATAATAGACACAACATTAAAGATCAAATATCACTATGATGGTGTAGCAAATGTCTACGTAGTGCCTTCTATGGACAAAATGGCAAGCTAAAGAAGCTTCTAATGTGATAGTTCTCAAGAGTTTTCACAGAAAAAAAACTTTAAAAAGTATTATCAGTCAAAATCTGATCAACCAACAAGTGTAAGGGAAGTTAATACCTCTTGAGACTTTTTTTGCCTTTCAAAATTAAACAATTGCTGATTTGAAAAAAAAAAGTAGTTTTCTGGTGTTCATTTTATGTGAGGCACCATGTCAATTTTGATTTGGGGTGTGAGGTTATGTCTGATGCTCACTTTCCTCTCTCTCCCCCACTTAGAAGGAATCTTTTGAGGATGTGTCATCTGGGATTGAGCAGAGGGAATGCACATAATGTGAAATTGTCCTTCCTTCTTCATTTCTGATTTCCAAGCTGTACTCTCTTACTTGATGCCCTTGTGTCTTGGGAAAGTATTTCCCTGTGTGAACTGATATTTGAATTGATGTTCCTATGGGAGGAAAGACAAAGGAAGGTCATATTCTATGTCTTGTTGATATGACCCTGATGTAAATTAACTAATACATTTCTTGGTGTAGTATATTAGTTATAGTTTTAATTAATGCAGATTTTCTTGACAAAGTTTATTGGAATTAAAGAGAAATTAGGCAGGGACAAGGAACTCCTTGTAGACATGAGGTATAGAAAATTTGTGAAATTCTGGTAGGTTGTTTTTTGTTTACTTGCTTTTTGAACAAGGCATTGGCAATGGAGGACTGATTCCTCCTTAAATTTAAACCATCATGCAAATTGATATGTTGCCAATGGATCCTGTCTTGAGTGTCTCTGTCCTGTTCTTTGAATCACCAAAATACAAGACAGAAATTCTTACCAGGGCAGGAAAGTGGGAGAGTGATGATTGGGGAACAAGGGGAGGGGAGATGGGTTATGGGATTTTTTTGGGGGGTGAAGGGAACCAGGAAAGGGGACAACATTTGAAATGTAAATAAAGAATATATCTAATAAAAAAAACCTGTTTTCCCCACAAAAAAAAACATGCAAAAGCTCTAAATGCTAATGTTGACCCTGACTATCCACCAGGATAATGACAACCATCTTTCTTCAATCTTGAGATTTTTTAGCAGCTTTATTGAGCTATAATCAGCAAACACCTGCACATATTAATGGGTGCCATTTGAGAGGTTGGACATACATAAATATCATCACTATAATCAACATGATAAACATAACCTCTCCCAAAATTTGCTTACATCCCTTTGGTTTTTTTTTTTTCTGTGGGTTATACAAGTTTTCTGGTGAAAGGATAGTTAACCTGAAATCTATTATTTTAATCAACTTCAAGTATAAAATGTTGTTAATTGGAACCCATATTGCACAGAAGCTCCCTAGCATTTACCATGCATAAGGGGAAATTTTCACTTTCCTCCAGCCCCTGGCTCCTGGCAAATATCATTGTACTGTTGTACTCCTTGCTTCTGTAAGTGCAACCTTTTTTTTTAATTTTTCCATCTCTCTCTGTCTCTTTCTCTGTCTCTCTCTGTCTCTCTCTCTGTCTCTCTCTCTGTCTCTTTCTCTCTCTCTCTCTCTCTCTCTCTCTCTCTCTCTCTCTCTCTCTCTCTCTCTCTCTCTCTCTTTCTCTCCCTCCCTCTCCCCGTGTGTGTGTGTGTGTGTGTGTGTGTTTTGTGTGTGTTTCATCTTTGTCTGTGAATATTTGTAGGTGCATGAATAGCATAGTAAATCATAGAAGTTGGGCAATAACTTTGGGTGTCACCACTCACCTTCCTCCTTGTTTTGAGGTAGGGTCTTATGTTCATCTCTATGTAAGCCAGGCTAGTTACCCTCAAGCTTCTGGGGATTATGCTGTCTCTGCCTCCAATTTTGCCATTGGCACACTGGGACTACAGATGCATTCTACCACATCAAGTTTAATATGGATTCTAGAGAACTGAACTTAGTTAGGTCCTTGTGCTTATGAGCAAATGCTTGATCCAGTAATTCGTCTCACCAGCAGCAAGTTTAGCTCTTATTGATATCTCACAGAAGTAGACTCATTCATTATTTGTCTTCCCATGGCTGCATTTCACTTAGCATATGTTCCTCTAGGTTCATTCATGCTGTTTGACCTGACCAGATTTCCTTCTTTGTGTGTGTGTATGCACATACTTGAATTTTCCAGCATGAGTATGCATTTGGAGACTAGAGGCCAACCTTGAGTATCATTCGGTAGGTGTCAAGTTTCATTTTGTTGACATAGGCTAGGATAGACTGACCAACAAATCCCCCAGGATACTGTGTCTGTCTACCCCAGCTCTTGGATTACAAGCATTGCCATCTGGGATTACAAGTATATACCATCATCATTGGCTTATTTTTAACATAGACACTAGGGATCTAATTCAATTCCCACTTTACCAATTGATTCATCTATTTCTTTGACTTTTGAGATTGAATACTATTCATCTTCATCTCTGTTGATTTTGTTATCGATATTTAGTTGAATTTTTGAGGTAGGGTCTTGCTATACAGTCTTGTATAGCCTTGAACTTGGTATCTTTCTGCTTCAACTCTTGTGTGCTGTGATTACTGGTACCACCATGTCTAGGTCAGTTGCTATTTTTTAATCAAATAAGGCAAAATACCTATTATATAACAAATACTTCATAAATATATGTCAAATGATTATCTTGCCTATGTATAAAATTAATAATACTGAAATAATGGTAACATTAAGCTGAGAAATGTATAACATTTTTCTATATTATTTCACATAAATCTCACAGTAACAATGTCATCTTTTTAAGGGTGAAGAGACCAAGGTACAAAATGCTAAGTATCTTACCTCTGGCTATTATTAAATAGTAGAGTTGGCACTATAGGTGTATTTTTCTCATTTCAAAGCATGTGCCTTTTCAACTATACAACTCTTCTAGTGTTACCACTCTATAAGCAGTAGAACCTTGCACAATGGAGCAAATAAATGAGGCAGACTAACATCTCATGGAATAGTTAACTATATTCAGAGCATCAGACAATTTATACTCTGAGGGTGAAGATGGATCACATGAATAAGTTCAAGCTGTATACAATCACAAGGACCAACCACACATGACAAAACATATTTTTCACAAAGGCATACATAGGATAATTTAAACACTTAGTTGCATAACAACAGCAAGCAATAATGAATAATTCAATGTAAACTCACTTGTATCTACTATACCTGGGAGGAGCATGAAAGCACATTCCAAAAACAATTCTGTATTTTGAAGAAACTGAGTTCACAAGACTCTTGTCTTGGTTGTTTGTTTGTTTGTTGTGGTTGTTGTTGGAGTTTTCTCACAAGCACTCAGAATTCTTCTCTCAGGACTCCATTCTTGGACTATGTTCCAACATTTTACCACCAAAACGTCTATGGCTTTCAACTTCTGTTTGGCAGGGTTTTTTTTTTTTTTAAAAAAAGGGGTAATTAAAACAATCCATCAGCAATACACAATCATTGTAAATTCCAATCATGAACTTTGAAATGACTGCAATGGATCTAAGGAGTCAATAACAGCCAGATAAGGATCCAGGAGAGACTCAGGGGGCCTTTATCTTCACTACTAGACTATTCTCATGAACAGATTTAGGGAAAGAGAGTATAATTGCCTTCATTTATATACCTACTAGTGATTCTACCAGGTTTCAATGGATAGTCTCAATCCAATGGGTAGTGGAGAGTGAGTAACCAGGATGCATTGTATACCTGTATGTAGTTGTCCAAAGAACTAATTTAGCAGGATTCAATGGAGCCTGCTTCTAATCATAGCATTGGGGAGGCTGATTCAGGTGGCTCTATATGAGTTACAAGCCAGCCTAGTCTACAAAATGAGTTCCAGGCCAGCTGGAGCTACACAGTGAAACCTTGTCTCAACAAACAAAACAAAGACCAAACTTAATAATAAATATAAATATATAAATAATTCCATAAAATCTATCAAAGCCTATCTGGTCATGTCTTTGTAAAGAGTGTTATGAAAGGTAGAGTGTGGGTAAAGACATGGTCCTAAGCTTCCCATATACTGACAACAAGAAAAGATCATTTTATTTGGGCCAGTTTTGCTTGGCTCTATTTTTAAACCGATTCTAGAACTGAACAGTCATTTTTCTGATTCTTTCATCTGTATAAGCTATTTGTTAGTTTAGAAATTCCAATAGAACTATGTTTTCAAATTTAATGACACTAACAAAGGTTGATTATCTCGTCATAATATATTGTCAGCATCTAAGATTAGACTTTTTAATTAGTTTGAAATTATTATTTATATATGACATTTTGTGTTACACAATAACAGCAATTTAAAAAACATTACTGACAACAAAACTAATAAATAATCGATAAAGAAACTAACTCACAAAATATCCCTAAAAGTTTTCACCCTAATATTTTCTTAAAGGAAATATTAAAACTTGCAAGGATCTCGGTGCAGATGGGAGAAATGTCTGTTCTGTAGACTGCCTGCTTCTGAATCAATTGGGATCACAGACATAACACTCAGTGGCTTATGGTTTAGGAGAAAACAATCTGAGAAACTGAGCTAATAAATTCAGTACTGCTTTAGTGGAAATAAAAAATCAACAAATATAGTTTTTATACTGCTGTAAATGTATGACAGTGCTTTCCTTGGAACAGCTAAATGAAGAGGGAACGGCATGATAGAAATGAACAATTTCTATTAAATTTAATTTTTTATATTCCTGGTTCTCCTGGTTTTAGGAATCAGAAAAAAGATTTTGTCACATCATTTTTGATTGATCAGAAAAGGGGGATATATACTCAATAGGCTTTTATGTAGAAATTGAACCTGTCTCATTCTGTACCCAGAGGAGGCCCAAATTTTCTATTTTAAGTTAGGGAAGAATCTTGTTAAGAAAAATGAAAATAAAATAAAATGCCTTTCCAACTCAGAGTTGTTCAGAAAGCAGATCTTTCTAGGATTACCAGGGTTTCTGCTCTCTAGCCTCCATCATCACTACTCGTCTCTCCCTCTACCAGACAATAGGCACTTACCTGTTGCTTATGCTATTTTGAGCAGGTCATTTTTCTTAACAGAAGAGCACTAAATTGTGAGACCAGTTTGGATATGGATTACTAAAGTAAAGGTTGTGAATAAAATGGTTCCCAAAATATTAATCAACAGATAATAAACTACCTTTACAAATTAATGAAGACTTACAACCATGATTAGATGAAGATTCATGGTCATATGCTTCTTTGTCTTCAAAGTAATATCTACAGATCACAGACCCTCTTGCCTATCGAAGCTCTTCCTATTTCTTGCATCATACAATATTTTAAATCCACAGCTAAACAATTTCTATATCCGTTGGATGCATGATCCTATGTAACAGAAAAAATGAGAAAAGGTCTTAAATGATTGAGAGTGATCAGGCTGGGTCAGAGGGAATAAAATGCAGTAAAAATTAATGTAAGTTTCTTGGTGTTTGGTTACATGGCTCAATGGTGGATGAGCCCTGGCTGTGCAGGAATGTCTAGTCAGTGGGGTTAATACATACAAAGTCTTTGGTGTCTTTTTTCTCTTTCTTTCTTTCTTTCTTTCTTTCTTTCTTTCTTTCTTTCTTTCTTTCTTTCTTTCTTTCTTTCTTTCTTTCTTTCTTTCCTCTGCAGGGAATTTTGATCAAAAATAGAAGAAAACAAACAAGAAGAGAATTTGATCAGAGAAGTGAAGAGGAAGCAGAGAAAGAACAGGAGAAATTAAATACTGAACCATATTCAAAGCATTCATGGCAAATGCTGAGACTATTTTTTATCACATTTAATATGTCAGCAGATTGCCATCAGGTTAGCAACAGAATAGTATTTCTGTGTCTTCAAAGGGGTTGGATGGGTAGTTGTAGAGGCTTGAAAGTTGATACTTCCATGTATAATGTTGAAATGAAAGAATTGGAAATGTTTATGAAAAAGTAATACCTTCTCCATATGGCAAGTTTGGCGTTTTTGTAATCTAGCCATGTCTTCTTAGTCTTGTATTTTTTTTCACATTTTATTTTCCATAAATATATTGCTGGATATAAGAAATAAGATTTCTGTGTTTATTTAGGTGTATGATGCACATCATGAGAACTTTAAAAGAGCAGAATTGCTATTTGTTATTTTGTGGATGGCACCAGAACTCTTAGAAAGTTATCTTTACTTAATAAAATCATTCCAAAGCCTTATATTTCAAACCACTTTTCTACAAAAGTAAAAGGCTCTTCTACCTGGGGGAAGGCACTGAAACATTTCATCATCTTATTGTTCATACAGTAGTGTTTATGTCTAAAGAGTAAATTGCTTGTTGCTTTCAGTTCTACAAAAAGGGAGTAGATATCCAGCTTAAGTTAAAGGCGTGAAACTTATAACCTGTTGAACTCAATTAGAATCCTGATTTCTTGTCAAGAGTTCTCTGACATGACAGAGAGTTCTCTACTTTCCCAAAGAGTAGATCACCATCTTCTACCCTATCTGGGAAACAGGAGCTTGGAAAAACAGTGGACATTATTAGAGAAGGAAAATACATCATCAGCCCATTGTGCTTCTATTTCTATAGATACCACAAGTGTCTGCTCCCCAAGAGAGTCAGCAAGACCTTTTCTTACTCACACTAAATGAACCAACCTGTGCAATGTGGGAAAGTTACCTCTATTTGAAAACTCTCAGCCTTTAATTTGCCTCTTTTATTTTTACTCCACAAAATATAAATATTTCCAGAACCTGAAGTGGTTCTGATTAGAGGCGAAGTCAAGAATCCTTTGGCTCCAATTAAAATAGGCTATAAGTCGTTTTCCATGGTAATGGCTGCAGTATAAAAACAAGTGAAATTTCCCTTTATTTTTGATCCCAGGTTTGGCTCTTGAATTATTCTATTCACCAGCAAATGTTGGCCCAGCTTTCTGGACTGCCCATGGAGGAGGTGTTCACAGGCTTCCCAATTAACACCCTGTTAAGCTGCACACCTGTGGTGAAATTACCCTCAGATCATGATGCTGAAGCTCTGAATCCCTTCACATCTATCTTACTGTCTGGAAAGTCAAATTTCAAGTGCTATGAAGTGATTCCTAGTGTTATTGGAACAGCAACTTCTTTCTTTGTCATGCTTTTGGAACGGTTAGGGACAGAGGTGTACATGGGATAGTCATTTACATTATGAAGCAATTTACTTATTCACTGAAAACTTTATCAGGTACAGTTAAAATATCATAAAATTCATCCACATTAAGTGCACAATTTCACTGCTGTTAGTATGTTTCCTAAGTTGTGCAACCACCATCATGATTCAGTTTTCAGATTATTTCCATCATTCCTATAAGAAACCATTTTTCATTAGCCATTTCTTCCTATCCCCACATCAAGTCTTAAGCAAATAATATACTTTCTGTTTTACAGATTTATCCATTCTGAACATTTTGTATAAATGGGATTGGGCAATATGTGGTCTTTTGTGTGTTTCGAGGATTCCTCCACATGGTAGCATGCATCAACACACTGTTCCTGTCTCTTGCTGAAGAGTATATCACTGTACAAATGAATCACATTTTCTTTAATCATTTATCAGTTCACAGACATTAGCACTGTTTTTACATTTTGATTATTATGAATAATTCTGGAATGAACATTCATATATATGACTTTATATAGATGCAATTATTTCTATTTAACATGTTAAAAGCAGATTTCAACTCAGCTTAAACCCTCCTCATGAAGCTGAGGGGCTGGGATATTCTCAGAGCAAGTGGCAATAATATAAAAGAATCAATAATTAAAACACTAACATAAAAATTCATATAAATTCTCAAAGCATTTATGAAAAGTTTGGTTTTTTTCTTTCTTTCTTTTGTACTGTTGAGAAATGAATCCAAATCCTCAATTATGCTAGACAAACAACCCACCACTAAGTTTGTCCCTCACCACCAAATTTGTATTTTATTAGAAGTTCTAGGTCATACTTTTCCTTGTCCACAGGCAGTGAGCTGAGCTATTTTCAATGGCTGTAAGCATGGTCAAGAGTTAAAAGGATCTGTGCCCACCTGAGTTTAGAGGATTGACAGGTACTCAAGCTCTACCTGCCTCTTCTATGTCTAGCTCTGCCACCCTGGGAAACTGTTAAAAGCTGTGTTCCTCGGTTTCTTTCAAAACTGTGCCCACACAGATCCAAAGGTGGTTATGAAGTTAAAGATTCTCCAGGCATTTAAAGCACTTCAAATGAAATAGTAGTCCTCTATATATGCAGAAAGATTTTGTGTTGGCAAAGGTAAAATGTTTAGTCAGCCTCTTTGTTCAGTCAGGGAGACCCTAAAAGTCAATAAATCTACAAAGTCTTGTTTTGTACATTTCAGCTGGTAAGAATACAATTCTCATTTCCTTCAAGATCAAAAAGTGTTTATGGTTCTAGTAATATTAAAGCTTTGATTGAAGGAACTGGTTCCAAATACAAGCTGGTAACTATATTCTAAGATGAAACCAGTTTTTTGTCACAATGCAACTCAGGTTTAGAACATGAAAAGAGTTCCAAAGGCAAAAATTAACCCAATAAGCAATTCATTAAGAGGAGAAAATGATGTTTCTACCACTCTTGAGAAGTTGCCAGGCTCACAGGGCTCAGTGAAAATGAGCAGAAGAAAGCTGATTTCATTTTATTTAATTTTAATTTTAATTTAATTTAATTTTATTTTATTTTTGTCTTATTTTCATTCTATAAGAAGAACATGTCACTTGAAGATAATTTTCAAAAAGTTGGAAAAGTTTTTCTAAAAGCAAATATAAAAACAAATATATATTAGAGATTTCAGGACTAGGAATGGAGCTCAATGGTGGGTCACTTATCTAGCATTCATAAGGCCTTAGATTGAATCTCCCGTACAGCAACAACAGAAACTATTTTATTCAGCCCATCATGAAACAGACAGTTCAGTGGAGCCCCCCATGCTTATTTTTGTAAATAGAATTGAATTTGAACATATTAACATTAGTTGTATTTGAACATATTAGCATACTGATGCCTACAGCTAGATCAATTATTGCAAAAAAGATACTATTGCCCTCTAGACTAAAATATTTATGATTGTGTTCTTTTACAGGAAAGTGTGGAGGAAGCATTTGCCAACCTTTTCTGGACACAGTGCATGATTTTCATTAAGGCATATATTTTCTTTTTTTCATTTAGTCTCCAGAAAAAGATTTTAAAGTCAATGAACACATAGCTAATCAAACAACAGAAGCTTGAGAATTCAAAGATGAAACTGATAATATTCTATAAGATTTTATAAAGTAGAAGGACTGGCATTTGGTTTTATGAAAATAATTATGATACAGTCTAGATACTGGGCAAAGTGTGGGCAGTTCTAGGTAGATATAAAAGCCTGGGAAGAGGTGAGGGGGCTCCCAGCTTATGGAAGGCCTGACAATTGGACTGATTAGGAGCAGAGCTAAGAGGAAGGTCTGTTAGATGCAAATTCTCAAAGAAATATCTCTGCACATTGGTGTACATTCACATATATGCTGCTAAGGATAGAAATTGAGAGCTTCCAGCTGCATATGTAGCAGAGGATTACTTTATCTGGCATCAATGAGAGGGGAGACCCTTGGTTCTGGGGTGGCTCAATGCCCCAGTGTAGGGAAATGCTAGAGTGGTGAGGCAGGAGTGGGTGAGTGAGTGAGCTTCCTCATAGAAGCAGGGAAAAGGGGATAGAATAGCAGGTTTGCAGAGGGGAAACAGAGAAGGGGGATAGCATTTGAAATCTAAATAAATAAAATAACCAATAAAATTACACACACACACACACACACACACACACACACACACACACATGAAATTGAGAGCTGCAGCATGTTAAACAAATGCTGTACCACTGAGCTACATTCTCTCTAAACCAAAACAAAAATGTGACTCTCCAATTGCTGTTAATTATAGAGTCAGCCTGTGGGAGGCCAGAATTAAGTATACTGGTTAGAGGATTCCTAGCACCAGCCTCCAAAATATTTCATGAATTCTTCAGATTGTTCCAGGTGTCTGATTCTTCTAATTTTAGTCTCTCCTCTGGCTCAACAGTATCCAAGACTTCTATTAAAATACAAAATGCATATATATTAGTATAATCTTATATTATAGAACTCTCATTTGTCTATTTTAGGTTTCTATAAAAATATCAGAGTCTGGGTTCTTTACAAATAGAAATGGTTTCTTTTAACTCACAGTTTTGGAGAGTGAAAGTTCAGGATTCAGGCAGTTTAATCTGTACCATTTTGGAATCCATTGTATCACAGAAGAATTATATCACTGCATGTGTAGAAGAGATAACCCTGTGAAATAGTTAAAGACCAGGCATGGCTGGACTTAGTCTTTTATAACATCTCAAGCTCGTAAGAACTCATCTACTGCAAGATCTAGGACATTCCATGAGACTTTCACAAAGGCACAAGTGACTCAGTCACTTCCCATGTGGCTTCCACCACCTTCAGTACTATTACATTGGAGACCAATCTTCGAGCATAGCAGTTGTTGAAGGAAAGTCATATCAATACCACAGGAGTATACCCATTGGTCATTGAAAAAAATCATAGCTACTATTTGTTGATCCATTTTCTCAGAACAGGAAGTAGTCTATCTACATAAAGAGAACTCCTAGTCATGATTCTACTTTTTGAATTTGTCAGTTTTGTTTTGGGCCCTACAATCCAGTAGTATATGGAGAAGGCACCTCTTTGAAGAATCCCAGTTCAGACACCTATAGATGGTGGATAGGTTTGCACCTAAAGGCTCTAATGATGAATTTTAGGATAGGATTGGAACAGAAACATAAGGCCTTTCTCTTGAAACCATACCTCTATGAACCCCTATGGATTTTTTAGTTTCTTTGCCATGTTTTTAGTTTTATGAGTTTTTACAAGAGGCAAGGTAAAAAGTTAAGAGGATGAAGTTCTGTTTGGCAGAAGAAACAGGCAAAAGTTTTACCAGGGGTAGCTCTCTGCCAGTGGCTTCTCAAAGCAGAGGAATGTGCTCATTACCAGGACATCCCTTGACAATAAGGCAATGCCTATGGGTCCAGAAAGGGCACAGAAATGAACCACTCCTAAAACTGTTTCAGGGAAGAATGTCTGCTTTATCTCATATAAGCAGCCACTTATAGAGTAGAAGCCTATCAGTTGGGATTGGTTAGCACATTAACTCAGATTGGACAGTAAGCGCTCATACCTCCAGGGTCCTATACAGAAGAAGCACATTAAAGGAGATATGGAGAGTACAGACTTAACTGCAAGACAGCTATAGGCTACCAACGCTACTTCAGAATCCAGTGTTCTTACTCCTGGGGAATGGTGTCCCATGCTTCTTATTTAGAAGCACAGTATGTCAAATAGGTTGACCTCCATGTCATGCCTCCATTTCCCCCTACAGAGGAGAGTACAATATTTTAATTTATTGGTTCTCTCATTTTACGACTATCTCTGCTTCCATATTTCTTAGTGTTCAATACTGAAATTGATTTGTGTGTTCGATATATATGTTCCACTTTATCAAATATTGCTAAGTAGGTTTTCTTGAGAGCCTAACCAGATGTTTAGTTCTACTGCCAATGCCTGAGCTTTGTTCCATGTCCTCACAGGTTCTTAATATTGTCAGCCACTTTTTAAATTTTCAGGAATTGTGGTATGCTCAACTGAATTCTTCATACTGTATAACTTTCCTGCTTTCTAGAAATTCCAAGGGGCTGAATTTAAAATATAGTAGTATCTCATTGTATTTATATTAATTTTTTCCTAATTATTAATGAAAGTGAATACTTTTATGTGTTAATCAGTCATTGGAATTTCCTCTTTTGCCAAGTGGTAGATTGAATCTCAGCTTATTTTATTTTATTTTATTTTATTTTTATATTAGGTTCTCTTAGTTTCTCCTTTAGTGTTCTGAAGACTAGTTCTTCATTTTTTGTATATTTTGCAATTGTCTCTTACCATGCTGTGGCTTGCCTTCATTCTTTCTTGAAAGTATCTTCTATTCAATCAAATTCTTAATTTAAAATAATAAGAACTATCATGGTCTTTAATGGCAATATAACCTTAATGAAGGGAGGGCTGTAAAAAAGAGGCTTTTTGCCAAAACCCAGATGAATCACATTTGTAGTTAGCTATTAGAAGAAAGCCTACACATTATTGACATGTTTTTTAATGAAACAAAAAGTATCACAATTTTCTGATGAGAAGCACTTATCAGACAGAGATGCAGACTATAATTATAAGGCACAAAGAACTGGGCTATAAGCCCACCCACAGACTAATCCTATACTCTTTGCTAATTATTTAAAACATTATAATATTTGTTTCTTCATTTGGCTTTAAAATCCAGTCTAGCAAGTAGAACTCATTCTGTTTTTAGATAAAATTATAAAATTTGGAATTTCAGAGAACAGAAAGTAAAGGCTGCGACATGCTTGATACTGTAGTTATGTAAGATAGGAAAATACCTTATTCTCTATACATGCTAGATTTATAGATAAAGCACATGTAAGAAAAAAATTAGAAATGGTAAGGTGGATAGGCAGATTTAACTGCTTGCCTTGTTCAGCTGATAAGGGTTCTTGCTACGTAATCCTGACTACCTGAATTCAAGTCTCAGAGCCCATGGGAAAACATATATGTGTAAGAAAGAAAAGTATACAAATTTATTTATTTAGTATAACTTTTATGCAACATAGGAAGTTTCATATATAAAGGAAGACCTAAAATTGCTTGAATTCATGCATTTTTATCCCAGGTTTGATGACAAAGTAGGTAGTTGTACACTGGCTAGGGAAGCAGATAGTCTAACTACAGATCTTCACTTCTTCCTCCTTTCCTTCAAATCTAATGTCAGAAGTCTCTCCTCCACCTCTCAAGAAGACCACTTGCTATGTCCCATCTATACTGCCATCTCTAGTAGATCACCCAGATCATCTTCTCTAAACTTCCTCCTCATTCCTCCCTCAATCCAAGCCTCCAACTCCAGCAGGCATTGTCTGGGAACTCACCAGACAATACAACAGACAGATGAGCTTCAGATCTTCACTATCTCTCCTTTCCAAAAAAAATCTAATCCCTCAGTCTCATCCTGAAGTGTGGAAATCTAATACAGCAGCAGATTCATAAAATATATACACATTTGAAGGCATTCTAAATGAAATTGCCATATAACAGGGAGTTGGATCATTAGAACCCCAAATGGGCATCTGTTGTCACCAAATGAAACTTCCAATACCAGGAATGGGTTACATCTAATTGTATTTTTGGACAAAGGCATCCCATGGGAACCCTCAAACAACCTAGGCTGTTGTCTCTACAAACTAACAGCAAGGCCTTTTGATGAAAATAACAACTTCGTAATTAATCAAATATGGAGAAGTAAAGCTGATGCCTGCCTACAGCCTTCATCCCTATGGGCTAGTAGTGTTCTTAGTAGCAGAAAGTACCCTTTTCACTCCCAAATGATAAATGTAAATCTACAGCACTGTAGATTTACAGTGGTATCCTGTCTTCAAGATATTCTAGTGCAATAGAAATATAAAACTTGTAAGAGTGATTAATTGATATCTATTTTGACTTAAGTCCCCCTCCATGAGGTGTAACCCATACCCAACACTACTTGGAGAATCAAGAACCTAAGACCAGATAGCCCAGGGACCAAAGGTAAAACCAACCACTGTTATATGAAAAACTGTAGCAATAACATGATTCCAATAACATTCTGCTGTGCTCATAGATCATTGCATTGCTCAGCCATCCAGAAAATTTCCTCCTGCAGCATATTGGAACAAATAGAGACCCACAACCAGACAATAAGCAGATAGTGAGAGACTTTGGAATACTCAGCCCTAAACAAGTTGTCTCCATCATATCCCTCTTCTCAGGGTTCAGGGAAACCTGTAGAAGAGGAGGTAGAAAGACTGTAAAAGCCAGAGGGCATGGAAGATATGAAGGAAACAAGGTCTTTTAAACACAACAGTACTGACACATGCATGAACTCAGAGACTGAGTTAGCATATACAGGAACTGTATATGTCTATACCAAATGGGCTCCTATATCTGTAAGGAGAAGTGGACACATTCTCCCAACCCTAACCCATAAGCTATCTCCAGTTGATAACCCCTTGCAAATGAAAAATTAGTTTCCTCCAAGGGAGTCTAATTAGGGAAACTAACTACTCTTAAGAATAGGCCGCACGCCAAGCAGTATATGGCCAACATAAAATGAACTTAAAGACATCTTTGGAGGTTTCTTTTCTTATAATGATATTTCAGAGCTTTTTTTCTTGAAAAATTTTATTGGTTATTTTATTTATTTATATTTCAAATGTTATCCTCCTTGGTGGTTTCCCCTCCATAAACCCCCTATCCCATACTTCCTCCACTCTGCTTCTATGAGAGTGTCCCCCACCTAATCCTGCCCCACCACCCTAGCATTTCCCTACACTAGGGCATCTATCCTCCATAGGACCAAGGGTCTTCCTACCAATTGATGCTAGATAAGGCAATTATCTGCTACATATTCAGCTGGAGCCATGGGTCCCTCCATGTGTACTCTTTGGTTGGTTGTTTAGTCCCTGGAAGCTCACAGGGGAGGGCTGGTTGATTGATATTGTTGTTCTTCCCATGGGGTTGCAAAGCCCTTCAGCTCCTTCAGTCCTTTCTCCAACTTCTCCACTGGGGTCCCTGTGCTCAGTCCAATGGTTGACTGAGAGCATCCACCTCTGTATTGATCAGGCTCTAGCAGAGCCTCTCAGGGTACAGCTATAACAGGCTCTTGTCAGCAAGAGCTTCTTGGCATCACCAATGGTGTCTGGGTTTGGTGTCTGCAGATGGGATGAATCCCTAGGTGGGGCAGTCTCTGAATGGCCTTTCCTTCAGTCTCTGCTCCACAATTTGTCTCTGTATTTCCTTTAGACAGGAACAATTCTCTGTTAATATTTTTGAGGTGGGTATGTGGCCCCATCCCTCAACTGGGAACCGTGCCTAACCATTGGATACGATCTCTACAGTTTCTATATTCCCTTTGTTGGGTATTTCTGCTAATACCCGTTGCATCTTGGGAACCTCTTGCTTCCCTGGCAACTAGGGCTTTCTAGTGGCTACCCCGGTTTCCCCATCCTCCACTGCACACCATTATTCTATTTCATGACCCTCTTTACTTCTCCCTCACCCTGAATCTCCTCCCAGATCTAATCCTACTGTTCTTTATCCTCCCCCTCCTCTCCCTCTCCCAGGTCCCTCCCTTCCTCTACCTCCTGTGATTATTTTATTCCCCCTTCTATGTAGGACTGAAGCATCCACACTTTGGTCTTCCTTCTTCTTGAGCTTCATATGGTCTGTGAGTTATATAGTGGGTATTCTGAGCTTAATACCCACTTATCAGTGAGTACATACTATGTGTGTTCTTTTGTGACTGTGTTACCTCACTCAGGATGATATTTTCTAGTTCCATCCATTTGTTTGTGAATTTCATACATTGTTTTTAATAGCTGAGTAGTACTCCATTGTGTAAATGTACCACATTTTATATATCCATTCCTCTGTTGAGGGACATCTGGGTTCTGGCTATTATCAATAAGGCTACTTTGAACATAGTGGAGCATGTGTCCTTGTTATATGTTGGAGCATCTTTTGGGTATATGATCAGGAGTGGTATAGCGGGGTCCTCAGGTAGAACTATTTCTAATTTTCTAAGGAACCACCACACTGATTTCCAGAGCAGTTGTTCTAGCTTGCAATCCCACCAGCAATGGAGGAGTGTTCCTCTTTCTCCACGTCCTCACCGGCATCTGCTGTCACCTGAGTTTTTGATCTCAGCTATTCTGACTGGTGTGAGGTGGAATCTCAGAGTCATTTTGATTTGCCTTTCCCTGATGACTAAGGATGTTGAACATTTCTTTATGTGCTTCTCTGCCATTAGAGATTCCTCAGTTGAAATTTTTTTTGTTTAGCTCTGTACCCTATTTTTAATAGGGTTATTTAGTTCTCTTGGAGTCTAGCTTCTTAAGTTCTTTGTATATATTGGATATATATTGAATATTAGCTCTCTATCAGATGTAGGTTTGGTAAAGATCTTTTCCCAACCTGTTGGTTGCTGTTTTGTCCTGTTGACGGTGTCCTTTGCTTTATAGAAGCTTTTCAGTTTTGTGAGATCTCAATTTTTAAAATTATCTTTATACAAACACACACACACACACACACACACACACACACACACACACACTAGCTTCAGGTTTTGTGTTCTTATGGGATTTCAAAATATGCAAACATGTGGGTTTCTATATTTATATCTGTTTCTTGTAATTTTGGGGGTGAGGGTTCTTTTCCTTCTGTTTTTTGGTCATATTATTATGTTTATTTTTTACTATTATCCCTTAGAAAACTGTTTTCCAATGATAGACCAAAAGGAAGTGAATCTGGTGGATGGTAGGTGATGTGGGGAGAAGGAGAGGGAGGGGAAACCATAATCAGGATATATTATATGAAAGAAATATATTTTCACTGAAAGAAAATTTAAGAAGTAGGTAGTTATGAAGAAAAATAATTTGACAGAGAGGTATATAATCCCGTAAATTTGAGAAAATGTAGCAAGGCCTACTTGTTGAGTTTCTTTTTTGTATCCCTGTTCCTTCAGAGATAAAAGTATTTCTTCCTTTCAGTTGTAGCAAAATATGATGGCTTATTTTACATATCAAGTTAAGAGGTTAAGAGGTCAAGAAAACATTATTTCTTGGTATATCTGATTGAGAGTTTCTGAGAATGTTTAGAATCTTAATCAATAAAGAAGATCCACTCTCATCATTGTGGGTGGTCATCATCTACATTGGCACACTAGATAGGAAAAAAAAACTAAGGAAGGTGCAAACAGATTCTTCTATCCCTCAACTTTAGGATTCAAGGTTTCTATGGTCTTGAATTCAGGCTCTTATACCAGCAGCTCCCCAGTTTGTCAGGGCTTCAACCTGTACTGAGAGTTATAGCATTGGCTTCCCTGGCACTCAGACTAAATTACACCACTGGCTTCTTTGCTCTCTAGATGACAGGCTATATAATACAAGTCAGTTGCCATGAGAGTTGTCTTCTTGCTTTCATCTTTTCCTCTGCTATCAAGTTGGGGCTACCCTGTCCTCATTCACACTAGGTGCTTCATTGATGTGAGAAGCATGGGGAAGCAGGAGGAATATTATGTTCACAGTAAATAAACAAGTAATGTTGCCGCACTAAAAAACATTTTAGTAACTGGAGAAAGGGAATGAGTGCTCAGACAAGTGGGCATGAAGGAGAATTATCCTGTGATAGTTTGACAATAAATTTAAAAGCCAAGGAAAATATATTCAACTTAAAAAGTCACATCTGCAAAATTATATTGAAGGTGGTAGTTTTATTTACAAAATTTCTGGAAAATAAAATACTTCCCTCTTAGGTATACATCAGAATAGTCAGACCTCTGATAACTAATTTGTTGGGGATAATCTGTATATTTTTATTTAATTCATCAGTCTATAACTTTATTTTATTATAAAACCATTTTTACATAAGATATACTAATATTCTGTTCTGTTGGAATACACTTGGGAAATATTGGTCTGGGATGACATCCAGAGATTTCTAGCTCATTTAATAAAGGATGCATCTTTTAATTGAATTAAGAAATATATGAATAAGAACAGATTTGTGGGACAACATAAACTTAACTTACATTTTTCAAAGGTCAGAAGGATAGATCAGATAAGCAATTGAGTACATAGCCCCAGAGGTTAAAGATGAGACACCAAGGGTGCAGAAATATATTTGAGAATCATCAGAGTTTAATTCAAAGAAAAGCACATAAGCACATTTATAGCTAGGGGTATACTGACCAGCAAATTTGAACCTCAATAAGTCATTCATAAAAGTAAAAGATGATAGCCAGGAAAATGGCATTGACCACACTAGTCACTGCGTTATTTTCTCACTGATTTACTTCTTAGAAATTTTACATTTTATATACATACATGTTTACTGAGCTATCCATTTGGTTTGTCTATTTCTCTGCCAGTATTAGTCTACATTAATAGCAATTATCTCTCCTTATTTCCTTCCTTCCTTCCTTCCTTCCTTTCTCCTCCCTCTCTAAGATAAGTACTGCTGCATAGCTCAAGCTGACCTATATCCCTTCCCTTTAGCCTCCCAAGTTCTAGGATTATAGATATGAGTCACCATATGTAACAAAAAATTAGCTTTATATAATAAGTTAATATCTGAACCAAGTGTGGTGGTACATGCTTTTAATCTGAGCAGAAGCAAGCAGATATCAGTGAGTTCAGGCATAGTCTAGTCTACATAGCAAGTTCTAACACTGCTAAGGAAAGGAAAGTAAGACCCTGCATAAAAAATAAAACAAAACAAAACAAAAAAAACAGAAAGAATTAAAACTATCTGGTAATCAAAATCCAGTCATATTGTTCGTCAAAAAAAATATTGATTATTTTTGAGCCATCTGGTCTTCCAAATAAGCATATCAAGTTCTATAACTTGATATTTTTATTAAAAAGATTGGTTTTGAAACTGATATTTTTAGTATAAAGAGTTGCAGTGATTTTAATGAGAATGGTCCCCATTAAGCTTATTGTCTTAGGATTTCTATTGCTGTAAAAGGGCACATTGAACATTTAATGGGGGCTGGCTTACAGTTTCAGAGGTTTAGTCTATTATCATCATAGTGAGAAACATAGCAGCATCCAGACAGACATGGTGCTAGAAAAGGAGCTCAGATGTCTGCATCTTGATCCACAGGCTGCAGAATAAGACTGTCATACTGAGCATGGCTTGAGCATAGGAGACCTCAAAGCCCACCCCCCACAATGACATACTTCCTTTAACAAGTCCACATCAAATAAATAAATAAATATAAAAAAAACAAGTCCACACCAACTCCAACAAGGTCACACTTCTGAACACTGTCATTCTTTACAGGACAAACATTCACATACATGAGTCTATGAGGTCATTCCTATTCAAACCACCATACTCATATATTTGATTACTGGGTTCCCAGTTGTTGTAACTTTTCAATGGATTACAAGGTGTGTCCTTCTTGAAGGAAATACATTACTAAGGGTGGGCTTTGAAATTTCAAAAGCCCACACCATTTCCTGTTAGCTCTCTCTTCCTCATGCATGTGGATCAGTTGTGAGCTCTTGGCTACTGCTACAATGTCATGCCTGCCTGCCTGTTATATGAACTCTCCCTGAAACTGTAAGGTTTTTTTCCTTTTTTTAAATTTATTTTCTAAGTTTTTTATTTATATTCCAAATCATTTCCCCTTTCCCGTTTCCTCCCTCTCCGAAAGTCCCATAAGCCCCCTTCCCTTCCTCTTTTCCCCATCCAACCCCCTCTCGCTTCTCTGTCCTGGCATTCCCCTACATCCAGTCTTTCCAGGACCAGAAGTCTCTCCTTCCATCTTCTTGGAAATCTATTGATATGCGAATTGTGTCTAGAGTATTCCAAGATTCTGGGTTAATATCTCCTTATTAGTGACTGCATACCATGTGTGTTCTTTTGTGATTGGGTTACCTCACTAAGGATGATATTTTCAAGTTCTGACCATTTGCCTAGGAATTTCATGAGTTGGTGGGATTGCAAACTGATACAATCACTCTGGAAAGCAGTCTGGCGGTTCCTCAGAAAACTGGGCATGACACTCCTGGAGGATCTGGCTATACCACTCCTGGGCATATACCCAGAGGCTTTACCTGCAGGCAATAAGGACACAGGCTCTACTATGTTCATAGCAGCCTTATTTATAATAGCCAGAAGCTGGAAAGAACCCAGATGTCCCTCAATGGAGGAATGGATTCAGAATATGTGGTATATTTACACAATGGAATACTACTCTGCAATTAAAAACTGTAAGTTTCTAATACACTATTTCTTCTATAAGTTGCCTTGCTTGTGGTGTCTGATTGCTGCAATAGAAAGGTAATTAAGATAGAAGTCTTCTAGTCCATGAACAAACTACATACTTATTTCTTCATTATTAACCTTCAAAATATGCATACATTTTCATCAGTGCTCTTACATTTTGAAAGGAGTCGTACCAAGTACTTAGTGGTTTTCTTGTTTTTTTTTTTCAATAGAATCTTTCTGTTCTCTTTTTCTATTGTACATTTTTTTTGTTACTTATACAAATATGTTATTGATTTTCGTAAGTTGACTTGTATTCATCACTCTTGCTGAACATTTTTACTAATTCAAGTTTACAGCTTCTCTTCAGTATTCTTTGCAAATTTTTCTGCAAAAAAGAAAGCGATGATATATTTGCATTCCAAACCGTTTACCTCATTTATTTTTCTTATATACTTGTACTTTTAAATAATTCTAGTACAATTTTAAATTAAAAAAAAATAATTCTGGGCTGGAGAGATGGTTTAGTGGTTAAAAGCAAGGATCAAAGTTTTATTTCCATTATCCATTTCCCATGCTAGTCAATTCACCACTACCTGTAACTCTAGATCCAAGGAGAAGTTAATGCTGACCTCTGTAGACACCTAAACTCAAGTGTGTATGTATGTGCACACACACACACACACACACACTTTAAAATAATACAAATAAATCTTTAATAATGTTCAAACATGTATCTGTAAATCCAGTACTTGAGAAATGGAGGCAAAAGCACCAGGATTAAGTCCAGTCTCTGTTATATAGCAAGTTTGAGCTACATAAGACTGAACAAAACACAATTGTCTTGGACTGAGTATGTAGCTTAATTAACATAGTCAGTGCTTACCTATCATCCATGAAGCCCTCCACTGGATTATGAGAAACTCATAAAACTGGACATGGTAAAAACCAGGCATGGAGATGCACACCTATTGTTATAGTACTAGAGAAATGGAAGTGGGAGAATCACAAGTTCAAGGTAATCATCATACATAGAAAAATTGAGACCATCTTGAGCTACATATGACCCTGTCTCAAAAACCATTTTTCCCAGATAGTACAGGCTATGTTGACATTATCAAGAGTTTTAAACATCTGTGGTTAATATGATAAGGGTGATAACTGATAAAACAGATAACATGTGAGAACAGTGGCAATGCAGCAAGATGCAAATTCTAATACAGTGTCTAACCCAAATGTGATACATCAAAAATACTAGGAGAATAAATAATGCCTTCAGTGGGGTCATTTATAGGCTGGGCACAGCTGAGAAAGAATCTCTGGGTTTGAGGATATCTCAATAGATGTCTTTAAAACATAAAGCAAAGAGAAAAATGGATAAAAAATTAAAGCAGAGCCAAATATCCAAAGGCCATGGAACAACTGCAGAAGATGGGAGTTTTAGAAGCAAAACCAACATAAGAGTAAATATTTGGAGGAACAATGAAATGTCTCCAAAAGAATTTTCCATACCACAACCTACAAAGTTCTAACAAACAAACAATGTCAGATAAATGCAAAAACACAGAAGCCTGAAAATGTAAGCAAGAGCCAAATATGGCGGTACACACCTGTAATCTAAGACTGAAGACAATGGCTTGTGAGTTCAAGGGCAGTCAGAGCTACATAATGAGGTTCAGCCCACCCTGAGTGACCTACTGCGACCTCATCTTTCAAACAATGTAAGGTGTATCTTATCACATTCAAACTGCAGAAAAATGACAGTGAAGAAAATAATCATGAAATGAACGAAAGGCCAAAACCACCTTCCAACAGAGGAGGAAAGAAAGGAGCTAAGTCTGCTGTCTCAGAATCCATCCAACTAACACAAGAACCTAATACAAAAAAATATGGAGTATTAATAGGCCTCCCTATTAATAGAACTCTTTCCATCAGTTTAGTATTCTATACCCTATAAAATTGCCATCCTAAAGTGAAAGAGAAATATTTTCCAAGACAAACCAGCAATGAAGGAAGTTGCTACCAGTAGACCTGTCTTGTAAGAAAGGCTGAGAAAGAAAATGAGACAGGTCAAAAATTCAGATGTACATCAGCTATACATAAAGAAAAGAACAATGGAGAAATGATAGGTCAAAGTAAAATAACCTTTTATTTACCCAATATTAATTACCATAAACAATACCACTTCAAAAATAATAATACCAACAGTTTGTACATATATATATAAAGTTTGTGCTTATTTTTATAAAAGGCTATATAGTACTCATACCTTATATTTAGGAGATACATTCTATGATTCTAGTAATTCCTGCAGTTATAATAGTTTTGAATGTTACACATATACTTATAAAGTTTAATTTATAATTAATTTCAGTAAAAAAATTAACAATGGTAAATAATGAGAAGACAAAATAATTCTAACAATATATTGTAATTAAGTTTTCCAACATCACTATTTTTATGTTTTGCTGGACAGAGGGACAGAGGGGTGATAGAAGTCACTTCTGAGGTTTGTTTTTTTTTTCTTTATCATTTCATTTGTTTACATATCAAAATATATCCCCTTCCTGTTTACCCCTCCGCAAAGCCCCCTCCCACATCCATCCCACCCCTCCCCTTTGCCTCTATGAGGTTGCTCCCCCACCCACCCACCCATTACTTCCCCACTACTCTAGCATACCCCTACACTGAGGCATCAAACCTCCACAGGACCAAGGGCCTCCCCTCCCATTGCTGTCAGACAAAGCTGTCTTCTGCTACATATGTATTTGGAGCTATGGATCCTTACCTATACACTCCTTGGTTGGTGATCTAGTCCCTGGGAGCACTAGGCTGTCCAGCCAGCCAACATTGTTCTTCCTATAGGGTTGCAATCCTTCTCCACTCCAAGACTTTCTTATAGGTGATTAACTCAACATTTAACCTCTGTTCTATAATTCTTTCTGTTGGTTTGATGAACATCATGACCAAAAGTAAGTTGGGAATGAAATAGTTTATTTCAGTTTCAGGTCACATTCATCACTGAAGGAAGTCAGGACAGTAATCAACACAGAAAACTGGAGGCAGGAACACTGTACTAAACTTGTCTAAAACTTGTATCATGTCTCACAGCCTTTTTAATGTTGGGATTACAGGTAAAAGCCACTGTGTTTGGGTGTTCCTTGGTTTTTCCAGTGAATAAGTCTCATCTTGAAGCTTTCTGGAAGGTAACAGTTACTAGTACTCTTAGTATACAAAATCACACTCATCACTGGATATAGCAATGGTCCTAGGAACTATATATTAAAGTCATATCATTAGACAATCTACTGTCATCAATACATAGAACTTACACACTGAAAAAATCCACAGACATTTTACAGTTACTAATTCTGCCTCATGTCATTCAACTTTTATTTATATTTTCTTTCCCCTGTGTCAAAATTCCTAAGGAGACTAACAAATTACTCATTGACTTTATTCAATAACAAACATGCAGCAATTTCAGAATAATGACATCAGTGTTCTAACACTGATGTGATTTGTAAAGCACATAATTCATGAGTTGAAAAATCAATTTTTATAGTTTGAGATTGTTTCTGCAGGGATCGTTGTTTTGTTTATGGTTGTTTGCTTGCTTGTCCTCAGGTTTTCTTTACACTGAGGATATATGTGGGACCATGAAACGTAGCCTGGTTCCTGGTTGAGCTAAGGCTAGAATCCCCAAAGACCCTGAAGGAAAGGTAGGAGCTTCGCCAGCTCCCAGGCATCAGGCCCCTGTCACTAGCCACAGCCATCATAGACTTGTGCCCATCAAAAACATAAGGGCAATGCCCCAAGCCCCTCTACATGTAGATGAGGAAAAGGACACGACCTGTGGTCACATAGGCTCAAGATAGAGATCGCCATTCTAATGAGATGCAAAGAGGCCTGGAGGGCTTAGCCAATAAGCTTTCTTTCCTAGACATTCCAACCTGCAAAAGGTGTTTAATCTCAGGCCCACCCTGAAAGGTGGGGTATGGTTTTACACCTCCACTTTCCACCATGACAATAAATGCGGTAAAATCATGGACTATCTCTTTTTATCGGGATCCACAATGGGAGTCGTGGAAAAGGCCTTCACCTATAGAGCCACCACCTAGTCTCCCATAGAAGGCCTCTCTGTGCGCCCAGCTATGACCACCACCAAGCTCAAGCCCAAGCCCGCCACTGCTCATCAAGCCAACGACTATCATTGTGGGACTAGCTGCAGCCCCCACCTTTTCCCAGACCCTGGGCTAGATCTAGCACGCAGCCCCCAGATTCCAGATTCTGTTCTCAGCTGTTCTGCGACCTCCAGTGGAGCCTGGGTATCCAAGAGCCTGAGAACCGCATGGTCCCAGACTCTTTACAAACCTGGGGACTCCCAAACCAGCTCCAACTGTGCAGTGCCTCATACTGTGCCTCACCACCCCGAGCAGTGCCTTGGTGCTCCCCTATGGCCCAGCATCTGCCCAGTGACAACGTGGGATAGGCACTTTCAAACTCCCCCACATCCTGTCTCACTAAGTGGCCATGCCCTGCAGTAGAGTGGACACAGGGCTCACAACCATGCAGATATATGATCATACTTCCCCTTCTCAGATAGGAAACAGGCATCTGACTATTTTCTCCTTGTTTGTTTTTCCTAAGCATTGTAGCCTACACTTTTTTTTAATTTTACTTTGTTCCTATGTGGTCCTCACCTTTACCTTTCAGTACTATAATTAATATAGTCAGTTCTTTGTTGATAAACCTTCGGAGATTTTGTCTGCTTTTCCTATCATTTGTGTGTGTGTGTGTGTGTGTGTGTGTGTGTGTTAGTGAATCACCTTGTATACACATCTTTTTCCATCTGGACAATCATATTTTATACCTTGCTAAGTCATAGCATAATGGATATGTGATTTTGCTAAATATCTACAAGTTGTCCTTTGTGGAGATGGAGATATTTCAATTTCCATTCCCATCAGCTATGTTACCTCACCCAATTTGCTACGTGTAAAATGGTCTTTCTTCACAGTTTGTTTTTCTTTCATCATAGGGTTCAGGTTCACTAGCACTTTTCTGAACTATGTGCTCAAATATCTATTTAAGTTTTCCCTAAGATGCAAGAACTTTTTCTTTTATATAATTTCAGACAGCCTATATTTTCCAATTTTATGACTCTCTTTTTACTTACTATGTTTTCATTGCAATGAAACATGTCAGTCATTTCCCTTATTACTTCTACAATTAAAACATTACTGGGAATTTTTCCCAACTCCTAGGTCAGAGAAGAATTCACAGATGGTTTCCTTTGATGCTTTTTAAAATTAAAATTTCTTGTCTTTTTAAAACTTACCTAGTATAAGCTGTGAGCTATCACAGCTTTTGATAAGGCTTTCTGATTACCCTACTGCAATTAAACAGAAGTCAATCTTTTCCTCTGTGACTTGAGATGTCACTTTTACTATATATTCAAGTTTTATACATAATAATATCTATTTCTTGGTCTTTTAGTTCTTTTCCATTGTCCTATTGATGTATCTATGTATCAATAGCAATATGCTGTAATTTTTAAGGGTATGTAGCGTTTGGTTAATTGTATTACTAGATCCTTCACAACTGCTTTCTTCTTTCAGGTTTTTATACCTGGTCTTACTTGGCATTCTATGAGAACTTCATCTAAAATAAAACCAATAACTTCACATGGAATCACAAATAAGTTAGACTAGCTAGAAAAGCAGAGTCTCATATATTCCAGATTGACTTTAAAGTCAATATATAGTAGATGATGACTTTGAACTCCTGATCCTCCTTTCTCTATATCCCATCTTGGTATTACAGTTGTGTGTCACCATACCCTGCATTATGTGGTATGAGAAATGGAATCCAGGGCTTTGTGCATACAAAAATTATCTTCCAACTGAAATTCCTAAGTGAATTTGATAATTAACTTGTCAAACTCAAGAAAAATACCTCTGAATATGTTTTCCTCCCAATTAAGTCTGTGTTGAATTTGTAAATTAACATGACGACATCTAACTCCTGATGTGTTTATATTTTTAACAGAGTAATATCTATGTATTTCTGTTTATTTTGGTCTATTTTAAGTCTTAAGACTGTTACAGAGTTTTGTTTGAACACAGAGGTTAAGGATAGTGTTCCTGAAAATGCTTGGGAACAGAAGTGTTTGGGATTTGTATTCAGATTTTAGAATATTTGTATAGACATAATGTCTTGGAGACAGACTGAATTTGGTCTAAACATGAAATCAATTTACATTTCAAATATACCTTATACACATAGCCTGAAGGTAGTTAGTGTCATACAAATTTTTTAGTGTACATGTAGTTATGGTGTGGGATTTTCTGCTTGTAGCATCATACTGGCAATCAGAAACATTTGAATTGTAGAGCTTTGGAATTTTGTATTTCAGACACTTGACCTGTATTTGAATAGATTTTAAATTTAGTACAGAGTACGTAGATTTTTGTCTTAGCTCTCACTAAATCTTTTTCTCTGACTAATGTTTATGTATATGAAGTTCCTCTTAGTCTTTATACAGCTAATATTTCTTCATTCCTTTTCTTGACCTTAAATTAAAAATGTAGGGGGGAAAACTGATAAAACAAAAAATACATTTTATTTCCTCTTCAAACATATGACAACCTATCCAACCCTAACCCTCAACTAAATTATTATTAAAATGTATAATCTGCTATGGTGGTATAAATAAGAATGACCTTCCTCCTACCCCCAGCCATAGACTCATATACTGGAATGCTTAGGTACCAGGGAGGGGCACTATTTGAAATAATTAGAGGGATTAAGAGGTATCGCCCTGCTGGAGGAAGTGAATTATTAAGTGTGAGCTCTGATGTTTCAAAAGCCTATGTCAAGCCCAATATCTATCTATCTATCTATCTATCTATCTATCTATCTATCTATCTATCTATCTATCTATCTATCTATCTCTGTTTGCAGATCTGAACCTGCTTTTCCAGTACCATGCTTGCCACCATACAACCTGCCATGATGGCACTGGAGAGACACTCCGAAACTGGAAGCCATCCCCAACTACTTTCTTTCCTGTGTAAGAGTCGCTCTGGTCATGGTGCCTCTACACAGCAACCGAGCAGTGACTAAAACATCTTTTTGTAATTTTACCACAATGTTGTCATCTTTGAAGTTATTTACTATGAGATATCTAATCATGTGTTTGTTTTAAATATATTAGGTGCTAAAAATGTGTTCCTGCACATACAAACGTTTATTAAT
Organism: Tokudaia tokunoshimensis; assembly: GCA_036184795.1. Classification (NCBI taxonomy): domain Eukaryota; kingdom Metazoa; phylum Chordata; class Mammalia; order Rodentia; family Muridae; genus Tokudaia; species Tokudaia tokunoshimensis. The sequence goes on along the minus strand of BTHU01000023.1, from coordinate 2,280,990 downwards.
TAGGAGGGAGGAAACGGGAAAGGGGAAATGATTTGGAATGTAAATTTAAAAAACAAAATAAAATAAATAATAATAATAAAAAAAAAGAAGATTCTCACAGGTTGGAGAGACTGCTGACCAAACATGAGGACCTGAGTTTGACTCCTTAGCAGCAACATAAAAGTTGGGCATGGATGTCAATGCCTATATCCCCAGAGTTGGCAGGGTGAAGACAAAAGGATCTTGGGAGTTTTCTGACTGGATAACTGTAGCAGTGAGCCTCAAGTTCAATGGGAGACCCTGTCTAGAGACAATAAGACAAAGAATTATAGGGTTTCCACAAGCATGCACACATGGGCATGCACATACAAGCACACACGTGATTCTCATTCATTTTATAGTCAAATTAATTTTCTACTTCCTCTATTTCCATTCTGAAAATTCCGTTACACAAATATGAAAGCATTTAATATGTCATATATGTATTTTATCTTCTGCCACATTTATCTCTTTGCTTATACTCCGTTTTTTATAACTAATTCATTGTTCTATCATTTCTTCTTTTAGTCCAGTCTTTATTATATTAAATTTTTATGATCAGACACTGAATTTCTAAGATCCTTATTAGTGTGTTTTAAAATATTTTTCTGCTTTCTTTATTTCTCCCATCCTTACTTTCTTTGAGATAGCATTTTGTTAATTATCCCAGAAATGGCATGAATTTGTAACCTTATTACTTCTGCCTCCAACATGCTAGGATTATAGACCTACATGGTGCATGCCTGGCTCTGAATTCTTTTAATCAAACTTATTCTTTCATTTTTGTCTTTGAACATTTTATGTATGTCATTGTAAAACCTTCATCAGCATATTATATGAAAGTAATTTGCTATGGAATGAGTTTGTCAGCAACTCATTTGGCTGATTCTGTTTTACAGTATCAGATCTCTCCTTGCATAACCAAATTTTGATTTGTAGCCTCATTATTTTTTCTCTCTCTCTTACTTGACTTTGCATTCTCCCTTTTACTCTGACTGTTTTATAGTTAAGTCTGATAGCTATACTTCGGAATTCTTCTCTCACATTGATCTAACAAATACAAAGACAGCAGCTATGTTCCTTCAACTCCAGGTTTGAAGGTGGTCTTTGTTCCTTTTATTCTCCTGAACCTGCAATTTGCTTCCAGTTGTAGCACTGATTAATGTTGGGAGGAATTTCTTTAAGAGCTCTGAGAAAAGTGAAGGCCCTCCTAGCCTCCAGCTGTACTCAGTTTTTGTATATTTGTCTTGTATCACACACTTGGTTTGTGTCTCTGTGCCTTAACTTGGCCTTGTAGACATGAGACTTCAGACAACTACTGAGTGTTCTCAGGCCCTTAGCACCACAGGCTTGTAGTCTCAGCCCATCTCTGCGGCACAGATATACATTACTTGTACTTGACTTTCATTACATCTTTTAAAAGACTTTTTCTGTCTTCTGACTCATTCCAAGAGTTTGATTCATAGACATTTTTAGAGGAAGAATCCACTAAAGAATAGATAATTAGAAATCCAATTGATTCTGATTCTTTACCTCACTCACTATGAATGGAACATCAGTTGTGACTACATATGACTGTCACATGCTTCTATCAAAACCTTAAGGCTACCCAAAAGGTACTGGGCATTTTCAGCTCCTGTAGGAAGAGATAGCTCTGCCTCCTCTCCCACAAAATCTCATGACGTGGTGAATTCTTAAAGTTGGAAAGGAAAACCAGATTTAGGGCTGCCAAGCATAGCACATACCCTAGAAATATCTGAATCTGTTAAGACATATTCTCTGTGTGACCTTTGCATGCATTCTTTCCTTTCTATACTAAAACACACTCAAACAGTAACATGTTAACATTTAATGCTCAGGCAATGGGAGTAGTAGGCCCTCCAGATCAGTATTAGCACATAAAGCAGAGGGGTTTCATTATTGTTGAAACTCACAATGACCTGATTTTATACTTTATAATAGCTTTAAATCTGCATTGCTTGGAACTCTAAAGGCCCATCTGTTCCAACAGAAGACTTTGTCAACTTTATATTTTTATGATATTACTGAAATTGCAGATTTTGGAGATATTTGTAGAGTCTGAGCTTAAAATTATGAGAAAAATAATCTATAAAAAGGATTGGGATGGCATCGAGTTTTTAACAGCTACCATGCAATCACAGATGCCAGGGACATTTAACAATTTAATTATATTGAACTTGAGGTTCTTCTCATAGTTTTAAAACTTGCAGACTTTTGGTAACTTAGGAAATGGAGAGAAGAGAAAGAATAGCACTTCAAGACTCTCTTTTCTCTTTTCTCATAGATTTCCTTTGCTTCATGCCCAGTGGAAAGGATCACCACTCCCTTGGCTTCTATGTGAATCTCTCTTTGAACAATATCTACATTTAAAATGAACATAGGGAATCCCAGGATCTTTGTCTTACAATTTGGCCTTTGTTCAAGTGCCAAATTGAATGGGCTTTTTCTTTGCCAAGGCCTTTCCCCACTCTCAGCTGTGGTTGAATATTTTGGATTATCATTTGGATTCCAGTATGTCATTTGATTTGCTTCATCTAGTGTGATTCTAAATAATTAAGGCAACATTTGACTCCAGTGTGACCATTCTAATGTATTCCATTTTAAAAACTGACTTGTCTTGTCTATAATATTCCTGTAGTGTGTCTCATTGCTTCCTTGGTGTGTTCTTGACTCACAATCCAGGGAAGCCTCAGGGTATGCCTTGTGTCCTCACATAATAACAGGTTTAATAGACTGACAGAAATTTTGTGGCAACCTATCACTTTTCCTCTGTGAATATTTAGCTCTATTGCTTATCAGCTGATACCTCTGCTTTAATGCATGTGTGTCAACCACATCAAGCATGATACTGTTTCAGACTGATTTCTTACTCTGTACATGACCAGTAGCACTTTTATTGGAAGAAGTAAAGTAAGAGTGAAGAGTAGTAGCCAGGCCTGGGAGCCCCACCTGAAAAGGAAGTCAAAAATGTGTGTGTTTCACTTGGGAAGAGCAGTAAGCACACACTCAGACAGGAGTCATTTCTCCTCAAAGAACAAGTGCTACTTTGCTTTCTGATCTTTTCCATCGTACTTACTATGCTGTAAATGTTTCTTTAGGAAAGCCACAACTTAGTTTATATTATAACCCAGAAGTTTTAAAAGAATTATTTTAGTTTATTTTATATCCCTGCATAAACACCTGCATATATGAAAATCTGGTGCTCATGGAGGCCAAAAGAGGGCACTGGAACAAGTGCCCTTCGGAATAAGTTGTAAGCCACTATGTTTGTGATGGGAGCCAAACCAAGGTCCTCTGTAAGAGTATGTGCTCTTAACAGCTGAGCCTATCCTTGTTGCCTATAATTTTAAAGATTTAATTAAATCACAAAATATATATCAAAACCAAATACATCTATACTAGACTACTTATTATAATTAGTCAAATGATTCCAACGTGTAAACAGTTGGAGGAACTATTCCCCAGATTTATTTAAGGTAGGAAAAAATAGAAATACTTGAGAAATTTTCCAAAGTGGAATTTGGATTTGTTTATTTACTAAAGCTTCCATTATTGCTGTGAATATATTATGAACTACAAGGAGAATTCTCTATTTGAGGGACATGCTTTGGTACCTAGCATCAATAAAATCTAAAAGATCATTATCCCACTAGAATCTTACCCCTTGGTTTTAATCCTATGAAGCCAAGCAAATGATCTGAAAACTCCATTTGCCATTTTACCCAACATTTTCACAAGCAATTAAGTTACTTTTTCTTAGGAGGAAAGGAATTGGCTTCCCATCGTGAGATTAACATCCTTTCTGTGAGGTCTATGTCACATTAAAGTGAAAACAAATATCAAAAGCAAATGAATAGGCTAGATATTAGATTTTTTTAAAAAGTGGATCATATAATTATACTGACAATGGTGGTCTGGCAAAGACGAAATTTCAACACAGCATAGAACAAAAACATCAAGTGTTGAATCAAGTTTGGTGGTTCACACTTTTAACCCCAGCATTCAGAGAGCAAAGGCGGTCAGGTCTCTGAGATTAAGGACAGCCTAATCTACAAAATGAGTTGCAGGATAGTCAGGGCTATAGAGAGAAAACCTATCCCAAAACAAAACAAAACAACAAAACAAACCCACACTCCTCCCTCCCAAACAAAACAAAAACAACACATGATGTGTGCATATCATACTGATATCAATGCCAGGGGTGAATCTGGGATAGAGTGAGTCAAACAAGAGATTGAGGTGGGGTGGATGCCAGGTGGAGGTCTATAACAGGCTGAGTTGTTTCTCCTTCAGGAACAGGTAGGAGAGTTGTTGATGGTGGCTAGTGAGGAGGAATGGATCAGATAAACCATCTAAATAGTCCCATAAGTCCTGAGGAAATAGAAGCAGTCGTTAATAGTCTCCCATCAAAAAAGAGCCCAGGGCCAGATGGGTTTAGCGGGGAATTCTATCAGACCTTCAAAGAAGAGCTAATACCAATACTCTTCAAACTATTCCATGAAATAGAAACTTAAAGAACACTACCCAACTCCTTCTATGAAGTCACAATAATGCTTATACCTAAACCAAGCAAAGACCAAGCAGGGAAGGAGAACTTCAAACCAATCTCCTTCATGAACATCGATGCAAAAAATAGTCAACAAAATTCTGGCCAACCGAATTCAAGAATTCATCAAAACTATAATTCACCACGATCAGGTAGGCTTCATCCCAGGGATGCAGGGATGGTTCAATATACAGAAATCCATCAACATAATCCACTGTATAAACAAACTCAAGGAAAAAAAGCACATGGTCATTTCAATAGATGCTGAAAAAGCTTTTGACAATATCCAGCATCCCTTTATGATAAAAGTCTTGGAAAGCATGGGAATCCAAGGCCCATACCTCAACATAGTGAAAGCAATATACTGAAAACCAGTAGCTAACATCAAACTAAATGGAGAGAAACCAGACAAGGCTGCCCACTCTCTATCCAGAGCAATTAGACAACAAAAAAGGTCAAAAGAATACAAATTGGAAATGGAGAAGTCAAAATATCACTGTTTGCAGATGATAGGATCATATACATATACGACCCCAAAACTTCCACCAGAGAACTCCTAAAGCTGATAAACAACTTCAGCAAAGTGACTGGATATAAAATTAACTCAAGCAAATCAGTAGCCTTCCTCTACTCAAAGGAAAAACAAGATGAGAAAGAAATTAGGAAATTGACACCCTTCACAATAGTCCCAAATAATATTTCATACCTTGGTACAACCCTAAGGAAGCAAGTGAAAGATCTCTATGACAAAAACTTCAAGCCTCTGAAGAAAGAAATCGAAGAAGATCTCAGAAGATGGAAAGATCTCCCATGCTTGTGGATTGGCAGGATTAATATAGTAAAAACGGCCATCTTACCGAAAGCAATCTACAGATTCAGTGCAATCCCTATCAAGATCCCAAATCAATTCTTCATAGATTTAGAAAGAGCAATTCTCAAATTCATCTGGAATAACAAGAAACCCAATATAGCAAAAACTATTCTCCACAACAAAAGATCTCCTGGGGCAATCACCATCCCTGACTTCAAGCTCTACTACAGAGCAATAGTGATTAAAAACTGTGTGGTATTGGTATGGTGACAGGCAGGAAGATCAATGGAATAGAGTTGAAGACCCAGATATGAACCCACACATGTATGGTCACTTGATATTTAACAAAGGAGCTAAAAATATCCAGTGGAAAAAAGACAGCATTTTTAACAAATGGTGCTGGATCAACTGGTGGTCAGCATGCAGAAAAATGCAAATCGACCCATTCTTATCTCCTTGTACAAAGCTCAAGTCCTAGTGGATCAAGGACCTACACATAAAGCCAGACACACTGAAGCTTATAGAGGAGAAAGTGGGGAAGAATCTTGAACACATGGGCACAGGGAAAAAGTTCTTAGGGCTTACATCCTAAGAACAAGAATCGACAAATGGAACCTCATGAAGCTGCAAAGCTTCTGTAAGGCAAAGGACACAGTCGGTAGGACAAAAAGGCAACCAACAAATTGGGAAAAGATCTTTACCAATCCTACATCTGATAGAGGGCTAATATCCAAGGTATACAAAGAACTCAAGAAGTGCATATCAAAAGGAGCATGCCATGGTTGTCTTCAGAGGGACCCTTCCAGAACCTTATGCATACAGAGGCAGATGCTAGTAGCCAACCATTGGTCTTGTAGTGGGGTCCCCAATGGAGGAATTGGAGGGCAGTCCGGAGGAGCTGAAGGGGTTTACAGCCCCACAGGAAGAACAATGATGTTGACCACCCAGACACCCAGGACTCCCAGGGACTAAACCATCAACCAAGGGGTACACATGGTTCCAGCCCAAAATGTGGCAGAGGAATGCCTTATTGGGCTTCAGTGGGAGGAGTGGTACTTGGTCAGGTGAAGGCTAAATAGATGCCCCAACAAGGGGAAATTGAGGTGGGAGTGGGTCGGGTGGAGGGGCATATACTTGGAGACAGGAAGTGGAAGAAGGGGGTGGGAAGTTTGGGGGAGGGGAAAACTGGGAAAGGAGAATGGGTTGAGGGTTTAGGAGAGGGGAAAACTGGGAAAGGTTTTAAAAAGAAAAATATAATAAAAAAATTATCATTACTATGGTGATTGTGGTTGTGGTATGTGTGTGTGTGTGTGTGCGTGTGTGTGTGTGTGTGTGTGCATGCAAGTGCACATGCGCAGACATGTGAATGAATGAGTCAAAACACAAGTATGTCATGAGGTTCCCTTGGAGTTCAGAGAATAACTTTTAGAAGACAAATCTTTGCTTTCACTGCAGATTCTGAGAATTAAATAAACTGAGGTCATCAAACTTAAACAATAATTTTATACACTGAGTCATCTCCCAAGCCATAGTTTGTTCCTTGCTGTTGATATAGAATATTCCAGGTTGTACGTGGCTGTATACTATGAAGCACATCTGGGTTGCTTACAGTATTTATCTAATACAAGTGAAATTTCAATTACTATACAGGTTTTAAGGCAAGCATGTTTTTATTCTTTTATGATAAATAACCAATGGTGCAATTATTTGGTTGCATGATAAGAAAACATTTAGTTTTATAAGAAATGATCAGAGTGGATATACCACTTTATATTGCCAATAACAAAATATGAAACATCCAGTTGCCCACATCTTCATCAGCATTTGGTTTTAATAATATTTTATTTTAGCTATTCTGACAGACATATAATTGTATCTTACTGTGATTGTTATCATTCAAATATTGTTTGTATATAAATTCCTAAAATTATGTGACTTTTCCTCTCATGCTTTGTTAATAGAGTAGCTAAGTAACACTAACTGATTTGGAGAGGAAGGAATGTTTGTTGTAAAAGAATGATTTCTTACACAGCTTTACATTCATAGCAAAACTGTCCAGAAATTACGGAGGAGTTCTCTCTCCCCTGTCACCACATGTACACAGACAGTCTTGCTCCCTAGGAGCATCTCCAGCAGAATCATAATCAGTCAGTTTGATTGGCATATCATTATCACCACATAAGTCTGCAATTCATATTAGGGTCCATGCTAGAGGATGAATATTCTGTGAATATTAACAGATCTATCTTGACATATGCAGAACACTATAATATCATACAGAGTAGCATCATGGTGTGAGTCTGCCCCTGTATTCTGTTCATTCTTTTCTCCTTCACCTTAACTCCTGGCAACTGCTGGTCTTTACACTGTTTCAGTTATTTTGCCTACCTCTAAGTGTCACATGACTGAAATCATAAATAGGTAAATAGGTAGCAAGCACCTTACCAATATGTATGTGTGTGTGTATATATATATTAGCAAATGCAATATGAAAGGATACCCAGCATTGCATGCATGTTAGGAGGTAATTGCAAATTAAACAACGCTGCTATACACCTTCTACTACTGTGAAAATTCAAAACATTGGTAACACTAATGAGTGTCAGGGTCAGTGAGGTAAAGGCAAGTACCAAAAATCCTAAGTTTGGTCTTTAAGACCAACATGCATGTTAGGAGAGAACCTACTGCCAAAGGTTGCCCTCTGACATTGGCATGAGAGTATGCATGTATGTGTATATAATAAATAAATTCATGTAATAAAAATTTAAAGTATGTGGAGCATCAGGAACTCATTATTGTTAGGAATGCAAAGCCCTGGAGCCACATTGGAACACAGTTTGGTAGCTTCTTGCAAGACTGAACGTACCATCCAACCCACCAGCAATGCTCACAAGTATTTACCCAAGTTTAAAATGTACATAAACACCTATGCATAGGTGATTATCTAGATTGATTCATATTGTCAAACTTTGGAACTAGTCAGCATACCTTTCAGTAAATAAGTGGATAAACTGGAATACAATAAAATCTTATTTAGCAGTGAAAAGAAATTATAAAAGACATGAAGGGGGTTTCAGCACACATTACTAACTGAACAATGCTAATGTGACATAAACTGATAAACATATAACATTCTCATAGTTACTACTGGAGATAGTGGTTCCAAAGGTGTAAGGGGGAAATAGGGAGGGATATATGTTTGGAGCACAAAAGATGCTTAGATCTATCATGAATGCAAAAACATACATAGACATTCAGAAATAGTTTGGAAGCTTCTGATGAAACTAAATACAATATTATCACATAATCCTACAATTAAACTGCTAGTTAGTTACCCAAATGGATTGAAACTTGGGCCTACACAAAAAACTGGTACAAAAATGGTTATAATACTTTACATATAGTTACTAAGATTGGAAGTACTCAAGATGTTCATTCAATAGGTTAATCAGAAACAAACTGCAGTACACTTATACAGTAGAATATTATTCAATAATAAAAAATAAATGAGGTATTGATTCACTAAACACATGATGACACTTCACATGCATATTGCTAAATGAAAGAAGCCAGTTTAGAATGATGAAATATCATATCATCCCAACTTTATGGTAATATGGAAAATACAAAACCACAGATACAGTAAACTATATCAGTAGTTGCCAGGGGCCCAGGTTGGGGGAAAAAGATAAAAAGCTAGAGCATAAAGGATACTACAGTTGTAGTTTTGTGGTATCATGCATTCATCAAAACTGCAGAAGCACTTTGGGAACAATAAGGCACATCTATAATCCCAGAGGTTGAGGCAGAAAGACAGCTAGTTTGAGGTAAAGTCTGGGCTATGTAGCAAGACTCAATCTTAGAAATAAAAGCAAACAAACAAACAAAAATTCTTCCCACAGACAAAAACCTGTCATAAAACTATACACTATAAAAAATGAATGAAGCTTAATATAAACTGAACTTTTATTAATATTATTTAGTATTGGTTTTCCATTTCTAATAACACATGTACCACAGGTGGCAAAAACTTTGAGGGTGGTCTGGATATAAAATTGCATTAGTAAAGTGCATGCCCAGAATGCACAAATCCCTGGGTTCAAGCCTCAGCATATTATAAAATGAATATGGTGTTACATGCCAGTTATTCTGGCACTGGGGTGGTAGAAGCAGGGGGATCAGAAGTTCAAGGTCATGCTTGACTGCATAGAGAGTTCGAGGCTAGACTGGGCCAAACTGTCAAAAAAAAAAAACCAAAAAACAAAAAACAAAAACCAGACAACAAAAAAATTAAAAAAACAAAATGACAACAACTGTACTCTCTAGTCAGTGTTTACATAAACTTAAAATATTACAAGAAAAAGTAGATTACCTTTTAAACATGTTTACTATATATTCCAGTAATCACACTTATAAGAATATAAGGAAATGAAATTTTATAATCCCACAAATATCTGTACCTTGATATTTACAGTAATCACTTCCCTATAACCTTGAACTAGCAGCAAAAGCATGACTCACTGTGATCACCTTTTCACACCCTTTTGCTTCCCAGTCATACTCTATCACATGGAGACCTACCTTACCACTTCCAAAGCTGTGAGCCAAAAGAAACCCTCTCACTTTATAAACTTATAACTTATAGGTTAACTATAGTAAGTATTTTTCTTTTTTTTCTAAGTTTTTTTATTTACATTCCAAATCATTTCCCCTTTCCCGTTTCCTCCCTCCCCGAAAGTACCATAACCCCCTTCCCTCCCTCTTTTCCCCATTCAACCCCCTCTTGCTTCTCTGTCCTGGCATTCCCCTGCATCCAGTCTTTCCAGGACGAGGGGTCTCTCCTTCCATCTTCTTGGAAATCTATTGATATGTGAATTGTGTCTTGGGTATTCTGAGATTCTGGGTTAATATCCCCTTATCAGTGACTGCATAGCATGTGTGTTCTTTTGTGATTGGGTTACCTCACTAAGGATGATTTTTTCCGTATTTTTCATAACAACAGAACACTTAATGGGTGATGTACCTCTAACTAGATAGGCTTATATTTTGGAATGAGTAGACTGTGTTGTTCACTGAATTGTGAATCTAATTGTGATGGTAGATATACAATCCTATGCCTTTGTTGAAACTCACATGTATTAGAAGAAGAAACCATACTATATATAAATAACAGCTATGTATAATGTATATAACAACTACAGATAAACATATTAGTAATGTAAGTACATATTTAATATTCATGTAAATGCATGTAAAACAAACAAAAACTATATATAAATGGAAAATAAAGGTTAACATATTCATCTTGTAAATGTATCATATGGTACACAAATAAGTTTTAATGTTTTTAGAAACATAGTGATCTTGGAACCTTACAACTTTACTTTGGGGGAAAAATGCATTCCAAATTGCTACATTCTTCTTTAAGAGTTAACTTTGTTCAGAAACAAATTATGCTCAAAACACTTTCTTAGGGACTACAAAGAGAAGAATTATAATGTGAATCATATTTGCCAGGAGAAACCCAGTAGCTTCATCTACTGCATTGCCTATATTTTGTCAGAAAAATCTATAGGTTTTAGAGCTACATTATTTGAAGTTAAAGGCTTAAATGAGCCTCTGTATCATGTTTTGGAAAAAACAAAGGGGGGGGGACATTTAGAGACTATGCTATGGCTAATACTAATAGACATGTAGTTAAAAATTACATTTTATATTTGTCCAATTTAAAATAATCCACTGTAAAAAACCACAAGGAATTAAAATCCCCTCATACTTAATAGTTATGTTTATATATGTTTAAAGACAAATAACAATGGACAGCATGGATATGATGAAATCAGAGCACTTGTATATTGTTGATTGCATGTAAAAATGGAGGAAAACAGTCTAATTCCTCACTAAGTTAAATATAGAGTTACCATATGGCTCAGCATTTCTACTCTAAGATATATACCCAAGCGAATTGAAAACAGGTTTTCAAAGAAAAAAAATTAAACGTAAGTGTCCATATCATCACTATTTACAATATCCAAATAGAAGAATCAACTCCAGAGCCTAACATTTGATAAATGGATAAATAAAAGGCAATAAACTGATTCTATAATATAATATAATATATATTCACATGTAAAAGGAGTGAGTTTTACCACAATAAAACAAGGAAGAATGTATAAATGGATGAACCTAGAAAACGCCATCTTAAAGGAAATACACTAGACACAAAAAGTCACAAAATTAAAGAGACACAAAGCATATACTTGTGGATTTTTAAAAGAAAGAAAGAAGAGAGAATGGGGTGTGACTGCTTAAAAGCTACAACATTTTTGCTATAATTTAAAACATTTGATAGTTAGATACACAACATTGTGATTGTAAATCAGTCCACTGACTTGTTCACCTTCAAGTTGTTAAGATGGTGAATTTTGCCTCAATGAAAAGAAAACTAAAAACAGATCTACATTATCGATCCATAAAAAACTTTCCAGCTAAAAATAGCCCAGGTATGAAGGGATTCACTTCAGAATTCTATCACACTTTAAAAGTGCAGCCAGTACTTCTCAAATTTTATTTTTTTAAAAATGGAAACAGAATGAACACTTTCAAGAAAAATTCTCCTACAAAACCAGCATTACTGCAGTACCAAATTCAGGTAAAGTCACAAGAAAAGAGAGGGAATTATACGCCAATATCCCTAATGGAAATAGATACAAAAATTCTCAGTAAAATACTTACAAACAGAATACAGGCATATATTGAAAGGATTATCCACTATAATAAATTTGGCTTTATCCTGGAGATGCAGAGATAGTTCAACATATGTAAATCAATAAATGCTCTCTAAGACAAAATAACACATGAAATAACACAATTATTATTTCAAGATATGCAGAGACATGTGTTGACAAAATTCAACAGGCTTTCATGATAAAGGTCTTAGAGAGAACAGGATTAGAAAAGCATACCTCATCATAATAAAGACTGCATATGAGAAAAAAACCATAGCCAAGATCACCCTAAATGAAGAAAAACTTGAAGCAATTCCACTAATGTTGGGAACAGACAAAGCTGTCACTGTCCCATTCCTTTTCAATGAAGTGCTTGAAGTACTGGCTAAAGCAATAAAATGAGAGAAGCAAAATAAAGGGATACAGATAGGAAAAGAAGGCCAACTATTATTATTATTATTTACCATGTGATGCAATATCATATATAAGAGATCCCCAATATTGTACCAGAAAACTTCTAGAAATCATTAACAAATAAGCAGAGATTTTGAGACAGAACTTTACTATGATCCATAAAAAGCCCAGGCTGCTTTTGAATGTGTAATACTGGTGCCTCCTCCTCCTAGTGAGCTGATATTACAGAGTTGTACCATTATTGGCTTATTGCTTCTGGTGGAGAGGATTCACTGAGTACTCTATCATTCAGGGATTCAGGCTTCCTGCTCTGTGCATTTTTGTGTTTAATTGGGAAATTAGCATGTTGAACATCCACTGCAGCATGAACTTACAAGCTTCCAATTGCATCATTTTTTTTTCTATCGTATCTGGCAATTCTGAGTGTTCTCTATCAGAAACATAACCAAACACATCTGTGTCTTTTATGATGTCATAATTTATTGAATAATAATAAACTCACAAACTGCAGGTAGTCCCTGTTCTCGTAATAGCAAGCCAAGGCAAAGACACACAAGTTCTTTTTTATAGTCTTAATTAGAAACATTAACTCTCAGTTCATAGACTACACACTACACAGTAATTGTCTATGTTTATATGGATGTATGTCTTTGATTCGGTGCCTCGCTCACAGACACTCTGCTCTAGTCTACAACCTCTCCTCCACCAGGGGTTCTTACAGATAGCTGACAGGTAAGCACTGTTCTCACTAAGAAGCCAAGTCCCCTCTCTCTCTTTGATTCTGTGAGCAGAGCAGGAAGCAAGAAGATACCTTAATGCTCATGCTTTAAGATAATTTGATCATCATTATACATAGATAAGCCCAACTTCACTATCCAATGTCTGTCTGACTCCTCTTACATAGTCTAAGTCACAGGTTCCATGTATTATAGGTCCACAGCATATATATGCACACACACACACACACACACACACACACACACACACACACACACCCCACCACCACCACCACCACCACTACCACCACCACCACCACCAACAACAACAACAACAGCAGCAGCAGCAGCAGCAGCAACTGTGGAAACAATTATGTGTTGGTCAACTGGTCCTGAACATGAGGCCTATCCTGGAGTTGTTGATACAGTGTATCAAGATACACCCAGTTTATCAAGATATACCCAGAAAACTGATTTTTCTTTTTCTTTTTTCTATTTTTATTAGATATTTGCTTTATTTACATTTCAAATGGTATCCCCTTTCCTTATTACCCCTCCGAAAACCCCCTATCTCCTCCCCCTCCCGCTGCTTACCAACCCCTGCCTCCCACTTTCCTGACCTGGCATTCCCCTACACTGGGGCATCGTTTCTTCACAGGACCAATGGCCTCTCCTCTCATTGATGACTGACAAGGCCATCCTCTGCTACATATGAAGCTGGAGCCATGGGTCCCACCATGTGTACTCTTTGGTTGGTGGTTTAGTCCCTGGGAGCTCTGGGAGTACTGCTTGGTACATATTACTGTTCCTTCTATGTGTCTGAAAACCTCTTCAGCTCCTTGGATCCTTTCTCTAGCTCCTTAATTGGGGACCTCATGCTCAGTCCATTGGTTGGCTGTGAGCCATGGGTATTTTGATCCCCCTTCTAGGAAGAACCAAAGTATCTACACTTTGATTTTCCTTCTTCTTGAACTTCATATGGTCTGTGAATTGTATCTTGGGTATTCTGAGCTTTTGGGCTAATATCCACTTGTCATACAGTCCATACCATGAGTGTTCTTAAAACTGATTTTTCAAATGACAGTTCAGTTCTTACTTAGCCTTACTCTAGTGGCTAAGCCTCTCTCTCTCTCTCTCTCTCTCTCTCTCTCTCTCTCTCTCTCTCTCTCTCTCTCTCTCTCTCTTTTGAAAACAGCAAAATAAAATGTGGTACAATAAAAAAACCTATCACTTCAGAGTTAGACAAGACAAACTAACAGAAGGAAAAGAACCCAAGAGAACACACAAGAATCAGAATAAGCCAACTCTTTTATGCATTAAGAAATCCCATTAAAATGCTAAATTGAAGAAGTCAGGATATATACAAAGAGGCCCTATCACAGACCCATGCTGGCCCTATGCACACAGCTTCAGTCTCTATGAGTTTGTATAAGCTTTCTTGTTCTATTGGTGTCCCTTTTCTCTCCTGTTCTTACACGCTTTTTGTTAATTAATTAATTTTTTTTACACTCCATATTTTATTCCTCCCACCCCCATCCACCCTCCATCTGTTTCATATCGCATACCTCCTCCCCACCCCATCTCCAAGTGGATGTCACCACCCGCTACCCTATCTGACCTCTAAACTCCCTGGGGCCTCCAGTGTCATGAGAGTTAGGTGCATCATCTCTGAATGAACACAGACCCGGCAGTCCTCTACTGTATGTGTGTTGGTGACCACATATCAGCTGGTGTGTGCTGCCTGGTTGGTGGTCCAGTGTTTGAGAGATCTCAGGGGTCCAGATTAATTGAGACTGCAAGTCCTCCTACAGGATTGCCCTTCTCCTCAGCTTCTTTCAGCCTTCCCTAATTCAACAGCAGGGTCAACTGATTCTGTCCATGTGTTGGTTGCAAATATCTACTTCTGACTCTTTCAGCTGCTTAATGGCTCTTCCGGAATGCAATGATGCTAGGTCCCTTTTTGTGAGCACTCCATAGCCTCAGTAATAGTGTCAGGCCTTGGGACCTCCCTTTGAGCTGAATTCCACTTTGGGCCTGTCGCTGTACCTTCTTTTCCTCAGGCTCCTCTCTATTTTCATCCCTGTAATTCTTTAATATAGAAACAATTATGGGTCAGAGTTGTAACTGTGGGATGACCCCCTCCCTCATTTGATGCCCTGTCTTCCTACTGGAGGTGGGCTCTATAAGTTCCCTCTCCCTACTGTTGGACATTTCATCAAAGGTCCCTCCCTTTGAGTCCTGACAGTCTCTCACCTCCCAGGTCTCTGGTGCATTTTGGAGGGTACATCCAACCTCCTATCTCTTGAGGTTGCCTATTTCCATTCTTTCTGCTGGCCCTCAGGGCTTCAATCCTTTTCCCTCACCCAATACCAGATCATGTTCCCCTCCAGTC
The DNA here is from genome assembly GCA_036184795.1 of Tokudaia tokunoshimensis. Taxonomy (NCBI): domain Eukaryota; kingdom Metazoa; phylum Chordata; class Mammalia; order Rodentia; family Muridae; genus Tokudaia; species Tokudaia tokunoshimensis. The sequence continues at coordinate 2,265,344 of BTHU01000023.1, read as the reverse complement.
CCCCTTCCCTGTCCATGTTCCCACCCAAGTCCCTCCCTCCCTCCCTCCCTCCCTCCCTCCCTCCCTCCCTCCCTCCTTCCCTCCCTCCCTCCTTCCCTCCCTCCCCACTTTTCATTGCTTTTCTCTCCATCCCAAGTGGGACTGAGGCATCCTCACTGGGGTCCTTCAGCTTGTTGATCTTTTTGAGTTCTGTGGACTGTATCTTGGGTACTATTTATTTATTTATTTATTTATTTATTTTAGCTAACATCCACTTATTAGTGAGTACATATCATGCATGTGCTTTTGCTTCCGAGTTACCTCGCCTAGGATGATATTTTCTAGTTCAATCCATTTGCCTGGAAAACTCAGAATGTCCTTGTTCTTAATAGTTGACTAGTACTCCATTGTGTAAATGAACCACATTTTCTGTATCCATTCTTCTCTTGTGGGACATTGGGATTGTTTCCAGCTTCTGGCTATCACAAACAAGGCCACTATGAACATAGTGAACATAGTAGGGCATCTTTTGGATAGTATTCCCAAGAGTGGTATAGCTGAGTCTTCAGGTAGATCTATTTCCAATTTTCTGAGGAACCTCCAAATTGATTTCCAGAGTGGTTGTAACACTTTGCAATCCCACCAACAATGGAGGAGTGTTCCTCTTCTCCACATCCTTGCCAACATGCATTGTCACCTGAGGTTTTGTTCTTAGCCATTCTGATTGGTGTAAGGTGGAATCTCAAGGCCATTTTGATTTGCATTCCTCTGATCACTAAGGACTTTGAACATTTCTTTAGGTGCTTCTCAGCCATTCAAGATTCCTCAGTTTTGAAATGTCAGTTTAGGTCTATACCCCATTTTTGATTGGGATGTTTGGGTTTTTGGTGATTAGTTTCTTGAGTTCTTTATACATTTTAGATATTAGCCCTCTATCAGACGTAGGGTTAGTGAAGATGTTTTCCCAATCTGTATTTGCTGATTTGTCTTATTGACTATGTCTTTTGCCTTACAGAAGCTTTCCAGTTTCATGAGGTCCCATTTATCAATTCTTGATCTTAGAGTATGAGCCATTGGAGTTCTGTTTAGGAAATTCCCCCCTGTGCCAATGAGTGGTCTCTTTTCCACTTTCTCTTCTGTTAGATTCAGTGTACCTGGTTTTAGGTTGAGGTCCTTAATGCACTTGGACTTGAGCTTTGTGCAAGGTAATAAATATGGGTCCATTTTCATTTTTCTACATAAAGACAGCCAGTTAGACTAGCACCATTTTTTGAAGATGTTTTCTTGTTTCTATTTTATATTTTTGACTACTTGATCTCTTTTTTTTGTCTTATTGTTCAATGTAGTACTCCGAGTACTACATTGAATAGATATGTGGAGAGTAGGCATCCTTGTCACTAATTTTAGTGGGATTAATTAAAAATGTCTCCATTTCATTTGATATTGGCTGTTGGTTTGCAGAAAATTGCTTTTATTGTGTTTAGGTATGGACCTTGAATTCATGATCTCTCCAATATTTCTAACATGAAGGGGTGTTGTATTTTGTCTATTGCTTTTTCTGCATCTAAAGAGATGATCATGTGATTTTTTTCTTTTTTTAATAGATATATTCTTGATTTACATTTCAAATGTTGTCCCATTCCCTGGTTCCCCCCTCCCCCAAAAATCCTATAAGCCATCTCCCCTTCCCCAATCAACCCTCCCCCTGCTTCCCTGTCCTGGTATTCCTCTACACTATGACATCAAGTCTTTCCAGTACCAAGGATCTCTCTTCCCTTTGGTGTCTAACAAGACCATCCTTTGCTGCTTATGTGTCTGGAGCCATGGGTAACTCCATATGTACTCTTTGGTTGATGGTTTTGTTCCTGGCAGCTCTGGGAGTACTGGGTGGCTCATATTGTTGTTCTGCCTATGGCACTGCAAAACCCATCAGCTCCTTGGGCCCTTTCTCTACCTCCCCCATTGGGGGCCCTGTGTTCAGTTCAATGGCTGACTGAGGGTGTCCCCCCCCGTATGTGTCATGCACTAGCAGAGCCTTCCAGGTGACAGCTATATCCCGCTCCAATCAGCAAGTACTTGTGTGCATCGATAACAGTGTCTGGGCTTTGTAACTGTATATGGGATGGATCACTAGATGAGGTAGTCTCGGGATGGTCTTTCCATCAGACTCTACTTCACACTTTGTCTCTGTATCTCCTTCTGTGGGTATTTTGTTCCCTCTTCTAATAAGGTCCGCAGTATCCATACTTTGTTCTTCCTTCTTCTTTTGCATCATTTGATAGGTGAGATGTATCCTGGGTATTCCAAGATTCTGGGTTAATATCCACTTATCAGAGAGTGCATACAATGTGTCGTTGTTTTTGTGATTGGGTTACAACACTTAGGATGATATTTTCCAGTTCCACCCATTTGCCAAAGAATTTCAGGAATTTATTATTTTTAATAGCTGAGTAGTATTCCATAGTGTAAATATACCACATTTTCTATATCCATTCCTCTGGAGAAGGACATCTGGGTTCATTCTAGCTTCTGGATATTATAAATAGGGCTACTATGAACATAGTGGGGCATGTGTCCTTATTGCATGCTGGGAAGTCCTCTGGATATTTGCCCAGGAGTGGTAAAACAGGGTCCTCTGGTAGAAACATGCCCAATTTTCTGAGGAAAGGCCAGACACATTTCCAGAGTGGTTGTACCAGCTTGCAATCCCACCAGCAGTGGAGGAGTGTTCCTCTTTCTCCACGTCCTTGCCAACACCTGCTGTCTCCTGAGTTTTTGATCTTAGCCATTCTGCCTGGTCTGAGGAGAAATCTCAGGGTTGTTTTGAGTTGCATTTCCCTGATGACTAAGGAAGTCGAATATTTCTTTAGGTGCTTCTCAGCCATTAGATATTCCTCCAGTGAAAATTCATTGTTTAGCACTGTACACCATTTTTAAAAGGGTTATTTATCTCTCTGAACTCTAACTTCTTGAGTTCTTTGTATATATTGGATATTAGCCCTCTGTTGGATATAGGGTTGGTAAAGATCTTTTCCCAATTTGTTGGCTGCCATTCTGTCCTATTGACAGTGTCCTTTGCCTTACAAAAACTTTAGTATTATGAGGTCCCATTTGTCAATTCTTAACCTTAGAGCATAAGCTATTGGTGATCTGTTTAGGAAATTTTCCCCTGTGCCCATGTGCTCAAGGCTCTTTCCCAGTTTCTTTTCTATTAGTTAGTTTCAGTGTGCCTGGTTGTGTGTGGAGGTTCTTGACCCACTTGGACTTGAGCTTTGTACAAGGAGATGAGAATGGATCAATTTGCATCTAGTTGAACTAGCACCATTTGTTGAAAAGGTTAACGTTTTTCCACTGGATGGTTTTCGCTCCTCTGTCAAAGATCAAGTGGTCATAGGTGTGTGGGTTCATTTCTGGGTCTTCAATTCTATTCCAATTGATTGATCTGCCTTGCACTGTAACAATACCATGCAGTTTTTAACACTATTGCTCTGTAGTACTGCCTGAGGTCCGGGATACTGATTCCCCCAGAAGTTCTTTTACTGTTGAGAAGAGTTTTAGCTATCCTGGGTTTTTTTTTTTTTTCTTTTTTTGTTATTCCAGATGAATTTGAGAATTGCTCTTTCTTTTTTTTTTATTATTTTATTTTCTAAGTTTTCTCTATTTACATTCCAAATCATTTCCCCTTTCCCGTTTCATCCCTCCCCGAAAGTCCCATAAGCCCCCTTCCCTCCCTCTTTTCTCCATTCAACCCCCTCTCGTTTCTCTGTCCTGGCGTTCCCCTACATCCAGTCTTTCCAGGACCAGGGGTCTCTCCTTCCATCTTCTTAGAAATCTATTGATATGCGAATTGTGTCTAGGGTATTCTGAGATTCTGGGTTAATATCCCCTTATCGGTGACTGCATACCATGTGTGTTCTTTTGTGATTGGGTTACCTCACTAAGGATGATATTTTCAAGTTCTGACCATTTGCCTAGGAATTTCGTGAATTCATTGTTTTTAAATGTAGAGTAGTATTCCATTGTGTAGATATACCACATCTTCTGAATCCATTCTTCCATTGAGGGACATCTGGGTTCTTTCCAGCTTCTGGCTATTATAAATAAGGCTGCTATGAACATAGCGGAGCATGTGTCCTTATTGCATGCAGGTAAAGCCTCTGGGAATATGCCCAGGAGTGGTATACCCATATCCTCCGGGAGTGTCATGCCCAGTTTTCTGAGGAACCGCCAGACTTCTTTCCAGAGTGATTGTACCAGCTTGCAATTCCACCAGCAGTGGAGGAATGTTCCTCTTTCTCCACATCCTCGCCAACAACTGCTGTCTCCTGCGTTTTTGATCTTAGCCATTCTGACTGGTGTGAGATGGAATCTCAGGGTTGTTTTGATTTGCATTTCCCTAATGACTAAGGATGATGAACATCTCTTTAGGTGCTTCTCAGCCATTAGATATTCTTCAGGTGAGAACTCTTTGTGGAGCTCGGTACCCCACTTTTAATAGGGTTACTTGCCTCTCTGGAGTTTAACTTCTTGAGTTCTTTGTATATCTTGGATATTAGCCCTCTGTCGGATGTAAGGTTGGTAAAGATCATTTCCCAGTTAGTTGGTTGCCGCTTTGTCTTTTTGACAGTGTCTTTTGCCTTCCAAAAACTTTGTAATTTAATGAGGTCCCATTTGTCTATTCTTGATCTTAGAGCATAAGCTATTGGAGTTCTGTTCAGGAAATTCTCCCCTGTGCCCATATGTTCAAGGTTCTCCCCTAGCTTCCTTTCTATTAGTTTCAGTGTGTCTGGTTTTATGTGGAGATCCTTGATCCACTTGGAATTGAGCTTAGGGCAAGGAGATAAGAATGTGTCAATTTGCATTCTTCTGCATGTTGACCTCCAGTTGAGCCAGCACCATTTGTTGAAAAGGCTATCTTTTTTCCACTGGATGGTTTTAGCTCCTTTGTCAATGATCAAGTGAGCATAGGAGTGTGGATTCATTTCTGGGTCTTCAATTCTGTTCCATTGATCTACATGCCTGTCACTGTACCAATACCACGCGGTTTTTAACACTATCACTCTGTAGTACAGCTTGAGGTCCGGGATACTGATTCCCCCATAGGTTCTTTTACTCTTGAGAATAATTTTGCTATTCTGGGTTTTCTGTTATTCCAGATGAATTTTTGAATTGCTCTTTCTAATTCTATGAATAATTGAGTTGTGATTTTGATGGGGATTGCATTGAATCTGTACGTTACTTTTGGTAAGATGGTCATTTTTACTATATTCATCCTGCCAATCCATGAGCATGGCAGATTTTTCCATCTTCTGAGGTCTTCTTCAATTTCTTTCTTCAGAGTCTTGAAGTTCTTGTCATACAGATCTTTCACTTGTTTGGTTAGAGTCACGCCAAGATACTTAATATGGTTTGTGGCTATCGTGAAGGGTATCATTTCTCTTACTTCTTTCTCAGCCTGCTTATCCTTTGAGTATAGGAAGGCTTCTGACTTGCTTGAGTTGATTTTATATCCGGCCACTTTGCTGAAGTCGTTTATCAGCTGTAGGAGTTCTCTGGTGGAGTTCTTTGGGTCGCTTAAGTATACTATCATATCGTCTGCAAATAGTGATAGTTTGACTTCTTCCTTTCCAATTTGCGTCCCGTTGACCTCTTTTTGTTGTCTAATTGCTCTAGCTAGAACTTCAAGTACTATATTGAAAAGATATGGAGAGAGAGGGCAGCCTTGTCTAGTCCCTGATTTTAGTGGGATTGCTTCAAGTTTCTCTCCATTTAGATTGATGCTGGCTACCGGTTTGCTGTAAATTGCTTTTACTATGTTTAGATATGGGCCTTGAATTGCTGATCTTTCCAAGACCTTTAGCATGAAAGGATGCTGAATTTTGTCAAATGCTTTCTCAGCATCTAATGAGATGACCTTGTGGTTTTTTTTTGAGATTGTTTATATAGTGGATTACATTGATGGATTTCCTTATATTGAACCATCCCTGCACCCCTGGGATGCAGCCTACTTGATCGTAGTGAATGATGGTTTTTATGTGTTCTTGGATTCGGTTGGCAAGAATTTTATTGAGTATTTTTGCATCGATATTCATAAGAGAGATTGGCCTGAGATTCTCTTCTTTGTCGGATCTTTGTGTGCTTTTGGTATTAGCGTAATTGTGGCTTCATAGAACAAATTGGGCAGTGTTCCTTCTGTTTCTATTTTGTGGAACAGTTTGAAGAGTATTGGTGTTAGGTCTTCTTTGAAGGTCTGATAGAATTCTGCACTAAAACCATCTGGACCTGTGCTCTTTTTGGTTGGAAGACTTCCAATGACAACTTCTATTTCTTCAGGGGTTATAGGACTGTTTAGATGGTCTATTTGATCCTGATTTAATTTTGGTATTTGGTATCTGTCAATGAAATTGTCCATTTCCTCAAGATTTTCTAGTTGTGTTGAATACAGGTTTTTGTAGTAGGATCTGATGATTTTTTGAATTTCCTCAGTTTCTGTTGTTATCTCTCCCTTTTCGTTTCTGATTTTATTAATTTGGATACTATCTCTGTGCCCTCTGGTTAGTCTGGCTAAGGGCTTATCTATCTTGTTGATTTTCTCAAAGAACCAACTCCTCGTTTTGTTGATTCTTTGTATGGTTTTATTTGTTTCTACTTGATTGATTTCAGCCCTGATTTTGATGATTTCCTGCCTTCTACTCCTCTTTGGTGTATTTGCTTCTTTTTGTTCCAGGGCTTTCTGGTGTGCCATTAAGCTGTTAGTGTATGCTGTCTCCCGTTTCTTTTTGGTGGCACTCAGGGCTATGAATTTTCCTCTTAGCACTGCTTTCATTGTGTCCCATAAATTAGGGTATGTTGTGCCTTCATTTTCATTAACTTTCAAAAAGTCTTTGATTTCTTTCTTTATTTCCACCTTGACCAAGTTATCATTGAATAGAGCATTGTTCAGCCTCCATGTGTACGTGGGTTTTCTTTTGTTTTTGTTGCCATTGAAGACCAACCTTATTCCATAGTGATCTGATAGGAGGCATGGGATTAGTTCTATCTTCTTATATCTGTTGAGGTCTGATTTGTGACCAATTATATGGTCGATTTTGGAGAAGGTACCATGAGGTGCTGAGAAGAAGGTGTATTCTTTAGCTCTAGGATGAAATGTTCTAGATATATTTGTTAGTTCCATTTGGTCCAAGGCTTCAATTAGATTCAATGTGTCCCTGTTTAGTTTCTGCTTTCCTGAACGATTCATTTCAGAGAGCGGGGTGTTGAAGTCACCCACTATTATTGTGTGCGGTGCGATGTGTGCTTTGAGCTTTAGTAAAGTTTCTTTTACGAATGAGGGTGCCCTTGCATTTGGAGCATAGATATTCAGAATTGAGAGTTCTTGATGGTGGATTTTTCCCTTGATCAGTATGTAGTGTCCTTCTGTGTCTTTTTTGATGACTTTAGGTTGAAAATCAATTTTATCTGATATTAGGATGGCTACTCCACCTCGTTTCTTGGGGCCATTTGCTTGTAAAATTGTTTTCCAGCCTTTTACTCTGAGGTAGTGTTTGTCTTTGACACTGAGGTGCGTTTCCTGCATGCAGCAAAATGCTGGGTCCTGTTTACGTATCCAGTCTGCTAGTCTATGTCTTTTAATTGGGGAATTGAGACCATTGATATTAAGAGAGATTAAGGCATAGTGATTATTGCCATCTGCCATTCTTGACGCTATCTTTATGTTTGAGTGGTTATCTACTTTTGGGTTTGATTCAAGAAGGTTATTATCTCATTTTTTCCAGGGTGTTGTTCCTCTCCCTGTATTGGAGGTTTCCACCTATTATCCGTTGCAGGGCTGGATTTGTGGAAAGATATTGTGAAAATTTGGTTTTATCATAGAATATCTTGGTCTCTCCATCTATGGTGATTGAGAGTTTTGCTGGGTATAGTAGTCTAGGCTGGCATTTGTGCTGTCTTAGTGTCTGCATGAGATCTGCCCAGGATCTTCTGGCTTTCATAGTCTCTGGTGAGAAGTCTGATGTGATTCGGATAGGTCTTCCTTTGTATGTTACTTGGCCCTTTTCTCTTACTGCTTTTAGTATTCTTTCTTTGTTTAGAACATTTGGTGTTTTGATTTTTATGTGACGGGAGGTATTTCTGTTCTGGTCCAGTCTGTTTGGAGTTCTGTAGGCTTCTTCTATGTTCATCGGCATCTCTCTCTTTAGGTTAGGGAAGTTTTCCTCCATAATTTTGTTGAAGATGTTTACTGGCCCTTTAAGTTGCAAATCTTCACTCTCATCTATACCTATAATCCTTAGGTTTGGTCTTCTCATTGTGTCCTGGATTTCCTGGATGTTTTGGGTTACACGTTTTTTGCATTTTGCATTTTCTTTGACTGTTGAGTCGATGCTTTCTATGGAATCTTCAGCACCTGAGATTCTTTCTTCCATCTTTTGTATTCTATTGTTGATGTTTGCATCTATGACTCCTGATTTCTTCCCAAGGTTTTCTATCTCCAAAGTTGTCTCCCTTTGTGATTTCTTAGTTGTTTCTACTTCCTTTTTTAGTTCCTGGATGGATTTGCTGAGATCCTTCACTTGTTTGTTTGTATTTTCCTGTATTTCTTTAAGGTATTTTTGCATTACCTCTTTCATGATTTCTGCCTGTTGACCCATGTTCTCCTGCATTTCTCTGAGCGATTTTTTATGTTTCCTCCTCATGGGAATCCATCCGTTGATCCATCGTCTCCTGCATTTCTTTAAGCAATTCTCGTGTTTCCTTTGTAAGGGCATCTAACCGTTGATTCATTTCTTTAAGCAATTTTTGTGTTGCCTCCTTATGGGCATCCGTCTGTTGACCCATATTCTTCTGCATTTCTTTATGCAATTTTTGTGATTCCTTTGTGAGTGCATCTACCCGTTGATTCATCTCGTTAAGCGATTTTTGTGTTGTCTCCTTGTGCGCCTCCATCTTTTGATCCATGTTCTCCTGCATTTCTCTAAGCGATTTTTGTGTTTCCTTTGTAAGTGCTTCTAACAGTTGATTCATGGTCTCCTGTAATTCTTTATTAGATTTATTTGTGTCCTTCTTGTGATCCTCTAATAGCATCATGAAAAGTGATTTTAAATCCAGATCCTGTCTTTCGGGTGTGGTGGGGTATCCAAGACTTGCTGCTGTTGGAGAGTTGGGTTTTGATGGTGCCATATTACTTTGATTTCTGTTAGTAACGTTCCTACGTTTGCCTTTTGCCATCTGGTTACCTCTGATGTTAGTTGGTCCTGCTGTCACTGGCTGTTGGTTGGACCTCCTGTGAGCCTGCAAAGCTATTTCTTCCCCCCCTGGTTTACCAGGATTCCCCTGGCACCGCTTTCTGGGGCCTGCCTGCTCCTGAGTGACTTTGGAGCCCTGATGTGCCTTGCCCCAAGTGATGTTGTATTGGGGAGTCCTTGCACCTCCAAAGGCTCAGCGTAGTGGATTACTGGAGCAGAGGTCGCCAAAGGGAGGCTGGTCGTCTCTTGCCCTGTGCAGGGGTGTGTGATTTCTCCTAGAGTTGGGGGGGAGGGGGCATCCCTCTGCCAGGCAGATGTCCCACAGCAGAGCTGGCGTGCTGGTTACTGCAGATCTGCCCAGCACTTGGGAGCCACGTACACACAATCCATCTGAGTCCCAAGCGATATTATGCCTGTCTGTCTCTGAGCCTGGCAGTCCCAACTTCCCGGCCACTGGACAAAGATGGCGGAGTGCACTCTGCACTCTCTCCGCGGCACTGGTCACCCTGCAGAGGCGATGGCCTGCAGATCTGGCACCCAGACGACCACAGCGCTGTCCCGTTCTTGGGAGAAGGCAGAAGCCCCAACAGGCCATGTTCCAAGTGATGTTATATTGGGGAGAACCTGGGTACCTGTCTCTTCAGTGCAGTCTACCGGAACAGAGGTCGCGGAAGGGAAGCTGGTAGGCTCCCGCCCAGTGCGGAGTCCCTCTGCCAGGCAGAAGTCCCACAGCAGAGCTGGTGCGCTGGTTACTGCAGATCTGCCCAGCACTTGGGAGCCGCGTACACACAAGCCGCCTGAGACCCAAGCGATATTATGCCTGTCTGTCTCAGAGCCTGGCAGTCCCAACTTCCCAGCCACTGGAGAAAAGATCAAGAATTGCTCTTTCTAACTCTATGAAGAATGTAGTTGAGATTTTGATGGAGATTGCATTTAATCTGTAGATTTCTTTTGGCAAGATGGCCATTTTTACTATATTAATCCTGCCAATCCATGAGCATGGGAGATCTTTCCATCTTCTGAGCTCTTCTTCAATTTCTTTCTTCATAGACTTGAAGTTCTTGTCATACAGATCTTTCACTTGTTTGGTTAGAGTCACCCCAAGATACTTTATAGTGTTTGTGACTATTGTGAAGGGTGTCTTTTCCAGAATTTCTTTCTGAACTGGTTTGTCCTTTGAGTATAGGAAGGCTACCGATTTGTTTGGGTTAATTTTATATCCAGACATTTTAGTGAAGTTGTCTATCAGCTGTAGGAGTTCTCTCGTGGAGTTTTTTGGGTGGCTTAAATATACTATCATATCATCTGCAAATAGTGATAACTTGACATCTTCCTTTCCAATTTGTATCGCTTTGACCTCCTTTAGTTGTCTAATTGCTCTAGCTAGAACTTCAAGTACTATATCAAATAGATATGGAGAGAGGGCAGCCTTGTCTAGTTAGTCCCTGATTTTAGTGGGATTGCTTCAAGTTTCTCTCCATTTAGTTTGATGTTGGCTACTGGTTTGCTGCATATTGCTTTTATTATTTTTAGGTATGGACCTTGAATTCCTGTTCTTTCCAAGACATTTAATGGGAAAGGATGCTTAATTTTGTCAAATGCTTTTTCAGCATCTAACGAAATGACCATGTGATTTTCATTCTTTGAGTTTGTTTATGTAGTGAATTACATTGATGGAATTTATGTATATTGAACCTTTCCTGCATCTTTGGGATGGAGTCTACTTGATAGTGGTGAATGATCATTTTGATGTGTTCTTGGATTCGCTTGGCAAGAATTTTACTGAGTATTTTTTAATCGATATTCACAAGGGAAATTGTTCTGAAGGTCTCTTTCTTTGTTGGAACACAGGTTTTGGTATCAGTGTAATTGTGGCTTCATAGAAGGAGTAGGGTACTGTCCCTACTGTTTCTATTTTGTGGAATAATTTGAAGAGTATTGGTGTTATGTCTTCTTGGAAGGTCTGATACAGTTCTGCACTAAAACCAGATGGTCCTATGCATTTTTTTGGTTGCTGAGACTGTCAATGACCACTTCTATTCCTTTAGGGCTTATGGAATCGTTTAGATTGTCTATCTGATCTTGATTTAACTTGGATATTTGGTATCTTTCTAGGAATTGTCCATTTCATCCAGATTTTTCAGTTGTGTTGAGTAAAGGTTTTTGTAGTAGGATCTGATGATTTTTTGGATTTCCTCAGTTTCTGTTGTTATATCTCCCTTTTCATTTCTGATTTTATTAATTTGGATACTGTCTCTGTGCCCTCTGGTTAGTCTCGCTTAGGGTTTATCTATCTTGTTGATTTTCTCAAAGAAACAGCTCCTGGTTTTGTTGATTCTTTGTATAGTTCTTTTTTTTCATCTTTGTTCATTTCAGCCCTGAGTTTGATCATTTCCTGCCTTCTACTCTTGGGCGTATTAGCTTCTTTCTGTTGTAAAGCTTTCAGGTGTGCTGTTAAGCTGCTAGTGTATGCTCTCCAGCTTCAAAAATGGAGTGCCAAAAATGGAGGCACTCAGAGCTATGTGTTTTCTTCTTAGCATTGCTTTCATTGTGTCCCATAAATTTGGGTATGCTGTGTCTTCGTTTTCATTAAATTCTAAAAAGTCGGCTCCAGTGACTGGGAAGTTGGGACAGCCAGGTTCTGAGACAGACAGGCTTAATATCGCTTGGGTCTCGGGCGACTTGTGTGTGTGAGGTTCCCAAGTGCTGGGCTGATCTGCAGTAACCAGCGTGCCAGCTCTACTGTGGGACTTCTGCCTGGCAGAGGGACCCCGCACTGGGCGGGAGCCTACCAGCTTTCCTTCCGCGACCTCTGTTCCCACAGACTGCGCTGAAGAGACAGGTACCCCAAGCTCTCTCTCCCCAATATAACATCACTTGGGACACGGCCTGTTGGGGCTTCCGTCTGTGCCCGAGAACGGGTCAGCACTGTGGTCGTCTGGGTGCCAGATCGGCAGGCCATCGCGTCTGCAGGGTGAGCAGCGCCATGGAGAGTGTGCAGATTGCACTCCGCCATCTTTGCTCCAGTGACTGGGAAGTTGGGACAGCCAGGTTCTGAGACAGACAGGCTTAATATCGCTTGGGTCTCGGGCGGCTTGTGTGTGTGCAGCTCCCAAGTGCTGGGCAGATCTGCAGTAACCAGCGTGCTAGCTCTGCTGTGGGACTTCTGCCTGGCAGAGGGACACCCCCTCCCCCCCTAGGAGAGATCACTCACCTCTGCACAGGGCAGGAGCCTACCAGCCTCCCTTTGGCGACCTCTGCTCCAGGAATCCACTAGGCTGAGCCTTTGGATGTGCAAGGCCTCCCCAATATAAGATCACTTGGGGCAAGGCACATTAGGGCTCCAAAGTCACTCAGGAGCAGGCAGGCCCCAGAAAGCGGTGCCAGGGGAATCCTGGCAATCCAGGGGGGGCAGAAATAGCTTTGCAGGCTCACAGGAGATCCAACCAACAGCGAGTGGCAGGAGGACCAACTAACACCAGAGGTATCCAGATGGCTAAAGGCAAACGTAGGAATGTTACTAACAGAAATCAAAGTAATGTGGGACCATCCGAACCCAACTCTCCAACAGCAGCAAATCCTGGATACCCCACCACACCCGAAAGACAAGATCTGGATTTAAAATCACCTCTCATGATGCTATTAGAGGATCACAAGAAGGACACAAATAAATCTCATAAAGAGTTACAGGAGACCATGAATCAACGGTTAGAAGCCCTTACAAAGGAAACACAAAAATCGCTTAGAGAAATGCAGGAGAACATGGATCAAAAGATGGAGGCGCACAAGGAGACAACACAAAAATCGCTTAACGAGATGAATCAACGGGTAGATGCATTCAAAAAGGAATCACAAAATTGGCATAAAGAAATGCAGAAGAATATGGGTCAACAGACGGATGCCCATAAGGAGGCAACACAACAATTGCTTAAAGAAATGAATCAACTGTTAGATGCCCTTACAAAGGAAACACGAGAACTGCTTAAAGAAATGCAGGAGACGATGGATCAACGGATGGATTCCCATGAGGAGGAAACACAAAAATCACTCAGAGAAATGCAGGAGAACGTGGGTCATCAGAAAGAAATCCTGAAAGACGCAATGCAAAAATACCTTAAAGAAATACAGGAAAATACAAACAAACAAGTGAAGGATCTCAGCAAATCCATCCAGGAACTAAAAAAGGAAGTAGAAACAACTAAGAAATCACAAAGGGAGACAACTTTGGAGATAGAAAACCTTGGGAAGAAATCAGGAGTCATAGATGCAAACATAAACAATAGAATACAAGAGATGGAAGAAAGAATCTCAGGTGCTAAAGATTCCATAGAAAGCATCGACTCAACAGTCAAAGAAAATGCAAAATGCAAAAAACGTGTAACCCAAAACATCCAGGAAATCCAGGACACAATGAGAAGACCAAACCTAAGGATTATAGGTATAGATGAGAGTGAAGATTTGCAACTTAAAGGGCCAGTAAACATCTTCAACAAAATTATGGAGGAAAACTTCCCTAACCTAAAGAGAGAGATGCCGATGAACATAGAAGAAGCCTACAGAACTCCAAACAGACTGGACCAGAACAGAAATACCTCCCGTCACATAATAATCAAAACACCGAATGTTCTAAACAAAGAAAGAATACTAAAAGCAGTAAGAGAAAAGGGCCAAGTAACATACAAAGGAAGACCTATCCGAATCACATCAGACTTCTCACCAGAGACTATGAAAGCCAGAAGATCTGGGGCAGATCTCATGCAGACTCTAAGAGAGCACAAATGCCAGCCTAGACTACTATACCCAGCAAAACTCTCAATCACCATAGATGGAGAGACCAAGATATTCCATGACAAAACCAAATTTTCACAACATCTTTCCACAAATCCAGCCCTGCAACGGATAATAGGTGGAAACCTCCAATACAGGGAGAGAAACAACACCCTGGAAAAAATGAGATAATAACCTTCTTGAATCAAACCCAAAAGTAGATAACCACTCAAACATAAAGATAGCGTCAAGAATGGCAGATGGCAATAATCACTATGCCTTAATCTCTCTTTATATCAATGATCTCAATTCCCCAATTAAAAGACATAGACTAGCAGACTGGATACGTAAACAGGACCAAGGATTTTGCTGCATGCAGGAAACGCACCTCAGTGTCAAAGACAAACACTACCTCAGAGTAAAAGGCTGGAAAACAATTTTACAAGCAAATGGCCCCAAGAAACAAGGTGGAGTAGCCATCCAAATATCGGATAAAATTGATTTTCAACCTAAAGTCATCAAAAAAGACACAGAAGGACACTACATACTGATCAAGGGAAAAATCCACCATCAAGAACTCTCAATTCTGAATATCTATGCTCCAAATGCAAGGGCACCCTCATTCGTAAAAGAAACTTTACTAAAACTCAAAGCACACATTGCACCGCACACAATAATAGTGGGTGACTTCAACACCCCGCTCTCTGAAATGAATCATTCAGGAAAGCAGAAACTAAACAGGGACACAGTGAATCTAATTGAAGCCTTGGACCAAATGGAACTAACTGATATATATAGAACATTTCATCCTAGATCTAAAGAATACACCTTCTTCTCAGCTCCTCATGGTACCTTCTCCAAAATTGACCATATAATTGGTCACAAATCAGACCTCAACAGATATAAGAAGATCGAACTAATCCCATGCCTCCTATCAGATCACTATGGAATAAGGGTGGTCTTCAATGGCAACAAAAACAAAAGAAAACCCACGTACACATGGAGGCTGAACAATGCTCTACTCAATGATAACTTGGTCAAGGTGGAAATAAAGAAAGAAATCAAAGACTTTTTGAAAGTTAATGAAAATGAAAGCACAACATACCCTAATTTATGGGACACAATGAAAGCAGTGCTAAGAGGAAAATTCATAGCCCTGAGTGCTGCCAAAAAGAAACGGGAGACAGTATACACTAACAGTTTAATGGCACACCTGAAAGCCCTGGAACAAAAAGAAGCAAATACACTAAAGAGGAGTAGAAGGCAGGAAATCATCAAAATCAGGGCTGAAATCAATCAAGTAGAAACAAATAAAACCATACAAAGAATCAACAAAACGAGGAGTTGGTTCTTTGAGAAAATCAACAAGATAGATAGGCCCTTAGCCACACTAACCAGAGAGCACAGAGATAGTATCCAAATTAATAAAATCAGAAATGAAAAGGGAGAGATAACAACAGAAACTGAGGAAATTCAAAAAATCATCAGATCCTACTACAAAAACCTGTATTCAACACAACTAGAAAATCTTGAGGAAATGAACAATTTCCTTGACAGATACCAAGTACCAAAATTAAATCAGGATCAAATAGACCATCTAAACCGTCCTATAACCCCTGAAGAAATAGAAGTCATTGGAAGTCTTCCAACCAAAAAAAGCACAGGTCCAGATGGTTTTAGTGCAGAATTCTATCAGACCTTCAAAGAAGACCTAATACTCTTCAAACTGTTCCACAAAAGAGAAACAGAAGGAACACTACCCAACTCGTTCTATGAAGCCACAATTACACTAATACCAAAAGCACACAAAGATCCGACAAAGAAAGAGAATCTCAGGCCAATCTCTCTTATGAATATCGATGCAAAAATACTCAATAAAATTCTTGCCAACCGAATCCAAGAACACATCAAAACGATCATTCACCACGATCAAGTAGGCTTCATCCCAGGGATGCAGGGATGGTTCAATATAAGGAAATCCATCAATGTAATCCACTACATAAACAATCTCAAAGAAAAAAACCACATGGTCATCTCATTAGATGCTGAGAATGCATTTGACAAAATTCAGCATCCTTTCATGCTAAAGGTCTTGGAAAGATCAGGAATTCAAGGCCCATATCTAAACATAGTAAAAGCAATTTACAGCAAACCGGTAGCCAGCATCAATCTAAATGGAGAGAAACTTGAAGCAATCCCACTAAAATCAGGGACTAGACAAGGCTGCCCTCTCTCTCCATATCTTTTCAATATAGTACTTGAAGTTCTAGCTAGAGCAATTAGACAACAAAAAGAGGTCAAAGGGATACAAATTGGAAAGGAAGAAGTCAAACTATCACTATTTGCAGACGATATGATAGTATACATAAGCGACCCAAAGAACTCCTCCAGAGAACTCCTACAGCTGATAAACGACTTCAGCAAAGTGGCCGGATATAAAATCAACTCAAGCAAGTCAGAAGCCTTCCTATACTCAAAGGATAAGCAGGCTGAGAAAGAAGTAAGAGAAATGATACCCTTCACGATAGCCACAAACCATATTAAGTATCTTGGCGTGACTCTAACCAAACAAGTGAAAGATCTGTATGACAAGTACTTCAAGTCTCTGAAGAAAGAAATTGAAGAAGACCTCAGAAGATGGAAAAATCTGCCATGCTCATGGATTGGCAGGATTAATATAGTAAAAATGACCATCTTACCAAAAGTAATACACAGATTCAATGCAATCCCCATCAAAATCCCAACTCAATTGTTCATAGAGTTAGAAAGAGCAATTCAAAAATTCATCTGGAATAACAGAAAACCCAGAATAGCTAAAACTATTCTCAAGAGTAAAAGAACCTCTGGGGGAATCAGTATCCCGGACCTCAAGCTGTACTACAGAGCAATAGTGTTAATAACTGCATGGTATTGGTACAGTAACAGACATGTAGATCAATGGAACAGAATTGAAGACCCAGAAATGAATCCACACTCCTATGGTCACTTGATCTTTGACAAAGGAGCTAAAACCATCCAGTGGAAAAAAGATAGCCTTTTCAACAAATGGTGCTGGCTCAGCTGGAGGTCAACATGCAGAAGAATGCAAATTGACCCATCCTTATCTCCTTGCACTAAGCTCAATTCTAAGTGGATCAAAGATCTCCACATAAAACCAGACACACTGAAACTAATAGAAGGGAAACTAGGGAAGAACCTTTAACATATGGGCACAGGGGAGAATTTCCTGAACAGAACTCCAATAGCTTATGCTCTAAGATCAAGAATAGACAAATGGGACCTCATTAAATTACAAAGTTTTTGCAAGGCAAAAGACACTGTCAAAAAGACAAAGCGGCAACCAACTAACTGGGAAATGATCTTTACCAACCTTACATCCGACAGAGGGCTAATATCCAATATATACAAAGAACTCAAGAAGTTAAACTCCAGAGAGGCAAGTAACCCTATTAAAAAATGGGGTACAGAGCTACACAAAGAGTTCTCACCTGAAGAATATCTAATGGCTGAGAAGCACCTAAAGAGATGTTCATCATCCTTAGTCATTAGGGAAATGCAAATCAAAACAACCCTGAGATTCCATCTCACACCAGTCAGGCTGGCTAAGATCAAAAACACAGGAGACAGCAGTTGTTGGCGAGGATGTGGAGAAAGAGGAACACTCCTCCACTGCTGGTGGAATTGCAGGCTGGTACAACCACTCTGGAAAGCAGTCTGGCGGTTCCTCAGAAAACTGGGCATGACACTCCCGGAGGATCCGGCTATACCACTCCTGGGCATATACCCAGAGGCTTTACCTGCATGCAATAAGGACACATGTTCCACTATGTTCATAGCAGCCTTGTTTATAATAGCCAGAAGCTGGAAAGAACCCAGATGTCCCTCAACGGAGGAATGGATTCAGAAGATGTGGTATATCTACACAATGAAATACTACTCTGCAATTAAAAACAATGAATTCACGAAATTCCCAGGCAAATGGTCAGATCTTGAAAATATCATCCTTAGTGAGGTAACCCAATCACAAAAGAACACACATGGTATGCAGTCACTGATAAGGGGATATTGACCCAGAATCTCGGAATACCCTAGACACAATCCGCATATCAATAGATTTCTAATAAGATGGAAGGAGAGACCCCTGGTCCTGGAAAGACTGGATGTAGGGGAACGCCAGGACAGAGAAACGAGAGGGGGTTGAATGGAGAAAAGAGGGAGGGAAGGGGGCTTATGGGACTTTCGGGGAGGGAGGAAACGGGAAAGGGGAAGTGATTGGAATGTAAATTAAAAAAATAAAATAAAATAAATAATAAAAATAAATTCCTAAAAGTCTTTGATTTCTTTCCTTATTTCTTCCTTGACTAAGGTATCATTGAGTAGAGCATTGTTCAGCTTTCATGTGTATATGGGCTTTTTGTTGTTTTGTTGCTATTGAAGACTACACTTCCTCCATAGTGATCTGATAGGAGGCATGGCATTAGCTCAGTCTTCTTATATCTGTTGAGGTCTGTTTTGTGACCAATTATATTGTCAATTTTGTAGAAGGTACCATGAGTTGCTGAGAAGAAGGTATATTCTTTTGATTTAGGATGAAATGTTCTATAGATATCTATTAAATCCATTTGGGCCAAAACTTCTGTTAGTTTCACTGTGTCTTTGTTTAGTTTGTTTCCCTGATCTGTCTATTTAGGATAGTGGGGTGTTGAAGTCACCCACAATTATTGTGTGAGGTGCAATGTGTGCTTTGAGCTTTGGTAAAGTTTCTTTTACAAAGGGTACCCTTGCATTTGGAGCATAGATGTTCACAATTGAGAGTTCTTCTTGGTAGATTTTTCCTTTGATGTGTAGGAAATGTCTTTCAGTATCTTTTTTGATGAATTTTCGTTGAAAGTTTATTTTAATCAGATAGTAGAATGGCTACTCCAGCTTGATTCCTGGAACCATTTGCTTGGAAAATTGTTTTCCAGCCTTTTACACTGAGGTACTGTTTGTCTTTGACACTGAGGTGTGTTTCCTGTATGCAGCAAAATGTTGGGTCCTGTTTACATAACCAGTCTGTTAGCCTATTTCTTTTTTGAGGGAATTGAGTCGATATTGGGGAATATGTTAAGAGATATTAAGGAATAGTGATTGTTGCTTCCTGTTATTTTTGATGTAATTTTTATGTTTGTGTGTTTATCTTCTTTTGGGTTTTTGAAAGAAGATTAATTTCTTGCTTTTTCTAGTGTATAGTTTCCCTCCTTTTGTTGATGTTTTCCATTCATTATCCTTTGTAGAACTGGATTTGTGGAAAGATAGTATGCAAATTTGTTTTTGTCATGTAATACCTTGGTTTCTCCATTCACGGTAATTGAGAGATTTGCTGAGTATAGGAGCTTGGTTTGACATTTGTATTCCCTTAGGGTCTGTGTTACATCTGCCCAGGCTCTTCTGGCTTTCAACTCTTTCTTTAGGTTAGGAAAGTTTTCTTCTATAATTTTGTTGAAGACATTTACTGTCCCTTTAATTTGGGAATCTTCACTCTCTTCTATACCTATAATCCTTAAGTTTGGTCTTCTCATTTTGTCCTGGATTTCCTGGACGTTTTGGGTCAGGAGCTTTTTGTATTTTGCATTTTCTTTGACTGTTGTGTCAATGCTTTCTATGCTGTCTTCTGCATCTGAGATTCTCTCTTCTATCTCTTGTATTTTGTTGTTTATGCTTGCATCCATGAATCTTGACATCTTTCCTAGACTTCCTATGTCCAGAGTTGTTTCTCTTTGTGATTTCTTTATTGTATCTACCTCCATTTTTAGATCCTGGGTGGTTTTGTTCAATTCCTTCACCTGTTTGGTTGTGCTTTCCTGTGATTCTTTAAGGGCTTCTTCCTGTTTACCTGTGTTCTTCTATATTTCTTTAAGGGAGTTATTTATGTCCTTCTTAAAGCTCTCTATCAGTTTGATGAGCTGTGATTTTAAATCCAAATCTTGCTTTCCCAGCGTGTTGGGGTTTCCAGGACTTGCTGTTGTGGGAGAATTGGGTTCAGATGGTGCCATGTTACCTTGATTTCTGTTAGTAACGTTCCTAAGTTTGCCTTTTGCCATTTGGTTATTTCTGGTGTCAGTTGGTCCCACTGTCTCTGGCTGGTGCTTGTCCATCCTGTGTACCTGCAAACCTGTCTCAGCACCCCTGGGTGACTGGCTCTCTCCTGGCACAGAGTGCTGTGGTGCTCCCCAGCTCTTGGGCAGGTGGGGCCCTGGCAGACTGTGTCCCAAATGATCTGGTACTCCAGTATTCCCTACGTTCCTGGCTGTAACAGCCCGTTCAGTTGCAGGAGTGAAGATGGTGCTCTCACCTCTAACCATGGGACTCCCTGCCGAGCAGATGTCCCCTGGCAGGATAGGTGCACAGACAGCTGTGGTGCTGTCCAGCTCCTGGGTGCAGGTGTGGCCCCGGAGGACTGTGTCCCAACTGATCTGACACTTGGTTGTTCCCTGCCTTCCTGGCTGCACTTGTCCACTCAGTCACAAGAGTAAAGATGGTGGCCTCACCTCTAAATGCTGGACTCCCTCTAGATGTGTCACAGGGAGTGCTACACTCCCTGTGAGCAGATGTCCCTTGGCAGGACAGGTGCATAGAAGGTTGTGGTACTGCCTAGCTCCTGGATGCAGGTGGAGCCCTGGCAGACCAAGTCCCAACTGATCTGACAATCAGGTGTTCCCTGTGTTCCTGGCTGTAACAACCTGCTTAGTTGCAGGAGTGAAGGATGGCAGCCTCATCTCTCATGTTAATGGATTTTCGTATATTAAAGCAACCTTGCATTCCTGGGATGAAGCCTACTTGGTCGTGGTGAATGATGGTTTTGATATGTTCTTGGATTCGGTTTGCAAGTATTTTATTGAGTATTTTTGCATCGATATTCATAAGCGAGATTGGTCTGAAGTTCTCTTTTATGGTTGGGTCCTTATGGCTTCGTAGAATGAGTTAGTTAGTGTTCCTTCTCCTTTTATTTTATGAAATAGTTTGAGAAAAATCATTATCAGCTCTTCTTTGAAGGTCTGGAAGAATCCTACACTAAATCCTTCTGACCCTGGGCTTTTATTTTATTTTATTTTATTTTTTGGTTGGGAGGTTTTTAATGACTTCTTCTATTTTCTCGTGTGATATGGACCTGTTTGGATAGTTTAACTGCTCTTGATTTGACTTTGATATGTGGTATCTGTCTGGAAAACTATCCGTATCATCTAGATTTTCCAGTTTTGTTGAGTATAGGTTTTTATAGTAGGATCGGATGATTTTTTGAATTTCTCCCATTTCTGTTCTTATGTCTCCTTTTTCATTTCAATTTTGTTAATTTGGTTACTGCCTCTAGGCCCTTTAGTTAGTTTGGCCAAGATCTTGTTGATTCTTTCAAAGAACCAGCTCTTGGTTTTGGTGATTCTTTGTATTGTTTTCTTTGTTTCTATCTGGCTTATTTCAGCCCTTAGTTTGACTATTTCCTGCCTTCTACCCCTCTTGGGTGAGTTTGCTTCTTTTTGTTCTAGAGTTCTCAGATGTGCTGATAAGTTGTTAGTGTAAGATCTCTCCAGTTCTTTACGTGGGCGTTATGTGCTATGAACTTTCCTCTTAGCACTGCTTTCATTGTGTCATATAAGTTTGGGTATGATGTGTCAACATTTTCATTAAATTCCAGGAAGTCTTTAATTTCTTTATTTGTTCCCTGACCAAGCTATCATTGAGTAAAGAGTTGTTCAGTTTCCACGTGTATGTGGACTTTCTGTAGTTTTTGCTGTTTTTAAAGACCAGCATTATACCATGGTGATCTGATAGGATGCATGGTATTATTTCAACCTTCTTGAATCAGTTGAGGGTTGTTTTATGGCAATCGATTTTGGAGAAAGTACCATGAGGTGCTGAGAAGAAGGTGTATTCTTTTGTTTTAGGGTGAAATGTTCTGTAGATGTCTGTTAAATCCAGTTGGTTATAACCTCTCTTAGTTTCGCTGTGTCTCTGTTTATTTTCTGTTTCAATGACCTGTCCATTGGTGAGAGTGGGGAGTTGAAGCCTTCCACTATTATTGTGTGGGGTTCAATGTGTGTTTTGAGCTTTAGTAAAGTTTCTTTTATGAATGTGGGTGCTCTAGCATTTGGGGCATAGATGTGCAGAATTGAGACTTTCTCTTGGTGGATTTTTCCCGTTGATGAATATGAAATGTCCTCCTTCCGCACACTTGATAACTTTTGGTTGAAAGTCTATTTTATTGGATATTAGGATGGCAACTACAGCTTTTTTCTTGGGACTATTTGTTTGGAAAACCTTTTCCCATCCTTTTACTGTGAGATAGTGTGTGTCTTTGTTATTGAGTTGTGTTTCTTGCCTGCAGCAAATTGCTCGATCTTGTTTGCATATCCAGTCTGTTAGCTTATGTCTTTTTATAGGTGAGTTGAGTCCATTAATATTCAGAGTTATTAAAGACAGATGACTCTTTCTGATATGTTTGTTTTTGTAGGTGGCTTTATGTGGTTGTGGTTCTCTCCTTTTGACTTTGTTATGAGATACTTAATATCTTGTCCTTTCTTTGGTGTAGGTACCTTCCTTGTGCTGGAGTTGTCCTTCTAGGATCCTCTGTAGGACTGGATTAGTAGATAGATACTGTTTGAATTTGGTTTTGTCCTGGAATATTTTGGTTTTTCCATCCATGTTGATTGAAAGTTTTGCTGGATATAGTAGCCTGGGCTGCCATTTATGTTCTCTTAGAGTCTGCATGACCTCTGACCAGGCTCTTCTGGCTTTCATAGTCTCTGCTGAAAAGTCTAGTGTAATTCTGATATGGCTACCTTTGTATGTTACTTGACCTTTTTCCCTTATTGCTTTTAGTATTCTTTCTTTGTTTAGTGCATTTGCTGTTTTGATTATTATGTGACAGGAGGAATTTCTTTTCTGGTCCAATCTATTTGGAGTTCTGTAGGCTTCTTGTATGTTTATTGGCATCTCGTTCTTTAGGTTAGGGAAGTTTTCTTCTGTAATTTTGTTGATGATATTTACTGGCCCTTTATGTTGGGAATCTTCACTCTCCTCTCTTTTGATTATTCTTAGATTTGGTCTTTTCATTGTGTCCTGAATTTCTTGGATGCTTGGGTTAGGAGTTTTTTATATTTTGAATATTCTTTGACAGTTGTGTCAATCTCTTCTACAGTATCTTTACATCTGAAATTCTCTCTTTTATCTCCTGTATTCTATTGGTGATACTTACATCTTTCCCAGGTTTTCCATTTCTAGGTTTGCCTACGTTTGTGTTTTCTTTATTGTTTATTCTTCCACTTTTAGTTCTTGGATCATTTTATTCAATTCCTTCACCTGTTTACCTGTGTGTTCCTGTATTTCTTTCAGTGAGTTATTGATATCTTCCTTAAAGGACTCTATTATTTTCATGAGGTAGGATATTTGGTCAGCTTCCTGATTTTCAGATGTGTTGTTGTATTCAGGGCTTGCTGTGGTGGGAGAACTGGGTTCTGATGATGCCCACGTGTATTAGCGTCTGTTGCTTTCCTTTTGCTATCTGGATAACCCTGGTGTTTGTTGGTCTGAGTGACTGTCTGGAATTTGCCTCTTTTGTCCCTGGGTTGCTTCAGGTCTCTTGGTAGGCCTGCAGCCCTGGCTGCAGCAGACCACCTGTGGGGTGGTCTTCACAATTGGGGGTGCTTCACAAGGGCAGAAAAACTGCTGATCTGTTGCCCTGGCTACAGTAGATCTCCTGAGAGGCCTTGAGACTGTTGGGTCTTCAGTGAAGCAGTCCAGATGTTGTCCAACTGCTCTGAGTGCAGCTGATCCTCTACTGCTCTGAGTGCAGTGGGTCCTCTAGGATGGATCAGGAGATGGTGTCCTCTTAGGAGCAGACCAGTCAAGAGTCTGCCCCAGCAGAAAGGACCAGGCACGGGGAGGGGTGGAAGGGAAGGAAAGGAGTTGTATTCGGGAGGGCAATGGTTTTGGTGGGCAATGGGTCTTAAGTCCACTGGGCCCCCAGCAGCAGCTCTGGGACTCCAGAGAGGGGAGGGAGTCTTACCAACTGCTCTGAGTGCAGTGGGTTCTCTAGGATGGATCAGGGCATGGTGTCTTCACTGGAGCAGACCTGTCCTAGCAGAAAAGCAGAATTGGGTTTTTTCAAAGGCCCCTTTTGCATCTAATTAAATGATTATGTGTTTTTTTAAGTTTCTTTATATAGTGGATTACATTTATTGATTTTCATATACTGAAAATTCCTGTATCTCTGGGATGAAACCTATTTGACTATAGTATATTATCTTTTTGATGTGTTTTTGGATGTGGTTCGCAAATATTTTATAGAGGTTTTTTTTTAATCTTTATCTATGTTCATAATTGGTCTATAATTTTGTTTGATCTTTGTTTTTTGGTTATCAGAACAACTATGGTTGCATAAAATGAATTTGGCAATGTTTTTGTGAAACAACTTTAGGAATATTGGAATTAAGTCTTTGAAAATCTGATTGAATTTTGCAGAAACCATCTTGTCTCCCCTCCCCATTTTTTGGAGATGTTAATGACTGCTTCTATTTCACTAGGGATCTATGTCTATTTAAATTGTTTATCTGATCTTGATGTAACTTTGGTAAATGTTATCTATTGAGAAAATTATCTATTTCTTTTATATTTTTCA
Organism: Tokudaia tokunoshimensis; assembly: GCA_036184795.1. Lineage (NCBI taxonomy): Eukaryota > Metazoa > Chordata > Mammalia > Rodentia > Muridae > Tokudaia > Tokudaia tokunoshimensis. Next base: position 2,240,702 of record BTHU01000023.1, on the reverse strand, counting down.
ATTTGATAAAGAAGAGATTTTTAAAATATATCCTTAATGATTCTCTGGATTTTCTTGATGTCTGTTGTTATGTCTCCTTTTTGTTTTAGATTTTGTTAAATTTGAATAGTCTTTCCTTTAGTTTGCCCTATAATTAGTGTGGATAAGGGTTTGTCTATGTTGTTGATTTTTTCAAAGTATCAACTTTTGTTTCATTAATCCTTTGTATTGTTCTTTGTTTTTATTTTATTGATATCAGCCTTCAGTTTGATTATTTCTTACCATCTACTCCTCTTATTAGATGTGCTTACTTCATTTTGTTTTGGAGCTTTTGAGTGTGCTGTTAAATTGCTAGTATGAGTTAAAAAAATTAGCCAAAAGATAAAAAAGGACTGCTTCTAGGTATGGTGGAGAAAAATGTTTGTTGTAGACATGTGGGAAAATATAGCCAAAGGCAGGAACATCTGGTAGAGTCCAGACTGCTCATGACAAGACTGAGCTGTGCCTTGTGAGGAGAGGGGAGGGAAAGGGAGAGAAAAGAAAGGGGAATCAGATGAAGCAACCAGGAGACCAAAGGTACAAAGACAGAGGATAACCAAAATGGTCAGATTATGTCAGAAAGAGCAGCCTAGCCCCTGGGCTGGAGAGTTCAGGGGAGGGGGAGGGATATGCCACCCAGGAAGAGGCTGAGAAAGTACAGAGCGATCCTGGGGTTCAGGTCTGCTTTGATATGTTAAATAAGCACCTCAGCTATTTGGCCCAGGTTTGAAACCTAACAATCTCTCCAATTTTTTAAAGAAGGTACTTAATGCTTATGAAATTTCCTCTTAGCATTGATTTCACTATATACCTTAAAGTTTGATATGTTGGGTATTCATTTTCATTCAATTCTAGAAAGTCTTTTTTTTTTCATTTCTATCTTCACAAATATTTCATAGTAGAGTTGTTCAGTTTCCATGAGTTTATAAACTTTCTGTTTTTTCAGTTGCTGTCCATATCCAGCTTTAATCCTTGGTGATCTGATAGGATGTAGGCGGTTAATTCAATGCTTTTTTTTTTTTAATCTGATGAGATTTGCTTTGTGTCTGAGTATGTGATCAGCTTTGGAGAACGTTCCATGAGGTTGAGAAAAAAATATTTTTTGTGCTTGGATGAAATATTTTGTAAATATTTGTTACATCCATTTCATTTAGGTCAGTTCGCTCTAGTATTTCTTTGTTAGGTTTTTGACCAGATGATCTATTCATTAGTATACTATATTATCAGTATATGGGGCTTAATATATGATTTAAGCTGTAGTAGTATTTGTTTGTTTGTTTGTTCTTTAAACATGGGTGGCCTTGTGTTCAGTGAATAGATGTTGAGAATTGAAATATCATCTTGGTGGATTTTTTTTTGATAAGTATGTAGTATCGTTTTCTGTCTTTTTATTAATTTTTCTTTGAAGTCTATTTTTTAAATATTAAAATAGATACCAGCTTGCTTCTTATGTCCATCCTTGATAGTAACATATCTTTCTTTGATGCAGCAGCAAGATGGTTCCTTATTTCTATCCATTCTGTTAGTCTTGTGTCTTTTTATTAAGACCATTGATGTTGAAAGATCAATGACCAATGATTATTGATTCCTGTTATTTTGTTGTTGGTTGTGGTGGTATATAATTGTGTATGTGTGTATGTTCTGCTCATTTTTCTGGTCTGAGATTATTAATTTTCTCTATTGTCATGGGTGTGTATAACTTCCTCAGGCAGGAGTTTTTCTTTTAGCACCTTTTGTAGGGCTGGATTTCTAGATAGCTAGTGTTTAAATTTTGGCTTTATTGTGTAATGCCTTATTTTTTTCATCTATGGTGATTGAAAATTTTGCTGAATATTATATCTCTGGTCTCTTAAGAATGTGAAGCACATCTGTCTAGGCCCTTCTGACTTTTATAATCTCCATTTAGAAGTTTAGAATGGAGAAGTTGAATCTCCATTTAGGTCTGTATTTATATGTTATTTGGTATTGTTTCTTTTTCAATTTTTAATATTCTTTCTTTGTTCTGTACAATTAGTGTTTTGAATATTGTGTGGCAAGGGGTCTTTCTTCTCTGGTCCAATCTATTTGGTGTTCTCTATAGTTCTTGTACCTTTATAGGCATCTCCATCTTTAGGTTAGGACATTTTTCTTTATGATTTTATTGAAAATATTTTCTGGGCCATTGAGCTGTGATTCTTTTCCTTCCTCTATTCCTAATATTCTTGCATTTGTTCTTCTCATACTGTCCCAGATATCCTGGATATTTTGTGTCATAAATTTTTTAGATTCAATTTTGACCATTATATCCACTTTTTTCTGTGGTATTTTTAATATCTGAGATTCTCTCTTATGTCTCTTGTATTCTGAGGAAGCTTGTCTCTGCAGTTCCTGTTCAAATTCTTAAATTTTTCATTTCCATAATTCCCTCAGTTTGTATTTTCTTTATTATTTCTATTTCTATTTCTATTTCAGGTCTTGAACAGTTTTATTTGTTTCCTTTAACTGCTTCTTTGTGTTTTCTTGACTTCTTTAATGGATTTATTAATTTCTTCTTTTAAGACCTCTATTATCTATATAGTTGGTTTTTAAAGTCTTTTTCTTGTGCTCCAGCTATGTTGGAATATCAGGGCTACTGTGGTAAGATAGTTGGGCTTTATTGGAAACATATTGCCTGGGCTGTTATTGTGTTCTTAAGCTGGGGTTTAATCATCTTGGTTTGGGATGATTGTAAGTCTAGGGGCTGTTTGTTGGGTTGGTGTTTTGTTCATTGGTTTCTGTTTCATTCTGGGATTTTTAGTAAGTGTGATGGCTGTGTTATGCCTTTTTTACTGACTTGCTCATCTGATGTGTTCACAGCGAATGCCTGATGGTGTTTGAAGCTGGGATGCAGAGGGGACAATGTGGGAAGGGACATTAGAAGGGGGTGGTCTATAGGATACACAGGAGATGTGGGTAGGGGGAATGGGTGTAGTGCTATATGAGACTGTGGGAGTGGGTCTGGGTGAACAGAAAGTCCAACATCTTCTTTCAATGGCATATGAAACAAGTTTCCCTAATATTATTATTACTAATTATTATTAAAAATTAATAATAATAATAATAATAATAATAATATTATTATTATTGGTCTTGGTGTTGGTGGTGGCAGCAGAGGAGGAGGAATGGAAAAGAAAGACAATGAAGAGGAAAAGCAATAAATCTAAGCAACTTATTTATCATGATTTTGTGGATATGTTGCATTATTCTGGCCTTGTTTTTCCCCTTTGCTTTGACTATTGAAAAGCTTAGAGTCAAGTGTAATTGCATAGGCTTCCTCTATATGGTGTGACTTTTCTTAGCATTACATCAGCCATTATGTGACAGAGATTGCCATCAAGTTAAGCCTAGCAGAAATAGCCATACCACACCAGTGTAGAAAATGTGTAGGGCATTCTGGCTTTTAAATTTAGTACTGCCTTTGGAACCCTCCATCCTCACTTACTCTTCATTCATCATTCCTGTTTCCTGTGTTTCTGCCAAGTTTGACAGCATGGATTCTGAAAATACGTATGCTTGGAAAAACAGAAAGAGAAGGAAGAAAGTAAAAACAAAATCTGCATTGTAATCTATCAATAAAATCCTTGGAAATAAACTCCTTATCTAAACTGCCTGGAAAATCAATCTGTTTAAGTGCCCTGAGTATAGACCAGGATCATTAAGTCTGGAAAGCTGAAGGAACAACAGGTTTGATTTCTTTCCTTCTTTCTTTTGATTTTTTTCTTTTCTTTCCTGAGCCATAGAGGAAAAATCTATCTCAGGTATCATGACAGGAAGCTATTTCTTTTCTCCCAATAATAGGTCACATGCCTGAGAGGAGGGTACAGGCTTTTCTATTGTCCTGAGAATGGGGATGATGAAGAAAATAATGCATGGGGAGATAAGTGAACGAAGAAACCAGGTGGTCAGGGAAATGCTACTTTGGACCTCCTTTGCGTCAGTGACAAGGACAAGAAGGCAGGTACAGAGAGTGTTACTGAATTCTTAGATGTTAAATGAACTATGGGTTTCAGATAGAAAATCCAGTTTCCTTCTAGCCAGGCAGTAGTGGCACACACCTTTAATCCCAGCACTCACAGGCAGAAGCAAGTGAATCTCCGAGTTGGAGGTCAGCCTGGTCTACAAAGCAAATTTGGGAAAACCAGGGCCACACAGAGAAACACTGTCTCAAAAAACAAAATCAAAATTAAAAAAAAAAAAAGGAAAGAAAGGAAAAAAGAAAAGAAAACCCAGTTTCTTGTCCTAATTCTATCATAAATAACTTACATGATTTGGAGTAAGGCCTTCATGATCATAGATCTCCTCTGTTTGTAATTCCAGTGCTGAGGAGGTAGAAACAAGAAGTTCCTAGGAATTACTGGTTAGTGAGTCCAGTCTATTCTATTTGTTGAGCTCCAAGCCAGTAAGAAAGCCTGTCTCAAAAGACAAGACATCTCCTGAAGACTAACAATAGAGATTGACTTCTGGCATCCATACACAAAAAAAAATCTACTCATATATATGTATCTCATGGGGACACACACACACACACACACATGCACATACACACCCATGGAGTACAATATATACTTAAAGTTTGAGGATAAAGGGAGCCATATATGAATATACATTTTTAAACAACTGACAATATTAAATTTATAGTTCTATGCCTGAGAATGACTCTTGGGAGCACAAATCCAATATGCACCTTGTCACCACTACCACCTTTTAGACATTTTAATTCCTGAACTAGTTCAATGGAAAAAATACAGTGAGCCCCCAACAGCTAGAATATTCATAAATCTAGTTAACAAAGCTATGACTATTAAAGCTTCATGTTACTATGTTTATATTACTTAACATATTCACAGGAAGTGATATATATTTACTGATTTCTAAATATGTTTATTTCCCAAAATATGAACTCCATGTGAAAGGGAGTTGATCTAGTTTATCTTCTATTGCTGGTGCATTCAGGCATGTGGGTGATTGACATTTACGTAAACAATTTAGTATGAGATACCTGCTCTCTCTTCTTTGCCCCTTCTATGAATTCTGTTAATATGTAACTTTTGCTTAACTGTGAGGTTTTCATTTTTTTTTCAGTGAGTATTGTTTCTCTCAATTTACAATCATTTAACCTTCTGGTACATTTTAATAGAGGGTCCTAATAGTCTGGAGTCACATTTATTTTTCAACCTAATACAAAGTGCTATGAAAACAGCATGGAGAGGACTTCAGTCCAACTGGGGTTGCCAGTGGTTGCTTTCTGGAGGGCATACAACCTGGGATGAATCTTGAGTGTACCATATCTCATCTATAGCAGTGTAGCTGATGAAATTTCAGACAGGTCAGCATCACTAGACTCTATGGAGTTGAGTAGAGAATAAAGAGATGTTTATGAACAAAGTAGACTGTTGGCACAGAGGCTTGGTGCACAATGATGAAGGTGAGTTCATTTTTTTCATAACTTTTGTTTTGCTAAATTATAAGCAGAGAAACAACATGACTAGGTTTGTGGTTATGAATATGGTAGCTGTAGTCATAGCTCAACAGAGTGACTCCACATTATAAAAATCAAGATATGTCCCAATATGGGTAAGTCTCTTCCCCACTGCTCTGCTTTGTCTTGAAATGGTTCTCAGGTACTCATCTGGGCTCATCACCACCCAGAGATGGTGCCCTCAGAGCAGCAAGGAAACTCACAAAAGTGGGTGTGTACTTATCTTTGATAAGCTCACCTCTGAATATTCCTGTTTCCTGTGGCCTTTCATCTGCACTAGATTCTGTGGTTCCTTCAATATTTCAAGCTTCATCTACCTTTAAGGCTTCTCCAGCTGTCCTGTCTGTGGACATTCTTCTTCCAGATAACATAATGACATATTCCTTCGCTTCAGTTCAGGTCCTTTCAAAGACATTTTCTTTAACCATTCCATCTAACATTTCCCATCCTTCCTTACTATAGCCTTACTTGGCCTTAATTTACTATATGATTGGTTATTTCTTTGTTGGTGAAATGAGCCAATCCAAGACAGATCAGATTATATTAAAGGCATATTTATTGGGAAGCTTCTCTAGGGCAGTCTAGTTCACTGACCCCAGGGAAGAGAGAAAGAAAGGGAATGCTCACAGGGAGAGGAGAGAGAAAAGGAGAGAGAGAGAGAGAGAGAGAGAGAGAGAGAGAGAGAGAGAGAGAGAGAGAGAGAGAGAGAGAGAGAGAACACAAAGGTTGGGGGTAGGATATGCCAGGTAGGGACTAAGGGATGCTGGGAGAATCTGGAGGCAAAGTCTGCTTTGATATGAAATATGCACCTTAATCCCTTGTCCTGGGGTCTGAAACCAAACACTATATAGCACTTAAAATCTCCCAGCTTCCCAATTCTGCTTCTGTTTGCTCATACCACCACCTTTGAAAATACAAGGTCATACAAGGTTACACAAAATTACCCCCAGTGTGTGTGTGTGTGGTATATGCGTGCGTGTGTGTGTGTGTGTGTGTGTTTAATTGATGACAAAATGGAGAGACGAGGCTTTAAATTTTTTATTTATTCTTTTCTTCACCCTCTAGAAGTAAGGTTCCCAGAAACCAGAAAGTTCTGTACTTTGAAAACTTCTGTACCCCACCATTCAGTAGATCATCAATAATTATCTGTTGATGGAATGGGTAAAAGAATAACAATGGCATCACCCTTTTTAGTTCGTTCATGAGTAAAAATGTCAAATGATACAGGCAACGTGGTATAAACCTGTAATCCCAGCATTCAGGAGATCAAGTCAGCCTGAGCTACAGATGAATACTTTGTCCCAAAAACCATAAAAGACAAAATGTCCAGGTAACATGTAGTAATAGAAACAAATTATAAATTTCTATGAAAAGCTACAAATCTCAACAATGACAAACATGGCAATCTATCTCTGAAAGGTGTAACAATAGCACTTGTGTCTTGGCACTAACCAATAATAGTCTAATTGTATTTAAACCAGGCCAAATAGCAGGTAAATTACTCCTGGTACTGGAACCCTACCCAGCTACTTATGGCTGATAAAGTCATGGGCACTAGAAGAGATCCTACTACCAACAGTTTACTAGATCAGAATAATTCCTAACTTCATTCTAAATACTTATCCTCATAACCAGAAGTAACTGTAGCTCTCAAACATTGCCAAAGCTTTCTTTTAGTGGAATAAAATTTAACAAAAAATCATAACTAGTCAAAATACAAAAATGAACTGACTGCACGGTGCCCAACCCCAATGGCTACATCTACAACATAACCCCTGCACATAAGGCTCAGGGAACATTTTGGAAGAAGAAACACAAAGATTCTAAGAGCCAAAAAACCAAATAGTCTACTGCAAGATTTTATCATATATATATATATATATATATGAATGACAGAGAAGCTGCACCCATGAAATTTCAGCAGTATGCCTTCCCAAATAAGATCCAAAAAATGAGAACCAGTTGACATTCCAACATGGATGATATCACTAGTCTTTAAATGAAGTGCTGTAGGAAATTAATGACTACTGAGAGAGGATGAATCAGTATTCAGAATGAAACCCATATTTGGCTATCCAATACCAGTTGGTCAACCTTAAAAACAAAAACATATACATATGTGCAACACTAAATGGACTCAGCAGGTTTTATCTATTCTCTCTCTCTCTCTCTCTCTCTCTCTCTCTCTCTCTCTCTCTCTCTCTCTCTCTCTCTCTGTGTGTGTGTGTGTGTGTGTGTGTGTGTGTTAATAACTAAAGAAAAAGAGCCCATGAATTTGAGAGCATGGGGTGCTGTCAGAACACAGTTCAAGAGTGGAGCCATGAGGGGAATTCTGAGGATTTGTTTAACCAAGAAAACAAGACTAGAGTCTTGTGACCCCAGTTTTTTCAGAAACACAGAATTGTTCTTGGAATGTGCTTTTGTTCCCCTCCCAGATGTAACAGATGGGAATGAGTTTGCTTTAGATTATTCATTACAACTGGCTATTGTTATCTGTTTATATACCTCTATGGAAAAACATGTTTGCCACATATGGCTTGTTCTTGTGATTATATACAGCTTGAACTCATGAGAACTTTACTCATGTGACCTTTCTTAACCCTCAGAGTATAAATTGTCTGCTGCTCTGACTGTAATTGGCTGTTGTATGACACTTAGTCCTCCTCATTTTTATGCGCCATTCTCCTAGGTTCCACCAGCTTTAGAACAGTAAACAGGGAATTTCATGGAAGGGGTTGGAGGGAGAAGGGGGTGATGTAAAGAGAGTACACATACATGAAATTGTCCAACCAAAAAAATAAAATAAAATAGAAGCTATCAATTCAAAGCATCTACAGTTAGAAGAATCTCAAGAAGTAAAAACAAAAAGGAAAAAGAGTACATGAATATTCTTATCAGAAAGGACCACTAATGCTAATGAGGGGAAGAGAAAGATTTGCTTATTCTAAGAGTAGATAGATCATTTTCTTCCCAGCCTGTCATTAAATTTTCTGTATTTACAAAGAAGATAGACTATCAGCTAGTTTAGGTTTCCTCTAAGAAATGACCAAATTATGTCATTTTCTTATACAAGTGTTGATCTGTATGCTCTGGCACAGGATAAAACATTTAACTTTTTCCTAGCAGTCAATGTTTGTGCTACTAGAAGACCAGTCCCTGATCTTCATGACACAGGGGTAATTATAGGAAGTGTCAGAGTTTTACCCAACACTATATCTTATTTAAAAATGAACTTCCAGGGAAACAAGAATTACAGAAGCTAGTATCTATTGAGCAGACTTTATTCATTTAAGATTTATTAGCTGACCCATCCAGCAGGTCTAGTTATTCAGGGTCCCGAAGAGGCGCTACCTGAGGGTCATGGGGGGGAGAGAAGAACGAGGCCAAGCAAGATTCAATTTGTCAAGGCCTCGTTTATTGTCACACAGGCAGCACGTTTTAAGCAGTGGGGATAAGAGAGTTGGGAGGGGGAGCTAGGGGGAAGTGACCTTTGCAAAATGCAAAGGAGGGAGGGGTCAAGGCATTCTTGGCACGAGGAAGCACGAAAGGCATCTGGTGGAGACATTTGGTATCTGCGCACGTAGAGACATTCCGCGGTTAAGGGTGGAGCGATCCGTATCAGCAGTTCCTGGGCAGGGCTTAGTTCAACAATCTCATGGTCATAAGACAGCCATGGCTGAATGACCTTGTTTGGCTCCCCACATCTCCCCCTTCTTTCTTTTATAGAAGACCATTAAGATCTTCGGGGAGTAGCTGGGCAGAGGAACAGATGACCGAGAGAAGGTGTAGCCATCTCTGTCTTAGGATCAACCTCTCACGCCCCAGCCTTACCCGTCGTAGGATTACCTTGTCGTCCTCAAGGCTCCGTGTCTTAGGTTGGTCAGGGGGTGGAGGAAGGTACCTGTCATCAAGATGGCTACCTTGGGTCATACTATTTCTCCTCTTATTGGCCCAGGGACGAAAAAAAAATAGGGGCCAAGTGACATTATCTTAAGAGATTGTGGAAGTTTAGTCCCTCTCGACGTGCGGAGGGTGCGTTGTCTAGCTCGCTGCTCTCTTGTTGGTTTTCGATTCCTTTAGTCTCCAGGCGATGATAATGCACTGAAACAGAATTCTTGGGTAAAACAGCATCTATCTGTGATTTAATAAAGCGTGTAAGTCGCTGAAAGGCCCAGGGGCCAAAGGAAATCAATAAAAGCAAGCCCACAAGGGGTCCTAAAATGGAAGGCCGCAGAGTAGAAAGCCAAGGAGATGTAGAGAACCAGTTTTTATACCAGGATTCCTGTTGTTCTCGCTCTCTTTTTCATTTTTCTAAACTTTCTTTCACTCTTTTTAGACTGTCTTCTACCAGTCCGGTCTTGCTCACATAAACACAACATTCTTCCTTTAATGCTGCACAGAGCCCTCCTTGCTGTAGGAAGAGCAGGTCTAGTCCCCTCCTATTTTGTAGCACTACCTCTGCAAGGGAGTCGACAGAATCTTTCAAATTGGCTAGGCCCTCTCTTAACTCAGTTAGATCTTTATCAATGGCAGCGCTAAGTAAATGATAACGCTGTTGGTTCTGCTGAGAGGTCACAAGAGATGCAATACCTGTGCCTGTCCCTGCAGCCCCTAATCCTAAAATAATTGCAAGAGTGATGGCCGATATAGGCTCTCTTTTCTCTCGAGGATGCATGGCAGAGTCCTTTCCCCAGAAATTTAGGATGTCCTGAGGCTCGTGTACGCTAAGCCTGGGAAACAGCTGTACTAGGACACAATAGTTGCGCTCCTTCAGGAAGGTAGATGTAATTATGTAGGTAGATAATCCTGAGGAGCACGCAAAATAAGTATAATTTGGTGCAAGTAAATATTCATGATGATCTTCAATGATAAAGGTATGATTACATATTTCTAACAATTGTTTAGGAGGGAGCATATGCTTCCCCAAGATACAGCTTCCCATACCAGATATTGTGGTAAGGGTAAATCCCCAAAACTTTCCATATAAAAGATCAGAATCATTGGTATAAATACAATTCCCAAAAAGGGCTATACCCTCATAAAACGGGGGAGAGGCAGAAAAGCACATCCAACATTCCTTATATTTGAACGAGTTACTCATCTGCTCTTGAAGGAGTAAAGCGGAAGCAGATGCATTGAGAATGGAAAGAATGACTCGAGGTGATGGTATGGGACCCTGAGGAATGGTCGGCTGAAATGGGGTAATCGGGGGGGGGGTCTCGTGGGGCCTGTGTAACCACAGAGTTTTCAGGCCCTAGCCATTTACTATGTAAAGAAGAAATGGGGTTGGGATTATGGAGGAAAGGGTTAGGTCCTATGGATACACGTGCCATGACAGGGAGTTCTTTTGATAATCTAAGGCTGAATGTAAGGCCGGCATCCCAGTTTTCCTTGTATAGGCGGAGTCCCCAAGTTAGGGCCCTCGAGCCCGTCCATTTACTAGGGTCTCTACCGGAATCAGTGAAATTGATGATTAGTGGATTACACCATCCTTTAGAGGGTGCGTCAATTCCGCAAGATGCATCATCTATTGTGTGGGTCCCATAATTTTTTACCGTTATGAGATCCCAGGAAGAAGAAGGTTTCCAATATGCATCTCCCGTGGTTTCACAGCCCCAACTTGCACAGTAAAATTCACTCTCAAAGCCACACTTATAATTAAGAGAGCGATCTCGGTGAGGGGGCCCAGGGCAAACATAAAATCCCTCTGAGCGTCCATTTTGTGAAAATAGTTGGTCCTTTAAAGCGGCTCTCCTAGCTTTATTGTTACATTTACCCTCACCATTAAATGCAGTCCCTGCAGTCTCTAGCGCTTGAGGTTGAGGCCAAAAATCTCTGGGCGTTCCCCAATAGGGGTCTGCTCCCAAGGCTAGCCAACATAAATCCATTATTATGGGGTCCCATCTGGGGGAGGATCCCACAAAGTAGCTAGAGTGCACTATATCACCTGCTTGGTTTTTGAGACTCCATGTGTAATTGTAAACCTGATATCGGGCGGCTCCAATGATCCTCATTGGCAGGAAGAGGAAGCAGGTCCCAACCCAGGGATAAGCCGCCATCTAGAAAAGAGAACAAGGCATTCTCAGGCGCCATCCTGGAATAGGTTATAAGGCCTTATAGGCTTGGAGATATTTTTGTAATTTTATAATGAGGTTGCATCAGACTTGTTATAAGGTTTTATCAACCTTTCAGGGAGCCATCTGGCTCTTCCCTCTTTGGAATCATAGACACAGGCAGACCCTTTCCCCCAGACTATGACAGGGTCGGGACCCTGCCATATCCCGGTTAGAGGGTCTTTCCAGAGGACATACGCATGATCCATTTTCGTGGAGGGGTGCCATAAGTGATCGGCAGCAGAACGCCCTTGCATATCCAAGGTCAAAAAGTTTAAAACAAAGAGTGCATGGGATAATACAAGTTTAGCATTACCCTTAAAGGAATAAATAGTTTCCTGGGTAGTAAGTTTCAACAGGGTGTTTTTAAGAGTTTGATGGGCACACTCCACAATCCCTTGTCCTTGGGGGTTGTAAGGTATGCCTGTGATATGTTTTATTTGAAATTGGGAGCAAAACTGTTTAAAGTTTTGACTAGCATAGCCAGGTCCATTATCTGTCTTTATTATTTTAGGTTGCCCCATAACCGAGAAGGTAAAGAGCATATGGGCAATAACATTTTTCGTGGCTTCTCCTGTATGTGCAGAGGCACATATAAATCCACTGAAGGTATCAATAGTCACATGTACAAATTTTAACTTCCCAAAGGAAGGAACATGGGTAACATCCATCTGCCAAATGTCTCCCGGAACAAGACCCCTGGGATTAACCCCAACCTGTGGTTCCGGAAGTAGAGTCAGGCAGTTTTTACAATTTTTGACAATTTGTCTAGCTTGTTCTCTAGTAATTCTGTACTTGAGCTGTAATGTTTGAGCATTAAGATGATGAAGTGAATGTGCTGCCTGGGCCTCCTGCAAGGGGTCACTAAGGAAGGTCATCATGGATAGCCTGGTGGCTCTATCGACCAGATCATTTCCCTTGGTTAAGGGGCCGGGCAAATTTGAATGAGCCCTAATATGGCCCACAAAAAATGGGCTTGATCGGGCTCTTATACACTCCTGTAATTCTGAGAATAATTTAAAGGTAGGAGTTGAAGATTGTATGGTAGAAACAGTTTCTAAAACTTGAAGTGCTCTAACTACATAATGGCTATCAGAAAAAAGATTAAATGATTGATCTATTAATTTAAAAACTTCTAGAGCACTATAAAGCTCTACCAACTGAGCAGAAGCATAAGGGGCCTTAACATAAAAAACCTGATCCTTAACAACAAAGGAGGCCCTTCCATTTTTAGACCCATCTATAAAGACAGTCAAGGCATTTGGTATAGGTTTCAAGAATGTGACCTTGGGAAAGATGAAGGGGGTTATGTGGAGGAATTGCAATAGTTTATTTCCTGGTAGATGAGTGTCAAACGTTCCCTGATAAATGGACAACAGGACGGCCCAATCATCATGCCTGTGTTGCAACCAAGTAAGTTGTTCTTGCGAATATGGAGTAATAATAACATCTGGATCGCGACCAAAATGGCGGGTAGCCCGCTTAAGTCCCAGATAAATGGCCTGACAGACCAAGGAAGGGTAAGTAGGAAGTATTTTAGGGGGGGTTGCAGGCAGATGGATCCACATAAGTGGCTGGTTATCTTGCCATAAGAGGCCTGTGGGCATAAACGTTGTTGTAAAAAGAATCAAATAGAGAGTTTTGGAAGGGCTAAAATATCCCACAAATTGTTGTCCAATAGCATGTTCTACTTTTAATAAAGAATTCTCAGCCTCAGGAGTCAACATTCTAGGTGAGTTAGGATCAGGACTACCCCTCAGGATATCAAACAAAGGTTTTAAATCGCCGGTGGTCAGCTTGAGGTAGGGCCTGAGCCAATTGATATCACCCAAAAGTTTCTGAAAATCATTTAAGGTATGTAGCCACGATCTCCTGATTGCTAACTTTTGAGAATAAATAGATGTAGGCTCTAGTTGAAATCCAAGAAATAAGAAAGGGTACTGGGTTTGGATTTTTTCAGGGGCAATTGTAAAGCCCCTCTGTTGTAAGGCCAGGACGATAACTTGGGCTATCTTTTGGGTTTCTTGCAAGCTAGTGGAAGAAATCAATAAATCATCTGTATATTGGATAATATAAGCAAAAGGGAAACGTAACCTTATTGGATCTATAGTTTGGGCCACATATCTTTGACAAAGGGTGGGACTATTAGCCATTCCTTGCGGTAACACGCGCCATTGAAAGCGAGGATTAGGGCCCACATGATTAGTAACAGGAATGGAGAAAGCAAAGCGGACGCAATCCTCCGGATGGAGGGGAATGGAAAAGAAACAATCTTTTATATCAATGACTATTTTACAAAAGCCTTTAGGGATGGCTATGGGAGAGGGCAAACCAGGTTGTAAGGCCCCCATAGGGACCATGGTCTTATTGACTGCTCTGAGGTCCTGTAACAATCTCCAAGAGCCATTTTTCTTTTTTATAACAAAGATGGGGGTGTTCCACGGCGAAGTGGAGTGTTCAAGGTGCCCTTGTAACAACTGTTCCTGCACCAACTTTAGGGCAGCCTGTATCTTTTCTTGAGACATAGACCACTGATCGATCCAGACTGGGTCATCTGATTTCCAAGATATTTTGTCAGCCTGAAGTGCAGGGGGAACAGTGGTCTCTAGGAAAAAAGGTCTGCTCCTAAACCTCCTCTATCCGTTTTGGGTGTGGGGACTAAGGGTTCTGTAATTCCCTGTTCATGTTTACCTAGTCCCTTTCCAGGGAGGAACCCTGTTTTTAACATTTGATTAGTAATGACTTCATTAGGACTGCACATCATCATCCCCATCTGGGAGAGAATATCCCTTCCCCAGAGGTTAACGGGGAGTCCAGGAACCACAAATGGTCTAACCGTGCCCGTATTATTTTCTTTGTCTTTCCAGGTCAGGAGCTTTGAACTCTGAAGTGTGTCTTGTGACTGGCCTATCCCTTTTAAATGTGTGGCGGTAGCCTCGAGGGGCCAAGTTGATGGCCAATGTCTAGAGGAAAGCACTGTTGCATCCGCCCCGGTATCCAAAAGGCCCTGGAACTGTTTGCCATCTAGCCAGAGCATCATCATGGGTCTTTCATCAGTTAATTTTTGAACCCAATAGATATCTGAGGAGCCGGGGGAGGAGGAGCCACGCCCTTCTTTCACATGAGAGAATTGTCCTACAAAGGGAAGTGGCAAGGCTTGCGCAATGCGCTGTCCGACCCTAAGCATCAAGGGGCCACGCGTGGCAGTAGCCAGGAATTTAATCTCTCCAGAGTAATCAGCATCAATCACGGAGGGAAGAATAACAAGCCCCTGAAGGGCACTAGAGGCTCGTCCTATAATTAGGAAAAACATACCAGATGGTGGGGGTCCAAACTTTCCAGACTCTATAATAATGGTTCCTTCTTCGGGGGTTATAACCCTGGTGGTGGAGGAACACAAGTCCAGTCCTGCGCTCCCTGCTGTTGCCCTAGATAAGCTGGTGTCGCAGGAGTTTGGTGCTGTTCTTGGGGGTGTGTGATCATCTGTGGGTAGGGGCCCCAGTGTGGGGCCCCTTGGCCGTTTCCCTGGACCGCAGGGAGGGCTTGCCCATTAGCATCAGTTCTAGACCGACATTCTTTAGCCCAATGGCGGCCTTTCCTACAGCGAGGACAAACTCCCGGTGCAGTAAGCTTAGGGGCCCCTTGGCCAATGGCAGGATTAAATGGCTGGCTGGGGTTGAGAGCACTACATTCTCTAGCAAAGTGACCAGGCTGCCCACATCTAAAGCATGTTTTGCCTCTAGGGCGGCCAGAATCTCCAGTTTTTTGGAACACAGCCCCAATAGCTAAACTGATAGACTTGGACACTTGATGTGAGAAGGAGTCAACGTCATTGCAAAGTTTAACCATTCCCGTAATATCAAGATCTTTGGTCTTGCCTCGTAACGCGGCTCTGCACGCCGAGTTAGCGTTTTCAAGAGCAAGCTGCTTAACGAGGAGCCCCTCACTTTCACTTTGACCTAGGATTCTTTCTGCCGCTTCCTGTAACCTCCCCACAAATTGAGCGTAGGGTTCCTGGGCCCCCTGGACTATTTTAGTTAAGGGGGTGGTGAGGGCTCCAGTAGCAGGAACCGCTCTCCAGGCAGATAAGGTGGCCTGTGCTGTTTGAGCGAGTACACCTGGGGACAATCCTAATTGTTTTTCCTCGGAGGCAAATGGGCCCCTCCCACACAACTTGTCCGCCGTCCAAGAGGCGGTCCTGCCTAGAGGGTTTTTTCTGTTCCTAGGGGCCAGACTCTCGGCCCTATCTATGAATTCAGATTTCCAAGTTAAGTATTGTCCACTAGTGAGGACAGACTGCACCACCCTAGTCCATTCACTAGGAGTCAGATATCCGGACCCTGCGAGTCCTTCTAAAACGGACAAGGTAAAGGGTGCAGTTAAACCATAATTTTTAACAGCTGAGTGTAATTCTTTGATATGTTTAAGTTTGAGTTTTTTGTATACGGGACGTGAGGTCTCGTATTCACCTTGATCGGAGTCCTCCTCTTCAGAATCTATAACTACCTCATCATAATCATTTTCCTCTTCACTACCCTCTCCTTGGTCATGATTAGTACTATCTGGCTCGGGCCCATCTCGGGCTGGCCTAGTTCGGGACCTCGGGCTATCTAACTCGGACTCCTCCCTGGCTTGTCTGGCACGTGCCCTGGTCATAACAGGAAAAGTTAGCTTTGGCTGGGATCTTTTTACAGCGTTAGATGGTCTTTTTGGGGCATCTTGTCCCTTTCTCATGGTCTCTTGTAAATTTTGAATATCTAAAGTAAGATCTCCTAATTCCTGCTGTAATTGTAAAACTTGCCTAAGGCCGGTAATTTGTGCCTGAAGTGCAGCCTTAGTTTAGGTTAGTCCCTCTACCACTGCGATCGGCAGGGGCGCAACGGTAATGGGGACAAGTAGGGCGGGGGGGGGGGGCGATTGGGTCCGGAATTTTGAGTGAAAAAAATCTGGGAATGTCGAGGTCCAGGACCGTATCTCTCTTCCTCATATCTAGCGGCCTCCTCCTTTAATTCAGCCTCAGAGGCTGGATCGAGGTCCGAATCAGAAAAATGGCGAGATTGATATTGTTTGTTCTTGCCTCTTTTTCGATTGTTGGAAATCTCTTTAAGAGAGGGATAGATGGTCTTTGGGTCTTTGGATGCACTGGGATCTTCCAGGGAGTGTAGTGTCTTGGGCGGGGGACTTCCCCCCCTCTCCCGGCATATCGATAATAATGGAGGGGCAAGGGGAATGAGGCTCGCCGCTTTTACTTTCATTTTTACTTGACGGCAGCCGTGAAGCCTGCAAGAAGTCCTCTGCTATAGTTAAGAGACGGGCATTCTCGCCCCCTTTCTCAGCATCTTGTATTATGTCTCTTATAATGCCCCAATAACTAAAATATGCAGCGGACACTGGGTCACCAGCTTTTAAAAGCTTATTAATATCTTTACCAACCTTATTCCACGTAAGTGAGTGTATATCAGGGCCACTTAAAACCAACCAAGGACATTTTTCATCAACAAAAGAACTCAATTAAATCTTTTCTCTTAACTCTTATTCCTCTCTCCCTGAGCAAACACTTGATTTCTCCTATAAAACAAGCTTCCTTAGACAATTGTTTCCCCATGACAATCGGACGACAATTATTTGGCCAAACTCACCTCCCTTTCCAGCGACGCACAAGCGATGCGGCGTGAAAGGTCCTCGATTCCTTTTCCCGGGGTTCCTCCGTCGTCCAGTAGTTGGCCATGGTGCTTCGGGTTCCTGTTCGGGCGCCACTTGACCCGTCCAGCAGGTCTAGTTATTCAGGGTCCCGAAGAGGCGCTACCTGAGGGTCATGGGGGGGAGAGAAGAACGAGGCCAAGCAAGATTCAATTTGTCAAGGCCTCGTTTATTGTCACACAGGCAGCACGTTTTAAGCAGTGGGGATGAGAGAGTTGGGAGGGGGAGCTAGGGGGAAGTGACCTTTGCAAAATGCAAAGGAGGGAGGGGTCAAGGCATTCTTGGCACGAGGAAGCACGAAAGGCATCTGGTGGAGACATCTGGTATCTGCGCACGTAGAGACATTCCGCGGTTAAGGGTGGAGCGATCCGTATCAGCAGTTCCTGGGCAGGGCTTAGTTCAACAATCTCATGGTCATAAGACAGCCATGGCTGAATGACCTTGTTTGGCTCCCCACAATTAGCCACGAAGTAAACCACTACTCCACAAACTAATAAAGTAGTCCCTTAGTTTCTTTCTATTGGGTTGCTCTGTGCAACTTCAATAGAAAAATTTTTGCTTCATCTTATTATATTTTATAAATTTTTGTTTCACTTTATTATATTTTACGTTTGGTTGTTATCTCTTAGAAATCTATTCTTTTCTGAGAGACAGAGAGGGAATGGATCTGGAGAGGAGATGAGATGAGAAGAAACTGGGAGGAATGGAAGGAGGGGAAACTATAATCAGGATATATTATATGAGAAATTAATCTATTTCAATAAAAATGATAGACCTGAAAAGGGGGCTTTCCCAATCGCATAAAGCATGTAAGTAATGATTTGTAGAATCTGAATCTGAACTTCTGTAACACTACAGTATGTGGGCTAATTTCCCTGACTTATTCCATTTTCTGGAAGTTCAAAACCCTATTTCACTTCATCCTTTCCCTTTGATCTATCAGTTCTGAAAATGCATAGTGTTCCTGTAATTTGCTTTAGCCTTTTCCAATCTCAGTATTCTAATGTGAAGATCCTAATCGAGGCACTGAAATATATTAGAAACATGATAGATACTTGAGGAGATAGGTTTAATTTGACATAAATATTGCAAAACACATACATGTATTGTATCATTATATGGTACTACATAATATAATTTTATGTTTTACATACATAATAAAATATTTTAAACATGTGAAAGAAATACATTTCAGAAAACTGTGGCATAATATTAAAATGTACAATTTTTACATTTTATATATCTGATAAAAATAAATTTCAGTAACACTCCATCATGGATGGGGGTTCATGAGACACCCATCTCTCCCAGAGAAGTTTTCAGCAGGTAAAAATTGAGAAAGAGGAGTTATATCATACAATGATGTAACCACGGATACATTGTTCTGTTCAAGTAAATATCCTCCCTACCCATAGTCATGAAGAAAACTCTTAATTAAATGTAATAGGACAACCACCCTGTACATACATAAGGTCATGGGGGCTAGAAAGATGACTAAAAAAGAATTTGCTGCTCTTGCAGAAGACACAGGTTTACACTCAAATGTTGGCTCACAACTATCTATTCAAAACTCCAGTTTCAAGGAATTCTATGTGACCTTTTGACCTCTGCAGGCACTAAGCAAACACAAATTACACATACCCACATGGAGGCAAACCATTCATATGATAAAATAAATTAAATAAATGTAAAACAATAAGGACCAAACATGAAAATAAGAAGGGTAACTGGGAAGAAGGAATATGGTGGGTGGGGGAAGGTTCAAGAGACTATAATAAGCGGGACTTTGAACATGGAACAATACATATCTATGAAACTGTGAAAGTCTAAATCTCAAAAGTCAACCAATGCATTTCAATAAACGGGAGAATAATCTGGTTCTTGTGCTGTCACCCTGTCATCCTAGCTCCTCCAGAGGCATAGCAAAATCAAGGCCTGCCCATGCTAGAGTGAAGTTAAGACTATCCTGAGAAATTGTCTCAAAGTAAAATACAAAAAGAGGGCTGAGGAAGTAGCTCAGTGGTACAACACTTGTTTATTATATGCAAAATACTTTAGGTTAACATAGTTAAAGACTAGTACTGTAAACAAAAGAAAAAGGTGGGGAAGGGGAGTGTCTTAGGATTTCTGTTCCTGCACAAGCATCATGACCAAGAAGCAAGTTGGGGAGGAAAGGGTTTATTCAGCTTACACTTCCACATTGCTGTTCATCACCAAAGGAAGTCAGGACTGGAACTTCAGCAGGTCAGGAAGCAGGAGCTGATGCAGAGGCCATGGAGGGATGTTACTTACTGGCTTGCTACCCCTGCCTTGCTCCGTCTGCTCTCTTAGAGAACCCAAAACTACCAGCCCCAGAGATGATACCACCCACAATGTCCCGCCCCCTGCCTTGATCACTAATTGAGAAAATGCCCACAGCTGGATCTCATAGAGGCATTCCCCCAACTGAAGCTCCTTTCTCTGTGATAACTCCAGCCTGTGTCAAGTTGACACACAAAACCAGCCAGTACAGGGAGTATGGGAAAACCATACTGGAAGACTTTGATGAATTTAGGAAGGATTTGTGACATCTGGCTAAAGAACAAAGTATATGAAAGCTACTATTAGAACTAACCCTTATAATTTTGATGATCTTTGTTCTTCACATTCACTGAATCTCCACTGTGAGATGGTGCTGACAACTCGGTATTTTAACACTGATACAGAAACTGAGGTGCTAGCTAGCTGAGAATGAGGATGTTTGGAGACTCTGTAGCCATTAGACAGAAGTTGGATTCTCAAAGTACATCCAGGCACAAGGATTTCAGATTCAGGGACAGATGGGAATGCAGATGATGCTGACAGGGAACTAGACAAATAATACCAGAACAGGGTAGGAGAAACTTGTCAAAAGTCAATTATTAAGCTAGTTGTTATAGTGGGTAACTGGGACTTCAAAAAAAGTGTGATAAATGAATGTTAAAATAAAAAGCAAAAATACCTCAAACCAGACTTGGTGGTGTACACTTGTAATTCCAACACTTAAAAGCTAAGAGAGGAGGATTATAATTTTGAGGTTATCCCGAGCTATATAGTGAGACTTGCACACACGCATGCGCACGAGCACACACACACACACACACACACACACACACACACACGTGTACACACACATGCATACCTCCCTCAGAATTAACCCATTCAATGATCAATAGAATTGGAAGGTCTCTAATTCTAATTCATTTGTTGACAACCACTGAGTAGTGGAGACGTTGATCACTAGGACCATTTCAGCCTAAAACATCAGTAGGCAAAGCAGATTTTCATTGTTTTGCTAAAAACTCTTGAACACTATGATGCATATATCAATCTACAAAATGTTAACCAAAAATAAGTTTTGGGCCCTGTCACTGTACAGCAAAAGCACCGTGCATGCTGAATTCCTGATACCATCTCAGAGACTTGACCTGACTAGAGTGTTAAAGGAATGAAGAAAAGATAAATACACAGATACACAGAAAAGCTTGAGTCAAGTAGACTGGTCTCCCATGGAGAAGCCTCAGCAACCTAGAAGCTCAGCATCTATATTATATAGAGTTGAAGTGAGTTATTACATACAGAAGTGCAAGGAGTCGGGGATTACAGATGGATCTAGGAGATAGGCTTAGTTAATCTCAGTAGGAGTAGCAGTGAAATCTTTAGGCTTTAAATATCTGGGGGTGGAGAAGCTGTTGTGGACATTTTTCACCAAGGCTATCAACATTCACACTGGGACTAGGAGGGAAGGCTTATCGTTTCTCTGCACCTAGCCCAAGGTAGGCTTTGCTGTTTTCCCATCTGAGGATATGGTCCTTTACACAACACTGTGGTGCCCATGTCAATAGGACATCATTCAGTCAGGGTTTCCTCTGCTCCTCACCACACACAGAAGTCACCATCAGCCAAAACTTCTGTCTGTAATGGACTAAAGGCACATTCCCAGTTCCACATATTAGAGCTTCTTAACCTCAATAATTTATGATAAAGAAGACATTGGGGTAAGCATTTTACTCTCATTTTTTGTCTCCTACTATTCATCAGCTAGAAACCATGTGGATTAGATATTATAATTATTAGTAGTGTTCACCAGTACTACCATGCTTTGTCCTTTCAGGAGCATGACAAAACTGTATTTCTTTGTCTCCTCAATGTGAGAGTATGCAAATTTTTTGACAACATGAGAAGAAAAAAATTTATTTACTTATTTATTTTTCTTCAATCCTCTTTTACAGTCTAAACTTCAAGGACATACAATGTATGTACTCACTAATAAGTGAATATTAGCCAAAAGATGTACAGAATACCCAGGACACAACCCACAGGAATCAAGAAGGTTAACAAGCTGAAGGACCCAAGTGAGGATGCCTCAATCCTACTTGGGAGGGAGAAGAAAGCAGTTATGAAGGGCAGAGGGAGGGAGGGAACTGGGTGGGAGAAGGGACAGGGAGGGAAAGGGGAAAACATGATCAGGTAGTGGGGGAATGGAACAGGACTGGAGCCCTGAGGACCAGCAGAACACATGGAAACAGGCAACCTCAGGAGATAGGAGGTGAGGGACCCTCTAGAATGTACTAGAGATGTGGGAGGTGAGAGACTCTCAGGACTCAAAGGGATGGACCTTAGATGAAATGCCCAGCAATGGGGAAAGAGAACTTGTAGAGTCCATCTCCAGTAGAAAGACAGGGCATCAAGTGGAGGGATGGGGTTGCCATCCCACAGTCAATAGCTCTGACCCAGAATTGTTCCTGTCTGAAGGAACTGCAGGGATGAAAATGGAGAAGACCCTGAGGAAAAGGAGGTCCAGCAACTAGCCTAAATTGGGATCCAGCTCAAGGGAAGGCCCGAGGTCCTGACAATGTTACTGATGCTATGGTGTGCTTGCAGAAAGCCTAGCATGACTGCCTTCCGAGAGGCCCAACAAGCAGTTATAAGAGTCAGATGCAGATACTAGCACCCAACCAATGAACAGAAGCCAGAGCCCCTTTGGTTGAATTGGGGAAAAGCTGGAAGAAGCTGAGGAGGAGGACAGCTCCATGGGAAGATCAGCAGTCTCAATTTACCTGCCCCCCACCCCCGAGATCTCTTAGACATTGAGCTACCAACCAGGCAGCATATACCAACTGATATGAGAAGGAAGAAATATTTTGTTTCAATGAAAAAGCAAGAGGTTGCCAGGCGGTGGTGGCGCACGCCTTTAATCCCAGCACTTGGGAGGCAGAGGCAGGAGGATTTCTGAGTTCGAGGCCAGCCTGGTCTACAAAGTGGTTCCAGGACAGCCAAGGCTACACAGAGAAACCCTGTCTCGAAAAACCAAAAAAAAAAAAAAAAAAGAAAAGAAAAAAGAAAAAGCAAGAGGTTTATTTTCCTGTGTGTTGGGGTTGACCTTCAATTAGTCCCTCAAGGGGAGTTACTAAGAAGGCAACCCTGAATGACTATTACAAGCAGTTTTTATACTTTTTAGGGGCATAGGTTACATCAGCAAAATTACAGTTCGAACTTATTGGCTAAGCATATTGACCTTTAAATCTATTGGCCAGCAAGCATGACACGCATTTGAACTTCTAACTATTAGTCAGTACATTCTGAGGATTTTTTTTTTTTACTCAAGAATATTCCTGTGGGTGGAGAAAGGAACTTGGCCTGGCCTTGTCCCCAGGAGGGAGGGAGAAGCTGTAAGGAGGATGTGGGACTAGAAAATTGCTTCGGGTCCCTCATTGTCCCATTTTTCTTGTACAAGCTCCAATCCTGGAGCTATGCTCAGGGGTCTTGAGTAACTAACTCATATTCTTCAGGTCCTGTTTTCAGGGACATGTTGTTGGCACAGAACCATCAGCTGTACTGCTCCTATTCTCCCTTTCATGAAGGCTATAAGTTTGTTCTATATGCAGTGTCCAAAGGTCGAAAATAGGAAAACAATTGGGGTTCTAACAAGGTGGATATGAGGGTGGTTAACCAAGGGGAGGCGTTAAACCAAGATCAGAATCGGGCCGGGCTCTATTCTCTTTCTTCCGTTTGGCTAGCCCTTCTCTCACCTTGGGCCATTGAATCTTTAACAACCCCATAATGGTCTATATAAAAGCAACACTCCTCAGCTAAGGCAGCACATAACCCTCCTTGCTGGAAGACAATTTAAGTCTAATCCCCTCCTATTCTGTGGTACTACTTCTGATAATGAAGCCAATGATTCCTGAAGGTGACTGATGGAAGTTTCTATTCTCTCTCTATCTAAATGAATGGCTGCCCTCAAACTGTCATAATTTTTCCCTTGTGAGACTGAAGTCGAGGTCCTGGTGGCTTCCCCGGCCACCCTTAACCCCAACAAAAGGGAGACAGTGAGCGCTGTAACAAGTTTGGTGGACTGGCACATAGAATGGGTGAAGGAACCAGAATCCAAAGGTTCTACCAGGCAATCATGATCAAGGTCAAGTGATCTTGAACTTGAGCAGATTGTCCATCTTCTGTACTTTAAAGCATGGGTACCCGGGGAGCAGGGCATCTGCAGGTTTCACATGGGAAGTGTGTACCCAGGCCACAATACTGTCCACCTTGAAGGCTGTGGGAGTGGTTAGCAGCATCAGTAAGGGTCCCTTCCACCAGGGTTCTAGCAACTGTGCCTAATGCCTCCTTATGTAGACCCAGTCACCAGTCTGGAAGTGATGAGGGGTCTCTGTCATCCATGGAGCATTTAAGGCAGACAGTTTGGGCCAAATCTTGTGTTGTATTGACTGAAGGGCTTGGAGCCTCAAGAAGAGGTTCCTATCAGTGAGTTGGGATACTTCCATGGAGGGCCCAGTGGACACCAATGGAGTTGGTGTACCAAACAGGAACTCAAAAGGGGTTAGGTTAAAATGATAGGGGCTGTTGTGGGCTCTGAACAGAGCTAGGGGAAGGAGCACAACAAAGTCAGTGCTAGTCTCCAAGGACAATTTAGTTAAGGTCTCTTTTAGGGTTCTCTTTATTCTTTCTACCTGCTCTGAGCTCTGGGAATGGTATGCACAAAACATCCAATTAGTCCCCAATATCTCTGCCAATCCCTGACTTACCTTAGAGACAAAAGTAGGACCATTGTCAGATCCAATTACCTTGGGTGCTCCGAACCTTGGGAAAATTTCCTCTAATATCTTCTTGGCTACCATAGTAGCTGTTTCCTGCTTGGTGGGGAAAGCCTCAACCCATTCAGAGAAAGTATCCACAAACACTAGAAGGTATTTGTAACATATTTTCCTGGCTTAACTTTGATAAAATTGACCTCCTAAATATACTCCAGGCTGTTCTCCCCTAAGTCTTTTGTCCTGTTTGCTCTTGGCTGCATAAGCATTAATTGCTGGTATAACTTATACTTTTCTACTATCTCTCTGGCCCAAAACCTAAGGTCCATTATAAATACTTTAGACTCCTTAACTGCTTGGCAAGCTTTTTATCTCCTAAATGAGTCCATCTGTGCATTTGGTCTAGTAAGTCTTTTGCTTTCTTTCTGGGGTGTATTGTTCTCCCTTCTTGTGTGCACCATTGTCCTTCCTTCTCTAGATAATAGTTGGTAGGGTACCTAGCAATCTGAGTCCTTTCTTCTTTCATATATTTTCAGTAAGGCCATTCCTCAGCAGGTGTCTCTTGAAGGCCCATAACCAGTATAGACTGGGCAATGAATAATACTCATAGTTGCCCTTTTCATCATATCCAAGATTTTCTGCTTGTTTTTTATTTCTTTTCTCTCTGATGTGAGCAGTTCTCTCTCTTGGTATATTGCCCCATGGACATGGGCTGTGGCAGAAGCACACCCGCTATCTGTGTAGATATTATTTTGAAGAAAGAAATTTTAAGGACTATTGTGCAGGTCACCAATTGCTTCTCCCATTGCTTTGGTGATCATAGAAGCAGGCAGCATATTGAGGTAAAACCTTGATGAACTCAACTCATGTTGAACATGTAGTATCATATGAATACAAATTACTTTTACTCCTTTGGAATACCAGGACAGAGAAGTGGGAGGGGGTTGACTGGGGAACAGGGGGAGGGAAGAGGGCTTATGGGACTTTCAGGGGGGGGGAACCGGGAAAGGGGAAATGATTGGGAATGTAAATAAAAAATATAGAAAATAATTTTAAAAATGCAAAAATCCTTTCCTACATGGAGAAAAACAGAAAAAAATTACTTCTACTCTTTTAAGACATTGATTGTGGGATCATTTATCACTACAGAATTATAGAGCCCATCCCAACTAACACTACATATCACATCAACACATTAAAAGAAACAAAGACATAATTGTGGACTTGTAACTACCTGGTAACAGGTTGTTAAAATAGGACAATGCAACGTTTTTATTCATTATCTAACGAAGTGTAAATGTAGCATTGAGGCAAAAGTGACAACAAAAATGTACACAGTCATTCTGACAGAATCCCTTGCTGTCTTCTTCTCCCCAATCCCTGAGCATCTATCCCTCTCCCCACCAGTGATTGCCTCTTCTTTTACATTTTATCTGTTCCTTAAGTCACCACTAGCATGTTATGGGACACTTTCTGCTCATACTAGGATGCCAAATAGTTTCAGATATTTCAAAGAACCAATATTGTTGGCATTCCTTCTAGGCTGGGCCCAACAGTTACCTAACAACAGGAGCTGTTTAACCCAGTTCTCTCTCTCTCTCTCTCTCTCTCTCTCTCTCTCTCTCTCTCTCTCTCTCTCTCTCCCCTTTCTCCCTCTTGTCCCTTCCCCTTCCTCCCTTTCTCTCTGTCTTTCTCTGTCTCTATTCCTTTCTCAACTCCCCTTCCCATGACCCAAATAAAGTCTATTCTACACTATGTCTGTCTGACTGGTACCTCAGGGCAAAGGGATGCCACAGCATGGGCCTGCTGAGGTACCCGCTACCTCCTCACCATACCATGCTTTATAAAATATATCCTCAGCTTTTATAAAACACAACAAATATGATTTAGATAAAATTTGCTTACCAAAAGCTCATTAAAATTACAAATGAACAATAATAAGAGTAAATGAAAATGGTGCACACGTTGTGATTAACATACATACCTACTTTAAAACAAAGTGTACTTCAACATGACTAATAGGCCACTTTGAGAATTATATAATACTTAGAAATAAATAACAATGAGAATAGTACCTATGCAAATCACTAGACATAATGAAATAATGTATGTTTATAGTTATAAAAGAAATATTAAATAGTATTTTTGTAATATAGCTATAATTAGCATAAATAAACAGTGAAATTTAATAGTTATAAAACTGGATGTGAAGTATATGGCTTTATCTTGCTTATATATATTGAGTTTAGAATAATTAATAGTAAAAAATAGGAGAAAACACTGGATTTAGCTATTGGAAAAGTTTTTGGTCACTAAAAGAAATTGATTTAATGGTTTATAGATATAAATAGTCAGGTTCTCTCACAGATTATACAATGATCAAATTTTACAACCTTTCTGGGTCTTCCTAATGAGTTTAACTCTCATCTTATGCTCTCTTGGTACAACAAAGGATATTAAATATAAGTGTATTATATGTTTTTCTTTTCTCAATGAACACTGCTTAAATATGCTATTGCTTTCTAAATAGATTACCTGTAATCAACAGAGCAGTAATTTGAGAATAAGACTCAATGAACTCATTAAATACAATTTTTTTTTGGACACTCAGTTGCAGTGCCCTCTGATTACAGGGTTTGACTCTAGTGGAAGAATGCATCTGGTCTCTTGCTCTCTTTTTCAACAGTTTACAATGATATCAATATTATTACAGTTTTCCAAGAGGTAAACTGGATCGTTAATTTGACTTTACCTGTCTATGCTTGTTTTGAGATAGCAAAATGTGCTAAACTAGTCTACAGGTTTTGAATTGCTTGAATTACTCATTATGTAATCATTCTGGTGGGAGGGAAAAACATTCTAAAGAGAGGCAACTGCTTTTCACGTTGGCTATTATTCCTTTGAGACAATAGACCTCAAGGGATTGGAATGTCCCAAGAATCTTATGCTGGGGGAAAAAAGAAAAAGCCTGAAACCCTGGCACTAGCAAGGGGAGGCACTTGACTCCTAGGAAGAGATTTTACACGGTGTTGACAACTTGTTGGATAGATCAAGAGTTGAGACAATGGTGGGTCACACTTTGATTGGAATTTCTTAATCATGCAAGCCTCTTGCCTTTTATTTAAAACTAAACTTCAAGTCAATGTCCCCTGAGGTTGGAATTAGGAGGGGGCCACTAGGCTCTTTATTTGTTCCTCTTCCCAATACACATTAGGGTAAATTTCCTTTCTCTACTTTTCACTATTTCTTGTGTCTTTAATTGATTTATTGAAGGTAAAGCATAGCTTGGTAGGTCTGCCAGCAGCCAGGTTCTGATCCAAAGAACCCTGGAAAGAATTCACTGCTCAATGCTGAAACATGGATAAGCATTGCCCACCTATCTTTTTCCCACTCTTTACTAGTTCCTTTTCACTTTGCTTAATGTGAGAGTAACCTGTGATGTCAGCACTCAGGTTACTGCTCTTGTTTGCCCACGCACATTTGTGACATAAGATTTAAATGCGGCAACACGAATCACAGTTCATTTTCTTGTAAGTCTAAGAGAAATACTTTCTCACTGAGAAAAAAAAATTGAGAAGACCTTTTGGGAAACAAACTGTTGATATTTACATGTATTTGATCTTCCTTATACTGGACTCATCTGATTAAATGCATGTGTACAGAGGAATGCCATCAACTAAAGAAAGAGAGGAAGCCACTTCAAAAACTAATCTCTTAAGCCGCTATGCACCTGAAAAGGAGATGAGAATCAATATTTCTGAATCTTTGAAAACTAACAAAAACCTACAACAACTCAAGAAACATATATGCAAGAAAAATATCTGAGTCGTTATAATTACAGTGTGCTTAGTGATTTTTTTAACTTATGCTGTTCTGACACTTTGCTCCTAAATTCAGCAATATCCTTGACTGTAATACAGACCCCCAGTACCAGTACACAAGGAGCAAAACATAGCTCATTTCCATAATTGTTCTCAGTGACTCTGCCTGGTGACTGCTTGGAAGACTAGTATGAAAGGTTTGCTTTCTCTCAGTGAACATTGGATTTGCCAAGCATCAAGGCATTTGAGCACTGGTATTCCAAATATTTGTGTTAGCTGAGGCTATGGAAAACAGTTATGGGAAACAACATACTGACTGAAGTGTCTAGATGGAGAGTCTTGGAATTAGATGCAGTCATCCCTCCATTATCTGGGAGTTCCATAAGTGTGCGTTTAATCAAATGTAGATAAAAACATTCAGGAAAAAGGTCTATATCTGGACTACACATACATAGACATTTGAGTCGCAACTCCACAAACATAACAATATAACATTCTGTTACATTTACATTGTGTTACGTATTATAAAGAACACAGAGATGAATTAAAACAAATGGGATGATATGCATAGATTCTATGTGAATACTACAGTTTTATATAGGAGATGAGCACCTATAGATTTTGGCACACAGAGGGAACATACTGAAAGAAACCCTCCCTACATACCATGGCACAACTGCACTTAGGAAAATAAGAATTTTAAGAAGTTCAAACATATCCTGGAAAGCTAGAAGACTATTCATATATCCAAAGCTGTGTGAATGCTCAATAAATACCTCATACTGTCACCAGATCTCACTTCTATTTGACTTTAGGGCTTTATAGAAGCACGTTGGGTGCTGATGGCATATCTCAAAACATAGAGTTCTTTGCCAACTGGACAATACTTTAGGATAGTTAAGCAAATTTGTCTCCAATAATCAATTAACTATTAAGGTCATAAAATAGCCTGATCCTACCCTTGTCCCATTCTCCATTCCCTCTCCCATCCTGTTCCCAATGGAATCAGATTAGGAATCAGGTTGGGTGTGGGGAGAGGCTGGGAGAGAGAACAGAAATTGGTATGTGTTAGGGTGGCATCTCTGGGACAGGAGAGGCTACTGGGAGTTTATGGGAATGACCCTAGCTGTGACTCCTAGCAGTGGTGGGGATATGGAGCCTGAAGAGGCCATCTCTTTTTTGTCCCTGCAGTTCTTTCAGACAAGAACAAATTTGAACCCCTTTCCCATAGCTGGGTAGCTTTGTCTGGCCTCAGTGGGAGAGGATGTGCTTAATGTTGCTATGATTTGATGTGCCAGGGTGGATTGGTACCCATGAGGGGACGTCCTCTTCTCTAAGGAGAAGGTGAGGGGATGAGGATAAGACTGGGAGGAGAGGAGGGAGGGAGCTGCAAATGTAAAGTGAATAAATAAATAGGATAATAGAATAGAAATATCAGTGGCTGTATATTACAAGGAATGTGAAATTAGTTTAAAAAGCCACTAAATATACAAACAACCACAATAAGCAGCATAAACAAAATTCAAGAGACAATGGAGGAATCTGGTTTTCTTTATGTTTGTAACCTTCTTTTATTCATCACCTATTAAACATAAGAATCAAAACATTGCACCTCATAAATACAATTATTATAGTCATCAAAATGAAACACACCACCAAGAAGATGAAAAGAAAACTCATAGAGTGGGAGAGAATAATTTTAAAGTATGTATCAGCTCAGGATCTAATATCTAGAATATATACAGACCTCTTACAGCTCAACAATACACAAGTAGCATAGTTTTTAAAATATGTAAAGGATTTTAATAGATAATGATCCAAAATAGATTTGGCTAAGAAACACAGAAAGAGATGTTCATAATTCTTAATAATTAAAGAAATACAAAGCAAACCACACTGAGAGAGTACTCAATACTCACTAAAAGGGATGCGTTTTTTTTTTAAAAAAAAAAGGAAAAATAAAAATATTGACGACATTGAGTGTTGTAATACACACACACACACACACACACACACACACACACACACTGCTAGCAGGAACATAACATAGTGCCGCTGCTATTAACAATTGTTGTTGATCTAGGTGCTGGGGGTGCAGTCCTTTAATCTCAGGACTTGGAAGACAGAAGAATGTGATCTCTGAGTTTGAGGCCAGCCTGGTCTACAGAGTTTCAAGACAGCCTACAGATCTACAAAGAGAAACCCTGTATTGGAAAACCAAAAAATAAACAAATAATCAACAAACAAACAAATATAGTTTTGGCCAGATAAGGTAATGCACACCTTTAACCCCAGCACTCAGGAGGCAGAGCAGGTTCTCTGAGTTCAAGCCTGGTCTATCCAGTGAGTTCCAGAATAGCCAGGGCTACACAGAAAAACCATGTTTCAAGAAACCAAGGGGAAAAGAAGAGAGAGAGAGAGAGAGAGAGAGAGAGAGAGACAGAGAGAGAGAGAGAGAGAGAGAGACAGAGAGAGAGAGAGACAGAGAGAGAGAGAGACAGAGAGAGAAATAGGTTTGCAGTTTAGAATTAAACAGAGCTTAGATTACAAGTTTCATTCTTAGGAATATACCAGAGTTTTATTTAATTTTTAAATCTATTTTAAAATTAAAAAAAATAATTACATCACTTCCTCCCCTCTTCTCCCTCCAATTTCTCTCATGTTTTCTCCTCTTTCCTTCCCAAATTGATAACCTCCTTTTCTTTGCTGATTATTGTTGTATATATAGATACATATGGACAGATAGATGCATAAATATATAAATACAACTTGTTGAGACAATTTTTGTTGTTTACGTGTATATGATTTCATAGCTGATCATTTTATATTATATAACAGGATAGGGGACTTATTACTGGGAAAGAAATAATTCTCCCTCTCTTGAGAGAGTTTTAAAGTGGTGCTGTTACACAATCGTTGCACAGATTTAAGTAGTATCAATATTCACAATAGCCAAAGAGTAGAAATAAACCTATGTCTGCCAGCTGATAAGAGGATAAATAAATTTTTGCATATATGTTTAATGAGATCTCATTCTGCAACAAAGGAGGAAGGGTCCTTGAAAAATGCATGAAAACACACTAAATTAAAAAACAAACCAAACAAAACAAAACCCCAATGGCTATAGCATATTTGATTCCATTTGCATGAAATGTATACAAAATACAGAAATAGAAAGTAGTGTCATGTTTACCAGGAGGTGGGGAAAGGGAACATGGATTTGTGTAGGATTACTTTGGGGGATGATAGAGAGATTCTGGAATTCATGCTGGAGATAACATCAGAACATTAGGAATCTACTAATTACTGGTGAATCCTAATTTAATACTGCTTTAAAATGGGTCTAATGGTGACTTTTGTCTCAATAAAAAATATGAAAAGTGCTGTATTACTGCATTTTTAGTTTTGTTTCTAGAAACCCAAATAAATAGA
The DNA here is from genome assembly GCA_036184795.1 of Tokudaia tokunoshimensis. Classification (NCBI taxonomy): domain Eukaryota; kingdom Metazoa; phylum Chordata; class Mammalia; order Rodentia; family Muridae; genus Tokudaia; species Tokudaia tokunoshimensis. Next base: position 2,209,054 of record BTHU01000023.1, on the reverse strand, counting down.
TATCAGAAATCTTGTAGCACAAGAAAGGAGTGTGTTAAGTGCTGAAAGAGACCAAAGAAGGAGTTGCTCAGGTTTGTACCTTCTGTGGCAAGGAAGTACCCGAGGATGTACTTCCCATGTTACTATGATCTGACTCTGCAGTGGAGAACATTTACAAGTCTGTAAGTCTGAGGCCAGGACCAATACTGTGCATTTGTAATAGTGCCATCCCTGATGCCAGTGTACATGACTCCCATGCCCTTCTTTGAGTAGCAAAGAGCTAGAGGAAAGTATGCCTCTTTAACAACTACCACAGTCATAGTAAAAAGCTACCTTAGATAGGAATTATTAAAACCTTTACTGGGGTTTTAAAATAAGTCAAGTCAGTGGCCCTTCTTCCTTTGACATCTCTGCTGGCTTTGAAGAATTTAGAGAAAAAATAGAAGAGAGTGATTGGGAGACCAACTTGTTAACTTTATTTTTAATAAACGCTGAATTGGAGGGTACAACTGACTAGGCAGGCTACATCACTGTGTCAAAGGCACAGTGTAGAAACTATACTAACAAATTTCTTGTGTGCTTGACTTCTATGTGAGATGCTAAATCCTAAATTTTTTTCAGCTAAGGTTATGATAAAATGGGCCAAATCAATATTTTCTCCAAAATTAGTCCACTATAATTTGGAGTCAATAACCAGAAAGAATGGGTATAATTATTTAAAATACTGAAACTTGCACTAACATAATAATTTTGTTAGATTTGCTGTAAGCCCAAGGTAACAATCCACAATTAAGAACCATTTCTTTTTTTAGAAACTACTAGAGGAAAGATAAACAATAGTATTGATAATTGCTTTTCTTACTAGGATTTTGCTCTGGATTCTCCTTGGTGTCCCTGTCTTTGAGAATTCCTATGAAAGAATTCAGATGAAACAGACTGCATGGTATAAGACAGATAGAATTGCTTGTGGAGTAAAGTGGAACGCTCTCAAGAGGTGAGAGTGGCCAGTAGTCAAGGGCTCAATGTGTTGACCTGTGTTTTAGACAAGATTTATATATTATTTCTACATTCTCTAGAATAGACAGTTTCCACTGAAGGATGTTTTCATGTTCTAATGGCTGACAGGTCCATTTCAAGTAGCAATTTATTTTCAAGAGGAGTCTCTAATCCAGGCTTTTTCTTGAACTCTCTGTGTAGCTGAAGCTTCTGATCCTTCTGTCTCCATCTTATGAATTCTGAGATTATATGTATGTACTAGCACCCCCAGTTTATGTGTTGCTAGATGATCAAACCCAGTTATTTGTGGATGTTTTGCAAATGCTTTGCCAACTAAACTATATCTCAAGCCCATTTAGATGACATTTTAAAAGGTTTATTTGTTTTGTTTTATGTGTATGAGTGTTTTACCTGCATATACACCTGTGTACCACATGCATGTCTGGTGCCCACAGAGATCAGAAGAAGAAATTGGATGCCTAAAACTGGAATTATGGATGGTGTTTGCTGGGAATTGAACTTAGTTCCTCTGCAGGAACAAGTGCCACCCCTGCTCCGGTTTATTTATTTATTTATTTATTTATTTATTTTCTGTCACATATTACATCCAGACTGCAGTTTCCCCTCTCTCCCCTCCCTCCAATACCCTTCCATGAGTGACTCCCCTCTTTCTCAGATCCACCCCCTTTCTCCCCTCAGAAAAGAGCAAGCTTCCTAGGGACATCAACTAAACACTTCATAAAAACCTACAATAAAGCCAGGCAAATAGGCACATACTACCATATCAAGGCTGAACAGGGCAACCCAGTAGGAGGAAAAGGGTCCTATAAATAGGCAAAAGTGTCAGAGACAGCCTCTACTCCCACTTTTAGGATTCCCACAAGAACACCAATCTGCTCAGCTATAACATGTATAAAGAAGACCTCTACAGGTTCGCTGATCTCTGAGAGTACCTATTAGCTCCAGTGTCAGTTGATTCTGCGGGCCCTGTTCTTATGGTGTGCCCCTGACTTCTCTGGTCCCTCCAATCCTTCTTTCCCTCCTCTGCAGGCAGAACTCCACAAACTCTACCTGTGTGGATGTGGGACTCTGTATCTGCTCCCATCAGTTGCTGGACGAAGTCTCTCTGGTCTCTTAGGTGCTCATTCTGCTAGGCTCCAGTCCCGGCACACTCTGCAAGGCAGGTCAATTTGTAGTTTAAGGTTTTGTGGCTGGATTGGTATCCTAATCCCTCCACTTGAGGTCTTGCCTGCTTACAGAAAATGGCCAGTTCATGCCCCGTGTCTCCCATTGCTAATAGTCTTTGCTAGGTTACTCTCATAGATGAAGTTTCCATTGTACTTTCTACATGAAATGCACCCCAATTCCAGTTGTTTTTCCAAGTATTTTCTCCTCCCATCCACTCAATCCCTCCTGTTCCCAATTCCACCTGCTTCAAGTCCACCTTCAAAATTTATTCCATTTCCCCTTCCCCAGGAGATCCTTTTGTTCCTCCCCTTAAGCCATCCTTGTTGCTTAGTCTCTCTGAGTGTGTGGACTGTAGCGTGATTATCTTTTACTTTACAGCTATTATCTACTTATAAGTGAGTACATGCCATATTTGTCTTTCCAAATCTAGGTTTCCTCACTCGGGATGTTTTTTTTCTAGTTCCATCCATTTGTCTGCAAATTTCATGATGTCATTGTTTTTAAGAACTGAGTAATACTCCATTGTGTAAGTTTTCTTTGTATATTCTTCAGTAGAGGAATGTTCGTTCCTATTACAAGGACATTTGTTCAACTATGTTCACAACAGCTTTATTCTTTTTTTAATTTTTTATTTTCTATATTTTTTTATTTACATTCCCAATGATTTCCCCTTTCCTGGTTCCCCCCCTCCCCAAAAGTCCCATAAGCCCTCTTAAGCAAATGATCAGAACTGGAAAATATCAACCTTAGTGAGGTAACCCAATCACAAAAGAACACACATGGTATGCAGTCACTGATAAGTGGATATTAACCCAGAAGCAGCTTTATTCTTAATAGCCCAAAATAGGTACAATCTAGATGTCCCAAAACAAGTATGCTTAACAGCAGCTGGATTATTTCTTAAGGAAATGGATAATGATAAATCTTTGTTCTTCGTCAGAAAGCCTCCATCTAATCTAGAATACTCTTATGAGCTTCTGGGAAGTTTATATTGTCATATTTCCACCTATGGCCAGAGATATGACTCAGATCTCATTCTTTTGATAGAAATTACAGTCCCACAGTTTCAGTTCCTGGTTTTCCAAGCTGGTGATTAATTCCAGGGGTCCACCCCAAGTGATCTTCAAGTCTGATAATATCTAATAAGGATCAGAGCACTTTGAGGGTTGATTTATTTTAATAATGTTGTTTATAATGGCTAATCTTCATTGTCAAGTTGTCATATCCAGGAAGTAAGAACTTCAATTGAAGAATTGCCTCCATTAAATTGGCCTGTGGGAATGCCAATTCAACCTTTTTTTAATGGATACTTAATATAAAAGGGTGTAGTCCAGAGTGGGTGATGATATTCCCAGGCAGGAAGACCTGAGATACGTAGGAAAGACAGCTAAATGTGAACCTGAGAGCAAGTCAGTAAGCAATTTTTATCTATGGTTCTTGCCTCTGCTCTCACTTGAGTTCCTACCCTGACTTTTCTTGATGATGCACTATAACCTGTAAGCTTAAATCAACCATTTCTTCCCCAAATTTCTTTTTGCCATGGTGCTTATGATAACAGCGCAATAGCAAATCAGGACACTGTCTATGCACATGTACAGTGTTAGTGTATTATAATCAAAGTGAGAGAGATTATAGCAGGCTATATAGCAACTTATCACTATACAGTTTGTGACTGGAGAAATGAATTTACAGCACTAAGAATACCTGAAAAATGTTTCAGGCAGTTTTAGCTTCATAGGAGCATAATTATCCTGCCCCTAATTATTCTTATACTAATGTGTTATGCTTTCTGTCTTCGGGATTTAATTTAGCTCATAGCAACCAGTCTTTTATATATTGCTGCCCAGATTAGGGTATGGTCTGTTCTAAGGTATTTGATATTGTTTAAAACAGTGGTTTATGAGGCTGTGCCTTGCTTTGAGAGACTCCATTTGAGCCCATGAGAGTGCTAACTAAAACACAGGATGACTCAACATCTTGGTGGACACATAAGCGGTACCAGCTGTCTGGTGTCACCCACAAGGCATAGAATAACAATTTATTTCTAAAAGTTAAACAGTTATCTTTCTGTAAATATCAAAGTAAATTGGGACCATATGAACACGTAGGGATATTAAAATTGTATCTGGAAAACTAGGCCTGAGAACTCACCAGACATACCATAAAGGGTATAGTATCCTCACCTGCACTCCAAAGAGAGAAGACATCTAATGTAACCATCCTGATAAGAATGGAAAAGATGTAAGAAGACATTTATGTCCCTCTCTTTGGCTATCAGACTATTGAAATTATGGTCCCCAAGGAATTAGAATTTCCACAAATCTCCCATGGTGAGAGAAGGAAATAGCTGGGGCCCTAGTACTAGTCATAGGGATTATGTGTCTCCTCAAAAGAGATTTCATAAAGTTTTGATAAGTTGACAGACCACATTGCAGGAGAGACTGGGACCGTGATGATGGAACAGAGTGTGGGAGGACCACACTCTGACTAGTTCTGCTTAGTTGAGCTTAAACCTTGCAGATAGACTTGATAGAGAGTGATCAGTGGGTCTCTGTATTTCCTGCCAGTTTTAACACATTGAATAATTACTTGTTGATTATTATCTATTATTTGATATATTCAGGATGGGTGGCTGAGCTTAGTATGCTAGGGCTTTCAGGGCTCAGACTCTGATCCAAACAACTTTGGTAACACTAACTACAACGATGATAGCCAATGGCATGTGTTATCTTACCACAGTTATGTTCATCAAGAGAAAAAGAGGCAGAGAACTCCAGGAGATTCCCCTTTTCCTTGTCCCCACCAGTGATGCAGCCTAGTCAAATTGTTATCTGTTCACCATTCATTGATCTGGACTTAGCATCCATTTGTCTGCCTACTTATCTATCTTTCTTTGTCTCCGTGGCTTCTATGCATTGTACCTTACTTCTTCAACTTGATTTGACTCTGAGGCTTAGTTAAGACCTGTGATGTGGCTTGGTCTCACAGAAGACATATTCAGTAAACTCCAACATGGTTCTTTACCTTATTCCCATAGACTCTTTTGTATCCCTGCAGCCATGCCCCCTCTCCATTTCTGTATCTGTTAGACCTCTGAGAATCTCTGAATATGGCTTCTTTAGTCCGTTTGATTTTAAATCAGAGAGGGAGAAGGAAAGGTTCAAGAGATACATGAGAACAGATCATCCTTTTTCAGGTAAAAGATACTTAATAAAAAAGATACTGAGTCCACATACACACACAGTGGATGTCTGAGGTACAGTCTCAGACTTGCTAGACAAGAAACTCTCTACCCTTAAATATTTCCAAGGGAAGGGGGAACCCGCAACACAGGAAAATAGGCTTACTTAATAAAAGACCTCTGCTGTGAGGCATCTGTGACTCAAGCATCAGACAGGAGTCATATATATTGGATGGAGGAGGAGGGCTGACCAATGTAAAATTGCAGCCAAGTTGTTTCAGACTCTGGGAAGCACTTTCTCAACACCACCCCCCCCCCCCCGCCATCACACCCTCATTCTCAGTGGCAGGGGAAGAAAAAGGACTTCTCCCTTTTGTGGGAGAGGAGGCTGCCTTTTTGCTGTCTGCAATAACTCCTAAGAGAAAGAAAAACTGCAGGAAGTGTGGCCTGAACTATGAGACAGATACCAGATCTAACATTTCCTGCCTTTGAATACAGGAAACAGACTTTATAGAAAAGGGGGTAGCAGAAAGGGAGGAATGGAGTTGAAGGATGTTGACCTTGACCTGGCTTCTCCCTGCTGAATTGAAGCATTGTTAGTTACCACTCCCCTATCCCAACTGTCTGATGCTATCTGATACATTAGTGGTCGTTTGATTGGAGGTTGATAACTGTATTTGCACTTCAGAAGGATATTGGATCCATATAGCATGTTGGATGGTCGTCTGGATAAATCAGGACAGTAGATGAGAGAAGGACCTGTGGATAAAAGAATCAAATGGCTTTTAAAACTTTGATGATAAGTATGAATCAGGAGGTCCAAGATGAATTCTGAAATCAATTGTTCCATCATCCTGATGCCTGCTGTCTAATTTTTGAAGCACATTGAGCTGTTTTTGCTGTCTGTGACTGATTTACATAAAACACATTCCTCCTCTAAAACCAGATAAAGACATATTTTTTCTGCTGTCAGATCTAGGCCTCTCTTTATTTTTCAGTGTTACTGTTGCCAAAGCGTCTACTTGATTCTGGATCAGTATCAGGCTGTATGAAGTTTTTTTGAATGTTTTAATATTTTTATTATTTTTAAATTAAAATGTAATTACACCACCTCTTCCCTCCTCTTTCCATTTACTCATTTTCCCTCCCATTTCCCTCCCATTTACTCAATCCACCATCTTCCCTTTGGAAATCATGGAAATTATGGCTTCTTTTTCTTTAATTGATATTGTTACATATATCTCTTGTTTAATCTCTATAGTATTATTACTATCAGGATGATACATAAGCTATATTTTCAGAGATTTTTTTATTAAACTTTCTATAAAGAAAAAAACACAGAAACAAGAAAGCAATAAAAATGATAACGATATAGTGAACTTCCACATGCACTTGGTCACCAACCTTTACATGTTCCAGGTCAATCTTATTTGTTTTTTTTTCTTTGTTCCCATTTTATTGAAATTAGATTCTCTTCTCATACAATATATCTTGATTATAGTTTCTCCTTACTCTACTTCTCCATATTCCTCCCCACCTCCCATCCCCTCTGGATCTATTCCTTTTCTGTTTCTTGTTAGAAAAGCACAGGCTTCTATGAGATAACAAATAAGCATAACAAAATAAAATGCAATAAGGTGAAGAAAAACTCAAGGTTGAACAAGGCATTCCAACAGGAAGAAAAGAGTCCCAAGAGCAGGAAAAAGAATCAGGGAGGTACTTGTTTTCATGGTCCCACAAAAATGCTAAGATACTAGCAAGAATATATATGCAAAGTACCTAGTGCAGACCCATGTTCCCTGTGCTTGCTGTCTCAGTCTGTGTGTTTATGTGTGCTTTGCTTAGTTGATTCCGAGGGCTTTGTTTTCCAGGTGTCCTCTGTTCTCTCTAGCTCTCAGTCTTGCTGCTGCTTCTTCTGTGGGATTCCCTGAGCTTGGGGAGTAGGGGAGGAGATTTGATTGAGACCTCAGTCCATTTGTCATTTGTATACATGAGAGCTACTTTGTATATCCAGCTATTTTCTAAAAATGTTTATTAGCTGTAGAAGATTCTTGTTGGAATTTTGGGGGCTAGTTATGTATACCATATCATCTGCAAATAATGATGCTTTGACTTCTCCCTTTCCAATTTGTATCCCCTTTATCTCCTTCAGTTGTCATATTGCTCTAGCAAAAATTTCAACTACTATATTGAATAGATATTAAGAGAATGGACAACCTTGCCTTATTCCTGGTTTTAGTAGAATCACTTTGAGTTTCTGTCCATTTAGTTGATGCTGGCTATGAGCTTTTAGTAAACTGACTTTATGTTGAGGTATGTCCCTTATATTTCCTAATTTTTCTGGAAATTTTATCATGAAGTAATGTAGATTTTGTCAAAGGTCTTTTTCAGCATCTAGTGAGATGATCGTGGGTTTTTTCTTTCATTTTATTTGTATAGCAAATTACATTTACTGATTTTCATATATCGAACCATTCCTATATCTCTGAGATGAAGCCTACTTGATCATGGTGGATAAATTTTTTGATGTGTTCTTGGATTTGGTTAGAAAATATTTCATTAGGTATTGAGTATTTATTGCATGGAGTTTCATGAGAAAAATTCATCTATAACTCTCTTTTTTGTTGTTTTTGAGTCTTTATGTTGTTTGGGTATCAGGATACCTGTGGCCTCAAATAAATCAGGCAATATTCTTTCTATTTTGTGGAATAAGTTGAGAAGTATTGGCATTAACTCTTCTTTGACTGTCTGGTAGATTTTTGTATTAAAATTATCTGGCTATGGCCTTCTATTTTACTAGAGGTTACAGGTCTGTCTAAATTGTTTATCTGACCTTGATGTAACTTTGGTAAATGGTACCTACTGAAAAAAATTATCAATTTCTTTTACATTTTCCAATTTGGGGGAGAGCAGATTTTTTAAAGTATGTCCATATGAGTTTCTAGTTTTCCTCAATGTCGTTGTTACTTTTATTTCTGATTTTGTTAATTTGGATATCCTTGCCCTGCTTTTAGTTAGTTTGGATAAGGGTTTGTCTATCTGGTGGATTTCCTCAAAAAAAAAAATCTCTTTGTTTCGTTGATTCATTGTATTGTTCTCTTTGATTCTATGTTATTGTAATTCTATTTTATGTGCAAGACTAGGTATATCCTCTCCCATTCAGGCCAAACAAGGCAGTCCAATTAGGGAAAGGAGATCCAATAGCAGGCAACAGAATCAGAGAACTACAACTGTTAGGGAACCCACATGAAGACCAAGCTGCACATCTGCTACAAATGTGTAGAAGGCCTTGGTCCAGCCCCTGCATGTTTGTTTGGTTGGTTCAGTATCTGTGAGCCCCCATGGGCCCAGGTTAGTTGACTCTGTAGGTGTTCTTGTGGTGTCTTGGCCCCTCTGACTCCCTCATTACTTCCCTCTAAACTTCCACAAGACTCCCTAAACTCCACCTATTGTTTGGCTGTAGTTCTCTGCATCTGTTTTGGTCAGCTGCTAGATGAAGCTTCTCAGAGGACAGTTATTCTAGTCTCCTGTCTGCAAGCATATCAGAGTAACATTAATAGCATTCAGGATTGTCTGTTTCCTATAGGGTGGGTCTCAAGTTGGGCCAGTCATTGGTTTGTGATTCTCAATCTCTGCTCCATCTTTATCCCTGTGCATCTTGTTGGTAGGACAAATTTTGTGTTAAAGGTTTTGTGTGTGGGTTGGTGTCGCCCTCCCTCTACTGGAAGTCCTACCCAGCTACAGGGGATGAACGCTTCAGTCTACATATCCCCAGTTACTCAAAGTCTCAACTAGGGTCAATCCCATAGACTCTTGGGAGCCTCCCCTGTCCTAGGTCCCATAGATGCCCTCTCCCCAATTTTGCTCCTCTCTGCCAGTCCTGTTGCCCCACTTCCTTGCTTGCCCCATTACCTCACTTTCTCCACAACTGTTCTCCATTCTATTCCTCTCCCTACCCAGTCTTCCACACAGTTCCCTTTCTCCATCCACCTCTAATATCTATTTTTTCTCCTTTTGAGTGAGATTCAAGTATCCTCCCTTGGACTCTTCTTGTTACTTAGTTTCTTTGGCTCCATGGATTGTGACATGGTTATTCTATACTTTATGGTTAATATCCACTTATAGGTAAATACACACTATGGCTGTCTTTCTGGCTTTTGGTTACCTCACTGACTTAGGGTTTCATTGTTGTGAAAAGACAACATGACTATGGCAACTCTCACAAAGTAAAACATTTAATTGGGGCTGGCTTACATTTCATAAGTTCAGCCCATTATTATCATGATGGGAAACATGGCAGCTTGCAGGCAGACATGGTGATGGAAGAGCCAAGAATTCTAAATCTTGATTCAAAGGCAGCCAGGAATCTCTCGTTTCACACTGGGCAGAGCCTGAGCACAGGAGCCTCAAAGCTCACTCCCACAGTGACACACTTCTAATAACAAGGCTACATCTCCTCCAATAAGACCACATCTCTTAATAGTGCCACTTCCCGTGGGCTAAGCATATTCAAATCACCACATTCACTTTGGGCTGGTGTTTTGTAGTTCCATCCATTTGCCTGAAAATTTCATAATAGTATTCCATTGTGCAAATGTACCACAGTTTCTTTATACATTCTTCAGTTGAGAGACACCTAGGTTGTTTTCAGTTTCTGGCTATTATGAATACAGTTGTTATGTACATAGTTGAACAATTGTCCTTGGGGTGTGGTAGAGTATCTATTGGGTATATGCATAGGTGTGGTGTAGCTTCATCTTGAGGTAAAACTATTCCCAATTTTTTGAGAAAACACAAGATTGATTCCAAAGTGGTTATACAAGTTTGTACTCCCACCAGCAATGTAGAAGTGTTAACCTTGCTCCACATCCTCACCAACATGTGGTATCACTTGAGTTTTTTATCCTAGCCATTCTGGCAGGTATAAGATGGAATCTCAAAGTCATTTTGATTTGCATTCCCCCTTATGATTAAGGACATTGAACATTTCTTTAAGTGCTTCTTGGCCATTAGAGATGACTTTCTTGAGAATTTTGTTTATCTCTGTACCCCATTTTAAAAATTGGGTTACTTGGTTTATTGGTGTCTACAGGCTTGAGTTCTTTATATACTTTGAATATTAGTCCTCTGTCTGATGTAAAGTTGAAGATCTTTTCCCAATCTGTAGGCTGTTATTTTGTCCTATTGACGGTGCCCTTTGCCTTACAAAAGCTTTTCAGTTTCATGAAGTCCCATTTATCAATTTTTGATTTTAGTGCCTGAGCTATTGGTGTTATGTTCAGGAAAAATTTTCCCTAGAGCAATGTGTTCAAAACTATTCCCCACTTTCTCTTCTATTAGATTTAGTGTATTCAGATTTATGTTGAGGTCTTTGATCCACTTGGATTTGAGTTTGGGAAAGGTGATAAATATACATCCATTTACATTTTTCTACATGCAGATATCCACTTAGACCAGCATCATTCACTGAAGATGCTTTCTTTTTTCCATTGTATGTATAGCTTTATTACTGAGTCTTCAATTCTATTCCATTGATAAACCTGACTGTTTCTGTACCAATACCATATGGTTTTTATTACTATTGCTTTGTAGTACAGCTTTAAATCAGGGATGGTTATACCTCCTTTTTTGTACAGGATATTTTTAGCTATTATGGGTTTCACCAATTTTTTAATGTAGGTACTTTTGTCTGTTATTTCCAGTATTTCTCTGTTTATTTGTCTTGATGAGTTGTCTGTTGGTGAGAGTTGGGTATTCAAGTCTCCCACTCTCAATGTGTGAGTGTCAATGTGTAATTTGAACTTTAATGATGTTTCTTTTATAATATGGATGACCTTGCATTTGGAGCACAGATGTTAAGAATTGAAACATCATCTTGGTGAATTTTGGAATTTTTCTTTGATGAATATGAAGAGTCATCTCCAATCTTTTAAAATTACTTTTCATTCGAAGTCTATTTTGTTAAGCATTAAAATGGCTATACCAGCTTGCTTCTTAGGTCCAATTGCTTAGAAAATAGTTTTCAACCCTTTACTCTGAGGTAATGCCTATCTGTAATGTTGAGGTGTGTTTTTTCTCTGCACTAGGAGGATGGACCTGTTTGCATATCTATTCTGTTAGCCTGTGTCTTTTTAATGGGGAATTGAGTATTGACAGTAAGAGGTATGAATTGTCAATAATTGGTAATTTGTGTTTTGTTGTTGTTGGTGGTGGTGGTGGTGGTTGTGGTGTTGGTGTTGTTGTTGTTGGTGGTGGTGGTGGTGGTGCTGGTGCTGGTGCTGGTACTGGTGCTGGTGCTTGTGCTAGTGGTGTGTGTGTGTGTGTGTGTGTGTGTGTGTGTGTGTTTCCCTTCTTTTGATTTTGCTCGTGTGAGATTATTATTTCCTCAGTTTTAATGGGTATTGTTAACCACCTTAGGTGGGAATTTTCATTTTAGCACTTGTTCTCAATGTTCCTAATGCTGCAACCCCTTAATACATTTCCTCTTGTTGAGGTGACCCTTAACCATAAAATTATTTTCGTTGTTACTTTATAGCTGAAATTTAGGTACTATTATGAATTGTAATGTAATTGTCTATGTTTTCTGATGGCTTTTGGTGGTCCCCGTGAAAGCATGTTTAACCCCTACATGGGTTGCAACTCACAAGTTACTAGAACCACTGTAATCTAGTACCCTCTGTAGAGCTAGATTTGTAGATAGATATTATTTAAATTTGACTTTATTATGGAGTATTTGATTTTTTCCATGTAAGGTAATTGAAAGTTTTGCTGAATGCAGTAGTCTGGGCTCACATATGTGGTCTCTTAAGAGTCTGCAGCACATCTGTCCAGGCCCTTCTGGCTGTTAGAGTCTCCATTAAGTCAGATATAATTCTTATAGGTCTACCGTTATATGTTAGTTAGTAGTGTTTTCCTCACAGCTTTTAATATTCTTTCTTTTTCTGTACAATTAGTGTTTTGAGTATTATATGACAAGGGGACTTTCTTCTCTGGTCCAAACTATTTGGTGTTCTGTATGATTCTTGTATCTTTAGAGGTATCTCCTTTAGCCTAAAAAAATTCTTTTATGATTTTGTTGAAAATATTTTCTGGGTATTTGAGCTGTGGTTCTTCTCCTTCTTCTATTCCTACTATTCTTGGGTTTGGTCTTTTCATAGTGCCCCAGATTTCCTGGATGTTTTATGTCATGAATTTTTTATTTAATTTTGACCATTATATCCATTTTTCTATGGTATTTTTAATATCTGAGATTCTCTTTTATATCTCTTGTATTCTGAGGAAACTTGTCTCTGCAGTTCCTGTTCAAATTCCTAATTTTTTTATTTCCATAATTCTCTCAGTTTATGTTTTCTTAATTATTTCTATTTCCATTGCAGGTCTTAAACAGTTTTATTTGTTTCCTTTAACTGCTTGTTTGTGTTTTCTTGGCTTTCTTTAAGGAATTTACTCATTTTCTCCAATTGTTTCTTTGTGTTTTTTGAATTTCTTTCAGGGATTTATTTATTTCTTCTTTAAGGACCTCTATCATCTTCATGTATTTGGTTTTAAGGTCTTTTTTCTTGTACTTCAGCTATGTTGGAATATTCAGGACCTGCTGTGCTAGAATAGCTGGGCTGTAGTGAAGACATATCTCCTAGGTTGCTATTGATTTTGTTCTTATGCTGATATCTAGACATCTGGCTTTGGGATGATTATAGGTCTAGGTGGTCTACGGGAGAAAATGAAGTCATGACCTTGTGGCTACCCTATCTTGCATAATGTGCTTCTAAGTAAGAAGCATGGCAGACCTTTCTCCAGAAGTCAGAATACTGAATTCTGAAGTAGTGTTGGCAGCCAGTACGTGGCCTGCAGATTTGCCTGCACTCTCCACATCTCATTTAATGTGCTTCTTCTATATAGATACCTTGGTGATGGGAGTGCTCACTATCCAATCTGAGGTAATGTGCAAATAAGTTGTGCTGGATATGTTAGCATATTGCCTCAGATTGGCCTCCACTATATAAGTTGTTGCTCACAAGCAATATGGCAGATACTATTCCCTAAAATTGTCTCTGGAGTGGCTTATCTCAGCACCCTTTACCTACCCATAGGTATTGTTGGGGAACACCCCAGTAATGATGGTAGTGCTAATTTCTAGAATTGTCTTTGCTGAGTGGGTGTTTTGTCCTTTGGTTTCTGTTTCCCCTCTGAATTTCCAGAGAATGTGATGGCTGTGCATTCCCCATTTTCCTGGCCTGCTCAGCTGGTGTGTTCACAGGTAGTGCCAACTGTCTTTAGAGACTGGGATAATGGGATGAGTTAGAGGATGGTAGGTTATGGGAGAGAATTTTTGTGATCCATGGGCATGGGGTCAGATTGGAAAGAGCTCACCATGAGACTTGGGGAATTGGGTATCAGGAGCAGAACAGGAGGTGTGGGCCTGCCTTCAGTCTACTTGTTGCCCTGGGAGAAGTAGCCACTGAGTTAGCAGGGATGGCCTTTGTGAATTTTGGTGAAGACTTTCTTGAATGTTTAAGGAAAAGAGTGATGTTACTGATGTGGCTAAATCACCCATTCCTGTCCTAGCACCTACAATTATTCCTAAGTCCACAAAGGAGGGATATAATAAAGATTCCTTTATTATATGTATGGCTAGGGAATGAAAAGCTCCAGATATTGAGGAACACATCTACATTTGTGGCTAAGTGTACTAGGGTACAAATCTCAGTACAGTTAGTTGGGAAGATAGACAGAGGTTGCCTGAGGTGCCACAGAGAAAAATGTCCTATTCAAATTGATAGTGAGTTAGAAGGAAAAAATGGGACCGTTGATGGTTAATTCTCTCCTGATGGCATTGTTTTCCCAGATCAAAAGAGAGCCACCTAACCCTGCCCCAATTAAGAGTTGAAGTATGATGGAATGGTTAGGGTTTAGAAACTTTTGGAAGAATATGAAATATTTGAGTGTGTCTGGGTGATAGGACAAAGAGGTATTAGAAATGGGAGGTTTTTTTTTTTTTTTTTTTACAGGCTTGCACTGATTCCCCATTAATTAACAGCCATGGGAAAAGTCAGTACATGAACTTGTGTATCACTGACAGTGTGTGAACACAGTGGAATCTAAGATGGTGGATAGGACACACACACACACACACACACACACACACACACACGCACACTGAGAAATAAACTGGTAACAAGAACTTACCATTCTGTGGTAGGTAAGATTAAGGAATTGATCCAAAAGAAGAGGTGATCAGAGGCAGGTTTGATAGTGATAGTGAGATTGCACAGTGAGGGGTTTAGCTGTCCTGCTAGGATGCTCCCATCGAAAGGTTGTCTTATAAAGCATTGGGGCACTTGGGTCCCTGAGGATGTATATTTGGTGAGGGGTCTAATGATGGGGACCCTGTAGATAATAATTGTGTAATGTTTAGACATATATGAATATATGTGTTATAGAATTTATATACCCTATCTGATGGGATAGTATTATTTGATCCTTAGGTTTTTGGTTCAGTGAGCCTGTGAGCTGACCCAAGCCAGCAAAGGTATGAGCACATCAGTATATGTAGATGAAGAGTGAGAGAAATAAACAACATTCTTTGACCAGAGTGTTGTTGCTATTGTTAAGCAAGTAATGGGCAAGGTAAAAAAAAATGGCTAGAGATAGGAACCTGTTTAAAGTAAATAGAATAAGGAACAGAAGGGAGAAAGAAGAGTGTGACCAGCCAGAGTAGACTGAAATTAAAAGAGCAAAAGGAAAGAACTCAACTTGGGATGGTGTGAACTCCATGAGGTTCACCAGAGAACGTTTAATTATGAAGGCTAGTAGTTCAGAAATTTCAATATCCGAGATTCGTTGCAAAACAGAAAAGTCAGAGAAAATTACATGAAGGAACTTCCATGCCTTGTGATACAGACATATTAGAAGCAGGAGAAGGGGTACCAACAGGAATAGTTTCACTGAATTGCTTCTTTCATGAGAATCCTGAAGTTCCATTTCTATTTTTAAATCCTGGATGGTTTTATTCAGTTCCTTCACCTGTTTGGTTGTGTTTTTCTGAAATTCTTTAAGGGATTTTTGAGTTTCTTCTTTAAGGTCTTCTACCTGTTTACCAGTGTTCTCATGTATTTCTTTAAGGGAGTTATTTACATCCACCTTAAAGTCCTCTGTCATCATTATGAGGTGTGATTTTAAATCAGTGTTGCTTTTCTGGTGTGTTCGGGTAGCCAGGGCTCACTGTGGTGGATGAACTGGGTTCTGATGATACCAATTAGTCTTGGTTTATGTTGTTTATGTTCTTGTGCTTGCTTTTCAACATCTGGTTATCTCTGGTGTTAGCTGGAATTGCTGTCTCTGACTATGGCTTGTCTGTCCTGCATGCCTTTGTGTCAGTGCTCCTGGGAGACCAGTTGTCTTTGAGAGGAATTTAGGTATGGAGAGCTATGGTACAAGGTCAGCTCTGGGGTGCAGACAGAAACCAGAAGGATCCTGTTCCCAACGGATCCTTGGTTCCTGTGTCCTTATGACTCTAAGCAGGTCCCTCTTGGGCCAGAAATTTGAAGAAGTGGTGGTCTTACCCATGTTCACAGGTGTATAGGCACTACTGGGAGACCAGCATTCTCCTGGTGGTAATTGTGTATGCATCTCTGTGGCCCAGGATCAGCTCTGGGCACAGAAGTAAATTGGAAAACTCCTGTCCCAGGCAGCCCCTCGGTTCCTGTGTCCTGAGGGTTCTGGTAAGGTTCCTCTTAACAGCAGTGGTAGTCCTACCTGCACTCAAAGGCCTGTATACACTCCTGGGAAGCTTGCTCTCTCCTGGTGCTATTTGGGTATGGAACTGTTTGGCAGAGGATCATCTCCAGCTGCAGACAGAAACCAGAAGGTTTCTGTCGCAGGCTGCCCTGGGTTCCTCAGGACACAAGGTCTTAAAGATGAAGATCACAGGGTCCTTGTAATGAAAGACATGGTGTTGGAATTTTGAAAGTAGGAAGATTTTGGCAATGAAAACATCTAAATGGAGATATGTCTTAATTTACCTCCAAAGCACTTTTCAGCCTCAATTTATTAGATTTAAAACCTGAAGGGAACTGAATCCAAGAACACATCAAAACCATCATTCACCACAATCAAGTTGGCTTCGTCACAGGGATACAAGGTTTGTTAAATATACGAAAATCCATTAATGTAATCCACAATATAAACAAGCTCAAAAAGAAAAATCACATGATCATTTCCTTAGATACAGAAAAATCATTTGACAAAACACAACACCCCTTCATGTTAAAAGTATCGGAGAGATCAAGAATTCAAGGCCCATACCAAAACATAATAAAAGCAATTTACTTCAAACAAACAGCCAATATCAAATGAAATGGAGACATACTTGATGCAATCCCACTGAAATCAGGGACAAGACAAGGATGCCCACTCTCCCCATATCTATTCAATGTAGTACTAGAAGTGCTAGCTAGAACAATAAGACAACAAAAAGATATCAAGGGGATATAAACTGGCAAAGAAGAAATAAAGATATCACTATTTGCAGATGATATGACAATATACATAAACAACCCCCAAAATTCTACCAGAGAACTTCTCCAGCTCATAAACAACTTCAGCAAAGTGGCCAGATATAAAATAACTCAAATAAATCAGTAACCTTCCTTTATACAAATAATAAACAAGCAGAGAAAAAAATTAGAGAAACAACTCCCTTCACAATAGCCACAAATAATATAAAATATCTCAGGGTAACTCTAACCAAACAAGTGAAAGACCTGTGTGAAAATAACTTCAAATCTCTCAAGAATGAAATCGAAGATCAAAGAAAATGGGGAAATCTCCCATGCTCATGGATTGACAGAATTAACATAGTAAAAATGGACATCCTACCAAAGCCAATCTATAGATTCAATGCAAGCCCCATCAAAATACTAACATAATTCTTCAAAGAAACGGAAAGAACGACTCTCAAATTCATCTGTAAAGCAAAAAAACCCAGAATAAAGATAACAATTCTTAACAATAAAAGAACTTCAGGGGGAATCACCATCCCTAGCCTCAAGTTTTACTACAGAACAATAGTCATAAAACTGCATAGTATTGGTACAGAGAAAGACATGTTGATCGATGGAAAAGAATTGAAGACCCAGAAACAAAACCACACACTTATGGACACTTGGCCTTTGACAAAGAAGCCAAAAATATACAATGGAAAAACAAACGCATCTTCAATAAATGGTGCTGGTCTAACTGGCTGTCTGTATGTAAAAAAATGAAAATAGACCCATATTTGTCATCTTGGTCAAATCGCAAGTACAAGTGAATCAAGGATCTCAACATAAAACCAGGTACACTGAATGTAATAGGAGAGAAAGTGGGAAAGAAACCACTCACTGGCAAAGGGGGAAATTTCCTAAACAGAACTCCAATGGCTCATACTCTAAGATCAAGAATTGACCATCTTTCCAAAAGCAATATACAGATTCAATGCAATCCCCATCAAAATCCCAACTCAATTCTTCATAGAGTTAGAAAGAACAATTCAAAAATTCATCTGGAATAACAGAAAACCCAGGATAGCTAAAACTATTCTCAAGACTAAAAGAACTTCTGGGGGAATCAATATCCCGGACCTCAAGCTATACTACAGAGCAATAGTCTTTAAAACTGCATGGTATTGGTACAGTGACAGGCATGTAGATCAATGGAACAGAATTGAAGACCCAGAAATGAATCTACACTCCTATGGTCACTTGATCTTTGACAAAGGAGCTAAAACCATACAGTGGAAAAAAGATAGCCTTTTCAACAAATGTTGCTGGTTCAACTGGAGGTCAACATGCAGAAGAATGCAAATTGACCCATTCTTTTCTCCTTGCACTAAGCTCAATTCCAAGTGGATCAAGGATCTCCACATAAAACCAGACACACTGAAACTAATAGAAAGGAAACTAGGGAAGAACCTTGAACATATGGCAAAGGGGAGAATTTTCTGAATAGAACTCCAATAGCTTATGCTCTAAGATCAAGAATTGACAAATGGGACCTCATAAAATTACAAAGGTTCTGTAAGGCAAAAGACACTGTCAAAAAGACAAAGCGGCAACCAACTAACTGGGAAATGATCTTTACCAACCCTACATCCGACAGAGGGCTAATATCCAATATACACAAAGAACTCAAGAAGTTAGACTCCAGAGAGCCAAGTAACCCTATTAAAAAGTGGGGTACAGTGCTAAACAAAGTGTTCTCACCTGAAGAATATCTAATGGCTGAGAAGCACCTAAAGAGATGTTCATCATCCTTAGTCATTAGGGAAATGCAAATCAAAACAACCCTGAGATTCCATCTCACACCAGTCAGAATGGCTAAGATCAAAAACACAGGAGACAGCAGTTGTTGGCGAGGATGTGGAGAAAGAGGAACACTCCTCCACTGCTGGTGGAATTGCAAGCTGGTACAACCACTCTGGAAAGCAGTCTGGCGGTTTCTCAGAAAACTGGGCATGACACTCCCGGAGGATCCTGCTATACCACTCCTGGGCATATACCCAGAGGCTTTACCTGAATGCAATAAGGACACATGCTCCACTATGTTCATAGCAGTCCTATTTATAATAGCCAGAAGCTGGAAAGAATCCAGATGTCCCTCAACGGAGGAATGGATTCAGAAGATGTGGTATATTTACACAATGGAATACTATTCTGCAATTAAAAACAATGAACTCACGAAATTCCTAGGGAAATGGTCAGAACTTGAAAATATCCTCCTTAGTGAGGTAACCCAATCACAAAAGAACACGCATGGTATGCAGTCACTAATAAGGGGATATTAACCCAGAATCTCAGAATACCCTAGACACAATTCGCATATCAATAGATTTCCAAGAAGATGGAAGGAGAGACCCCTGGTCCTGGAAAGACTGGATAGAGGGGAATGCCAGGACAGAGAAGCGAGAGGGGGTTGAATTGGGAAAAGATGGAGGGAAGGGGGCTTATTGGACTTTTGGGGAGGGTGGAAACGGGAAAGGGGTAATGATTTGGAATGTAAATTAAAAAACTTAGAAAATAAAAAAAAGAATCGATAAATGGGAAATCATGAAACAAGAAAACTTCTGTAAAGCAAAGGACATAGTCAATAAAACAAATTGGCAAGTACACATTGGGAAAACATCTTCACTAACCCTATGTCTGATAGAGGGCTAATATCCAAAATGTATAAAGAACTCAAGAAACTAATCACCAAAAAACTAAATACCCCAATCAAAAATGCAGTATAGACCTAAACTGACATTTCACAACTGAGGAATCTTGAATGACTGAGAAGCACCTAAAGAAATGTTCAAAGTCCTTAGTGATCAGAGAAATGCAAATCAAAGCAACCTTGAGATTCCACTTTACACCAATGAGAATGACTAAGAACAAAACCTCAGGTGACAATGCATGTTGGCAAGGATGTGGAGAAGAGGAACACTCCTCCATTGTTGGTAGGATTGCCAACTGTTACAACCACTCTGGAAATCAATCTGGAGGTTCCTCAGAAAATTGGAAATAGATCTACCTGAAGACCCAGCTATACCACTCTTGAGAATACTACCCAAAAGATGCCCCCACTATGTTCATAGTGGCCTTGTTTGTGATAGCCAGAAGCTGGAAACAATCCAGATGTCCTACAACAGAAGAATGGATACAGAAAATGTGGTTCATTTACACAATGGAATACTAGTCAGCTATTAAGAACAAGGACATCCTGAGTTTTCCAGGCAAATGGATGGAACTAGAAAATATCATCCTAAGTGAGGTAACTCAGAACCAAAAGCACATGCATGGTATGTACTCACTAATAAGTGGATGTTAGCTAAAATAAATAAATCAATAAATAAATAAATAGTACCCAAGATACAGTCCACAGAACTCAAAAAGGTCAACAAGCTGAAGGGTCCAAGTGAGGATGCCTCAGTCTCACTTGCGAGGGAGAACAAAGCAACCAGAAGTGGGGAGGGAAGGAGGGACCTGGGTGGGAACATGGGCAGGGAAGTGTTTGGAGAGGGGAACCTGATCTGGTATTGGGTGAGGGAAAAGGACAGAAGCCCTGAGGGTCAGTAGAAAGAGTGGAAACAGGCAACCTCAAGAGACCTGGGAGGTGAGAGACTGTCAGGACTCAAAGGGAGGGACATTAGATGAAATGCCCAACAGTAGGGAGAGGGAGATTATAGAGCCCACCTCCAACAGGAAGACAGGGCATCAAATGAGGGAGAGGGTCATCCCATAGTCACAAATCTGACCCATAATTGTTTCTGTATGAAAGAATTACAGGGAAGAAAATAGAGAGGTGCCTGAGGAAAAGAAGGTACAGCGACAGGCCCAAAGTGGAATCCAGTTCAAAGGGAGGTCCCAAGGCCTGACACTATTACTGAGGCTATGGAGCTCTCACAAAAAGGTACCTAGCATAAACACATTCCAGAAGACCCATCAAGCAGCTGAAAGAGTCAGATGCGGATATTTTGCACCAAACTCATGGACAGAAGTAGCTGACCCTTATTGTTGAAACAGAGAAGGCTGAAAGAAGCTGAGGAGAAGGGCAATCCTCTAGGAGGACCAGCAGTCTCAATTAATCTGGACCCCTGAGATCTCTCAAACCCTGGAACTCTAACCAGGCAGTATATACCAGCTGATATTAGGTCCCCAACACACATACACTAGAGGACTTCCGGGTCTGTGTTCATTCAGAGATGATGCACCTAACCTTCAAGACACTGGAGGCCCCAGCGAGTTTAGAGATCAGGTGGAGTGGGGGATGGGAACATCTACATGGAGACAAGGGTTTGGGGAGGAGGTATGTAGTGTGGAACAGTGGTAGAGAGGGCAGAGGTGGGGGGAATAAAATATGGAGTGTAAACAATTAATTAATTAATTAAAAAGAAATGAAAAGAAAAGAAAAACCCAATACTTCATGATCAAAGTCCTGGAAAGATTAGGAACACAAGGGACATACCTAAATATAATAAAGACAATTTACAACAGTCCTGTAGCCAACAACTTAAATGGAGAAAAATTCAAAGATACTCCTCTAAAATCAGGAAGAAGGTAAGGTTGTTTACTGTTTCCATATCTATTCAATATAGTACTTGAAGTTCTAGCTAGAGCAGTAAGACAACTGAAGGAGTTCAAGGGGTTACAAATTGGAAAAGAAGAAGTCAAAATATCATTATTTGTGGTTGATATGATAGTATACATAACCAATTCTGAAAATTTGAATAAGTAACTCTTATAGTTTCAGCAAATTGGCTGGACACAACATTAACTAAAAAAAAATCAGTAGCCCTCCTACATACAAATGGCAAAAAACTGAGGGGAACCAACCTTTTACAAAAACCTCAAATAATATAAAATACCTTTGGATAACCATAACCAAGCAAATGAAAGATTGTATAACAAAAGCTTCAGAAGATGGAAAGATTTCTTATGTTCACAAACTGGTAGAATTAGTGAGGTAAAAATTGTCATCCTACCAATCTATAGATTCAACAAAATGTCCATCAAAATTCTAATACAATTCTTTACAAATATTGAAATTATAATTTTCAACTTTATATGGAAAAAACAAGATACCTAAAACAATTCTGAACAATAAAAAAAAAAACTACTGAAGGGCTCACCATTCCCTATTTCAAGTTGTATTACAGAGGTATAGGCATAAAACTGCATTATATTGGTCCAAAAACAGGCATGAATCCAACTGAAGACCCAGACATAAATGCACACACAATATGGACACCTGATTTTTTTTATAAAGAAGCCAGAAATACACACTGTATAAAGACAGCATCCTATTAGAAAAAACAAAATCAAAAACAAAGAAATAAAAAAAAAAACCATGGTGTTGGTCAAACTGGAGTCTGCATGTAAAAGAATGAAAATAGATTTATCTTCATCACTCTGAACAAAACTCAAAGTGGATCAAGACATCAACATAAAACAAGATACTCTTAATCTGATAGAAGAGAAATGGGGAAATAGCCTTGAACACATTGGTACGGGAAAAGACTTCCTGAACAGAACACCAATAGTGCAGGCACTGAGTTCAAGGCTCAGTAGAACTTAAAAGCTTCCATAAGACAAAGGATACCATGAATTGGACCCAGCATCAGTCTACAGAATGGGGATCTCTACCAACTTCATATTTTTATATAGAGGACTATTAGCCAAAATACATAATAAAGCTCATGAAACTAGGTGTCAAGTAACCAACTAAAAAGTAGCGTACAGATCTACACACAAAATTGTCAATAGAGGAATATCAAATGGGTGAGAAACATTTAAAGAAATGTGAAACATCATTAGACATCATGGAAATGCAAATCATAACTACTTTTAGATTCCAACTTCTACTTGTCAGAATGGCTAGGATCAATAACACAAATGACAGTTCATGCTGGTGAGCATGTGGAGCAAGGGGAACATTCTTCCATTGCTGCTGAGAGTCCAAACTTGTATAGCCTGTATGGAAATCAATGTGGTGTTTCCTCAAAAAATTGGGAATCCATCTAACTCAAGAACCAGCTATGCCAATCTTGGTTACATACCCAAAGTATGCTCCATCCTATGACAAGGACACTTGTTCAACCATGTTCTCTGTGACTTATTCCATAATAGCAATTGGGAACAGGGAAACTAGATGCCCTGCAACTGAAGAATGAATAAACAAAATGTGGCAGTTTATACAACAGAATATTACTCTGCTGTTTAGAAAATGACAAGAAATTTTCAGACAATTGGATGGAAGTAGATTAATATCATCCTGAGTGAAGTAATCCAGACCTAGAAAGACAAAGATAGCATCTATTTACTTATTAACTTGATGTTAGTGATTAAGTAAATGATATCCAAGTTCTAATCCAAAGACCCAGAGAGGTTAGGTAAAGGGGAGAGTTCTAGACAGTAAGCATGGATCTTCCTGGGAAGGGGAAATAGAATAGATTTTACAGGTAGGCTTGGGGTAGGAGGGATAGGAATGGGAAGGAATAGGTATAGAAGATATGGGGTAGAGGGAGAGAAAATGGTGAGAGACAGTTGGTATTAGAGGCATTTGTGGGGCGTTGTAGAAACTTCGTGAAGTAGAAACTTCCTGAAATCTATGAAGTTAGTCCTTATGAGGACAACTAGTAATGTGGGTTATGAAATCACAACTAGCTATGTCTTCTAGCTAGGCAAGATTTTCTCTGGCAGGTCTGGGTTGCATTCTATTTTGTTATTGGCCAGTCAGTTCTCATGCAAATATCCTACCAATCCAGACTGTTGCTAAGACAAAGTTGTTCTCAGCAAACTGACAATGAGGCCCCACCGCTGAGGACAATATCTACACAATTTATCGGTCATGGAGAAGTCAAGCTGGTGCCCACATGGATCATTTCCTCCTTTATTGTAGCCTCTTTGGTGTGCAAAGGCACCCTGCAGGCTACTGAAAGAGAAATGTGGACCTCAACCCAGGCAGCAAAACCTTTGACCTGCAATCTGTCCTGCCTGCAAAATACGCTAGACAATGGTGACACAGAACTTGTAGAAGTAGCCAATCAATGTCCAATTTTACTTGAGGACCACTATTAGACAAGTGTCTCATTCCTGATACTGCTTGGGTGACCATGTAACAGAAAGTAGACAACCCATAGACCTAGGGTAAAACCAAACACAAGTACTCTAAAAAAAAAAAACTTAGTGAAATGATTCCTAATGATATTCTGCTATACTCACAGATCAGTGTCTCATCCAGTCATCACGAGAGATGCCTCCTCTGGCAGCAAATGGGAACAGGTGCAGAGACCCATAACCAGACATTATAAAGAGAGTCTAAGTTGAAGTTCTCCATCAAATCCCTCACCTCAGAGCACAGGGAATTCCATGAAAGAGTAGGCAGAGAGATTGCAAGAACCAGAGGGCATGGAAGACGTGAGGAGAGCAAGGTCCTCTGAATCAATCAAACGAGGCACATACATATGATCTCACAGAAAGGAGCAGCAAGCACAGGATCTATAAGGGTCTTTACCAGGTCCTCTGCATGTATATTGTAACTATTAGCTTAGTATGGGACTCCTGACTGTGAGAACACATGGTCTCTGATTCTTTTCCCTGCTCTTGGGACTTTTTTCCTCCTTTTGGCTTGCCATCTACAACTTTGATATGATAGTTTTTGCTTTATTTTAATATGTTTTATTTCATAATGTTTTGTTGTTATCTCTTAGAAACTTGTTTTATTTTCTAATGAGTGACAGAAAGGGAGTGGCTCTGGAGGGGAGCAAGTGTGTGGAGCAACTGGGAGGAGTAGATGAAAGGAAAACTATAGCTAGGATATTTTGTATAGGGAAAGAATCTACTTTCAATAAACAAATTAAAATTAAAATTAAATAAAAAGGTACCAGTGAGATGGTTCAGTGTGTACAGGCCTTATGATCTGAGCTGTTCCCTGGGACCTATGAGACACTGGGATGGATAGAGAGAGAAAACAACATATTGTATGAGAAATTCATTTATTTTCAGTTAAAAAAGAGGACCTTGGAACATAGACTCTACAAAGCCCTCATAATGAATGCAGCAATGTTGTGTTGTATTATATAAGTATGTAGGTTAGTTCTCAACATATTTTTATTGGGGTCATAAACACAGAAATGTTTCTATCATTTGCATGGAGTTTACTTTAGGACCCTGGGTTGAGATGGAACTTGAGTTCACTCTATCACAACTGTTGGAAACTGAACTGGAACACAACACTGTCTAGAAAGAATACTATGGTGCTTGGAATTTTCAAAGAAAGGGAGGGTTTATTCAAGTTAGTGTAGCACAGATGAAGTCCCTAATTAGTATGAACCTAAGTTTTCAAAGAAATATCCATTAAAGCTTCTATTCAGATAATTAATTAATTAATTAGAACTTAATGACTCTAGTGTTGAGTTACCTTTATTCCCTGGAATAGCCAGTTATTGCTCATCTCTATGTTTAACTGAACATCTTTTCAACAATCAAATGAAACCTTTGGAAAACATCAGCTCAGTAGACAGCTACCTTGTACTAACTCAGAGCTACAAATGTCATGAGGTTACATCTGGAACCTCCAGCAGAGTTTTCCTTCACTTTGCTGTAGTCCTCCTACTGTATACTCCCTCCAATGTATGTAGAAAGCATCCTGCTTTATAACTTTCTTTTATTCAATGACTATAAAATGGTCATGTAACCATCTCTATACTGAGACTTGTTTTCAAGTGCCACTGGTATTGATATTCCTGGTGGGGGCTGAGGAGAATCACAATATCAGCTGATAGAGGAGTTCTGTGGGCATCTCTTAGAGGTGTCCTGGGTTCCTATGTACTATAACAAAGGCAAAGACATGGATAGTAGCAGAAGTTGAGATGGTTAATAGAAAAAATATATACTTCCGAGGGATAAAGTGGAACTAAGGCAGAGAAATTACTTAGAAGCCCCATAGCTATTATACAAAGGATCTGGGCAGTGTTTACCAGTGTTTACCATCATCATCTTCTAGTTCATTGTTAAGAGAATATCTGTCGAGTGCCCAAATTGAAATAACCACTAGTCCAGCTCATAACTCCATTGCTCAAGTGTCTTTTCTGAAGGCCATCATCATACTTCAGTGTACAGTGGATTTGCTTCTTTGTACTTTTCATCCAGAGTATTAAATTTATCCAAAGACTGAGCATTAGTAAACTTAATACCTTTCACCTAAGCAGGGATATTGGGGCTTTGTTTGCTCCTTTGCTTTTGGTTTTAAACAAGGTCTCCCTATATGCAGCCCAGCTCAGCTGTGAACTTGTGATCCCCATGCTTTAGCTGGGATCACAGGAGTGTGCCTCTGCCTGGCAGGATTAGGGACATCCTTTATTTAAAGTGTGTGTGTGTGTGTGTGTGTGTGTGTGTGTGTGTGTGTGTGTGTGTGTGCGTGTGTGTGTGCTGTATGTGTGGAACTTTATATGTGTACCCCATGTGTCTACTAGAGTAAGAAAGGGGGGACAGAAGAGAGAGCTGGATTCCCCAAACCTGAAGTTACTGGTGATTGCAAGCCACCTATAATACGGGTGCTGGGAACTGAACTTCGGTCATCTTTCTTAACTGCTGATCTCTCTTTCTCCCTCTCTCTCTCCCTCTCCCACTTCCTCTCCCTTCCTCTGCCTCTCCCCTCTTCCTCTACCTATTCCCCTCCCCCTCCCCTCCCCCCTCCAGTACCTCACAGGAATTTTAAAAGAAAAATTGCTTTTTGTTTTGATTAGCTTGTTTCTTTCTATTTTGTCTTTACTGTGATGGCAATGAAGCAGACAATGGCTATGAGAATAGTGCTGCCCCCACCTTGATTCATACTGTGCTACAAGTGGATATCATTGTACTTACATCAGCACAGTGGAAAGTCAGTGTGTATGTTACCAAACACTTAGAAGATTCAATCTTTGTGTTAATATACAAATAGGGTTGACCTTGTAAACCCTTAAAACTATAGAGAACTGCTCACCTTGATGAAAGGATGGGCTGTATATAATACATACATACATACATACATACATACATACATACACACACACACACACACAAATCTAGAGCATGCATTTCTCTGGAACTTACCATAAAGACCTGTATATCAGGCTTCAGTGAGAAGCATTTATTTCTTTGTTTTTGAAGAAATACAAGGAAACAGCAAAGTCTGCCCCATTTTCTGTGGTCCTGAGACTATAAGGGATGGAGTCTGGACATTGACTGAAATGGGTAGGCATAGTAAGCTCAGCTCTGTGAAGTCTTATCCCAGAGGAGGCCATAGGCTGCTTAGCCCAGGAAATAGCTAAGGCCAAGTCAACTGATCAGTATTCTTAATTCAGTATTACATAGCTGTGATTACCTTTTTCCTTGATTGTCGGGCCTTATTTTAAGAGGTTTTACTTCTAAAAAATTTACACTCAAACCTTTCCATAACAGTTTAGTGGTTCATCTTTGGCTTCAAAATTCTAAACCACCACCAAATTTAATCAGGGCTTTTACTATAGATCTCAAGAAAACAGATGGCTTAAAAGAGAATGATGATTCTGTATAATGTTTTATGACATTGACCTTAGCAAAATGACTCAACCCAACTAACATTGATGATAATCACAGCATTGCCTTCAGTAATTAAAAATACTTCTGTTAGTATTTGTCAATGCAGTAATATTATCTGAATGGGATTTTTATTTTTAATATTTATTTATTTATTTAGAGATAGGGTTTCTCTGTAGTTTTGACTGACCTGTAACTCTCAATGTGCCTCAAACTCTCAGAGATCCACAGGTCTCTGAGTCCTGACTCTGCTGATTAAAGACCTGCACCACCACACCACATCATACCTGAATGGCATTTTGTTACTTTTGGTGATAAACCAGTCTGCCTCCATCTCAGTCTTCAAAGCCATCCTATAGTAAAGATAAACAAGGTTCATGATTAAATTGTCATTTCTCACAGATTGGGCTATGCCCCACCTGTAACCTCAACTACAAATGGTTCTGTACTGGCTGTTCTAAGAAACAACAACCACGTTTCAGGAGATTGTTATAACCATTTTATTATGACCTCCTTCCAACCATGTCTTTGTTTCAGGAGCTATAAAAATCTTTATCTTACCCTTGTCCAGTGCTGATTTTTTGAACCTCATCTTTAGAGAGAGACACCCTGAGTACACAAATAGAAAATTTTGCTTTAGTTAATTACTTGTTTTAATGTGTCCACAATTATGTTAGTAGCCTTTCTCCTCACACCTGTGGGATTAACAGTGGTTGGGGTCTAGATCAGTTGTATCCAGGTTATTTGCCTCTTATCCACAAAATTGAAAATATGGGCCCTTCCTATTTGTTGCTGCATAGTATTCCATCCCACAGCTATAGCACATTTTGTTGATCGATTCACCATTTGAAAGGTATTTGAATTGTTTCCATATTCTGGCTGTTACATCCAAGCTGCTATAAAGATTACACACAGGTTTCTGCATGAACATATTGTGCCATTTCTCTGGGAAAAATGCCTAAAAGTATAATTGCTAGGTTATATGGTAATTGCAGGTTTGTGTTTTAATAAACATCACCTGTTTCCCATAATAACTACTCAATTTTCCGTTCCGACCAGCAAAGAATGAATGATCCACTTTCTCTACCTCCTTGCCACTGTTTGATGGAGTTAGAACTTCTGTTTTAGCCATTCTGCTATGCTCTGGACTGATCTCTCATTATGGTTTAAATTTCCATTTTTCTAATGAAACTTTGAATGTCATTATGTGCTTATTACTGCCATTTTTGTTATTAGAATCATCTTCATTTTTAGCTGAAATTCTAATTGGATGGTTTGCATTTTTAGTTTGATTTCTCATACATTCATCCTAGAAACTAGTCCTTGCTTCCCTCTCCCTATATCATTTATGATTTCACATTTTACTTTTAAGTCTGATATCCTCTGTGAGTTAATTTTTTTGTAAGTTTGAACTTCATAAAAATTTTCCACTCCTGAACCCTTTTGTTCCTGAGAAATTTTTACAATATTGGGGTCTATCAGTATATAAAACAAGTATACAAGTTTGTTACTGGAAATAAACTACAAGGAAATTTATTTTAAAATAATGTTTTAATATATATTAAATATATTTAATATATTACCATTTACTAAAATGTATATATTTAATATATATATATTACCATTTACTAAAGATGAATGAAATTTTGCATGCTATGGAGAAGATGAGCTTATTTATTTTTACATAAAGAATTAAGTGTCAGCTAAATATTTGATACTATATGACACAGAACATTTCCAATGATTAACAGAGGTGATCAATATTTTGTTTTATAATCATCATTTTTTCGAGCACTGCTTTGCATAAATATTTAATACAGTAAATATGCAGAGGCATATTTAGGGCTATTTCAGATATTGTTGGGAAGTCTGTTCTAATCACAATTTAAAATTCATTCAACAATTTTTATAAAACTCAAGTCAAATGCTCAAATACCAATTTTTGGTATTCATGCTTATATCCATGTGTATGTGTGCACATGTATGTGTTAGCTTGTGAGTATGTGTATGCACATATGCACATGCATATAGAGGTCAGAGTTAAGCTTCAGATGTCATCCTGAGGAACATCATCCACTTCCTTTGACACAGGGTCTCTCATTGGCCCTGAAATCACCAACCAGGCTAGACTGGCTGGCTAGCGAATCTCAGGGATCCTTCTATGTTCACTTCCCTGGCACTGGGTTAACATGTACCAGCATATCTAGCATTTTATGTGGGTTATGAGGATTAAAGTCAAGTCTTCATGCTTGCAAGCAAAACTCTTTATCAAGTGATTGATCTCTCAATTCTCAAACAGTAATTTTAAAAATTAAACATTCTAACAACACAATCCTAAGAAATCTTAGTTTAAAACACACATGTTGATGAATGGTTGTAGGAAAACATTACAGGTTTTGTTTTTCACAATTATGCCATTATGTTTCTGTAAGAGCAGAAAAGTTTGTCTATACATTGAAAACACTGCAATCCATGACATACCACAGTCCTGACTCTGAGCTGAAGCATTTGCACTGTTGAAAGGTGAAGCTCATTTCAACTAGAAAAGCACTGCTGGAAATGCCCTTAATTCATTATGCATCTGATGTTGAATTAAGAGCTGATCATTATTATTTAAGAAACCTTTGCTGTTGCCCTATATTTCACAGTCCCCACATTGAGTTAGTGACCCCATATGGGATATGATCTACAGATTAAGAAGCTGCAATGTAACACATAAGATAAGTTGAGAGTATCTTTGGCCTATAAATGTCCAACTTCTCCAGAACAATTTGCTGAGTTGCTTCCGTATATTCATCAAAACTCAGCTTGGAAATCGGTAAGAGCCAGGGTTCCATGGTTCTGTGTCCTTCATTGAGCATTGTGTCTGTGACTTCAACATCACTACACTGCCTGGATTATTATAACTATATAGTAGATCTTAGTATTGGATATATTAACACACACACACACACTTTGTTTTTGGATATTTTTTTTAGTTTATCTCTGCTGCTGCCCATACCTTTCCACT
Source organism: Tokudaia tokunoshimensis (assembly GCA_036184795.1). Lineage (NCBI taxonomy): Eukaryota > Metazoa > Chordata > Mammalia > Rodentia > Muridae > Tokudaia > Tokudaia tokunoshimensis. The sequence goes on along the minus strand of BTHU01000023.1, from coordinate 2,178,627 downwards.
GACATTTTAGAGTCATCTTATCTATGTCTACAAATTTTGTGCCAGAGCTTTGACAGCAGTTACATTAAACCTAGAGTTAACTTAAAGAAAACTGACTCTTCAATACCTTTGTTTCTTTACATCTATGAGCAGTATATCTCTATACTTATTTATTTCTTTATTTCTTTCTTTCTTTATTTATTTATTTATTTCACACCAGATTTTGTTACCCTCCCAATCCACCCTCCGACTGTTCCACATCCCATACCTCCCATCTCCATGAGGATGACCCCATCCCCTACCCTACCCCACCAGACCTCTAAACTCCCTGGGGCCTCCAGTCTCTTGAGAGTTAAGTACATCTTTTCTGATTGAACCCAGACTCCCAGACTTGGCAGTCCTCTGCAGTATATGTGTTGGGGGCCTCATATCAGCTGGTATATGCTGCCGGGTTGGTGGTCCACTGTCTGAGAGATATCAAGGGTCCAGGCTAATTGAGACAGCTGGTCCTCCCACAGGGTCACCCTCCTCCTCAGCTTCTTCCAGCCTTTCCCTAATTCCACAAGGGTCAGCAGCTTCTGTCCATTGGTTGGATGCAAATATCTGCATCTGACTTTTTCAGGGGGCAGTCATGATAGGTCCCTTTTTGTGAGCATTCCATAGCCTCAGTAGTAGTGTCAGGCCTGGACCTCCCCTTGAGCTAGATCCCACTTTGGGTCTGTCGCTGGACCTTCTTTTCCACAGACTCCTCTCCATTTCCATTCCTGCAGTTCTTTCAGACAGGAATAATTATGGGTCAGAGTCTTGACTGTAGGATGGCAACCTCCTTCCTCACTTGATGCCCTGTCTTTCTGCTGGAGGTTGGCTCTACAAGTTCCCTCTCTCTACTTTCAGGTATTTCATCTAAGGACTCCCTTTGAGTCCTGAGAGTTTCTCACCTCCCAGGTCTCTGGTGCATTCTGAAGGGTCCCCCCCAACCTCCTACCTCCTGAGGTTGTCTGTTTCCATTCTTTCTGCTGACCCTCAGGGCTCCAGTTCTTTTTCCTCACCCAATTCCAGATCTGGTTCCCCTCTCTGCTCCTTCCCCTGTTCACTTTCCCTCCCAGGTCCCTCCCTCTCTCCCCACTTGTGATTGCTTTCTTCTCCCTCACAAGTGGAGCTGGGGCATCCTTACTTGGGCCCTTCAGCTTGTTGACCTTTTTAAGTTCTGTGGACTATATTTTGGGTATTCTGTACTTTTTATTTTGGCTAATATCCACTTATTAGTGAGTTCATACATTGCATATCCTTTTGGACCTGAGTTACCACACTCAAGATGATATTTTCTAGTTCTATTCATTTGACTGCAAAACTCAGGATATCCTCATTCTTAATAGCTGACTTGTATTCTATTGTGTAAATGAACCACATTTTCTCTATCCATTCTTCTATTGTGGGACATGTGGGTTGTTTCCAGCCTCTGGCTATCACAGACAAGTTCACTATGAACATAGTGGAACATGTGCCCCTGCAGCATGGTAGGGCATCTTTTGGGTGTATTCCACTCCCAAGCATGGTATTTCTGGGTCTTCAGGTAGATCTATTTCCATTTTTTTTGAGGAACCTCCAGATTGATTTCCAGAGTGGTTGTAACATTTTGCAACCCCACCAACAATGGAGAAGTGTTCCTTGTTCTCCACATCTTCGCCAACATGTGTTGTCACCTGAGGTTTTGTTCTTAGCCATTCTGATTGGTGTAAGGTGGAATCTCAAGATCATTTTGATTTGCATTTCTTTGATCACTAAGGACTTTGAACATTGCTTTAGGTGCTTCTCAGTCATTCAAGATTCCTCAGTTGTGAATTCTCAGCTTAGTTCTATATCCCATTTTTTGTTTTGGTTGTTTAGTTTTTTTGGTGGTTAGCATCTTGAGTTCTTTATATATTTTGGATATTAATCCTTTATTGGATTTGAGATTAATGAAGATTTTTTTCCCAATATGTAGGTTGCTGTTTTGTCTTATTGACTTTTGTCCTTTTCCCAATCTGTAGGTTGCTGTTTTGTCTTACTGGCAATTGTCTTATTGACTATTGTCCTTTGACTTACAGAAGCTTTCCATTTTCATGAAGTCCCATTTATCAATTCTTGATCTTAGAGCATGAAACCATTGGAGTTCTGTTTAGAAAATTTCCACTTGTGTCAATGAGTTCAAGGCTCTTTCCCACTTTCTCTTCTATTAGATTCAGTGTATCTGGTTTTATGCTGAGGTCCATGATCCACTTGGACTTGAGCTTTGTGCAAGGTGACAACTATGGGTCTATTTTCATTTTTCTTCATACAGCCATCTAGTTAGACTAGCATCATTTATTGAAGATGCTTTCTTTTTTATATTGTATTTTTTGTCGTCTTTGTCAAAGATCAAGTGTCTGTAAGTGTGTGGTTGTATTTCTGGGTCTTCACTATTTTGTTTTCACTATTTTGGGTTTTTTGCCTTTCCAGATGAATTTGAGAATTGCTCTTTCTATGACTTTGAAGAATTGTGTTGGGATTTTTATGGGGGTTGCATTGAATCTGAAGATTGCCTTTGGTCTTTGTTTGATTTCTTTCATTGGTATCTTCCATCTGTATAACAGGGATCTTATACATATTTTTCTCAGGTTTATACCCATCTCATTTTATTTGGGATAGTTATAAGTGGTGACATGTTTTCACATCAGTTTCCAAAATTTATGATTAATATCTATTTAAAGACAAAATTGATGTATTTCCTTTTAGCTTATATCCTGTGACTTCAAATAACTCATATGTTAGTTCTAGGAGGTTTTTGTAGACATAAACATTTTTTGGTGTGTTCCAAGTAAAAAATAAAATAATCTGCAAATAAGGGATTACTTTCTTCCTATTAAATTGTTCTACTTTTCCCCTTTTGCCTTATTGTTAAGTATATTAACTACATGATTTTTATAAATGTTCATCATTAAATTTAAGTATTTGGCCTATCTTAATTGGCTAAGGGTTTCTTTTGTTTGTCTGTGTTTGTTTGTTTGTTTGTTTTGTTTTGTTTTGTTTTGAGTCAAGGTTTCTCTGTATAACCCTGGCTGTCCTGTAACTTGCTTTGTAGACCAGGATGGTCTCAAACTCATAGAGATTCACCTGCCTCTGCCTCCAGACACCTGAGATTAAAGGCATGTGCCACCACCACCCAGCTTTGTTTTTGTTTGTATATCATGAATGAGTGCTGACTCATGACAAATAGTTTTTATGCATTAGATTATTTAAAAACATGAAAACTTGACTATTTACCCTTAGACTATTTGTATAATAGAATACAGTGATTCATTTTTAAATACTGAACCATATTTGTATAAATTCAAATTCTATCCTTTGTCATCTCTTCTGTACCATTGATTTATATCCAGTGAACGTTTATTTCAGTTGTGTGGGTTTTAGTTCTGAAATTTCCACTTGGTGTTTTCATATTGTCTCTTGTTTGTTTCAAGAGAATTTATAATTGATTATTGAAGCATTTCGATGATGAGTAAGAATCATTGTCAGATAGTTCTAGTATCCAATTCACCTTGGTATTGGAACCTGTTCCTTTCCTGCCTTTCTTTTTCTTCATTACTATTATGCTGTTTCTGGTTCTTGGTGTGACAAGAGATATTATATCATATAAAATATCCATGATATTTACATATTTTAAGAATCTGGAACTAATTTAATCTTTTTAAAAAAGATTTATTTTCACCTGTCCATTAATCCTCATAAACCACAATCCATGCTCCATTAACTGGCTTGAGTCAATACACATCTTGTGGAGACAATCACAGTTGCTGAGAGTTTATGGGTGTAGTGGTTCGGCTAAGTCCAGAAGACCCTGGTTTGGTCTACTCTTCCCCTACCTATGGCTCTTACAATCTTTCCACTCCCTCCTCCAAGATGGCCCCTGTGCCTTTGAGGGCATATAGATGTCCCATATGGGCTGAGCATTCCATTGACACATATTCTCTGCTCTCTAATTACTTGTGAATTTCTACATTACAAATACTTGATGGCTTTTGGGAAATAGAGAGTCAGTTTTTTTTAAGGATGTGACCCCCTAGGAGACTGACCATGCTCCAGGATAGCTGAATACCCAGGAATATATGTGCAAAAAAAGTTGGATTTGGTGGGTTATATTTCAAAGTGTTAAAAAACAGACATGAAGTTGGGGTGTGGGATTGGGAAGTAGAGGGGGATTTGAAAGGAGCTATGGGGAGCAGTGTGGCATAAATTGATCAAAATACATTGTATGAAAGTCTCAAATAATAAAAAATATTTTAAAAACAGAATGAATAAATAAACCAAAGACAACAAAAAAATATATTTGTGTGTGTGTGTGTGTGTGTGTGTGTGTGTGTGTGCCTTTGTGAATGTATGCACACATACATATGCAGGTACCCATAGATGTCAGGAGATGATATCAAGATCCTTCAGTGCTGGAGTTATAAGAGGTTGTGAACCACTTGATATGGGTCCTGACATCTGAACTATAGCCCTCAAGATTGAGTAATTAGCTCTCTGAGCCATTTCTCACAGCCTCTGTTTGAGTCTTTGTATGTGATTTTTTTCTCCTGTTGATCTATAGCAGGAGAGCCAGGAGGGGTGTGTGTTGAGCCTGGAGTTGGGTCTTACTGACAAATCATTTCAGTAAAGGTTAAGTACTGTTATACTACATTGTTGTGCAGAATGGAAATTTGCCTTCTTTCTTGGATCTACAGCTGTTAGCTCCATGAAAATAGGGCAGTCGCTAGTACCATCCTGTCTCTAAATGTGAAAGCCCAGATTTTCTCTCAGACCCACTGCTGCAAGGGTCTCCGCTTGCATGGGGAAAGAAGTGCCAGTGAAAATTTCTGACTACCTCATTTTGCCTTGCTGAGGAGTAGAGCAGGAGAGGAGGCTCAGCTCACTACTGAGCTCTATTGATGCTATTCCAGCCAGGAAATCTGAACACTCCCAGATTCTGCCAAGCTAAGGATGAAAGATCAGCTGCCTGCTTGCTTCTGTTTATGCTGTTTTGGCAGAGGAATTGAGTAGCTGCCATTTACTTCTGCTGATTAAGAGATGGAGGAAATCTCCCTGCTCAGCTGGTCAACACCATCCAGCAGGGAAATTGGAGTGTGGTATTGTTTTTTGCTAAGAGAGGGAAGGACAGGGATGGAATATTAGCTTCCTGCAAAGACGAGTATTGACTAAAATATTTTCTCTAATCAGAACTTTAGCTGAACAGCACAGGTTTTTTTTTTTTTAAGAGCTTTTTATTTTGTCTGAGCCTCTTGGCAGTTTTGGTGTGGAGAATTCTGTAGCATCATGTATAGAATATAAAAGAACCATATATACTACCGTGTGTGTGTGTGTGTGTGTGTGTGTGTGTGTGTGTGTGTTGCCATATATAAATAAATCTATGGCTTGTCATAGCACTTTTTTTTCAAATCCTGAGTTCTCTAGAAAGCCTGCCACTATCTTCCCAATACCTTAGAGTCTTCCCATACTTGCTTATTTTTTCTGTTAGGTCCATACTTTTGTTTTTGTTTTTGTTTTCTTTTGATTGCCAGTGTACTTGGATTTTTTTAAAAATAATTCTTTTGAACATTTTTAAAATGCACAGAACATTATTGTTATCTGCAGTCATTTACTATGCAGCAGTACACTAGGATTTATTACTCCTATCTAGCTGTGAAGCTGTAGCTAAATTGTCCTTATCAACTGATTAAATATTCTCTATTCCTGCCCCAATCTACTCCATCTGGTGTCTGGCAATGCCCATTTTATTCTCAGTTGTTGTGAGAACAGCTTTATTTCCTGCTTATTATGAACATGGGTGTATAGATATCACTTTGTAATTTGAATTCATTTTCTTTGGATAGACATCAAGTAGTGAAATAGTGAATAATGTGGTAGGTCTATATTTACTATTTGGAGGACCCTCTGTGCTGTTTTTCGTAATGATTGTTACTAATTTATTTTCCTATCAACACTGTATAAGGCTTCATTTTCCTCTATGGACTCATCACCTCTTGGATTTCTCAGGTTATTTTTTAAAAATTAGTCACTTTTTTTTGGTGGTAAAGTGGTTATGGCATGATAATTTTGATTTTCATTTCTCTGGTGATTCATGATGTTGAGCATTTCCTCATGTACTGGTCTGTCATTTGAATGTCTTATTTTGGGAAAAAAAATCTCTTTACAGCTTTTGCTGATTTTTTATTGGGCTCTTTGGTTTTGAAAGGCTATTTCCTTTTTATTTATTTATTTATTTATTTATTTAGCTATCTATCTGTTGACTTTTTTTTAATTCTTCACACATTTTGGATATTGTTATCAGATATGTAGTTTCAATGGTCTTTTCTCATTTTGTTGGCTGTCTCAACACTCGTGATCATTTGCTATGTTTGCCTCTTAGTTTGATAGAATGCCATTTGGTTTTGCTTTCATTTCCCCTGCTTTTAGAGTCTTTTCCAAAAATAGCTGTGCCCATTCCAGTATCCTGAAGCATCTCTGTTGTATTTCTTCTACTAGATTCATATTTTCAGGACTTAAACATTTACATCTTTAATGCATGCTGATTTGATTTTTGTAACTGATGAGAGATAGGACATGAACACCTTTACTTGGAATCCACTCTTCCAAGTACTATTTGTTAGAAAGTCTGCCTTTTCTCCACCATGTCTGTGTATGCATGGTTTTACATATATGATCTTTGTTGTATGTTGTGTTGCTCTATGTGTCTACATCTATGTCAATACCATGCTGCTTTGATCACTGCTGATATTATTTGGAGTAAGGCAATGTAATGCCTCTACTTTTGTTCTTTTTGCTCAAAATTGCTTTGGCTATTTGAATTCCATGTGCATCCAAGTAAATTTTAGGATTGTTCTTGTGGTCCCATGAAGAATACTGTTGATGTCTCAATAGGACATCACATGGCTCAGAACTGTTGAATCTCTAAACTGGTTTGGGCAGTGTATATATCTTAACCATATTAATACTACCAATCAGTGAAAACAGGATATCTCTCTACATTCTGTGTCCTCTACAACCTCTTTCATCAGTATTTTATGATTTTCATCTTTGAGATTATTTACCACTTTAGCTAATTTATTCTTGATATCTTATTTTTGTAGTTATTATAAATGGATTACTTTTCTGGTTTCTACTATGGCATTGGAATAGTGCTGCGTTTTGTATATTTAACCTGTATCTTGAAATTTTGATGAATCTATTTACGATTTTGAATTTTTAGTAATGTTTTGGGAGTTATCCCTACTTTGGGAGTTATTCCATTTTTATGGAAATCCTATGAAGAATAATCAAGAAATAATACTTGATTATTCTTCATAGGATTTCCATAAAAATGGCAAATAAAAATTGTAAAGCATAGCCATCATTGTCCCATTCCAGATTTTAGAAAGAATATACTGTTTTTTAAAAAATTATTCATCTCTCATGCATTACATCCTGACCACAGCCTCTCCTCCCTTCTCTCCTCAGAACCCCCATCCACCTCCTCTCTCCTTGATATAATTTTAACACAAATGTTTCTTAATAACATGCTGACTGATATGGCCTGAAAAAGTCATGTTACTAAGTTGCCCCAATCTCCTTTACTTGGTAATACTTTTCAGGGTTATTCATCAACAAAGAGTTTAAATATTTTAATTAAGATTATATACATGCCTACAACAATTCTGTCAATTATAAGTATACAGATTAGTGCATTTCTACCAATGAAACACATTCATATAATTAGCAACCTAATTAAAAAACAGAATGTGAAAACAAGCCCAAAGACCCCTATTCACACCTGCTTGAAGTAATGATCCTTCTTACTGGTTATTATCCTATCTTGTAATGGTACACACTAGTTTTACTTATCCTCTCCATAGGAATTTGAGTATGGTATTGATCAATATCCCTTAGAAAACAGAACCAATAAAATCGCGCGCTCTCTCTCTCTCTCTCTCTCTTTCTCTCTCTCTCTCTCTCTCTCTTTTTTCTCTCTCTCTCTCTCTCTCTCTCTCTCTCTCTCTCTCTCTCTCTCTCTCTCTCTCTCTCTCCCTCTCTCTGGTGTGTGTGTGTGTGTGTGTGTGCATGTCTTATCTCTCTCTCTCTCTCTCTCTCTCTCTCACACACACACACACACACACACACACACACACACACACACACCAAAAAAAAAACATAAGAGGAAACTGGTGCATGCAATTATGGAGGCTGCTAAGTCCTAACATTTACAGAGTGAGTCACCAAGTCAGAAGCCTGGGGAAGCCAATGATATAGTTGAAGTCCAAAGGATGTTCTAGTTCAAAACTCATTCCTGCAGGGGAAAAAAAATCTCTTCCTGATTAAAATAAAGCCATATTTTTCTTCTAGTCAGGCACTGGTTAGATGAGACCTATCCACACTATCTACTAATTTAATATTAAGCTCATCCAAAAAAAATACCCTCACAGTGTGGAGGAAGCCCTGAATGAATGAAGTACCGAGTAAATGTGTGTTGTTAACATGGGCACACCCATGTCAAGGAGCATAGGAGAATGGCAAAGCCTTTCTCCAAGAGTGAAGCTCAGAGGGCTGGCAAAGCTTTCCCCTGTCCCATGTGTAGATAGGACTGCATGTGCAGAAAATGTCCACCATAGGTTTCTCCACCTGGATACTTCCCTCCTGAAGACTTTCCCCTTATTGAGACTGTTCCTACTGAGATTAGCTAAACATGTCTCCTTGATTCAATTGTATACCATAAGCTCTGCCTCCTTGTTTATTTGTATGTAACAACCCCCCTCCATGTTCAAAGTGCTAAGCTTCCAGGGTACTGAGGTTTCTTCATCTGGAAATCCCAGGCCACTAGATTCCAGCCCTTCTCCTCCTTCTCCTTCTCCCACCTACTCTCTCTCTCTCTCTCTCTCTCTCTCTCTCTCTCTCTCTCTCTCTCTCTCTCTGGTGTGTGTGTGTGTGTGTGTGTGTGTGTGTGTGTGTGTGTGTGTGCGCAATTTCTTCATTCCCTCACTGCCTGAATCTGGTCAAGTCCCTGAAGTTGTGACAATAAGAAGGTACTCACAAAACTGCTAGAGTAACACTTTACTAAATATATGGACACCAAGTAGCTCTGAGAAATAGATATAAAAGAAAACATTACAGTTATTTTGTAGTTAGCGCTCAAATGAATAGAATGTTATGAACATTCTTGATTAGGTGGTTGAGTAGATATATGTCTGCATTCTTGAGTATGTATGTATTTAGGAGTGAAAACACTCCGGTTTTGTATAGGCATATATTTCACATTTGTAGGAATAGCTAAAGAATTTTTCAAATATGGAAAGTTTATGCTCCATCTGCTATGTATGAAACTTGTACTTACTCCATATTTTTATAATGCCACAATAAAGAACCTTTTGTATGTCTGGTTTTGGACATAGGAACTTTCTATGTAGCTCAGGATAGCCTTAAACTCATTATCCTCCTTCCTCAAGCCTCCTGAGTATTGAGATTATGGACAGGTACTGACACCATGCCTAAGCAATAATGGATATTTGGGATTTTATTTTAGCCATTCTGATTAGTGTATACAAACACTGCATAATAATATTGGGCTATATTTCTCACCTAACTAAAGAAGTGAGTGAACCCTTTTTTGAAATCTATTTTCCCTTTGGTTATCTTCTTTTGCAAAATATTCATCTTTTGTCCTATTTTAATTTTGGATCAATTATCTTTTACTTAAAACAAATAGAAAATACATTACAACCTAAATAGGAGTCTTTTGTTGAATACACGTATTCTGAATATTATCCCCCAGAGTAAGCTGTGGCTTACTTTGCCCCTGCCTCTGTACATATGCATCCATGTATGTGTGCATAAAGATAGAAGCCAGTCAACATTAAGTGTCTCACTCAATCACTCTCGATTTTGTTTATTTGTTTATTTATTTATTTTGTGTCAGGGTCTCTCACTGATCCTGGAACTCACTGGTTTGGATAGACTGGCTAGTCAACAAACCTCAGGGAATCTCCTGTCTCCACTTCTCCAGCTGGATAACGGTCACCATCTTCTCATTCCAATCTTTCAGTCTCATAATGGTGTTTTTTAAAAGATCTTAATTTTTTTTATTATTCTGCCTCTCTTCTCTCTTTCTCTCTCCTCTGTGTGTTTGTGTGTGTGTGTGTATGTAGTGGGGTACACAATGTAATCAAAGGGTTGCACATGAAACAGTGCTCATGTGAAGGTCAAAGGACATCTTTGTGAAGCTGTTACTCTCCTCTACCTTTATGTAGGTTCCAGTGAAAGCACTCAGGATTCCAGGCTTGTGCTGAAAGTGCTTTTATCCACATAGCCATCATCTGGCCCTTAATGGTGACTTCAGATGTAATAGTCTCAGTATAATTACAACCCCCCTTAATATCTTTCATCTCTTTCCTGGAGCAACAGTTACTCAAGAAGGTGGTGAGAGAGGAAGAGGTAATAGGATGGGTCAATGGATCATGTGGCATCCAACTTAGCCCTACATCATTCCTGGAGCCACAGTGATCTGCAGGACTCAGAGCCACAGAGTTGTCCCTGTGATGATAATTGTCTTCTATTTCCAGGGTACATGTTTCTCATGAGTCATGTTGACCTCAGCCACTCCCATCTCATCAGATATATCTAAACCACATTTTTTCTCAAAATTTTAGTTTCTTTCACATAGCTCCAGATATATGAGCCAGTCATGAAGTGGCACATATATTTTTAAGTGCTCTGTGCCATGCCCTTGAGATTAGGAAAACTTGACCTATTCCAGGTCATTGAGGGGTTCATGTGAACTACCTAATTGCATCAGCAATTTAAGTTGCAGCTCCAAACCAACCCAGACCATAATACATATATTCCTACAGTGTTTTTTTTAGATTGCATTTTCATTATTAAAATAACCCTTGCAAGCTGAGGTTATGGATCTAGAGGTTCTACAAATGCCACTTGATATATTGATCTGGATAGGGAACTAGGGCCAGAAACCAGTTTGTTCTTTTTTTTGTTTCTTTGTTTTGTTTTGTTTTTGTTTTTTATTAGATATTTGTTTTATTTACATTTCAAATGGTATCCCCTTTCCTTGTTACCCCTCAGAAAACCCCCATCCCATCCCCTATCCCTCTGCTTACCAACCTCCCTCCCATTTTCTCTTAATGTTTCAGTAATTGTTAAATATTAGAAAATCACAGTTAACACTGATCTTTAATGAAGTCCTGTATGCTTGATGCAAGGCAAGATTTTAAGAAGAAAATCATATAAAAGGGTAAGAGGATAGGTATTAGTTCCCTAGGAACAGTAAATTCAGTTTTATTTCAAAGAGCTATTTTAAAATCTACACTTATAGAAATTAGAATATAATTTCCACTTGAAGAAGAAGGGGTTCTTCAAACAGTGACATGACTATGGTGGCACACAAAAATCTACCTAACCCACAATGTAACATCCACTGTGCTGTGCCATGCCATGCCCTGTGTTCTATGTTCTTCAAAGGTGTCTATATCACAATCCTTGAGCCGAACTTCCCCTGAAATCAGCAACAGAGCTTGAGAGTCCCAGGGACCTGAGCCTATTGAGTGGGGAACCTTGGCAATCAGAAGGTGAAAGATGTGGCATTTTGTGGAAACAGGGGCTAAAGATTCCTACGGTTGTGAGAGGGGAAGTAAAGTTACTAGGATATGCCATTACTAGGAAAAGGAGGTGTCATGGGCTGCTCAGCAATATGGGTAGAATCTGACAGGCACTGTAATGTATCTAGCTAATTAGTTCCATGATGATTTCTTTTTTTATTTAGTTAAATTTTATGTTATTCTTTTAAATTTTTATATGTGGATATATGAAATGTGATCTTATCCAAGAACCGTTGTTCCTCCTTCAACTCCCTCTGGGTTACCACAACACATTCTTCTTACAACTTTATGTATTCCTTAAAAAATAATCTACTATGTCCAATTAGTGTTTCCCATATGTGCATTGGCATGGGACCATCTTTTAGAGTATAAGAAATCTATCTGCTCATGGCCACCCCTACCCACAGAGTGATTTTTCTTAGGGGTGGAAAGATGGCTCAACAGTTAAGATAACTTGTTGATATTACAGAGAATCTAGAATCAATTACCAGCAGCCATGAGGGGCTGGAGAGATGGCTCCATAGTTAAGAGCACTGGCTGTTCTGCCAGAGGACCCAGATCCAATTCCAAGTCCCCACATGGCAGCTCACAACTGTCTGTAACTCCAGTCCCAGGGGATCCCACAGCCTGACACAAACACATATGCAGGCAAAACATCAATGCACATAAAATATAAATAAATAAATTAAACATAAAGAAATTACCAGCACCCATATGTTAGCTTACAACTACCTGTAACTTCATTGTCAGAGGATCTGACACCCTCTGCTAACCTCCACTGTTACCAGACATGTACTTGGTGTACATGTATACATGTGGTCATTTACAAATAATTTTTAAAAGAAAAATAAAGAATGATTTCCTCTTACCCAGAACTATCAACTGCCAATGTATCCTCACTTAGGAGTGTAGCATGTGAGCTCCTCTCTCAATTATGCTGGAGTTTGACTGGTTTCATCTTGTGTAGGTCTTGTGCAGTTCACCACAACTACTGTGAGTTCATAAGTGCAGTAGCCCTGCCATATCTAGAAATCAGCATTTCACAATACTTTCTACACTCTGATTCTTATATTTTTTTCTGCCTCCATTTTTGTGATATTCCCTGAGCTTTGGTGTGTGTGTGTGTGTGTGTGTGTGTGTGTGTGTGTGTGTGTGTGTATGTGTGTAAAATAAACATGTCACATCTCAGCACTTTAACCAGTTGTATCTCCACATTGGTTTCTGCCCACTTAAAAAAAAATCTCTGACCAAACTTGAAAACACATCAGGTCTATGTATGAAAATATAAATATTTAGGAGGTTGTTTAATAACATGACATTTTGTGACAAATGACAATAGTAGCTTCTCCCTAGGACCTATGACTTTCTAGGCCATGGGATTTTGGTTTACAATACTAGACCTAAATTACCTCCTGTGAAGAAGGACTCAAATCCAGCCAGAAAGTAGTTAGTGATCCAGTAATAACCATACTTCATTTGCACAGTGGGAACACCTTGCCTGGTATTGCAGCATACAAGAGCCAGCACTGAGTAAGACCACTGATGTTTTTTTCCCCATGCAACCTGGGTAGGACCTTCTGGCATTACATAGACTAGCTAGCATGGAGAGTTTCTTGGTTAATTCAAAGTGTATTTCTCTTAGTCCTCTATCTACAATGAGTGGTGTCTTCAGCAGTAGAATCTTAACATATAGTTATGGTGGGCAACCAAAAGCATTTACAATATCCTATGTTGTTCTAGAGACTTCTGAGGCCTCCCTGACCAATAAAGGTATCTATGCCTGGCACCATGCTTTTTATTTAGTAGTCCATGCATTTTAGGATCTTCACTATCCACCCATCTATGGTACCTCCAAACTCTTGGGTGATTTTAAACAAATTAATCAAAGATCTTAATTATATACTTGAAATTCTAAAAATGCTATGCAAAATTTCAGTTTTGGCAAAAACACATTAGCTTTGCCCTCCAGTGGATTGTCCAAGCAGTCAATGGGCTATGAGTGGATGCTCACGGTTCTGGATATGCAGATACCAATTGTTTAATGCTCCAAATAATTACTTTCTATATTAAATAAATTAAACTCATTCACTGTGTTCAAGTTTTAAAACTTAACAGCCTACTCTTGCTCTCAAAGTTTCTTACCCACAAAAAAGTACACTTCATTTTGTGTTGTACATATAGAAGCACACAATTAATAAAATATATTTTAAAGTGATACTTGCAATTGAGAAAACTAAATTGGCCAATAATAAAAGTCTGTAATAAAAGTGAAGTTAGTCTCAGTCTCCAGTACAGAATAAAGTTGAAATAGAATTGTTTGCTTTATTCTTAATCCAAGCACATAGAAGCAAAAGAATTACGTATAATACATACTATTGTAATAAGATGCATCACTGATTTTAAACAGCACATCTATAGAGGATAAAAGAGAAGATGAGAAATGAATGTACATGCCATTCACCCTAAGATCTATACAATAATGTTGCAGCTAACATTTTTTTTTTAAAAATGTAGTGGTGTGTTTAGAAGATAGCATTTCTCATCAAATGAAAGACAGAGTACATCTCTGTATAGGGAGGTTTCTCTTCATCATGTGGTCCAGCAGTTGTTGGCATTTGATACCTAGACCACTAGCTGTTGCAATATCTTGAAACTTTTAGAAATGCCAATTCTTTCAAAATATTTTTAATTACTTATTTTATTTGTATATTTCACCTGTACATATGTATGCACACTATCTATGTGCTTATTGTCCACTAAGGTCAGAAGAGGGTGTTGATCCCCTGGAATTGAAGTCAAAGACAGTTGTGAGCCATCTTAACCCTTATAATATTTGCTTATATTGCCTACAAAGAGGAAAAATAAATCTTACAAAAGAACTGGCACTGCATGGTCAGTCTTATGTCATTTTCCTAGAAAGACAAGGGTCCACATCTACATTTTGCACAATGACTGTTTGGACAATCCATTGGCTTTCTGCCAGGAATTAAACTCAGGCCCTTTTCAATACCAGCAAATGCTTTTAATTACTGAGCCATCTCCCCAGACCTGAAATGCAACTTCTTGAGTCTCTTCCTAGATACATTCTGAGGAATCTCAATTTCATTTGTTTGTTTTAATTTTAGTTTATTTTTTCAGTAGTGAAGATCAAACCCAAGACTTTAAACATGCTAAGTGAGTTTTACTCTCAGCTCAAGAATTTGTTTTGAATAAGAGAGCCAATGACTTACAATGGCTTACAATGAAAATAATCTCCCATTAGCTATTATGTTCCTGTAGACAACCCAGAGTTACAAGTACATTCATGAATTTTGGGGGAAGTGACAGCACAAGTTATTCTGAATTTTTCATCTAATGGTATGCCTTAGAAAATTTCATATATATATATATGTATATATACATATATATAAATATACACATATATGTATGTGTATTGATCTCTTATTTTTAGTGGTAGCATTGTAATATTTTATTGTTACATATGTATGTATAAGTGTCTGTATGTATACACATATATACATATTATTTGATCAATTCCCTCTGATGGATATCTACTTTGTTATCAACTTTTTAATAATATAAAGCCAGTGTGAATATTTTGAATATACATTTTGTCCATGGGTCTTTGTTTCGGAAAGCTCCTGGAACATAATCATTGGTATGGTGGTTTGAATGAAAATGGTCCCATAGGCTCATAGGAATGGCATTGTTAGGACATCTGGCCTTATTGGAGCAAATATGGCTTTTTTGGTGGAAGTGTGTGTTGTGGATAGCCCTGGTGTTTCTTATATTTTGATGCTAATCTACTTTTCCAGGAGAGGCTGTGGACGAGGAATGAATCACATACACAAGTGACTTCTCTTGAATCTTCTCCCCACCTTAACTTGTAAAATAAAGGCTAGAGCTGGTGATTGGGCAGTGGAAGGGAAGGTGGAGCTGAAAAGAATGAGGGGAGAAAGAGGAGAGGGAGGAGGAAGGAAGATGGAGGAAGAGGAAGACGATCCAGATTCCGTGTGGCTTTAATTAGCCACAGGTAGTTATAAATATCACAAAAGGATAGAATAGTTGGGATGCTTGTCTAATCTAGGTGGGCATCTTGTATCATTATCAATAGGCTCTGAAATTATTGTGTGGGCATCTTGTGAATTGAGAATTTATTAATATATAAATCTGACTAATTATAAGCTTCTAGAGTTTTGATTTACTGGGTTAAGGGGATTCATGGCAACTAGCTGCAAGGGAGAGATGGCTGAGAAGGAACAAGAGGCTGTGAGGTAGACAAACCAGAAAAGGGAAGACTGCCAGTTGGGGCTAGCCTAGAGGAAGCAAGACCACAGGCAGAGAGTGGCTGGGTATAGCGCGGGATGGTGCCACCTTTTTATTATTTCCCATAAGTGTGCTACTTGAAGGAGGTGGGCTTTAAGGTCTAAAGTTGCTCAACCCAGGCCCAGTGTGGTACTCTCTTCCTTCCTGTGGCCTGCAGACCTGGACATAGAATTCTTGGCTACTTCTCCAGCACTATGCCTGCTTGTATGTCACCATGCTTTCCACCATAATGATAGCACACTAAGTTTCTGACACTGTAAGACAGGCCCAATTAGATGCTTTCTT
This sequence comes from Tokudaia tokunoshimensis, assembly GCA_036184795.1. Classification (NCBI taxonomy): domain Eukaryota; kingdom Metazoa; phylum Chordata; class Mammalia; order Rodentia; family Muridae; genus Tokudaia; species Tokudaia tokunoshimensis. The sequence continues at coordinate 2,162,386 of BTHU01000023.1, read as the reverse complement.
ATATAACAGTTACTATAGTCATGGTGTCTCTCCACAGTCATGGAAAACCTAAGACAATTGGTTATTGACTGGAAGATATTGTTAGATATGTTCAAGTTTCCACTCACAAATGTGCTTGTTTCTTCCCACCAACAGGGCATGAGACAGTAAGTCAGCACTTTCCCATCCCAGTGTTGAGTTCCAGCAGATCAGTTTGTTGAAAATGGCAACTTGTTTAGTTTTACTTTCTATTGGTCTTATCATAACCTAAAGTTTTGTTAATAGTCTAATCAAAAGCCATGTAGAACTGACACTGAGTCTTAGAGTATAACAACTACCCCCAAACAAACAAATGAAATCTTGTAGAATACAAGGCTTCTGCAAATGATAAAAATGTAAGTGCAGCTTCACAATTAAAAGCGAAGACTGCCTAGTTTTCTTTTCTCTTCTCAATGGTGTTTTGAAAATTATAAAGTCTATTAATAACATAAGACAATTATTCTTGCACTAATTTAACTATTTACATAAAGTAAATTCTTTTGCATAATGCCTGGACACACCTGGACAATCTTTTCACTCATGTATTAAATCTGATGATTCTGTAAGTGAACTCAAATCTGAAAGAAAAACACTTCATATAATGTTTATGCATGCATGATAGCATTTTTTAAGTTAAAACTATCTGGAGAGATAAAATAGTATCTCTAATTATTATATTTACTTTGTTTTTATAAGATATCAATTAGGAAGAAATTAGGTAATTATCACAATCATCAACCGAAGCAAGTGTATTAATTTCACACATTTCTTTAAATCACAAAGAAAGGGAGGGCCTGTTATATAATTAATGTCAATCTCTCCATAATGATGTTAATTATTGGGGTAAATTATTGATATTTAAAGTTTATCAGAAAATGGAAGTTCAAAAAGAAAACCAAAATCTTTTCAGTATAGTTACTCTATAACACATATTTGTGTGTATGCCTCTGTCTATCTCTCATTTTCTCCTGCTCACATACAAAGTCATAATTACAGGTCTTCCACAGTTTCAACACAATTTTCTGACAATAATCATTCCAGTTCAGCAGTTTGTGAAAGCAATATAAGTATATATGATGAGCAACATAAATAAATGCATTACCAATACAGAAGATGCTTACTCTAAGGTACACAATAGGACTGGTACCTAAAATTTGCTATGACTAATGCAGGCCTCTGTTAAATTGAACTCCATAACATTTTAAATGATGAGGTGCTTTCAGTACATTTACGTTTTCCTCTGTTAGTACATTGGAAAGAGTATAAAGTGAAATTCTTATTGGAAACAATGTTTCCAAGAATAAAAATTAGTCAGAATATAAATATATAGAATTAATAAGATGAGAAATGTAATTATACTACTGTGTTAGGTATCATTGAAAAAATGAGTTAATGTTGCTTTTCATTATCCTAAGGGGATTTTAAATATTAAGATGTAACACACTTTCGTATTAGGTAGAAGATTAGAAAAACATCAGAAATTAGAAGAGTAACATTTTAAAATGCCATTAGGTCTATTTGTGACATCCATTTTCTATCAATTTTATAACTCTAACATTATTAAAATGAGAACATGGTGCATCTTGACAGCTTATTAGATTAATTTAGAATCTAAAGATCCTGATTTTCATGTTTGGCATGGAAAATAAAAGTCTGGTTTAATGAATATTTATTGTGATCCTACAGAGCTCAAAAAATACCTGTTTGTTTTCTTTTAAAAGGCTTAAAATTTAGGTTGGAAAGTTCCCAATGGGGAAAGAATCAGCTCATTGAAATAATTAAGAATACTCAAAAGAAAGCCAGCTACCATTGTCACTAGGCCGGCCTGAAAGTAGAAGTGATTAGTAGGGACAAAGAAAGTTGCCAAGGGAGAGTGGAGAAGGGGGAGGAGAGGACATGGGCATGATCAATGAAGGGAATGTGGGGAGGGGTAGGAGAGGCACATAGGCATCAATGAATGCTGTGTGCATGTGTGGAGACAGCACTGCAAATCTCACTAACATATAATATGATATTTATAATCTGTCTTACTCAAAGCATTTTAAACAGCCAATAAATTTGTCTGTAAAATTAGGAAGAAAATTAGGCTAAAGGACCTGAAAATTTCTTCTCCCTGAGAACTTTCCATGTCTAGTGAAAAGCTTGCAAGGTAAACTCTTCCGCAGCTGTTCCTCACGCTGGTTATGAGACCAGTGTTTGTAGTTTCAGGAATTTTGTGAGATGACTGAGAAATAAGGATATCTAAAGTTATATTATGTAAACCTATAATTAAATAACTTGTGTTAAAAACAAAAATAGAGAATGGTTAAAACTCATCATCTCATATATGTCACTCAATTTTCCTACATGACTGTCTCTCAGCATTGACATCTGCTGTGTTTTTGTGATAGAAACCCTATAATGATGAGCTACTTTTTCCAACTCCATGTTCAGTGACACTACATCCTTAGCTTGAAATCTGCTATGGCAGGAGTATTTACACTGTGGGAATTAGTAAATGCTATAGACTACAGATTTATATTCAAAATTATATTTATATTTATATAAAATTATACAAAATTATATAAATTTATACAAAATTATAATTATATTTATATTCTTAATTAGTACAACATTCAGTGCTCCTCCAACACACCAGGATGGGACTCTGTGCAGAAAGCTTAAAAATAGAAACAAAACCTTCAATCAGGCAGGTCTCTAGGATGTCTTTGCAAGAAGAAATTGGGGCAGGCTTCCAGATGATTTAGGCTTTGTGAACACTTACTGATTCGTTAGGCAATCCACATACACCAGAGCAATACAGAGTTTTAGATCGATCTATCTATCTATCTATCTATCTATCTATCTATCTATCTATCTATCTATCTATCTATCTATCTATCTACCTGTGTGTGAATGAGCATGTGTGTGTGTATGTATGTGTCTGTGTGTGTGAGTGAGTGTGTATGTGTGCATGTGCACTAGAGATAAAACCAGCCTTATGCATGCTAAGGACAAGTTCTAGCA